>CM076578.1:54607499-55807499 GCA_034641835.2 Pinus albicaulis
CTTTTAGGGTATACCCTCTTTACATTTTAAATTTTTTTTATTTTTATTTTTTGAGAATATGGAAAAAATTTGCAACAAGAAAAGGTATGAACATATTACATAGCCCATCAAGTCAATCATGATATATGACACCTATTGGTATAGGAGTCTAACACTAGATCCACTTGGCGATGGCTTTTCCTGGTGAAAAGTCAAGAATAGCAGGTCAGTTGCCCTCAGAATGATTTTGACTGAACCATGGAATGCTCTTTTGCTTGTTGCTTTATTTTATGTATGACAGTAATACTTCTGAAGCTTAGGGCCTTCTCCTCGGGCTTCAACTCTAATAAGTTACCATCCACTCAAAACTATGACATTACAAAGGATATAGTATGTAGATGTTAAAAATCAGGATATCCTAATAAATAGGATCAAAGTAATGTTTCAACATTTGACCATTAACTGGTATTTCTTCAGTTTCTGTACCATCCAAGTTTTTCAAAAAATATGTATTATTTCCTTGTAAAGCATGAATAATATAAGGTCCTTTCCACAGGAAGTCAAACTTCCCATGTTTTCCCTTATCCTCTCTTCTGGAATCCCATCTTAAAACTTTGTTTCCCAGTTGGAAATATTCTGCCTTGGTCCTTTTATCAAATATCTTCTTTAGTTTCTCTTGCAATACTCGGGATCTTTGATAAACTTCCTCTATGGTCTGCTGCAAATTGATAGTCTAATTTATTCTCCTTTGAATATCATTTGGTTCAACCTGAGCTTATTGAAGTAATTTCATTACAGGAACTCCTAAAGATGAAGGAAATATAGCCTCAATACCATAAACTAACTCATAAGGACTGGTCCCAATATATTTTTTGGTGGTGAGTCTGTCTGCCCATAGTGCATTTATAAGTTTCTTGTGCCAATTTTTCTTATTTTCCTCCAATAATTTCTTAATAATATTGATGAGACTCTTGTTGGAAGATTCAACCAGTCCATTACCCTGAGGGTAATAGGATGTGGAATGGCCTAAGGTGATATGATATTTATTACAGAAACTTATCATCTTCTTAGATTTGAGGGCAGCAGCATTATCAATTATAATTTTCTCAGGACAACCAAATCTTGATAGTATATTGGTTTCTAGGAATCGTATGATCACAGAGTCATTGGCTTCTCTAGAAGGAATTTCTTCTATCCATTTAGTAAAATAATCTGTGGCAGTGAGGATCCATTTTTGTTGGCCAGAAGAAGGAGGATGGATTTCTCCAATGAAATCCAGGCCCCATTGTTGGAAAGGTTTTTCAGTGGAAATTGGTTTTAAGGGTAAAGGTAATAATTTTCTCTTGCCTTCAAAAATTTGACATTTATGGCAAGCAGTGACAAATTTCTTTACATCATAGAACAAGGTTGGCCAATAAAATCCAGCTCTTAGGATCTTATCTGCAGTTTATTTCCAATAAAGGTGTCCACCACAGTCTCCTGCATGGAACTCATTGAGAGTCTTGTCAGCTTCATATTTTAACAAACAATTCAATAGAATACCATCATGACTTTTCCAAAAGAGAACATTATCTAAAATACAAAACTTTAAAGATGTCATATTTAAAAACCTTTTCTTTGTTCTAGATAACCCTGGAGGAGCTTGCAGGTTTAACAATACATAAATTATATCAGCATACCAAGGTGAATCTAAGAAGTCCTGTCTGATTTGTGGGGTCGCCATCTCCTGTTCATTAATATCCAGGGCTTGGCAATTTGTTTCTGTCATGAGTTGAGCCAATCCCTGTCCTTTTATTAGTTTTGTAGGTTTTATCTCAATATCATACTCTAATATGGTAGCAATCCATTTACCTCTTTTGCCTTTAATTCCATCTTGAGTTAAGATGTCTTTGACAACAACATTTGGTAAAAAAGCTATCACATGGGAATACAATATATAGATTCTAAAATCTTTAATGGCTCTTGCGAGTGCAAAAGCTTGTTTTTCCATGATATTGTATTTTAATGATGCATCTCTCAGTGCTTTACTAAAAAAGGCTATAGGTTTTTCACATCCTTGATCATCCTTTTGTAATAAAACAACTGCTACAGTATGTTCTGATGCAAATGAAAATATTATGAAATATCTATCAAATTGTGGATTGGCAAGAATTGGTGTTTTAGTCAAAGCCATTTTAATTTCTTCAAATGCTTGTTTGGCTTCTACTGTCCATTTAATACTTGAATCCTTTCTTAACATGTTAGTAAGCAATCTAATTAATTCAGCTAAACTAGATATGAATCTTCTCAAAAAATTGATTTTTCCTATGAAAACTTTAAGTTCTTTAATATTTCTAGGATGAGGTATCTGCAATATAGCTTCTATTTTGGCAGGATCGATTCTAATACCATCTTTGGAAATAATATGACCCAGAAGTTTACCTTCTTCAAGATCAAACAAGGAATTTTTTGGATTCAAAGAGATACCATACTTTCTGCATTTTATGAATACTTGTTTGAGATGGTCCAAATGTTGCTGATCTGATTTAGAAAAAACAGTTAAATCATCCAAATATATAACAAGAAAGTCATGAATTTCTTTTGAAAACGCAATGTCCATTGCTCTTTGGAAGGTTTCTCTAGCATTTTTGAGTCCAAATGGCATTTTAACGTACTTGAATGTACCCCATGGTGTTTTAAAAGATTTTTTTTCCTGGTCATCAGGATGAACCAGAATCTGGTTGTATCCTGAGAACCCATCTAAAAGAGAAATCCTTGAAGCACCTACTACCCTTTGCAAAATGTGATCCATTTTGGGCAAAGGATAATTATCCTTCAAAGAAACTTTATTAACATTTCTTAAATCAACACATAACCTGATCTCTCCAGTTTTCTTCCTAGTAGGGACTAGGTTAGACACCCACTCTGAAAATCTAATAGGAGAAATTATCCCTGCTTCATACATTCGTTTGATTTATTTTTTAATTGAAGGCAACAGTACAGGGTTGATTCTTCTAAGTTTCTGTTTAAATGGTTTCTGATCTTCTTTCAGAGGTATTTTATGTTGAATTATAGAAGGATCATATGATTTCAAATCTTCATAACTCCAGGCAAAGACATCCTGGAATTCTCTTATTAGTTCAACATATTTTAGTTTTTTATCGGGAGGCAAAGATTTAGATAACTTTATTATTTTAGGATTTTCTTGAGTCCCCAGATTATATTCCTCAATATCAGCTTTCAATGGTTCCATTTTGGGTTTCTTTGGAATATCATTAGAGTCGAAAAGATCTTCCAAAGGAGTTAATCCTTTAGGCAAATGATTATCTTTTAAATTAATGATTTCAGATTCATCTTCTATAATCTCATCAACCTCCATTTGTTTAAGGTCCTGCATTTCTTTTTTGGTGAACTTCGTTGGATGAAGCATTTGAGCTGCACTTTCTTCAGAAATGTCTATTTGTTGTTCATTTATTTGATCAGATTCAATGATTGTATCTTCATCTATGTTACTGTTAGAAAATTCATTCTCTAAAGTCAAAAAATTGTTAATCTGATTGTCATTTACAAACACTTGCCAATTCTTAAAATTGTCTAGTATATCAGGTCTATGTCTAATCTCAGTTGTGAACTGATGATTAGGTTCGAAAGGTAATTTACAAGTGCTAGCAAACATTGCGAGGCTATGAGCATGCAAATTTTATTTTCTTGGGATTTTAGCAAGCTGAGCCTGCAGAAAAGTATTGAGAATCTCTACAACTGTTCTTCTATATTCTCTTAGTCTGGGATCTTTTGTTAGAAAGTCACCATTGATATATTGAATGATTAAATCAGAGTCTCCTATGACAGATACTCTAATTTCCCCTAATTTTTTGACAAGTTTAAGCCCTAAAAAAATAGCTTCATATTCTGCCATATTATTAGTGCATTTAAAGTTCAATCTGTAAGCATAGCCTTCAACATGATCATTTTCAAGGTTGTGTATCCAAATTCCAGCTCCTGCTCCTAACTTATTAACTAAACCATCAAATTCTAAATACCAAATAATTTCATGTTCATAATTTGTATCAGGTGTTTTAGGAACTTTCTTAACAATGAGATCTGATTTTTAACTTTATTTTGGTTTTTCTTGGGTATTTGATGTTTCTTTTTCCTCAGATATTTCCTGGATTTGAACACTATATTTATGATTTGAAATTTCTTTTGGTTCAGTTGATGGTATTTCTAGTTCAGTGGGAAGATCAGATTCAACATTATAAAGAATAAATGAGTCCATATCACAGTGTACTGAGTAGATGGGGAAATTTTCAGGTTTCTCCTGACTACTGACTACATATTTCATCAAAGTTTCTCTGTATAGTCTCTTAGGTTGGCCGAATACTGAAATAGTATCATATGACATTTCTAATTGAAGAGATCCTCTGAGCTTTGTACCCCAAGATCTGGACAACAGCATACCATATTTTGGAGGAATATCTGCTACTACTATATCCATCAAAATGGTTTTCGCAGGGTATTGAACAAATGTAACACACAAATATTTAATTAATCCTAAATGTCTCACCTGACTTGAATCAAAATAAAAGAGATCTTTGTAGGGTCTGGTGATGTCTAAGTTTAATCTCTCCATTACAGCCTTGGGCATTAGATTTTGAGATGCCCCAGAATCAAGCATGGCATTATGAAGTATTTTTTCATGTATATTCAAACTCACATAAAATGGAGGAGTTCCTCGACTTCATGGTTTTCCATTTACTTCAGGGCCAAAAAGTAATTTGGGTTGGTCATCAAAAACATTTACTGAATCATCACTTCCTGTAATATTAAGTGATCTATTGATTTGACTTCGATAGACATCATCTTTAGCTAATTTAGACAATGGAACAACTATCTTTAATTTTCCTACTTCAGCTTCTAGATTAAAAGGTTTCTCGGTCTAATTTCTTGTATTTCGAACAGCTAGATTCTCTTTATCTTCTAATTTTTCAGTATTTTTCTCTTTTTCAGGAGTGGGGTTGTGAGCTGAAGTTGTTTCCGAATCAACTTCTAGAGGCTCCTCTACATTTCCTTTGGGAGGAAGAGTATTGGAAAGTTGTCTGTTATTCAGTTGAGTATCAGATACATCTTCAATTATTGGGTGGGCAGGATTAGGATCTGATCTAGAAAGAATATGTACAGGGGCAGTACTAATTTTACCTTTGAGGGGATGTTTCGTTGCTTTCTGTTTACTTGTCTCTAGGACATCAATTCTTCTACTCCTCAAATTATATTTCTTGTGAACTTTGTAAATGGCTGTATCATATCCTTCCTTAAAGTCAAATGATTCTCCTGACTGGGTTTGAAATTGCTTAAGAATATGAGCCTCTTGATCCTCTTGGGTCAAGAAAATTTCTGGTTCGTTCTCGCATTCAGTGAAATTTTTTATTTGAACATCTTCAGTTAATTCTTCATAAGTTGAGCCTTCAACATAATTTTCCTGGAATGGGGGTCTAATATTTTGGTCAGGACCAGTTTTTCCAGTATTTTTATTTTGGTTTCTTCTGAAATTTGGATTTCTCACAGTATTGGTTGGTTGACCATCCCAAGGAGATTTATTCTTTTCAATAGTTTCTACTCTATCTCCTAGTCTTTCCATTCCTTTGATAATAGCATCCAGCTTCTTTTCAAAAGCTGTGGGTTCTTCAT
The DNA here is from genome assembly GCA_034641835.2 of Pinus albicaulis. Classification (NCBI taxonomy): domain Eukaryota; kingdom Viridiplantae; phylum Streptophyta; class Pinopsida; order Pinales; family Pinaceae; genus Pinus; species Pinus albicaulis. The sequence goes on from CM076578.1 coordinate 54,613,143, forward strand.
TTAAAGGAATTCTCCTTTTAGCTCTAGCTCTAGCTCGTTTCTCTATCAGGTTGGCTTCAACACTAACAACTATACTTTGCATTTCTTCTAAAGTTGAAGGAGATCTTTCCCTAAGCTGATACGCTATATCAAAATCAAATCCATCAGGGAATTTGATTAATACTGAATCTGGAGGAGGTATAAGATTTTGGGGAACATAATTGTAAGCCTCATTGAATCTGGTAACGTAATCTTTCACAGTCTCATTTGGTCCTCTTTTTAGTTTTCCAAAGTCTGATAAGATTTGAAGAGGATCTTTCTTCTTTTCCCATCTTTTTAAAAATGATCTATAAAGAGCTTGTAAGTCAACAAAACTATTTGCAGGAAGGGCCCTAAACCAGGTTCTCACTTCTCCAGTAAGACTTTGGACAAATATTCTCATTCTCACGTCATCAACATCTATTTCATAAATTTCAAAATAATCGGTCATATTTTTAGTATTCTGTTGTGCAGTGTAGGTACCAGAACCATCAAAAGGAGTGATTTTACTTTGGTAGTCTTGAGGCATAGCCCCTAGATTGGCTGGTAATACCAAAGGAGCATATCTATTTGCCATTGCAGGAGGTAGCGATGAAATAATAGGTGAGGTTGGTATATGAGTGGTGGGTGGAGGAGTAGAAGGGGTAGTTTGGGGTTGAGATGTTTGAGGAAATTTTGATGAACTTGGAGAAGCTGAAGTGATCACAGAAATATTTGAAGTTCCTTCAGAGGTAAACTCAGATTGTATGGAATCTCACAAATGTTTATCAAGATGTGAAGTAAAAAATTCAAATTGTAAATCGTCAAGAAACACTGGGTCTAGAACCAAATTGGACAACTCAAATTCAGAAAAATTTACAAATAAAGATGTTTCAAACTGCTCGTCAAAAGGTTCGTCCTCAATATAAATCCACTTCACAGGACAGGATATTGATCTATAGAGAGGTCGAGAACTTCCAGAGCTTTCTTGACTATCTTGTCTTCTAAGAATTCCGGGGATCAGATTCGGATTTTCAAACACAAGCGGTGGATTTGGATCAGGATTATCCCTAGTGTAACGAGTCCTTTCTGAAGCCAGTTTTCTAGGTGATATTTTTTGGTTTTTTGGTTTAAATGGAATGAAAAATACAACTTCAATAATCTCTTTAAGAAGTTTTTAGAAATTGGATTTAAATTTTCTTAAATATTTATTTAACTAGAGGAACTGATTAAATGTCTGAAACCAAAGTTCAGTTCATAAAATAGACTAGAGATAGACTGAAGTATCATTTATTTACTATGCAATTGCAGAGCAAAAGCAGTTCAAAAGCTACCTGGCTAACTTCAGGCTCCGTCTGTAGTTTATAAAATAAACAATAGTAACAATAAAATTATTTATATCCCCAGTGGAGTCGCCACTATGTTATCACTCATATTTTCCTCGAAGTTGTTGGGAAGAGGAAAGGGGTCCGAGGTAACCACAAACCAACTTTTAGATACAGAATCTAGCCAATCTGTACCCAGAGAGGGCTCTCTTTGTAAAATTTAGCTTTGTTTTGAAAGATATTAGGCTAGTTATAAAGTCCAAGGGTTTTATTTGAATTTAGGTGATGGAATTCAATAGCTAAGGGTAATATTGAGTAATTCAGGCCATTGGGCTAATGGAATAAAAAATATGGCTTAACTGGATTAAGTTTCTTTACAAAAGATGGTTTTACAGGGCAAGATAATAAAAAAGGAACAATTATATATCTTAAAGTGAATGGAATGGAATCAAAATGGATGAAGGGAAATTAAGAATCCTTCAACACATTTATAAGAGGGAAAATTGAGTGATTTTTAATAAAGAGAAATTAAGTATTCTTTACTAAATAATCAAAATTCTTAAACTAGAAAAACAGGACCAATTAAGAATTCACTATTTAAACCAGTTCAGAAGAAAACATTTAGAATAATAATGATTAAAATCAGATTACACTTAAGCACTTTATGATTTATTCCTTTTCATTAATCATTCATAAATGAAACACAGATGATACAATAAACAAATATAAAACTTCAAACATAAGAGAGAGATGACTTATTGATCCGTTATCCGACACAACAATCCTGTAAAAAGTCTTCTGCATCAATTCATCATCTAGCTAGCCATGCGAAATTTCTCCAACAACACTTTATTCCAAAATAGTCAATGTTACAGCAAAGTCTAAGAATCCACACCTCAATACTCCGATTGAGGGATTATTTATACAAAAAGTTATAAAAAAATATCTCATAACAACTTGAGATATAATCTAGGATGACGCATAAGTATTTTACAACAAACTAGAGACGGATGGTCTCGTAGATAAGAGAAATGATAACCGATGTTGTGTTGTTTCCTTCTTTTAAGAATGTACTCGGAGGTAGGCCCTATGATTTGGCTTGCTACTATCCCCTTCGGTAATTCTGTCGTCAGTTGCTCCATTTAATCGATACTCTTTAACTACACTCGATGCTCTTTTATCCTTCTTTATTATGACTTATCGTAGTACATAATCAAAAATTCATGTAAGGATAGTTTTTACAAAAGTTCTAACATTTCTTCCCACCATTTATATTACGGTATTCGGTTCTTTGCGACTTTTCCGAGAGTTTCATAAGTCTCTCGTATACCTAAAGAAATTAGGTTGGATTGGGAACAAATGCTTCACTTCATGCTCGAGATAAAACAAATCTTCCAATTTATCATGAAGACTTTTTCCCCGTAGGCAATGCTTCGTTGATGAACTAGTTGAGGTGCTGGCTCTGATTGTCGACATGCTTGTCCAATTTTTTCAACATAAATTCCAAGGTCCATCAATTTGTCCTCTCGAAACTAAAGGATTTCGGGCAATCCTTTATTCAACAAAATATCAAATTTTTTTCTGAAGGGAATGATTTCTTCTTGCATATCGAGAACATCTTCGTTCTAGATTCTCGCATCGAGTTCTTTTGGTAAAAACTCTTTTTATTTCCAAAATTGTTCATGTCCCGTCACGAATGCCAAGTTCTTCAAGTTGATGCTTGTTACGAGTATTCAAAAAAAACGAGATAAGTTCATTGGCTTCTTCGAGCATGTTTCCCAATTCTTCTCTTGCTCTTAGGACTTCTTCCAGGGCCAATTTGACTAAATCATTCTGTTCATACATTATTTGAATTGAAGGCCGGACATCTCTTATTGACTCGATGATGTTGTCCCAAAGAATTTCATTTATTTCCTTTAAAGGCTTCTCCAATGTGAGATCCTTTTCTAACTTGTTGACCAAATTTTTCTAATCTATTGACCTCTTTTGTTTTATCCGCAACATTCATCTTCAAGAGATCACATTTTTTGTTCCAAAGTGGTCGAGTTGTGTCTTTGTTCTTTGTAGCTCTATCACTTGGAGTTTCAATTCCTCCATTGACTTTATTAATTCTTATGTACTTAAATTGGAAGTATGTACCGTGACAATTCTCGTTTGGCTGACTCCGTTGTTGTAGTACCTACAATCATTTCAGTTGTAGAGGTCGGATTATTTGAATGCTTATCTTTCAATACCTTTTCAAGCTCTTTTTTCGGTTTCATTAAGTTTCTCATTCAATTTCAAGAGCAAGTCCATCAATTCTTCTTCATAATTTTTCTTTATAATTTCTGCGGTCTGTGGATGTCTCAAAGGTCGGTAACTTCAATTGTTTTCTCAAAGCTGTAATATCATCATCTTTTTTTCTTGATAAAAGCTTCTATACCTTTGACATCGTTGGGATTATGACCCAATCCAATAATGATTTCCTCCAAAGTTTTTTATCTTGTTGTCCATAGCCCGAGAAGATGTTTTTTCAAGACTTATTTGAGCATTAGTATTCTCCAGGGGAATCCTCGGAATTTCGGGGTCATCATTGATTTATCCGTCGAGTAGAATAAATCATTTCACCTGTCTGTTTATGTAGCTCAATTTGATCCAAAGGATGAATATCCTTTGCTAAGACTTCAAAATTATTTCTGATATAATCTGTAGCTGTTTGAGGTTCTTTGCACTTTGGGTTTGAAGTGACTCATTATCATTTTACCCTCGTTGAATGTCATAGGTCGACATCAATCTTTGTTAATTTTTTAGGGGCCATCTTCAAACATTGATTGTATACTTGAAGTCCGAGTGGATCATTTACGGCCTTTATATTTATGAATGTTCTTTTAATGTCCCGGGACATCTTTCACCGGTGGTTTGAAAGATGATACTTTCGCACTTTTCGCGCTTTGCGGCTCTTTTCTCTGTAAAGTAGTGGATGTCCCACCGATTTTACATGTTTTCGACTACCCAATTATTCTTGCGTCGACTATCAGGGGATTTCATGAAAAAATTCCACTTTACGGAAGAGGATTAAATTTTTGTCTTTTAACATCAGTGTTGTCCGGAAGATCCACTCGACGGAGTAAAGTTGTTTCAACATCTCTCTTTTTACCCTTTTATACATTAAGAGGAATTTGTAAAATTGACACTTACGCCACATTGGTCCGAGTAGGATAAATCAGTACTTGACCCTCGTTGTTTAGAAGTTTCAGGCAGTTCTTTCATTTTTAAATTTCTCTATAACTTGTATATCAGCCCTCTTTTTCCTTTCCTTTAGATCCTATCGTAGCCAATGCATTGATTTCCTGTAAATTTTGTTGAGAAATCCCGTAGAAGAAGAACCAATACTCAGTATACGTATCTGTCCAAAAGAGTCTAGGTCAAGTATTTTTTGAAGGTCTTTCATTACATTTTCAACATTGACTCGCTCACTATCTTGTTCTATCAATGTCACTTCCATCCATTCATCCATATTGGCATACTTGTTCAATTTCTGGGATTCTTTGATGAATGTATGGTGATAGTTTATTTTTTCATTCTTCTATCACAAATAAAGTTGTTTGGGTCATAAGGTACCCAATAGAATTTTTTTTGTAATTTAATATAGTCTTCTAAGATTCTTTTCGAGCTTCCTTCCCAAACATCTCTCGAGTTGCAAACAAAGGGACCTAATTGAGTTTTAATCCCGAGTTGAGCCTTTTTTCTTTGCATTGCGTGAAATGAACTATATCTGAATTAATCATCTGCTCGAAATACTCTAATGCAAAGATTCTCATTGGGACATATTTTGGTAACTTGAATGGGCATTACTCACATCCATAGATTCTAATTTTTGTGTGATTCCGGTATAGGTACCAGATCACTTATCCGGTATTGCTTTGAGAGTTGAAGAATTTTATTGATTTCACTATTGACCCTCGTAGGGGGAGACTCCCTGTCAACAAGGTGGTTGCAGGGGTGTACAAATAGGTCAATAAACTCATTGTAGGAATAAGGAGAATCGGGGGGAATTATGAGTGATGGCGGACCAAAATATTACGGGATCTAGGATTTCCTTTAGCATCAAGTTTTTTAGCATGGAAATGGAAACCTCTCGATTGAAAGTAAAGCATGAGATGATAAATAACGGAAGAATACATGAACACTCTTTCATTTTCTAATCTCATGAACTCGATCATGGATTTTATCCGCAATGTAGGAATAAAAATAATACTTGACGACAGGGGGGCTGCCCAGGGGTAAAAATTGATAACAATACTAGGCTTAATTGGTCAACATATTCACTAGTATTGAAACCCATTATATAGGATATCATATTCGAATAAGCCCGCCCACATCGGTGAAAAAAGGTATAACCATAAGGGGGAGGGCCTTTGGGCTGATTTTCCGGAAACATGAAGGTCTGCGAGAGATGATTTAACTCTTCATGGGACTAATTTGGAAAATTTACGGTAGAAAATTAAATATTACGGAGCGATAAGAAACACATAAAATATGCGGAAATACAAGCACACAAAACACATAAAACCGGAGAGACACGAGATATACGTGGTTCACCCGGTTTGGGCTACGTCCCACCCCGAAACGACCCGGTCCTTCTTTCAATATTATCCGGCGAAAAAGAGACAAAACCTACGAGCGGATCCGGCACGTCAGCATGCCTCGTTCTCTCTCACGGTCTCCCTCTCTGTTTCTCGCTCACCGAAGAGCCACACTCCATCATACACGGCCATGATACTGTGCCCCCATATATACGAGGGGTTGCCTTCTGGGAGCACCCTAATCTAAACATAACTTCTGCGTCGGATCATTTGCCTGACGAGACGGCCCGGATTGACTAGAAATTACTATACTTTTTACGAGGCAATTTTACATCAATTTTTGGCTTCGCGGCGCCGCGAAAGCCCGCCCGCTCGAGCGAGCGCGCCGCCGCCCCCTGGACCCACTGAGCGGCGATTAAATTTCGGGCGGGCGTTGCCGCCCGCTCTTTCGAGTACGGGGGTCCAAAGGCTGTGTGCTGCAAAGTAAACGAGATAATCGAGGCTCCACACCCAGCAATCTCCCACTTGGGGCGGTGTAGCAACTCCGCAAGTTGCTTCATTTCGTGGACGATGACTCCTCTTTGGACATGGGCTGTTCCTCATCTTCATCGTCATCCTTGAAGACCAATTGAGCCCGCAGAGTACATGTTCTCGGTTCCTCCCACACAGTTACAACTTTTGTTAGCATATACGCGAGGATTACGGCTAGTGTGTATCTTTTTCTCTGGCTTTACAACTCTCCATCTTCCAATACGTGACCGTATAAAATGGTACTTGAGATGTATGTGTTTAGTCACTGGAGATGAAATGCGCGAGTTCTTTGCAAGATGAATAGCACTTTGGCTATCCGCGTATAGTGTGCCCATATCATGCTTCTTACCCGATTCATCCATAAACCTTTGTAACCAAATCATTTCTTTACTAGCCTCTGCAGCGGCGACATGCTCGGCACTGTTGTTGAAAGGCTCGCAACAACACTTTGAATTTTTGAAACCCAATAGCCAGTGCTACCACCTACGGTAAATACATATCTGTAGTGCTCCTCTGTTATCTGCTGTCACTGCCATGTACTGCATCAACATATCCACAGTAGAGCAATGTTTGAACACGAAAAGCATAATGCTTGATTTGTGGTACCTCTCGAAATATGCGAGAATCCATTTTACGCCATCCAATGTTCTTTTCCTGGATTGTTCATATACACGCTTTTTCAACTCCCACTTTGCCATGTGCAATATCGAGGCCTTGTGCATACCATTGCCTTGACCCAAACTTCCAGCTGGCTGATGCATATGGAACTTTAGACATATAATCCATGTCTTCTTGGGTCTTTGGGCACATCTCCTTACTAAGTTTGAAATGGCTAGCACAAAGGTGTACTAGCTTGGTTTTGCATTACGCATATTAAATCTTTTCAAACACCTTTTCTATGTACTCATTCGAGACGGTGTTAACTTGCGATTTTCCTGTCTCTAGTTACACATCACTCATACCAAGGATTTGTTTTGCGACTTTCCCAAATCCTTCATTGCAAATGGATTTGCCAATTTTCTTTTGAGCACATTTGTATTTTCCTGCATGATGAGACCACGCAGCAAGCATGTCATCTACATACGATAACGGTATAATATCATTTTGCCATCATTTTTTCCTTTTCAAATAAACACAATGATCGAGTGACATCTAGTATAACCTTGTTCGAGACATAAACACTGTCCAAATTTGCAGATACCCTGCCCTTGGAGCACTGTTTTAAGCCATACGAGCTCTTCTTTAACACCTGCACACCAATTTTTCTTTCCCTTTGCACCTCATATCCTTCAGTTGCTTGCATGTATATCTCTTCCTCCAAATCTCCATGGAGAAATGCGTAACTTTACATCTAAGCGATTTCAAGATGTAAATCTTCCATTTGCTACGAAGACTTAGCTCGGTTCTGATTGAATTCATTTTAACAACGAGGAGAAAATCATTTCATCAAAATCAATACCTTTCGTACATGCGAAACCCACTTCACCACGAGTCTAGCTTTGTGCCTTTGTTTTCCTCCATCTTCTTCCTTTGCTTTGTAAACATTTCATTGCCGCAATGTAGTTTTACCTGCCGAGGCAACTTGACTAAATCCCCAGTGCGGATTTATGCATTAAGGAGTCCATCTCTTCTTCCATGGCTTGCTCCCACTTCTTCACCGCTTTCAGCTCTGCATTTGCTTCTTCATAACATTCCAGGTTCACGAGAATCGATCGGCAATAAATAATATAATGAAGGAGAAGTCTCGTTCGGGGTCTACTTATCCTGGTAGATCTTCTAACACCACTTTCGGGTGTTTGAGGTGCTGTTCGTCGTTGTGGTGGTTCTTGCTCTCTGGCGGTTTGTTGATTATTATTATTTTCGAGGCACCTTTACCTTTTCGGTTATCTCATCAAGGGATTGTGTATTCCTTGCTTTCTTTTCTGTTTCTTTTCCTGCAGTGACTGATTCTTATACAAGACCTTTTCATTGAATATTACATCTCTTGCTCCTAATGATTTTGTGATTTTCTTAATCCTTTATAAGCGATAACCAAAATCATTAGAGCCATATCCAATAAAGGTACATTTCTTTGATTTTGCCCTCGAAGCTTTGTTGTACATTTTCTTTATTAATATGGACATGAGGCCTCACAGCACAAAAGGCTTTAAAAAAGAGTAGTTTACCTTTTTACTGTCCATGCTTCCTCGCAGGAATACCACCATCCAAGGAACTTGAAGGCCCTGCATGTGTTAGATAAACGGCGGTATCTACTGACATCTGCCCAAAATTGTGAGAGGCAATCCTGCATCTGCGATCTCATGCACCTTGCACGCTCATACGGTTGTCTACATGTTCATCACTTTACGACACACCATTTTCTTGTGGTGTTCTTGGAGCTTGTCTTCTCTCTACGAATTCCATGCTACGAACCGGTACCTATCAAACTCTTTGCTGCAATACTCACCTCCATTGATACGATGCTGAGACCACTTCAACTTCTTTCTGTGTCTCAATCTCAGCAAAGCTTTCCATTTCTTGAAAGTGTCAAATACATCAGATTTATTACCGGAGACGATAAATCCATGTTTTTCTGAGTTGCATCATCAATAAAAGTAACATAATAACGGAGAGCCACCGAGAGATGATACTGAAAAGCGGAGGTCCCCATACATACTGCATGCACTGAAGCTCCGATTTTTTCGCTCTTCTTTTCTTTCCCAACTACGAGAAATGCGACTCTCTTAGTTTTCCATAAATGCAATTCTCACAGAGCAAATCCAAATCAACATTCTTCAAACCACGGCAACAAATTTCTTGAGTGAAGAATCTGTCATTCCCTTCTCACTCATGTGCTCCAGGAGCCTATGATGCCATATCCTTTGCACATCTGCTCCTTTGGAAGTTAAAGCATTAACGAGTTAGAAATACCATTGCATAAATACAATGTACCAACCTTTTCACCTTTTGCTATTACTTCGGGGCTCCTTTGGTGACCTTCCAAGTTTGCTGCTGACGAAAGTTGTCACACAACCTTCACTAGCCTAAGCTACCTTACTTTGTTGAAATCAGATTTTTCTTGGATCCCGGAACATGCCTTACCTCCTTTAGTAGCCATTGGTTTCCATTACGTTACCACTTTGTTTACAAAAACTTTACCCATTCCAACAATTTCTACGTTTATCATCACCCAAACGAACATCGCCAAAATCTCCTTGGACATAGTCATGAAAAATATTTCTTATCGGGTGTGGCATGGAATGAAGCCACTGAATCTACAGCAAGAATCGAGTAACATTTTCGAAAAAGAAAGAATCAAAGCATCTTGTAACACATCACCTGTCACATTTGCTTCATGATTGTTTTCTTGCTGTAGTGTCTCCTTCTTTTCCCTTCCGAGATCTACGGTCTTTCTTTCAGGTGTCCTTTCTTTCCGCAATTCCGGCCTCACTATCCCCGATCTGGACTTGGATGCGCCTTTCCTTGACTTACTTGCGATATCCCGAGCTCTTTCCTCTTTCCATTCTTCTTCCCACCGGAGCTGCGCACTCAAAGCATTACACGATGTCTCCACGCGCGCTCTCAAGAGTCGCATTTCCTCGCTAAGGATAGCACCGAAACAACATCATCAAACTTTAAAGTACTAGATCCGGAGACGAGGAGTTACTATTGGCCATTACTAAACCATTCCAACTCTGCGCGGTGAGGCACGAAGAATATGACTCGAGCTCTCATCATCAAAGTTTACCCCTACGAACTTAGGCAGTAGTGAGCCAGCTGTACCAAATTCATTTAAATGGTGCGCAACGGATCCGCTTCGACATCTTCATATTAAATAGTCGTTTCATAGAGAAATACCTTGTTTGAGGCCGAGGGTTTTTCATACGGTTTCCGCCAACGTACGCATCGAAACCCTCTCGTTGTTGTTTCCTTCGAAATATTGAAGCGGTGGCCTTCGCAAGACACAACCATCGTCGTGAAAGTGCCTTTCTATCGAGAATGTTCCATTACGCGTACGTCAGTGGTCGCCGGCTTCTTTGTGTCCGCTCGATAGGTAGGTACGGATCTTTACGATACGGATAATCTTCCATCTGCATCTTCCACGAGCGCAAAGTTTTGGCCTAGTTAAATTTCTCGACCCTAAACTTACCATCGTCGCCATTGCTCCCACTCGCGAACGGGAACCCTTCTTTCCTGCCGAGTTTATCAGCCAAATAGACCTTCGGCTCACGATACCGATTGTTAGAAAAATTAAATATTACGAGGCAATGAAACACATAAAATATGCGGAAATACAAGCACACAAAACACATAAAACCGAGAGAGACACGAGATATACGTGGTTCACCCGGTTTGGGCTACGTCCACCTGAGGCGACCGAGTCCTTCCTTTCTATTATCCAGCAGAAAGACAAAACCTACGGCGGATCATTTGTAGTATCCTCTGTTCTCTCTCACCGGTCTCCCTCTCTGTTTCTCGCATCGAGAATACACTCATCATACACGACCATAATACGATGCCCCCATATGCTACTGAGGGGGTTGCCTTACTAGGGCAAAAAACCCTAATCTAAACATAACTTCTACTGAGTCGGATCATTTGCCTAATGAAGCAGCGAGTTGACTAGAAATTACTATACTTTTTACGAGGCAATTTTACATCAATTTTTAGCTTCGGGAGGCGGCGCCGGCCACCTGCTCGCGCGCGCCGCTCGCGCACTGTGACACGAGCGGCGATTAAATTTCGGGCGGCGTTGCGCTTGCAGTACGAGTCCAAAGTACGTGATACAAAGTAAACAAGATAATCGAGGCTCCACACCCAACAATTTCTCCCGTAATTCCTCCCATGGATAGGGGAGTGAGGGCTTGACCAAGTTGAAATTGCAACATATCGTTGATAGGCGAGCGATTTATGGGAAAAGGGACGGTCGACTCGGGGGACAAAACTCGCTCTTTGATTGGGATCATAATTTGCATGGCGATAATGGATTATTTCAGGGAAAAATATGGACATAAGGGAGAAGATACATGGGAAGATTGGATTCCCATAATCCAAAAAATTTCAAAACCTTTTAAGTAATTATCTCTACGATAGCAAAAAAAATTCGAAGGGGATTTTCACCGAGAACCGTGTCTTTAATTTGGAAATATCCGTCTACTAAAGGCGGATAATATAAATCCCTCGTGAGGGGCATTCGGGGGTGCTACATCTAGAGCCATGTGAATCTCCATTTCCGGTTCTTGTGGATTCGAAAATTAATTGCGGGTTTTGATTAAAAAAACGAGCACGATCACGGAGTTAGGGAAGGCAATTGCAATTGAGGAATGAACTAAAGACCGGTCTTAAACATTGCTTCAGCTTTTTCATGTAGAATTTAAAATAAAAGCCAAGTTTTTATAGATTTTAATGGGAACTAGGGTAAATACCATTTACCGGGAAATAAACGTGTGACTAAACGAGTGCTGGCTATGGCGGATGAACTCTGGGTTTACTCGATCGCAATTTTCTTCAACAAGGTAACAGCTTGGAAAACTTTGACAGTTGATTTTGAAATTTGTTGCACGGGACAATCGGTCACTGCGTGAAATAATGAAAATGACGTGGGTTCTTTGTTTTATTCACAAATTCAAATTTTGGTGGGGTTTTTTTTATTTTTTTAATGGATGACGTCGGCAAGTACAGAGGCTTTGTCATGGGAGGTAGGCGGTAAGTGGTTTCCATTGCACCACTTTTGGGGAAGAGTGGTTTTCGAGTGGAGGGCGAGCGATTCCATATGATGAATGATGCGTGGCGCGGCATCTGTTCGGAAAGACGACTTGGCCATCGCGCGTTATCGTTCGGACGAGGATGGCCGATGATATTGATAATAACCGTAGATCCGAGATTAGTCGATCGGACGGTCGTCGGGAAAGGAAGATGACATGGAATTAGCTGGGTGGGCTCGACGTAATGTATTATGAAATAATCGCATCGGGGGGCATTTTTATTGGTGGATAAGGTTATTAATTAACCATGGGGGGTTAATTAATCCCTTTATACGATGGAGGGTCAGTTTTTTTATTAATTGGAAATTCAACCAATTAATTAAATTTATATGGTTATTTTTCAACCAACGGGCGAGATATTATTATTTGGGAATTTTAATATTAACATAATACGGGAAAAGGGAAAATTTACATAGGGATTTAAATAATAAGTTAGAAATTAATATGGAAATGAATGAAGTGCTAAGTGTAAAACATCAAGGTAATGTATTTAACTTATGCTTTAATAAGAAGGGTTTTTTATGGAATATTGCATGATTTTCCTAAGTAAAATGGGATTTTACTTAGGAAAAGATTTTTTAGAAGTCAGTGAATGTCGTGATGAATGATTTTAAGTACTTAGGATTTTCCAATTATTAGGCCGAGGGTCCGGTCCCTCCAAAAGTCAAGGAAATTCCTTGAGCCCCTTTAATTTTCAAATGCCTTAGTACTTAGGGGAAATTAGTGAAATTTTTAGGGAAAAATGAGAAGGGAAGTTAATAATCGACTTTGCTTTGCTTGAAATTCTTCCAGTGTAGTTTCGCCTTTGCACTTGTGATGAAAGTAAAAATTTAACACATCTAGAGTCATTATCCATAACATGTCATTCTACAACAACATCTACCTACCCTACCTACTTTACCCTACCATTTTTTCTTCTTTATTAGGGTGCACTTAGACCGGCAAACCCTCATCACACTTTTTTATTTTACATCTAAAAAATATATCTAATTCTAACCTTATTACAACCAAGGGCTCGGATTAAACTGTTGAGCTCCTTTTATTTACTCTACCTATCTACTTATCTACCAAGATTAAATAGTTTGGTCAGATTTTATTCTCTATCTCTAAAACATAAAATTGAAAGATGAACTAGCCAAGCTTAAACTCGTTTGAATATTCATAAATTGTGGCATAAATTACAAGCTGCACACAATTTGTTTATTACGTAAGAGAAAAAAAAGTAGTGGCATTTAGGCTTGCACACTTTCGCTTGGAAATTGGATAAACCAACACTCCCCATGTGTTTCGTGACATGGACTAACCGCCTCTCGTGGATCCTTATCTCCGGCGATGCGATCGTTGAATAACACTCGTGGGTTTTGGTCTAACGACAATCGTGATTCCCAACAAGTGGTATCGGAGCGTAGGTCACGAGTTCGATACACACCCGGCTCGCGTTGATATTGTTGGAAATTGGATAAACCAACACTCCCCGTGTGTTTCATGACATGGACTAACCGCCTCTCGTGGATCCTTATCTCCGGCGATGCGATCGTTGACTAACACACGTGGGTTTTGGTCTAACGACAATCGTGATTCCCAACACTTTCCTTGGCCTTTCTTTTGGTGGGGTTCATTTTCTTTCACTTTTTTTGGCCATTTTATTCTTTTCACCCTTTGATTTTTTCTTTTTAGGGTATACCCTCTTTACATTTTTTTATTTTATTTTTTTTAATTTTTTTGAGAATATGGAAAACCTTTGCAACAAGAAAAGGTATGAACATATTACATAGCCCATTAAGTCAATCATGATATATGACACCTATTGGTATAGGAGTCTAACACTAAGGAAATGGAAAGCGAGAGTATAGTTTTACTGATTTCAATGACTCATTTATAGCCCCCTACTATGTATCTCTTGGAAAAAGAGGAGATCCCTAGGATCAATGATGAGACAAGAAGAATTCTCGCAGTTATCGAGAGCTACAAACCGCAAATTGGTATTCATATAAAAATCATACAAAAATCAGAGTGTATGGCTCATCCCCGGCCCCCATATAAGTTACCCGCATTTGTTACTACAAGAATATTTTCTTTGGAGTATCTAAGACAACTACTGAATGTAGATGAAATCAACTTCATAGCTTCCAAGAAAAAGACCCAATTTAAGTCAGAAAAAATAAAATTGGGCCATTCATTGTGAATAATAGAGAAGTCGCCAATGAGATAAATGTCAAACTTAAAGACTATAAGTTCCCATGTAGTTTTACATGGAATTATGACCCACAAGGTATTTTGAGTGCAATAAGGGTAAAATGTAAGTTGCGTGTTTACTTGCATGATCCTAAGCCCCATATTGAAATATATGTAAATAAAATTGAATGGGAGCCAAACACCCTATCCGATGATGATTCACAGGGCAGTACATGTAATACGGGTAGATAGTGGCAAAGGAAAACAGATTGAACGAGACACAAGTGGCTTCTAGAAGAAAAATATACCGATAATGTACATAAAAGAGACAGAGAAGGAGATAGTTTCATAGCTGAGACTATTGAGAACATAAAATTCAGAATTCCTTCTAGTAAAAGAATCAAGTCAACAAAAGAAGAAAAGGATAAGGATATAAATATTGATATAGATGATGAAGCAACAAGAATAGTCACTAAAACATTAAAAGAGCTTCAAAATGTAAAAAATTGGAACACAACAAAAATATACGATCATGAAGGAAAACCAGAGCTATCGTCAATTTTCCTCCTTCTTCTCGAGAAGCCCGACAATAAAGTGTCGGAGATTCAACTTAGATTCGGACAGATTAAAGAGAAGAATGAAGAGATCAAGAATCAAGCTTATTCTAGATTTCTTAAGGAAAAGCACTGGAAACAAAGACGAGGCTTCTTTCAGACATTTGATTATTCATCCAATAAATTGGTAATGTCATTATTGAAGCCTACGAGTGGGCTGAGCCAAAATCGATAGTGACATTATTCCAAAATAGATTTTGAAGTGGATGCGGATTCCATTCATGAATTAGATCAAATTGAATTTCATAGAGCAATACTTGAAATGCTATATTCCAAAATTGTCAGGTAAAACTATGAAATCAATTAGGCTTGAGAAAATAGTGCTCAACCTCCAAAATCAAATGAAGTTGGACAAAGCCTCACCGTATGCTAATAATTTAAGAATAAAAGCACTAGAAGATATAGTTATTGAAGCGAGGGGGTGACCCGGCCCAACACCGAAGGGGAAAAAAGTCTTAATTAAACAGTAAAAAATGAGGATATAGTCTGCTCTTAGAAAATATTTGAAGTTCCCTTAGAGTGAAAACTCTCAAGCAAAAGAAATTCTACGACAAAAAACAGAGAATGATGAATTAAAACAGACTTCTACATCAAATGACAGACTCGGATAAAAACAATGGAAAGTCAAATAGAATCTCTAATGAAAGAGAATGAAGAACTAAGAAAAGCACAACCAATGGTCATTCCTACAATGATCCCCACTGTAAACACTCTGCTATACCATCTACTTTGGCAGAATACTTGGCACTGAAAGAGTACTGCAACTGCAGGTGCCAATTACTTCTCGGGTAATCTCTACCTCTTCTTCATCCTCACGAGAGGAACACACTACAAGACCAAGATAAAGAGATTCTTAGTTTTAAAGGAATTATTAAAAATTTAGAAAATTCCAAAAAATGATGCCTTGATTAGTTCTAAAGGACATGAGCAAAGGGCCGATCGACTACAAGAACGAGTAAATATTTTACAAGCACAAGTAAATCTTACAAATCAAGTGGCCTATATAAAAAATCATTTATGGACCAAAATTATTGAAGGCATTCATTCTCAATGGCCTTCAATTCGGATAATTTATGAACGAGAGAGATTTACTTCAAGTTGCTAGTGTAGATATTGACAAGACTAAGAGGGAAATTGACAATAAACCAGCCCAAGCAATCCAACTCATAGCTTTTTTAAACAAGTAAAAAAGCGAAGAGTTGGAAGAATTGAAAAATTTTTGATAGAACAGAAACCATTCTTCAAATCAAAAAGGTCCCGAACAAAAGAAACATAATGAGTAATCTAGAGGACCGGTGTAAAGAAATGAATGTATCCATCTCAATATTTTTAGCCAAATACAAAACATTGTCGGAAAGCGGAGTTTTCCCGATATTCACACATTGAATGACAAGTTAATGCCTCGTAAATATTATGATCTAAAAAATCAGAAATCATGCAAAAGAGCAATCCGGACAACCATTTCCTCAAGGATCACCAACGAGCAAAATACTTCTTCGAGTATTTTGAAAATGCGTTCTTTTTAGATAATGAGATCGGGCATATGTTCACTATCAAGCCTAAATTTGCCAAGTATACATAGGCGGATGAAAGTTACTGAGAAAAATTGAAGACTATGAAGATCCCCTCTGTAGAAAAGTGGCAAGAATTCACGGATCGCATTGTGAATTTTATGGATAAAAAACAGGGAAATTCACTTGGAAATTCATTTTTTATCGTTACCTCAAATGGTAAAAAATATCGGGTTAAAGTGGCACAACAAAAAATCGGTTCAAATTAGAATAATCGGTTCTATTTTTTTCTTGTAAAAAAGGTAACAGACTTGCAAACCGTTTTTGCGGTTGTCCCTCTTTTTAAGTTTTCTTTCCTATTTTTTTATTAAAACATTATCTCAATTCCCTGAGATATTTTGTAAATAGTTTTTTTGTATAAATACTTCACAATTCAAAGTATTCGAGTGTGAATAAAATTTCTCACGACAACTATAGTCTTATTTTACTGGTTATATTGAAGTTGGTGAGTCAATTAGTGAAAGCAAATGATCGGGAAAGAGATCGGAGACATCATAGCTAAGGATTCTCGTGGTGACAAGATAAGTCTCTTTTATTTCCTTGTTTTCGGTGTATTTCTTTAAAGTTTACATTCATTCATATTATGTTTTTCTAGTCTATAATGATCAACTAAGGAAAAAATTAAACGAGATTAGTGATAATAAGCTCCTTGTTTTGAAACTTGTTGGAATTTTAATGTTTTCTACTTGATAACCGGACCATAGAATTCTTAATTTCTCTAGGTCCCAGTTAGATCCCCTTCTTCGACTCTTCTTATCTCGTAGCTTAAGGATTCTTAAGTGCCCTTTTGCTCGCATTCCATCGACTCCATCAAATCAAGCCTATACATAGCCTTAGAAGGTCACCTATCTTGCCCTTAGCACATTTGCATCTCTCGAGCATTATTTCTTAGTTATGCTTGCCTAGAGAGTTGACTCCATTGCCCAATATTCGGTAGATCCTTCTAGTTTACCTTGAAATCTCTTTATTCCCACCAATATTTTAAAAATCAAACCCAAATACACAATCGAGCTAGCCTAATATCTCGTTACTAAAAAAAATCTAAATCATATGGAGAGATCCCTTTTCGGAGTTCAAGAAGGCTAGATCTTGAATTCCCAAAGTGGTTCTTGGTTACCCCCCGGGAGTTCTTAACTACAAAAATCCCTATCCCACAACTCTGAAAATTACTAGGGTGATAATAGGCCTTGCGGGTATTATGATCCTTGGAGGAAACTCCCCACAACTAGAAGAGTTGATAGAGAAAATTGGACCGAGTAAAAAGGTGTGGCAGGGTGGGTTTTACCTCGCACCAATTGTTATGGTGCATATATGATGTGTATTACAGTTTATCTTATAATTTTTTTTGAAGTAGCATACAACAATTTACATAGTGATATGAGAACCACTCTCTAGAGTATACATCGATTTTGTACACATGCCTTTTCGATTTGCTTTTTAAGATATATCATTGGTTATGATCACATGATTATATAATGAACCATTAAGTTGAACTATGAAATTATTCCTCAAAACACACACGCACACACACATTGATGAATTAATCATTTTTTCCGATATAATTTTTTTTAATCTATTTTGAATTATATATAATTATTTCTAAGAAGAACAAGAGAGAATTCCTTACCATATCTTAGTAAAACATATAATAGCAAGAAAATTAATCTATTGAAATTTCATTTCCAAACATATTCATGGAGTAAAATGAAGATTAAAAGGAGATATTCATGGATTTACCTATAACATCACCTCATAATTAAGAATGTAAATGTACAATATTGATGATACATTGGTTAGGAGAAAATTAATCTATTAAAATTTCATTTCCAAACATATTCATGGAGTAAAATGAGGATAAAAAAGATATATTTATGAATTTACTTATAAAAATCACCTCATAAAAGTGTAAATGTACAATATTGATAAAATTTATTGATATATGATAAATAATAAACCTTTATCTCACATGTTTTATATAATGTTATAAAAAAAACAATTGCATCGGGGTGCAATCCTCAAAAATTTTTAAACTCTGTCTAATGTATATGTACCTATTTAAAGTATTCGGGGCCCACATTACAAATGCAAAAAGTGAAATATTCACGCATATGTTATATATAAGCCAATGGTTTAAATAATTATCGAGGCGGTGAAACAAAAATTATAACAAAATATTAATAAAACTATATCATACGTCCGGGACTTCAAAAAAAATAAACCCGATTTCAATCACAAATTCATGTTCCAAAATAACACGTTGATGTCACCCTAATTTGTGATGCGAAAACCTCATAGAATACGCCATATAGAAATTTGGGTCCATTTTTTGGCTTTGCTTACGAAGGAGAAACCGGGACGCGAAAATCAAATTAATTACGCCTATAATGTTTCGGGTCCGGAATTCCACAATGCGAACGGGCCAAAAAAAATAACACGATCGAATCGCTGCTTCCACCGGATGGCTGATTTGGTTTGTGGTCCGTGGGACCATGTTCTTCTGAATTAAAATCTCTCACATTTACGATTAAATTTCTATGTTTCCAAAACAATACAACGCTCTATTTTTAAGTGTGCAGTGGACCGTGATTTCAAAACCAAAATTGATCGTTCATCGGTTTTAGAAAGCGGTTGTTTGACGAGCCATTCAAATAGATTTAGAAAGCGGCGGGAGGACGAGGGTAGTTGAAATTAATATTTCAACATCCCTCATTCACTTGAGAATACCCTCCTTGGTGCCTTCTTCGCCGGACTACGATGTGTTCATCAATAGTCGTGAACCTAATGTCCGTTTCTTTGCCGGGAATCTTCACAACGAGTCTTGTTTCCGGAGGATTGAGAGTCTTTCTCGACGACGATAGAATTACAGTCGGAAAATCCATACCTTTACAAATCAAAGACGCAATTAAAGGAGACTTTCTCATTATTACTATTTTCTCTCCAAATTATGCGTAATCGCAAAGGTGCCTCCATGAACTACTCCTCGCGCTGCTTTGTAAGCCGACCATTTTTGCAAAGGCATATAAGTGTCGTTTATTTCATATAAGTGTCGTTATACCGACGGCGACCAAAGTGTCGCTATTGCGACGGATGCCTCCAAACATCACAATTGCGACACTTAGACATTGTGTCGCAAACAAAGTGTTGCTATTGCGAGGGATGCCTCCAAACGTCGCAATTGCGACACTTAGACATTGTGTCACAATTGCACGTTTGGAAGTAGCCGTCACAATAGCGACACTTTGGGGGCATAGTGTCTCAATTGCGACGTCTTCCTCCAAACGTCGCAATTGCGACACTTTGTCTAAGTGTCGGTATTGCGACACTTTTTCTCTAGACATCGGTATAGTGACGGTTTCGGGCGGGATTGAAAAAATTTGGGGAAATTTCCGACATTTGGTCAAAAGTGTCGGAATCAAGTGTCGAATTTCCCCCAAATGTAGTAATGTGGCTATGTTGAGGAGAAGAGAAAGTGATTTTATCTATTTGTATTTTCTCAACTTGGTCTTTTACCTTGCTACCTCCATCATCATCAGCTCCAAGTTCACCTTTGTCACTTTCGTTTTCTTCGCTTGAAGATTGCCTTGTTTGTCTTCACCACTACTATGCTCATGATCACCGATTTGGTCTTGGTTATCCTTAGAATTTGTTTTGACCTTTTTGCTCCATGCTTCCCCCTTTAAAATGCTCACTATTTGGTGTTTTCTTTCCATCATCATTTCTTTCTTGAGGGCTATCTTTATTCTCATAATAAGTGTCTCTTTGAGGACCGTCATGACCCTCATCATCACTATTTTTGGTTGCCACTTTGTTTGTTTTCTTGAGGACTGTGTTGTTCATCTCATCGTCCTCGCTTTCTTCATGACTTTGTTGTGCTCTTTACCTTCACTATTTTGTCCCTCATCACCATCATACTTACTACTGTGTTGGCTACCATCATGTTCCTCTTCATGAATTCTATGCTCACCATCAATTTTTTCATTCTCACCATCATTTCCTTCTTCCCCCACTCGTCATGTTTAGATTCTTTACTTTTCCCCTCATCATCACTAGTTTTCTTCTTCTCTTATTCACTCTCAATCATAGGGGATTTTAGTCTTTTAGGAGTGGATTTACTAGAATAAGGAGAAACATGATAAGTGGATGGTGAGGAAGGCGCATGAGATGAAGAGGTAATGGAAAAATCGGGATGGGAGATGAAAGAGTCCCAAGAAACTCCCTTTTTCTCAAGTTGATGGAGGATGATGATCTTGATAAGAGAATGATGAAATAAACAAGCTTGTTGTTGAGCAAAGGGCTTATTTTGGACGGTAGAGGACATATTTTCAATTCTTCTATAGAGGAAGAAAGGTAGGTTCAACAACCGAGTTCTTGTGAAATGCATAAGAAGCCCGATGTGATAGGCATAAAATCCGGGAAAAACCTCCCTTCACATGTGAAATAATTCATGATGACATTCATGATGTGGGCATAGCTGCTCAAAAAGTCAGAAAAAGGGAAAATATCTTGGCAAGCATCCTCATGGTCTCGGTTTTTAGAAAGGGTTTATACTTGATTCAAATCTAGGTATGTTTGTTTGAACCACTTTTCTCCTATATAGGGGATCTTAGTTGCTTTAGTGATAGCCCTAGGAGAGAGTTTGAAATCCGGACACTGCTAGATGGGCATGCTTTCCTTGAAGCTTCAAAGCAAACAAATGTGTCAAAGAAGGGTGATGTTTTACTTCTTGGACTTTTTTGGGAAAAAATCCAAGCATCCTACTTCATGAAAATTGAAGAGTACTGAAGGAGATTCATTAACCTCTTGAGTTGTAATGGGCTCATACCTATGGTGATATCCACTTCTTCTCGTCCTTCTTTGGAGGGATTTTTCCTTTTGATACCCTTCACTAACTTACCAAACAAGACCTTGAAATGTACTAAAAAAATAGACAAGCTGCTTTTCTTTTTTAGTTGGCAAACAAGTATTTGTCAAATGAAAACAAATTTAGTTCTCAGCATTGTGTTTTGAGCAAAGAGTCCTTTAGTAAGATCTATTTGTGGTTTTTTGAAGAGAAGTCCCATTTTTTTTTGACACAAAAAACTCTTTCCCTTAATCACTTCTTTTTTGAAATCATTGTTTAAGAGGTGAGCAAGCCCCCTTATAAACTGATCAAAATTGTTTCACCCAATCACTATCCTCCTTTCTCTCTAAGCGAAGAGTACACTCTTGAAAAACAATGTGCTTTCCCTTTGAACAAACTGTCCCTCTTTAATGATCATTGTTTCTCTAAACAAAGTAGTCTCCCTGTCACTTAGTAAGCAGTTTTCAAAACAAACTCTATATGATCTTTTTATGTACTTGAAAACCAATTTTAAACTTTCACAAGGCATTAATTTTTTAAACAGTGATTCTCTCGTGATTTTTGGCAAAGATGACTTTCTTGAAAAAAAACTAGGTTCCTCATCTTGAAATCACTCGTTATCCTTCTTTCCTAGGCTAGGAGATTAACTTGTTTGATGAAGATAAGTTTCTTTTCCCCCCTTTATCACAAAACTTTTGGCTCGTAAAAGCTCGTGATTATCCTTTTACAAACTTAAAACAACCAATATTCCTTTAAAATTGCCAATAGGCCTTTCTGCCGCTTTATGCATTTGTTTCTCTATGGTTAAATAAATATGACGGTGTTCAAGAGTAAATGTGTTTTCTCCCTTAACTACTCAAACAGTAAGCCCTTTGACAACAAAAAATTTCCTCCTTCATTCACTATTTCTTTGACACTTTGATACCAAATTTTCCATTAATTTTAAACAAAATTCGAGGCCTAGAGACATAAATACCTCCATGATATGTATTTTTCTGTGTTTGGAGATGAGATTTTTGTTCAAAACTTGATCTTGGCACCTTTAAGAACTCCTTTGAGTATTGGCCCTGTGGGCAGAAAGCGCGTTCGAGAGATGGCTATCGGGCCGAGCGGGCTCGAACGGGAAAGAACGCACGAGCGTTTGAGTTGGTTGCTAGGCCAGGGCAGGGGCTCGAACGAGCAAAAATGTGCTTGCGTTGAAGCTATCGGGTCTACCCTAGGTGCCCGTTGAACATCGGGCACAGGGCGTGCCACGCAAAGGTATAGGCGCGCCGCATGTTCAAAGAGCTACAAATGCTCCGAAATTTTTTTCGAACTTGTATTCTCTTACCCACGGGATTTGAAAAACAATGATATGAAGATACGTTTGACTTTCCTTTTATACTTTTGAAAAAAAAATTCCCTCCTTTCAAATTTAAAAAACAAACTTCTCCCTTTTTATTTGAAAGAAACCCTTTGAAAAAGTGGCTTTGTGCACAATAGTGAGGGTTCGCCTCTTTAAAGAAAAGCCGACTCATCTCTTTTAAGTTGTCTTTCTCAAAAATATCCCTTTAACTAATTATATGCCCCGTGAGACCTCTTACCATTGACCAAGGTTATCATTTGAAAACCTGTCTCTTGCAAATATGAATTCCATTGTTCTTAATGATGGTTGCGACACTCTGCTCATTATGGAGGAGGTCATGTCATTGTAATTTTCTAAGTTGCTCATAATCACTATTAGGCCTTATGTTTATGATGAAAGGGGCCCCTTTCAAAATACTCTTCGGGATTTTTCCTTCATACTTAGATTTTCAACTTTTTTATAACTTTGAGGCCTTGTCTTCAGTTTGTAGGAGGTTTTCCTTAAAAATAAGACCTTTTTCTTTATCATCTAAAGTAAGATTACATACAAACCACTACTGCAGCTTCTAAAAAAACTAATATGCAAATCCACTTTTTTTATGAAGTGAAGGAGGTCTTATCGGATGTGTTTTTCTCTGATGATTTGAAAAAGACCATTAGGGGGTAAACTATGTTTTTTTTCCATTTGTCACCCTTGAAAAAACTTCAAAAAAAATAGTCCCTTTGTTCTTCATTAAAAATTTACCTATGATACATGCCTTCCTTAGTATTATGTCACTTTGCAAACCAAAACAAGAAACATGTAATTTGATTATGAAAAGTGTTCTATGTTTTATCCATTGGAAAAAAGGTATTTGGATGGTTTTCAATGGTCTTCTCTATGACTTTGTGACTGAGTATGTCATTTGAAAAAAGCTCATAAAAAACACTACTATAGCCTCTCAATCACCACAATGCAACTTAATTTTTTTTATGAAATGAAAAAAGGTCCTTAAACCATGACTTGGTCTTCTTCTAGTAATGATGAAGGTGGCCTACCAACCATGATTTGATCCTCTTGAATTTTACCAAGGAGATTATCCCTTTAAAACTACTAATGCGGCCTCTATTTTAGAATATCTTAAAAAGAAAATTCTTTGCATTGACCAAGACTTGGTTTCCTATATGTCTAATTTACCCTTTGAATAAGATGAACCATATTGTAAATATTTTTGGAGACTCGATCCTTTTCTTTTGTGAAGGAGGCCTTCAAAGCGAGTGAAAGTTTTACCTATCTCAACAATATGTCGTTTGCCTTTTGAATGATCCGAAAAAAGTAGCTCTTGATGCTTGCCTTTCATTCATCACTTGGAGGGAGTTAGTCTATGATAAACCGTAATGGATCCGTAAAAATAAAAATTCCCTTTTCACATACACCTTCTGCGTGAATGCTTCGTTATACCCGGTTCTGCGAAATGACTAGAAACAGAGCTTGGTCTATCAATTTCACCATTCGAAGAGGTTGTTTTAATCAAAATTATAACCTCGATTTATCCTTTGAAGGAGGTTTTCATAAACACAATATTAAAGGCCCTTAACACCCGGCATGTAACCTTTTTGTTTTGTTATATGAAAAAAGGCCTTTTAACTTATCATCTTTCATTCATGTCACCACTATTCCTCAACTTGTCTTTCCAAAAGAAGACTTTGTTAAACATAATTTTAATCTGCTATGCATCCTCTTTTCATCTTTGGAGGAGGTGGCACACAACGACTTCGAAGTCACTTAAGAGCATGTTGGCCCTCGCGATTTTTTTTGAAGGAGGCCAAAAAAATGTCTTCCTAACCCTCTTCTTTTTGAAGGAGGTTACTGTCTTAGTGCTTCTAACCATCCGCTTTACATGAAGGAGGTTATAATCATACACATGAAATTTCATTTATTTCAACATCGTGTCATTGCTACGCAATATATGTCTTTGCTTGGTATCATATCACCGTAGAAGTTTTTAGAGAGTGAATAAAGTGGTTGGTATAAGAATAATGGTCATTGTTAGACACTTTGTTGAACTAACTTTCCCTTGACTATGTTTTCAAGGTACCTTGAAATTTCCTTTGACTAATGTTCACATCCCAAGTTCAAGGTAGCATAAGAAGCAGTTGTCTTCTTATGCCCTAAATGATAATGCCCTTCGGAAGATTATGCAGCACTACTTTTTGGAGGAGATCATGGAGCACTATTGATCATCATCTCATTTTACTTCATTTTCTTCATTGATGAGGAATGATCTCTACTCTTCATGTAGCCTTTAGATTTATAATATGTATACTTTATGGTATTACTTAATCTACTTTACTTGCCTTAATGGAAAACTAAGTCGGCATGAAGGACTTGTTGAAATTTCCCTTTTTTTCCCTCTTTTTGTGCACTTTCGATCATCATTAAATTACACCCCCTGAGAGATGTAAAAAATAGATGCTTTGGAACCTTGGAGAGCTCTTTTGGTGTTTCATGGAGACTTTTCCTGATCTAAGCATATTTCTTCAAACGAGTGACAAACCTTCTCTTTTCCTAATTTGGATCTTTGTTGAACTTCTTCTGAAATGAGACAAAGTGACCTCTTAGTGGTGTGCGACCTATGGATATAACAGGTTCTCGTTTTGCAAAATAGGAACTAATTCATGGTTGTCGGTACTAGATAGAGGTTTTTGGCCTAGGATATCTTAGCCAAGGAAAAAAATCCCTAAACACCACTATCTAACTTAGGGACAAATTTCACATATTCGACTTGTTTTTATTAGGCATGATGAGATTTTCAAATGAAAAGATGACCGGGGATAGAGTTGCGAAACTTTATCAACCTTTGGATAGTGAATGGCATGAGAAACAAGGGTAAATGAGAACGAGATAATCATAGCTATGACATCTATAGATGAAGATACTTTGATGAAGCGAGATAGGTCTTGAAAAGCTGGGAGATTGTTCTCATCATGGGCGACGAGGAAGGGGTAGGAGGACAAAAAATTGTTTGGGGTTTTTTCTAGATGAAAAAATTGACGGTTTTGAGATCGGCATCTAGAAAACTCAGCTAAGGAAACTAGTCATCAATAACGTGTAAAAATATCGATGACTAACGGTGGATCCATTTGGGGAGGGCGGCTCTTTTTCATGAGGTGTCCAAAACTACGAATCTCTTGCATTTGAATACCGGCTCCTTATCCATTGGCACATATTTCTTACTTTCTTGATGCTATTTCTGAAAATTGACGGCATGATTAGCATCAAAGTCATCTCTACCTACCCATTTATATTTCCTAGCATTTTTTTCTTCTTTTAGGTGCATTTGGACTAGCAACCCTTTGACATGATATTTTTTTAAAAAGACACTATCTAATTCTACACTTATATCTTCTGGGAGTTCGGATTAAAGCGATGAACTCCTTTGATTCTCCACCTATGCTAGAAGCGACCGTCAAGATTAACATGTTTGATAGGATTTAATTCACTATACTAAAACATGAAATTGAAAAAATGACCAAATCGGGATTAGACGGTCGATTTGTCATGTGTTTGTGGCATAAAAGACAAGTTGCACACAAATATTATTTTTCATGAAAATAAGATTTAGAAAAAATTAGGGATAGGATACATGGTTTGTTTTTCATCCCTTTTTTTCCTCTTTGGTTTTGTTTTGAGCGTGTGGAACGAGTATCTTTTCCTAATCTACTTTCTTTGACAAGTCAAGCTTACACAATTTGACTATCAATTCTTTCACTAACTTATCGAGTAATAAATTTAAAACATTTCCAGTTATGATTAGGCTAGGAATAAGATATCTTTTGAGCACTAGTAGTGGGATTTATACTTGCGCACTTTCATTATGACTATTTTTTTGATCATGGGGATTTTCTCGCTATTTTCTAAAACTACCCTCTTTTTTCTTCTTTTTCTACTTGTTTTTTGTATTTTCTATTTTTTTACTTTTTTTCTTCAAATAATCTAGAGTCGAAAAGATGCTCACAAGGACTGAGTTTATTTTTTCACACCTATCTATCTATCCTAATCTAACCTATACACAATATAGATTCATTTAGTGAAATCCGTTTTCCAACAAATCAAGTAAAGAAGATGATTCCATGAGGGATTTAGTTTCAGCTTTTTAGAATGTTGAATAATTGAAAAGGCCACTTCCACTTTGCTTGTTTTCGAACAGTAGTGCCTAAAATTTTTCTCACTCTTTGCAACAGACTGTTATGGGTGGAACATACTACTCCTTTAGATTCTTCAAGGAAAGCAACAAATGGATCTTAGAATAATACCCGATCTAGAGGATTTGATATATAGGCTTCATTCGGGACTACTCTTTCTTCCACTTGGCTATATTTGGGACTCTTTTGGGAAAGAAACTCTTCTCCTTGCTCATGATTACTAGAACTCGTTAGACTCATCATATATTGCGGTGTAGTCTTCTTTCCAAGCTGATGTGTTCGATTAAGTGGGATGAAAAGCTCGTGTGAAGGTCATCATGTTGATGAGTAGCGATACACTTTGGCGATGAAATCCTCTTGAGAGTATAGTGTAACCACCCTTATGTGATTATCAACCTTTATTTCTTCATCTTCAATTTGTAACTCAATGGAACTTGGTTGCCTCAAATCTGGAGTTAAGGAGGATTCCATGTCCAAAATGATTTCTTCAATCACTTCAGAACAGAGGCTTCTCATTTACAACATGCTCTAGAATTTCATCATCCTCCTCAACCTCATCATCAAAGCCGAAAGACTTTCGATTTCCAATTATGTGAACGTTATTTCCGATGGGACTGAAGTGAAGTGGAGAAAATATTCGGAGACTCTTCACTTACTTCTAAACTTTCAAGGCTTTCCTCATCGGTGTCATAAGTGACCTATCTTAGGCGATTGATGCTTTCAATGCGATGACGTTGAACTTCATCCCACACATCAACTTTTGATGGCTCGCGAGGTTAGCTTCGACTTGGATGTCATAATCATCAATATATTGATCAAACCTTGGAGAATCATCAATATAAGTAATGTCACCAACCATGCATATTGGAATATCGAGATTGTTTATCTTCAAATTGATTTAAAAATCTATTTTTTTGACTTATGGTATGCAAGATTATCGGGAGAAAGATCATAATTTTTTTGTTCATATGAAGTTTTAGAGGTTGTCTGCATTTTTATGAGTTGATCTATCTCCTCTTTAGTTAAAAAAGGGAGGAATTTTTATCTCTCTTTGGATATAACTACAATAATCCTCTTTCTCTAGGGAAAGGTCGATTTGGAGGATGAATGTATTTTTGGGATTCACCTATGAGAGATGATGAACCATCACTTGTGCCATTAGAGAGATCCTGTGGGTTCTCTTTCATTTCTTGATTTTTTTCATCTTCAACCAATTCTTTGTGATGTTGAGGATAGTTAGCATGTAATTCATGAGTTGCTTCGATAGATTTTCGGGAGGCCAATTTGCTCGTATGAACTCAAATGACTCAAAGCATAAAGGTATAGATCCTACGAGTGTTTGATTTGTCTTCTATTTCGATTTGAATTCATCCGCAATCAACTCTTCTTGATGTTTGGGATAATAAACATGGGATTCATGAGTTTCCTCCGATAGATTATTAGGAGGCCAATTTTCTTGTATGAACTGAAATGACTCAAAGCATAAAGTTAGAGATCCTACGAGTTTTGTTTTTTCCTTCCATTTCGGATTACTGTGATTTCAAGATGGCTTATAGATTCTTTAGAGCATTCCTATGTGTTCTTATTTTCAACTTTCTCATGAGGAACATTTTTTTTGTTACTCCTCGTCTTGTAATGGTTGAGGGTGTTCCTCACGAGGAAAAAGTGTAGGTTGGTTTGAATAAGCGAGTGTTAACCTTAAATTTGTGCCTTTCTCTATTCTGTCAAGTAGATGCATCATTTTTTTGAACATATCTACCAATTTTTCCAACTTTTCCTACTCGTTCTCACTTGGATCCATATTTGTTTACCGAAAAGAGTTACGCGTGTCCTTTAAACTAGTCTAAATTTCTCTACTAGTGGAGTCTTTTGGTCTATTGAGGGTTGTGGAGTCGCTAGGTGGAATTTTTGAACTTTTCGACCAACATCGAGCATGATTTGGATTTCTTAATGCATTCCCAGGAGATTTCATAAGGACTAATGGAGTAATAGGCCTATTGGAGGCTAGTGGAGTCGCTAGGTGGATTGTTTAGTTGTTTTGAGGGTATATGTGTATGGTCCACCACCAATACTAACAAAAAACCAATCTAAGGATGTTTTTGGGGTTTTATAAGTTTTTTATGCGGCCCTAAGGTTTGCAACAATGTCCTATAGTTGGGTCATCATTTTGCAAGAGATAGTTTCCTTTGAAAACCTATCATTTTTTTGAAGTATTATGATATTTTTCTTTCCTTAAGTTAATCTTCACTATTGTTTCCATTATTACCACGAAAAAAAATCCATTGTTTTCCTAATGAAAAAACTTTGCTAAAAACCCATTTTCCCCCTTCATTTTACCCCTCCTTTCACTCATACTTAACCTCCATTTTATTCCTTTTTTTCCTCATGAAATTCCTTTATTTTCCCTCTTTTTCCTTCCTTCCCTTCATAAATCCCCTTTAACCAGGTTTAAAAAATCCTTTTTAAACCTTATCGAAACCCCCAAAATCCTTTGGAAATCATTGAAAAAACAGAAAAAAATAGTCTTTTGAACTAAGGCCTTTAGCCCCTTTCGGCTAAGCCCTAACCACTTCCCCACCATATAACCCACGCCCCGGACCGGGTGATAAATCCCATAGGTGATAATCACAATCGGGACTTCCAATGTGCGCCCTTTCCTTTGTTAAACTTAAAAGTTCCGATGCGATTGTTATTTGGTCTATAGACCCGCGTTGCAATCTTAGCCGTTGATCTTCCAAGATGCGACGGCTAGCGCTAACCTTTCACCGATCCCCCGCCTCATCCCTTTGTTAAACCTCTGAATGCGATCTCCAAAATTGATCCTTAATAATCCAATTTCCATCGCAAAAAAGCGCAAATTGCTAATCGGAAGGTCTTAAGGTATCACTTCCTATTTTCCCCGATTGTCGATCTACGATCTAATCGCAATCGTTGATTCCCACGACGATCCATGGTCGAGATTTAATCGCATCTTCAACCTTCGGAGTTTCGCCCTTTGCCTTTCACCGTCCGTTCTCGTAAATCCGATGGCCCAAATTGATCACCCTCAGCCACAACCCTCCGATATTAAAACCCACATGATTAATCTCGGCCAGTAGCTCTCTCTAAGATCTAACGGCCCTCGTATAATCGCATCGAAAAATACCATTGCGCCTTTCCCTCTCCCCCCACAGGTGGAAATCCCGCAATTAGATGTGGGCCATCCATTTCATACATCCGATGGTCCGGATTGAAGCTTGAAACCCTTTGTTAAAATTATAAAACCCCGCTGTATAAAGTTTTCGGTGAATACCAACCATTGATCTCACGTACATCAACGGCCCATAATGAACCATTCTTCGCCCGAGCCCCTACCTCGTATTCCATATCATTAGCCCCAAGATTAAATGCGGGATGTTCATTTTGAAGATCTAACGATCCATGTTTAACCCGGTAGGCCCAACTCATTCGGGACCTACCACCCTCGTTGATTAATCCTAACCGTCCACTCCTTGATCCGATGGTAAAGATTACAACCACCTTGACCTTGCCCCACCTCTTCTCGCCCTTGCATCTTATCGCCGTCGTGCTCTCCTTACAACCGTCCGATCTAATGGCCCCGGATACGACGGCTAGCGCTGTTGTTTCACGTAATTTTAAGTCCGACGGTTAATGTTTTAAAATTACGCGATATCGGTGGTTTTTTAAAAGCCACGTGTTAGTCTCTAATGCATATCACGTTCAAAAAAGGAAAAAACCACCTTTCCTCCTTTTCATCTCATGGCATCGGTGGTTTCTTTGGTTTGAAAGCTTGCTTTGCCCCATTTATGTTACATCCCCTCATTTTTTAATCTCCATCGTTGATCTCTCGGGATCTAACGGTCCCGTTTAAATCTCGCCCCTCGGTTCATCTCCCTCCACCCATCCTCTAAAGGGATTCATAAATCAACCTCTCGTCATTGATCTCTAGTTTCCGATCTCATCAGAGCGACCCGAAATTATTCCGAAACCCCAAATTTCATTTAACTCTTTGTTCCTTCCGCGAAAGGTTTTCGACCAATTTCCTTTGCAAATTATTCCATTTTATTATTATGTTGCTCCTCCACATCATATTAACGGATTAATCTTGGTCATTGATCAATGCGATCTAACGGCCCAAACTTAATCCAACCATAGTTTATCCAACCGCCTCTCCTTTTGACCCCGGAAAGCAATCTTAACCATTGGTTTTGTTCATCTAACGC
Source organism: Pinus albicaulis (assembly GCA_034641835.2). Classification (NCBI taxonomy): domain Eukaryota; kingdom Viridiplantae; phylum Streptophyta; class Pinopsida; order Pinales; family Pinaceae; genus Pinus; species Pinus albicaulis. The sequence continues at coordinate 54,644,257 of CM076578.1, forward strand.
CACGCTCAAACCTAAACCTCCAAAGTAGTTTAAACCTTTTCCCCACGGGATTTTTTATAACTTTTCTATGTTTTTCGAGGTTTTAAAGGTTTTCTCGGTTGTTTAAAAAAAGAGATCAAAAGGCGGTGATGACGATCCCCTGAGCCTTTATTTTTACAAAGGAAATCATTTCACGGGGTTCCAAATTATATTTTTTCGGTACCTCATAAGAGCGATGCCTTTACACAACCTCTACGCGCCCTGCAACAAAAAATGAAACACGGCAAACACCACGAAATTTGAAGAGTATCAATTTGACAATATGAAATCAAAGAAGAAGTGAAGAAATTTAAGGTTTTAACACGAGCTTTTTAAAGGATTAAGGCATTAATTCGATTAATCAAAGAACCGATCCACAATTGAAGATAGTTAGAAGACGAGAAGATAGAAATCATGCTTCATTAAGCCTAAAACATAGAACTCAAGTAAATTAAAGGTGTTTTAGGTTAAAACAATAATATCTATCGGTCCAGAAGCCTCCACTATCACATCGGAGGCTAATTGAATCCTTTGCGACTACCAAAAGCCACACCAAATGACCTAAAAAAAATCAAGAGAAGGCCTACTTATTGCTTAAACAACGAGATATTTTCATAAAGACACTCGAAAATTTATTACCAAAGAAAGAAAAAATTCTAAACTATCAAGGAAGTTAATGTAAGGGAAAATTAAGCCTCAAAGTCAATATTTTTTTCCCATTTAGCCTAAAAAAATAGCGAGAAGCGAGTACATAAAAGATAAGCATAATTCAATGCTCTCTCGCCTTATGCCTTACATGGCTTTCGAGGTTTGGAGTTGCATTTAGTGTAGAATTAATTACACTTCGATCTTAAAGCCCTTCCACCTCCTCATTTCTTCTATAAATAATTCTGGAGAAGATGAGAAGTTGGTTGGTTGGTTGATCACTAGTTGTAATATTGAATCTCTCCGAAATAATACATAGTCTCGTTGAAGTTGAAGAAGAAATTGAAGTCTTGGAAGCCTTGATGAAGTTGTTGCATGCTTGTTCTTGAGAAGGCTCTATCATTGGATCCATGAGCTTGGTTGTTGGTGAAGTATTTTGAACTATTTAATGTTTTCTCCTATTTTCATTTTGTTCCATAATTTCTTGCTACAGGTAGGATGAAAGTTTTAGGCTAGGGAAATGACTCCTAGAAGCACCTTAGACACTGTTTTATCCTTCACTTTGTTTTATTTTTTTCTTCTACTGAGGTATTTTAGAGTCTTTAATCTCTCTCTTTAGTCCTCATGCTTGTTTATTTCTCTAATAGTTTGAATATTTGGTTTCGACATGATTTATGGTTCTCCCTACTTGTATGCTACCACTTAAAAGTTGTTATTGAAGTCTCCCTTTGAAGTATATTTGTTTATAGCGAGCCAAGGAGGTATGTTCTGATCATGCCATTTTTCCTCGCTTGAACGAGTTGTCTTAAAGGTCATTAATAGTTGTGATCATAGATGTATTAGGTTTTCCCTCTTCTATGACTGCAATTATCGATAAATATCTTATGTCTTTCTAAGTCATTCGAAATAAAATCTTTGAGGAAATAGGATGTGCTCCCGAATCTTAAATTTCATTTTAAAATTTGTTTTTGAAGTCATTATTTTCTTAAAGTGCGGTTTGTAGAATTTATGGTTAGCCCCTGTCTATAAAATACCTCTTTATTTTTCAACTCATGTTTTCAAATTCCCTTTGTTGAGAATTAAACTTCTCTTTTCTAAAAAACCATTAATGTCCATCTCATTCCAAAAACCAAAGGATCTTGTGGCCAAGTTAGATTTTCCCTTTGATATCCTATATCCATTGATAAGTTTGTCATAACCTCTTTTTGACTCCATTTCCCAATGAAGCTCGATACACCTTTTTTCTACTTGCCTTTCCTAGACCTTTCATATTACGTTGTATCAATTCAACCAAACAAAAAAACAAACACTTGCACTTAATAACTAGTATAAAACCAATACTCAAAGCACACAAGATAAACCTTTGCAAAAAAAATAATTTGAGAGATCCCTCCCTGAAAACAGGAGGGCTAGATCCTATAACTCTAAAGATTGGTTCTGATGTTGCCTTGTCTTTTTTCCAATCTATCAAAAAACGAGAGACCAACATAATGGCGATCACGATGGGACCAATGAGTTCATAGTTTCCTAGCAAGCTCTTATAGACTCTTTAGTCTTTCTAACAACCATACAAACTCAGAAAAAAACCCAAAAAATATTTCGAGATTGGCTTCCTAATAAACATGGTGGTGGAACCATAAAACATTTTACCTTCATAAGAGCTAAAAAATTTCCACCTGGTGACTCCGAGTACCCTCTAGTAGGCCTATTACCCTTCCGAGTCTTTGTAAACTCCTTGGGAGTGCATTGAGCAAACCAAATCGTGTTGTTGGTGGACAACAAAGTTCAAAATCTTCCACCTGGAAACTCCACACCTTCCAAAAGACCTAATGACTCCACTATTAAAGAAATGTCTGAACCTGGTTAGAAAGATAAATTGACCTCTTATTACAAACATGGATCTAATTATGGACGAGAGAAGCTAAATTAAACACATTATTGAACCTAATTGGGAAAAATAGTCTACATACTTGATAAAATATTGGAAAGGCATGAGGATGATATGGATGTTGATTATCCGGAGAAACCTATGTTTTTTCATGAGTGATATGCTCATCATCAATGTTTTCATGCTCACCATCATTTCCTTCTTCCCCATCGTCATGTTTAGATTCTCTACTTTGCCCCTCATCATCACTAGTTTTCTTCTTGTCACTTTGCCCTTCTTCATCACTAGTTTGCTTCTTCTCTTCTTCACTCTCAATCATAGGGGATTTTGGTCTTTTAGGAGTTGATTTACTAGAAGAAGGAGAAACATGATGAGTGGATGGTGAGGAAGGCACATGAGATGAAGAGGCAATGGAAAAAATTGGGATGGGAGATGATAGAGTCCCAAGAAACTCCCTTTTTATCAAGTTGATGGAGGGATTATTTTGGAAATTAGAGGACATATTGTCAATGCTTCGCTAGAGGAAGAAAGGTAGGTTCGACGAATGAATTCTTGTGAAATGCATAAGAAGCCCTGATGTGATAGGCATAAATCCGGGAAAACCTCCCTTCACATGTGAAATACTTCATGATGAATTTCATGAGGGGGGCATAGCTGATCAACAAGTGAGAAAAATGGAAAATAGCTTGGCAAGCATCTGAGTGGTCCGGTTTTAGAAAGGGTTTATAGTGATTCGGATCTAGGTATGTTTGTTTGAACTACTTTTCTCCTATATATGGGATCTTAGTTGCTTTAGAGATAGCCCTAGGAGAGAGTTTGAAATCCAAACCTGCTAGATGGACATGCTTTCCTTGCAGCCTCAAAGCAAACAAATGTGTCAAAGGAGGGTGATTTTTTACTTCTTGGACATTTTGGCAAAAATCCAAGCATCCTACTTCATGAAAATTGAAGAGTATACGAAGGATATTCATTCACCTCTTGAGTTGTAATAGGCTCATACCTATGGTGATATCCACTTCTGTTGTCCATATTTGGAGGCATTTTTTTCTTTTGATACGCTTCACTAAATTACCAAACAAGACCTTGAAATGTACTTGAAAAATAGACTATTGCTTTTCTTTTTTATTTGGCAAACAAGTATTTGTCAAATGAAAACAAATTTAGTTCTCCGACATATGTGTTTTGAGCAAATAGGCATTTAGTAAGATCTATTTGTGGTTTTTTTGAAGACAAGTCCCCTTCTATTTTTGACACAAAAATGCTTTCCCTTAATCAACTGCCTTTTTGAAATCACTATTTAAGAGGTGAGAAAACCCCTTATAAACGTCGATCAAAACTTGTTTCACCCCAATCACTATCTTCCTTTCTCTCTAAGCAAAGAGTACACTCTTGAAAAACATTGTGCTTCCCCCTTTGAACAAATTGTCCCTCTTTAAGAATCAATGTTTCTCTAAGAAAAGTAGTCTCCCTAGTCACTTAGTAAGAAGTTTTCAAAACTAACTATGTATGATCTTTTATGTACTTGAAAAACCATTTTTAAACTTTCATAAGGCATTAATTTTTAAACGAGTGATTCTCTATGATTTTTGGCAAAGATGGTTTTCTTGAAAACAACTAAGTTCCTCCTTTTGAAATCACCGTTATCCTTATTTCCTAGGCTAGCGAGATAAACTATTTGATGAAGATTATTTTCTTTTCCCCTTTTATCACACAAATTTTGGCTTTGTAAATCAGCGATTATCCTTTTACAAACTTAAAACAACCAATCTTCCTTTAAAACTACCAATAGAGCCTTTCTTCTGTATCCATCGTTTCTCTGTGGTTAAATAAATATGATAATTTTTCAAGAGTAACTATGTTTTATCCCTTAACTACTCAAACAACAAGCCCTTTGACAACAAAAATTTCCTCCTTCATTCACTATTTCTTTGACACTTTGATACCAAATTTTTCCATTAAGTTTAAACAAAATTCAAGCCTAGAGACATAAATACCTCCATGATATGTATTTTTCTATGTTTGGAGACGAGATTTTTTGTTCAAAACTTGATCTTGGCACCTTTGAGAACTCCTTTGAGTATTGGCCCGAGGTGGGCGGAAAGCCGCGTACGGAGAGATGGTTGCTTTGCAGGGCGAGGCTCGAACGGGCAAGAACACGCGAGTGTTTGAGTTGGTTGTGCGGGTCGGGTAAGCTCGAATGGGGAAAAAAATGCACCGCGTTCAAGCTATCAAGTCATCCTCGGGCACCCGTTGAATGTTCGGCATAGGCGTGTCGTGCAACCGCACAGGGCGTGCCATGCCTTTAACAAATTTCTTCTAAAATCGCCTATAGGCATTTGCGCAAAGGTAAAGGCACACGCGCATTCAAGAGAGCTGCAAATGCTGCGAAATTTGTTCGAACTTGTATTCTCTTGCCCACGAGATTTGAAAAAACAATGATATGAAGATATGTTTGACATGCCTTTTTATACTTTTGAAACAAAGTTTCCCTCCTTTCAAATTTAAAGAAAACAAACTTCTCCCTTTTTATTTGAAAGAAACCCTTTGAAAAAGTGGCTTTGTGCACAATGGTGAGGGTTCGCCTCTTTCAACAAGCGATTCATCTCTTTTAAAATGTTTGTCTTTCTCAAAAATATCCCTTTAACTAATTATCAGCCTTGTGAGACCTCTTACCATTGACCAAGGTTATCATTTGAAAAAGCATGCTGTTGCAAATATGAATGCCTTCATTTTTTAATGATGGTTGCGACCCTCTTCTCATTACGGAGGAGGTCATGTCATTGTAATTTTCTAAGTTTTCTCATAATCATTGTTGGGCCTTATGCTTATGATGAAAGGGGCCTCTTTCCAAATACTCTTCGGGCTTTTTTCCTTCATACTTATATTTTCAACTTTTTATAACTACGAGGCCTTGTCTTGAGTTTGTAGGAGCTTTTTCCTTAAAACTAAGACCTTGTATTTATCATTTGAAGTAAGATTACACACAAACCACTACTACGGATTACGAAAACCTAATATGCAAATCCACTTATTTATGAAGTGAAGGAGGTCTTATCGGATGTGTTTTTCTCTGTTTGCTGCTTTGAAAAGACCATTAGGGGTAAACTATGTTTTTGTCCATTTGTCACCCTTGAAAAAAACTTCAAACAAATAGTCCCTTTATTCTTCATTAAAACTTTACCTTGATACCTGCCTTCCTCGGTATTATGTCACTTTTACAAACCAAAACAAAGAAACATGTAATTTGATTATGAAAAGTGTTCTCTGTTTCTTTATCCATTGGAAAAAGGTATTTGGATGGTTTGCAATGGTCTTCTCTATAGTCTGTGACCGAGTATGTCATTTGAAAAAAATCCCATAAAAACACTACTATAGCCTCTCAATCACCACAATGCAACTTAATTTTTTTATGAAATGAAAAAGGTCCTTAAACCATGACTTGGTCTTCTACTAGTAATGATGAAGGTGGCCTACCAACCATGATTTGATCCTACGATTTTTACCAAGGATATTATCCCTTTAAAACTATTAATGCAACCTCTATTTTAGAATATCTTAAAAAGAAAATTATTTGCATTGACCAAGACTTGGTTTCCTATATGTCTTTTACCCTTTGACTAAGATGAACCATATTGTAAATCTTTTTGGAGAGATGATCCTTTGCTTTTGTGAAGGAGGCCTCAAAAAAATGAAAGCTTCATCTATCTCAACAATATGCCCCTGCGCCTTTTGAATGATCTAAACATGTAGCTCTTGATTCTTGCCTTTCATTCATGACTTGGAGGGAGTTAGTCTATGATAAACCATAATGGATCTGTAAAAATACAATTCCCTTTTCACATACACCTCTGTGTGAATGCTTCTTTATACCAATTTGCGAAATGACTAGAAATAGAGCTTGGTCTATCAATTTCACCATTCGGAAGAGGTTGTTTTAATCAAAATTATGACCTGCGGTTATCCTTTGAAGGAGGTTTTCATAAACACAAGATCGAGAGGCCCTTAACACCAACATGTCAACCTTTTTTTCTTTTGATATGAAAAAGGCCTTTTAACTTATCATCTTTCATTCGTGTCACCACTATTCCTCAACTTGTCTTTCCAAAAGAAGACTTTCTTAAACATAATTTTAATCTCTGCTATGCATCCTCTTTTCATCTTTGGAGGAGGTGGTGCTGTGACTTACGAAGTCACTTAAGAACATGTTGGCCCTTTTGCTTGTTTGTGAAGGATGCCACTTCAATGTCTTCCTAACCCTCTCGCTTTTTGAAAGAGGTTATGTCATTGTGCTTCTAACCATCTGCTTTTCATGAAGGAAGGTTATCATCATACATATGAAATTTCATTTATTTCAACACCGTGTCATTACTCTACAATATATGTCTTTGCTTGGTATCATATCATTGTGAATTTTTTAGGGAGTGAATAAAGTGGTTGGTATAAGGATAATGCTGATTTTTTGACACCTTTGAACTAACTTTCCCTTGACTGTGTTTTCGGGGTACCTTTAAATCGCCTTTGACTAATGTTCACATCTGAAGTTCAAGGATAGCATAAGAAACGAGATGTCTCCTTATGCCCTACATGATGATGCCCTTCGAAATATTATGCGGCACTACTTTTTTGGAGGAGATCATGGAGCATTGCTAATCAACATCTCATTTTACTTCATTTTCTTCATTGATGAGGAATGATCTCTACTCTTCGGGATGCCTTTAGATTTATAATATGTACACTTGCTACTCGTACTTACGTACTTTACTAGCCTTGATGGAAAACTAAGTCGGCATGAAGGACCTATTGAAATTTGCCTTTTTGACCTCTTTTTTTACATTGATCATCATTAAATTACACCCTTGCGGTGATGTAAAAGCGGATGCTTTGGAACCTTGGAGAGCTCTTTTGGTGTTTCATGGAGATTTTGCTCCGATCTAAGCATATTTCTTCGAACGGTGACAAACCTTCTCTTTTCCTAATTTGGATCTTTGTTTAACTATTACTCGAAACGAGACAAAGTGACCTCTTAGTGGTGTGTGACCTATGGATAGAAAAATGCTTTTTTTGCGAGAATATGAACTAATTCATGGTTGAGTCGGTACTAGACGGAGGTTTTTGGCCTAGGATATCTTAGCCGAGGAAAAACTCCCTAAACACCCTGTCTAACTTAGGGACAAATTTCACATATTTTGAGTGTTTTCTTAGGCATGATGAGATTTTCAAATGACAAGATGACCGAGGGGATAGAGTTGCGGACACTTTTTTCAACCTTTAGATAGTGAATGTCATGAGAAACAAGTGTAAATGAGAGCGAGGTAATCACAACTATGACAACTATAGAGCGAAGATACTTTGTCTGAAGCGAGATAGATCTTGAAAGCTGGGAGATTTTTATCATCATGGGCTGACGGGGAAGGGGTAGGAGGACAAAAATTTCTTTAGGGTGTTTTCTAGATGAAAAAATTGACGAGTTTTAAGATAAGCTTCTAGAAAACTCGGCTAAGGAAACTATTCATCGATAACGAGGTAAAAATGCCGATGACTAACGAGACACGATAGTAACAATATGGGGGTTACAAGGGTACAATAATAACAATAACCGGGTTACACTAACAACAATAAGGGACTATACTAGTAATATAGGGACCTAACACTTTAATTCTTGGTAGATAGAAACTTGTACAAATTTTAAAATGACTCGAGTACAATGATACCTTTACAATGACTATATGCGGTGTTGCCCACGTGAAGACTTCATGTGGTGAACTTCTTCTTTGCTATTTTAAACCTTGATTGCCACGCACTTTGTCATGCTACCCTTCCTCACTCTTCGAGAAAATTATATTGTGCACTAAGTCTTATCTTGATGAATATATAATACTTGCAAAAACTCTTCAAGGAAATACCTATGACATGATAATGGAAAAAGTTACCTCATCCTACGAGATCATATGTCAATGCTAAAAAAAATAAAAAATAGAATACAAATAATCTAATGAAATTAAGAGATGAACATGTATATATAGAATGTACTTACACAGAAGCTTACCTATGATGCACCCTTCTTTGTTGTTCACGCCTAGAAAGTTTGGTCCTTTGCTGGCACTTGACAACACATGATCTAGCTTTTTCTTACCTTCCAAGATCTTGATATTGAATCTCGTGTCTGCGTTATTTCGGATACCGAATATGTGATTTTCGGTGCTATAGTATTCCTGCTGAGTCATATTTCTAATTCCACGATTCGACCAAATTTTGATTCTTCAATTAAAAGTTATGCCCAATCTCTCACAATGGATTATTTCAATAGAGCTAACTTGTACGACGTGCCACGTGTCACGGTTCCTCATCCGAGTCTCGAAATTGATACAAAGAGAACTATAGTCCGTGCACTATCCTTCAATTTTTAAATAATTCTAGTCGATACACGAGAGAGAGAGTTATGAATATTTTCCCAAGGTCACCTATTTGAGATGAAGTTTAACGACTCCGCAAAAAACCCTAACTTCCATAGATCATATCTCTAAAAATATTGTGCAACATGATCTCACATTGTTATAGGGGCTTCCTCCGGATTTTGGCTTCACCTCATAAACATTTCATCTTACGAACCTTCATAGAAAAAAATTTTATAGTGAAAATTCCACAATGACTTGTTTCAAGTAGTGAAATCCCTACATGAGGAGGATATGAGGGATTACAATTTATATAAATGATTAGGTTGAGAGGAAATTCAACAAGTGAATGTGGGAGGGATTTTAGGAGCTTAAAAAATATTAATTAATGATTTTTCAATGACCAAAACCAATTATTAGTTTCATGGCACAACCCCATGGGGTTTTAGCCCACTAACTAGGGTTACTAACTTCAAACATGAATATCTCTTAAGCGTCAGGAAGAATTACGTGGTGTGCTATATATCAACGAAAACATATAGACAATTAGAAACCATGTAAAATATCCTTGACTCGAATATAGTAATTTGGTAGGTCAAAATTTTCATTGAATATCGGGGTATCCACGCGGTCTTGTTGGGGTTGACATCAATGACAACCCTCGATAACAAATCTCCCCCTTTGGCATTGATGGAAACACAAGTACTCCCCCTGTGATCATTACACCTCTTCCTACGACATTATCACCCCCTTTGACATCAATTGCAAAGGGTAACTCCCCCGACACACAACCATCATGTGGACCTGTACACACTTCCACTCCCCTTTATATTACGAATAAGGAAAATCTAATGAGAGCTTGGGATAATCCCAAGCTTGTGGTGAAGATATTAAAATGCTTCACGAGGTAAATGTTTATTGAAGATATCAGCAATTTGTTCTTTTGTACCAACATACTCACGTTTGATATTATTTTTCAGAGCTCCTTGTTCTCTAATAAAATGATATTTGATCGGAATGCGTTTTGTTTTTTAATGAATGACAAGATTCTTGGAGATTCGATGGCAGTGTTATCACGGTAGATGGGAATAGGCTCAATGAATTGTACTTGAAGATCTTGCAAAGTTTGTTTCATCCAAAGGACTTGAGTACAATAAGTTTTCACTGCAATGTATTCTTCTTCCATTGTAGATAACAATCTATTGAGGTTTTCTTTTTTCTCAACCATGATAAAATACAACCACCTAGATAGAATGTTTCTCCACTAGTAATATTATGATAATCAATGCTTCTTTCCCAATCTACATATGTAAAGGCTTGAATAATGAGATTGTTACCCTTGGGATACCACAAGCCATATTCGATGTGCACTTTAGATACTCGAAGAATTATTTTGACAACAATAAATAATTCATTCTCTTGATGTTGCTCGGAATCTTGCTACTTGTCCAACTACTTGCGTAACATACGCGCGCGCGAGGTTGTTACATATAGAAGACTACCAATCATAGATCTAGCCTAGTTGTTGATCCACATCCTTAGATGAGTCGTTTATGCTTAATTTGCAACCTATTACCATTGAAGTAAGGATGGGTTTGCAATATTCCATTTGAATTTCTTGAGAATTTCCTTGATGTACTTGGCTTGACATATAAATCTTTCTTTCTCTTGTTGAGATATTTGAAGCCCTAAGAAGTATGTCAACTCACCAAGTAAATACATCTCAAACTCACTTTTCATCTTTGTAGAAAAGTTCTTACTTAGTCGATCATCATTGCTACCAAATATTATTTCATCCACATATACCTCAACGATTGTTAAATTAGCTTTATCTATTGTACATAAATATTTCTATCATAAGTAGTATTCTTGAACCCCTGTTGACGTAGATATCCATCGGGATGAGCATACCATGCTGCGGGAACTGCTTGAGACTATATAGAGCTTACTTTAACCTAAAAACATAGTCTTCTTTTTCACGATATTAGAAACACTTCGGAGTTGTTCGATGTAAACTTCTTTTCCTTATTCTCCATTCAAAAATGTTGACTTAACATCCATTTGGCGAGACTTCGATTTTTCTTGAACATGCATAGGCAAGAAACATTTGGATGGCTTCCATACTCGAAATTGGTGCAAATGTTTCATCGAAATAAATTCCTTCCACTTGTGCATAGCCATTGCAAACCAATCTTGCTTTGTTTACGTAACATGTACATCTTCATTCAATTTGTTCCTGAACACCCATTTAGTCCCAATGACATTTTTTATATTTTGGTCGTGAAATAATTCCGGGTGTTATTCTTCTCTATTTGATCCGAGTTCTTCATCCATAGCTTCTAACCAATGTTAATTTTGGTTGGCTTCCTAAAAAATACTAGGTGAAAGGTTGCTAGAAAATTAATTCGAGCTTGTTGTGATGAACGTAAGTCTTTGTCGACCTTCATTAATGTCACCAATGATTTGATTTGATGGATGGTTCTTTTGAATCCATTCTTTTGTTCTCTTTGCTGAGGAGCTTCTTGTTGTTGTTCCGGTATACTTTTATGATCATTATTTACTTCATCCTGGTTGATAGTTGCTTCTTGTTCTAGAATTTTCTCTGTGTCTTTTTCGACCTCTATCTCAAGTTTCAAAGATTCCAGATCCTCATCATTATTAGTTAGAACACCATCTTCATAAAATGTATCATTTATGCTCTCCACTATCTCGTTTTTTCTCTTAGATTAACATAGAATTTATAGGCCTTTCTTTTGCATGAGTAACCAACAAAGATACCTTCGTCAACACGTGATTCAAACATACCCAACTTTTGATCTCCTCTTTTGATATAACATTTGCTTCCAAAGATTCAAAATATTTTACATTAGCTGGTTTTCCTTTCCATAATTCATATGGGGTCTTGTTGCAATTGTTTATGAGAAGACTTTTCTTGATAATGAAGACTAATGTATCAATTGCTTGAACCCATAATTTTTTCATCCAATTTTGAGTCCTTCAACATTGTTCTACCCATTTCCTATATGGTTTTGTTCTTTCTTTCAACAACTCCATTTTGCTTGAGGTGTTGATGTTGTTGAAAATTGTATTTTTATTCCATTCTCTTCTATTGTATTGCTGAAATAATTTGGAAGTGAATTCTCCACCATTATGTGATCTTAGACACTTTATTTTCAAATCGGTTTCATTTTCGACCAACTCCTTGTACATCTTAAAGAACTCAAATGATTCGGACGTTTTCTTTAGGAAAGCTGATGGCTATCATCATGGTACAATCATCTATCATTAACATGAGATATAATTCTCCCTATAAGCCTTTTGTTCTCACGGGACCACATATATTAGTATGTATCAATTCCAATGGATGTGATGAAAAGTGTTCTTTTGTTTTAAATTCAACTTTTTTCTACGCTTGCTATGCCGAGCAAGCCTCAACTAGTGTGTTGGAAGGTTTTGAGATTTTCGGCATTTATTGTAGCGATTCCTTTTTTTCTTATCTTGACAAGATTTTCAAAGTTGATGTGACCCATTCATTTGTGACATAACCTGAGCTTTCATCTTCTTTAGATAGTAGACATGCTTTAGTTGCTTCATCCCGAACATATATGTCGTTTGGAGCTCGACTTGTTGTAGCCATAATTTTACCATACTTGCCTTTCCTAATTTCACGTTTTATGGATTTAAATAGCATCGTGTGTCCATGATCACAAAATTTTTTCCAACACGCAATGATTGTGATTCATGTTTTCAACCAATATAACATTCTTGGCTAGAACATATTTTCTTCGAGAATGACGGCACCTCATTTTATACATTTGAATATCCATCATTTCCCAAGGATACGGTTTCATCCTTCTTCTCTTTCGAGAGATACAAATTTATTTCTATCTCCAGGTCATATGCGTTGAGAAACCACTCTCAAAATACCACAATGAGCCTTGAGAGTGAGAGCACAATTATTAGTCTTCTTCTTCTTCCCCGATTTCATTCGTTCTATGGCTTCGAAGATTCTTACGGAGGATTTTCAAGTCTGCAGATTCTCCGAATATGTGTCCAAAGTTTCTACATTTGTAACATTCCATATTATTTCTTAAATGTTCAAATCTATTGATGTTTCGTTGAGCCTTGGGAGGTTCATATTTGATAGATATCGGCTTGGAATTGTATTGGTTCCTAGGGTATGTGTGACATTTTATAGCTTTATGACCAGAAATTTTTTGTTATCTCCCTATGATTTTCAATATTGGAAAGAACAAACATTGCAGGGACCACATCGAACAACTTTGGAGCCCAAGGATATAGCCTTCCTCGACTCGGAGAGAGATCTCTCTATATATGTGTTTATAGATGATATGTCTTTATGCTTTTGTTTATGATCTTAGGCTAGTTATGAAGTTATAAAGACTTGTTTTTTTTGGTTGATTGATTGATAGGTTGACGGATCAATGGTGTGATTAATTGAATAATTGTTTCGAGTGAATAGATAGACCATGAGAAAACATTAATCGATTGGGCTATGGAGTCATAAAAGGATTTAAGTGTTCATCAACTCTGCAAGGGTTTTTATATGGAAAGATAACTATATCAAGTGGATCTCTTAGATTATATGTGATATTAAATATCAATAAGTTGTGAAGGCAACAAAACTAAAAGTCGATTAAGAATATTTTAATTCTACTTCAAAAACAATTCCTTTTAGGTAACTGTTAGAGGCAAACCAAAGGACGAGGGCATACCATATAATTCTTTGACCGAATTTAATAATAAAACCCTTAAGACAACAATCCAGCAATCCTATAATTACTTTCGGACAAGGAGAAAATTTAAGATAACAATGAGTGCGGCTAAAGAACAAGTTAAACCTATCTTCATTAACTAAATGCTCTAAGACCTTCAAAGAAACATTTTGAGGCAAACAAAAGTATAGGGCATACCATAGACTTCCCTGGTTTAGACTCTAATAATTATACTCCAAGGAAGGGCCTTAAAAAAATATTTCAAGCTACGGCAAAGGACGGAGCTTACCATAGACTTCTTTGGCTTGACTATATTAAACCATTTCCAAGATAACAAGCTAGGTGGAGCTAGAGAGCAATTAAGAATTCTCTAATCAAACCTTGTAGAAGAAAACATTAACATAAAGAATGGAGACGAGAATAGGGTGCCAAGACAACATATCCCACTCTAAAATTTATGTCCTTTTATCAAAGAAATCATGGACGGAATGGAAAACGGAAGGAAAACAATTACAAATAAGAAAAAAAATCACCATTAACATAGCTCAAGAATCCTCTGTGAACGTGCTTGTGTTACGATGTTCAAAAAATTTACATTACTCCCGATCTTGTAATGGCTCTACTGCAACTTAGAGCTTTCTCAATTCCGGCCTAGTAGTCCTCAACTAGCTCAGCAACGGTAATCGGGTAATTAACCACCAACTAACCAACACTAAAAAATGAAGAATACATGCGGTATTTATCTATAAAATGAGGCGGTGAACACGAGCTAGGGTTTCATATGTCATTTATTATAGATTTAATGCATTTTTTTACCTTTGAGAGCATGCGAGGCCCAAGGCAAAATATCACGAGAGTGTTTCTATGAAATAATAGCTGCTAACTTAACTTCGAGACTGATTTATGGAAGTGTTTGACTTTAAGGCTTTTTCAATAACTTTTACAATAAGCTGTTGGGTAGATGAAAAAAATTTTATGATTGTTTTTTAATAAGCTCGTTTGATTTTTTATTGAAATAAAACATGTTGTAGGTGGAAAAATGTGTCCTTTGAAGAAGGTAAATGCATTGATTTTGATCATTCGAATGCTGTTTCTATGTAGATCTTCCTTTGTTTATATTTTAAAACTACTGTTTTAGGAATTTAATCTCGATTTATATTTTAACTTACGTTTCATTGTCTTTTCCTTTAACTATGCCTTTATATTTGTTTTGTGACTAATCCTTTTAATTAACATTTAATCTATGATTATCACATTCGCTTTCTTTCGTCCTCTTTCTTCCTATGCGTGTCTCTGTGCTGCATTTTACGCGAAGGGGGCATTCTTATGCTACGGGAGGGTTTGATTAATCACCAATGATCTAGATTCATTGGTGATTAAGCCCCTGTATTTCACCTGCTGGTCCCTTTTTTATGAAACAAATCTCTCGGATTGTCACCCGAAATTCATTAAAACATCCTTGGACCTTTGGGATGCATTTTCCGCCATTAAACTTGCACATAAAACGAACAATTAACTTGAAAACTCGTGTGGAGGGATTTTTCTACGTTTATTGGGTTTTTTTGGGCTTTGGATCATTGCGGGCGGGGAATGGCAGATCGAGCTTGGTTACATAGGCGGTAAACCGTCGGGAAGTTTGAATGGAGGCGGTGGTATTTAAATTTTGGTGCGAAGAAAAAAGAAATTTTTCGAGAGTGGGAAGGCGAGTTTTCGTGCGGACGAGGAGGTGGTAATGGTTTTGAGGAATTAGGTGCGATTCCATACGGTGAGCGGCTTGCGTGGCGGGGGTATGGGGGGAAAAAAATGCCCATATCGTATATTTTAAAAACGTTAACCCCCGTACTAAATAGATTTGCAATGACATCTACGGGCCGTTGGACGTCGGGGAATGAGATCGACGTGTGGTCGAGCATTTTGGGGGTGACGGGCGAGGGTGAAGCAATGGGGTTCGGGCGCCGTGTGACGTGGAATTATTTGTCGCGTAGCGTGGGGGGGTTTAAAAAATACATGGGGTAATGGTTTATATGGTGACGGGGTTTGATGAAAAGCGGGTCCGATGGATAAAAACAAAAGTGAAAGAACTTTTTTGTTTAAAGGAAAAGGTATGGGGTCATATGAGGGGTTTTTAACAAAGGTGGAGGGCTTAAAAAAATGTTAAAGCGAGGGTATAATATTTGCAAAGGGGCGAGGGAAAAACATTAAAGAAGGTGGGTTTTAATATTAAAAAACAAAGTTTTAAATATAAAACAAAAAAGGTCTCGATAGGTTAATTCATATTGAAAAACAATCTAAAAACACATTTTTACATCGTTTTAGTGCAAAAAGGAAAAAAAAAGTTAAGAGGGTGAGGGTTTTCAAGAATGAAAGTGGATGTTAAGTGGGGTAAAATGAGGGAATGAAGCTGGTGATAGGAAAGAAGGGTGAAAATGAGATAAATAAGCCCAAAATGAATTCTTTTAAGAGCGGTAAGGTGTTTTGAGAAGGTAGAGATGAAATATAGTGAAAAAAGGTTTATTTAGGATAATGAAGGCTGTTATGTTCTCGTGATTTGTTAGATTGGTGAGATCAAATACATAGGGGTAACATCATACCAACCTTTTCGAGTCCTAGGACCCTAGCCTTCTTGGAATCGGGAGAGGGCTCTCTCTATTTGTGCAAAGGATGTGAACTTGTTTGCTTCTAGGGTTTTGATTTTAGGCTAGTTGTTAAGTGTAGATGTTTTTTTGTTTGTTTTGGTTGGGTAAGATGATCAAGTAGAATACATAGAGTGAGAAAATATTCAATTAATTGGGGTATGGAGTCAATAAAATTCATAGAAAGTTTCAATAGTAAATCAGGGTGGATCACGGGGAAAATCTAGCAATGGTCGGATGGATTCTCAAGGTTTTTGTGAAATGAAATGAACATCAAGTTTTTGAAGAAAGTAAGACAAAGGGAAATTAAGAATCATGTATAATGTACTTAAAAAAACAAGGAAATACCTCAACACTATCTATCATGAAGAAGAAATCAATAGATAGGGCATACCAATAACTCTTTGATTAAACTTAAGCAAATAAGCATTTCAGACATTCAATCCAATGAAATGTAGAAGGCGAGAAATTCATTTAACTTCTAGTGATTTCACCTTCAAGGTTAGAAAACATTCAAGATACACATATAAATTTAATAAAAGAAGAGGGAATTCCTAAACATCATTGATCATAGCTATGAATATCTCCCAAACCATTATTCAAGCATGGACAAGGGGTATGATCGAAACATAACCTCTTTGGAAAACCTAATCAATGGTACTTTGGAGAGAGACCTTAAGAACAATTTTTAGAGACATCAAACAAGTAGGTCTAACAATAAATCATCTTTGATACCTACTCTATTAAACTATTCATGAAATAAACAAGCTTGGGGGATTTAGAGAGAAATTAAGAGAATTCTCTAAAAAAGGCCCCGGTAGAAAAACATAGAGGCGGAGTGAAGAACAAACGGAGACTAGTGCCTTTGAAAACATTTTCTTAGTCTAGGAAACCCTTGTCCTACTTTGCAATTTAGAAGGATGAAACACAATGATACATGAGAAAAACAATAACTTAATAGAATCACATCACCATTAACCAAGCTCGGGGATCCGCGAGCAACCTTCTCCATCATCAATCGAGACGAGCCATTCGAAACTCCACAACATCAATTTCTTCTCCAATATCCACTACGTGTATTTCTCCAAAGAGTCATCAAATTCCAACGTTTTACAAGCTGAGGCCTTCATGCTCTATTTATCTAGCAAAGGAGGGACCCTAACTAGAGTTTGAAAATGTCAAAACTGGTCATAAATGTCATTTATGCCCAAGAGACCATGCAAGGCCTAAGGGATAAATATCTCATGAAATAAAATGCCAAAATAAATCCTAGCACCTAATTTTGGATTGATTTGCCTCAAAAAACATTAAAATATAAGTTTGCAATAAATGTTGTATTTCATTGACTTTTGGCCAAAAATGCACAATTTGGTGTCTGAACGCGGAAACACCTTCCCGAGCCAGAGAAAATGAGGTCCACTTGCGGCCAGAGTTTTGGTGACCTTAGCGATGTCGAGAATTTTCTTCGTGATGAGTATGGTTAGAAATATGGTTGAGTATGCTTTCCAAATATTCCTCACGAGTTGAGCTCCTGTAACCTGTTCAAAAATCAGATTCCAAAAACTTCTATAAAGCGCGGTGCTAAGCACGAAAAGTGAGGCGGAGAAAGGTGAAAAATGAGGTGTATTTTGACCTTTTGAGGGTTCGAGAAATGCTCCAAATGCTGCTGAAATTTGGTGAGAATAGTGTACTAGGCATGAGGAAATCCAAAAATGTAAATTTCTCCCTTTGAGGATGTACGGAAGAGAAAGCGTAGTGCCGAGTGGAAATTTGCGCTTAGAGGCCTCCCAAATTCACGAAAACCAAAATTTGTCACAATTTCCTAAATAAAATTAGTGGATGTATCCTTCATGGGGTTTGGGAGCTGCGCAGAAAGCTTGAGCCAACAACCCAAGGTTTTCTTGGTCTTTTCCTCCTTTTAGTGCTTGAATTTCAATGAGGGCCTCTTTCGGCACGACTCTGAGTGAGACTTCTTTTTCAAGGCATAGTGTTTGACCATCTTTTTCTATAGGCCAAGGTCTCTTTTCAACTTCTTCATATGTCTATTCCTCATCCTTGTAATAGTCAACGATGTATTGTGCCATTGTACCAAGTCTCCTTTGTAGGTCCTTAATCTCCCCATTTCTTGCTTTGAATTAGTATGCTATTGGCCCTCTCCTTGTCTTCCATTTTACAATTTCTAGGTCAATGATGCCAGAGTCCTTGTTTAAGCTCCTTCTTACATTTCCTACCTCTCTTCTACCTTTTGTTTTACCTTTGTCTAGTGCCTAAGTGCGGTGGATGGCACTTGGTCCCTTGCCTTTTGGAGGTAGAAAACACGAAGCCTTGGCCCTCTGCGATATGTGAATGAAAGAGGTGTGATTCTGATCTTGTTGGTGTCTTTATCATGGTTTTGATCCTTGCTTCTTTGTACATCAAAACTCTACATTCTCATTATTAGTATCATAATTCATCATATTTTATGCTTCATCATTGTATTTTTTTGTTCTCAACATCATCACCACTCTCATTCTCTTCTCTGATTTTTGCATTGTCATTTTTGTCTTTCATTAAAGTTTCTTACCTTTTCATGGTTGTGGTATTTATTTTCATTATCACTCTCTCCACTCTTTTCAATGTCTTCATGGCTTTGTCATGAATGTTGTCAAGAGTTTTCCTCACTAGCTGTTTGTCTTGTCCCGATCCTGCGAGGCTTGCTTCTTGGGTGTCACTTGCTCTTGCCTTTCGCCTCTCGCATTTTCCTCATAGTTTTCATCTTCATCTTGCACTTTTGCTGCTGTTCATCACCACTCAATTAATTTTCAACTTGCCATCTTTCATTTCTTCTTGTCATTACCACCCTTTCTGTCTCCATGTCCTTTGCCTCTTGTTGGCTTAACTCACCATTTCCCTCATCCTCACTTTGGCTTGACTCGTGTCGTCACTCTCACCCTCTTCATTTTTTTCATCATCATCACCCTCCTTTGTTTCCATGTCTTCTACCTCTTGTGCACTCACCCTCATCATCTCCTTCATCTTAATTTTGGTTTAAGTCCTTATCATCTTCTCCCACTCATTTTCACTTGACTCTTCATTGCCACTTCCTTCTTCATACTGATGCATCAAGTGAAGAGGGAGGTTTCCTTTAGGAGCTGATATATGTGTAAAGGATGAGGTATGGCTAGTAGGAGGTGATGGAGGAGTAGAGGGAGGAGGATGAGATGATGAGGATGTTTGGTTGATGATGGGGGTTGTGGGCTTGTGGAGAGACTTCATGGGCTATGAACACCTCCAAAGGTATGCCCTTTTGTTCCGGTTGACGTAGGACCACCATCTTGATAAAGGAGTGGTGGAATAAAGCTGTGCATTTTTGGGAGCGTCCTCTCACGGAGAAACATAAGACATCTTGTCGACACTCCTATATACAAGTAGTAAGGAAAATGAATTATTTTAACCACTGGTAAAATGCTTGAGGAGTCTAGCATGGTAGGAATAAATTGTAGAGTATCTCCCCTCATAGGTAAATTACTTCATGATAACCCTCATCAAGGGTGTAAACCTCTGTTTCAGGTGTGAGAAAGGGAAAATAGCCTTGCAGCCTTCTCTATACCTAGTCTTGACAAATGGCTCATAATAGCTCATCTTTGATCTTGATTTCTTGAAACAATTTTCACCAACAACAGGTATACCTATAGCATTAGAGATTGCATATTCTAATAGCTCAAATTATACCCATGTAAGTTTTTCCTGTTTGTTGTGTAGGTTGAGGACAAACAACCTTGTAAGTTCTAGGTGATTTTGCACTTGTTTGACTTTCTCACAAAACTGAAAATGACCAACATTCTGAAAGCATGTGAGAATTATGGGAGATGAAGTAATATCCACTGTTCTCCGGGGTTCAAATCTATTGACCTTCCCTCCCTTGTGCTTTGGCCTTATAGGCACCTGGCCTCATTCACTACTATCACTCCTTTCTTCTCCTGACATGGTGACTGGTGTGGCTTTTAGACAAACTTGGGTCTGCTTATAAAACTTGGGCAGGAGGAGTGAAATTAAATGATGATGAGGGAAGCTTTTTCAGATGAGTGATAGGGATATGGGTTTATGACTGAGTTTATTTGAGCTTAATGAGTCCTTTAACTTGAACTGACTATTATAACCCTCATTGACACCTCCCCTAACTGATGATTTAGCTTGAAGGTCAAATGAGAGTGTTGTTTGCCATGAAGACCTAGGGTTTGTAGGTACGAGGGTTTGATTTTATTTTTTATTTTATCATTCAAACAAAAAACCACTTGAGGAGGAAGGAAAAAGGCCACCTACCAATTTAAACTTGCTTGCAGGTCTTGAAGGAAATGTGGAGGTTCTTTCCTTGAGGTTTTGGAATTTTTTTGCAACTTGGAGGATTTTTGGCACAAGCATAGCACCTGGAAAAATCTGGGTGAGTTAGGTCCTATGTGCGCAGTGCCAGGAAGAAACTAGGCGAGTTGGGCCTCTACGCGTAGCACCGGGCCTGTCGGGTCGGCCTTTGAGTGCAACGCCAAGCCCCTGGGTGTGTCGGGTCTACCTGGGTGTAGCACCGGGCTATACGCGCAGCGTAGTACAAAAAATGCACTTTGGGAACCTCTATTCGGGCAACGCCGAGTCCTGTGAGTGCAGCGCTGGGTCCTGAGCGTAGCGCTGGTAACCTTACCTAGAAATTTTAGTGAAACTCAGAAATTTCTTCCTTGAAGTGTTTTTTCTCTCCTCAAATGCATAATGAGATAAGTGATAATTAAATTGACCATTTATAGTCTTTAGGAAAACAAATTTATCTTTGCCAAACCTACTTTGTAATGTTTTTTAACTTTTTGTCATTTCAATGATATTCTTTTAATTTTCTGTACTGGGTGACTTAAAAACATAAAAATGGTGCCTTTTCTCTCCTGATCATCTTCTTTTTTTCTCTTTAGGCAGTTGACATGGTGAACTTTGATTTCCCTTGACCTATTGATGCTTTTAGAACTTTCTTTGCAAATGGTTGTTTGAGTCATATGATTCACTGTGTTTTGGCTTCTCCATGCCTTCCAATGACTTTTCAATGAGTGCCATGAAAACCTTGAAATAAATCTTTTTCCTCTGATCCTTAGGGATATGCTTAAAAAATTTTAACAGCCTTAAGCAGTTCCAGTGGTGGCAACCTCTTTAAGACTTCTCAGTCCTTGCCTTGGAGATAAAACTTCCCTTTTCTTAATGGGTGACTGAGAAACCTATTTTTCATCTTCCTCACTTGATCTTTAGGCATGCTAAGTCAGTCTTTGACAAGCATCATGACTTTCACCATCCTGTATGATAACTCTCTTTGGCCACTTCCGATTTGTTGCAGGTGCCATAACACACTGATTTTTTTCCCCTTTGATATTCTTGGAGTTTGACAACTTTAGTCACACAACAGCAACCTCATGATCATGTTGGTTTTTCACCTTGAAACTCAACCCTATGCTTTTATTCGTTTGACCATTTGAGGCCAAACTGCACTTGAATTTTTGACCTCTCTTATATTGATACTCTTTGCATTCTTTCCCTTTGAGGAAGTCAGGCATTATTACCTTGTAAAACCCTAGAAGTCACCTTCAAAAGCCTTTTAAAACCTTTTGCTATCATTTTGGAGGCCTGCTATCTTTATTTCATCATCTTTCCTACCTTTCCAAAACCTTAGGTTTTTGGGCTGCTTGAGAAGAATCATTAGTGTTGTCTTCTAAGTTCTCTATATCCCTTTCAAGTTCATTCATTTCTGTTCAGTTCACCTCACCTTTTTCCCTTCTTCATTTATAACTTCTAAAAATATTCAATTCATGCTTAGTAGTGCCGGGGTGCCTCTGTTCTTATGGTTTTATTGCTTTGAATCCTTGCTTGGTAAAATGTTGGTTTAATCAGTCCTAGAAACCTTGATTTCTCTTTGAACAGGTTGCTTCCTCCTTGTTTGTTGTGGGTGTCATTTAATGAGGAGCTGGCCTCTTACCTTACCTAATTTTTTTCTGCTGATAGCCACCTTGACACTCCTGCAGAAATGTCAAAATGGAAAGTTGTCCTGTTGCAGAATTTTGTCCATAGAAAAGAACTCCTCCTTGAAGTTATTCTTGATCTAACTTGGACAAACAGGTGCTGATATAATTTCACATTTAATTCAAATTTCTAGCACATGAAAAATAGTGATTTAGAACATCAATGTCAATCCTACGACCTATGAAACCTAGTGACCTAGTGGAAGGCTCTTTAGACTTGTCCTTTGACTGAAAGCTTGGCTTAGGGTCCTCAAATATGAAAAATAGAGTTTTTGATAATTTGATGTATTGAAGATCCAAAATCCAATGCTAAGGGCCTATAGAGATATTTTTGAGACCATCAATGCTTGAGTCATTTGGTGAATATGGGAAGAGTAGGCTATTTGGTGATCTTAGGTGGCAAGTGGAGGGGTGAGGCAAAGGCAAAACAGAGTGTTGAGGTGATAGGTGGAAAAAAAGGATGAAGATGAGTGACATGAGCCCATGATGGGTCTTCTGGGAGTGATAGGTTGACCATGACATGATAGAGTAGTGAAATGCTGAAAAATTTATCCTAAGGATAATGAAGGCAGTGAGATTTCTAAAGCTCACAATATTCATGAATTTTGTTTTTATAAATCTAGGATAAGTATTTGGTCATATACAAAAGGTAGAAATTACTGATGAATAATAGTGGCTCCACTTGTGGAGGGAAGCTCCTTTTCAGGAGGTGTCCAGAAATTTATATCTCTGGGTTTATGAAGACCAGTGCCTCATCCATTGGGTAGATTTTTCTTCTTTTCATTTGCTAATTGCTTCTTTTTGAAGTTAGGTTCTCAAGAATCTGAAAAACATGATTACTTCAACTTCACCTCTACTTACCCATCTTACTTGCCTAACATTTTTTCTTCCTTGGGTGCACTTGGATTGGAAAATATTTGACATTCTTTTCTTTTGAAAGAAAAAACAAACTATCTAATTGTACCCTTATTACTTCAAAGAGTTCAGATTATGCTAGTGAACTCTTTTTATTCTCTACCTAGACTAACTGACTATCAAGATTAAGCTATATGATAGACTTCATTCTCTAAGCTATTGACATGAAATTGCAAACATGGTTTGAACGAGGATTAAGCTATCTGATCTACCATGGGCTATGGCATTAGGACAAGTTGCACACAGAAATTACTTTTGTACAAACAAAACTAGAAATCATATTAGGGGAGCTTTGTGGTCTAAAATGGGCCTCCTAAGGAAATTATAAAATAATAGTGGAAATAATAAAATAAGATTTGATGACATCATCAAATTTTCGAGGGAAAAAAGAAAAAACAACTTTTTTCAACTCATATTTTCAACTTATCTCACAAAGTTTTTACTCAAATTTCGAGCAGGATTACTCATTGGATGCAAAATTTAATTCCTCGTCCAAGGAGTACCCATTTTTCATACTTTCGATGGGTCCTGTTACATGAAAAATGAGAAATACATGAAAAATGTGATTGTAATCACGTTTTTTTTATGTACTTGTCATTTTTCATGTAGAATGGTTCATCAAAAGTATGCAACATGGGCAGTCGTTGGATGAGGAGTTAAAATTTTCATCCAACGAATGCTCCTGCTCGAGATTTGAGTAAAACCTTTGGGAGATAAGTTGAAAATACGAGTTGAAAAAATATTTTTATTATTTTATTATTTTTTAATCTTTTTACCCTTTTACTTTAAAAATGGTGAATCATCCCCCATGGTTGACATCATCTTCTTGAACCCTATTGGTTCTTATAAAGTTTATTTTTGTTCTAAATTTTTCTTGGGATGCCCATTTTAGACCTCAAAATTCCCCTAATGGAGGGTTTTGTTTCATCATTTGTTAAGCCTTCCCATCTTTCTCTTTGGTTTATATTTGAGCATGGAGAACTAGTATATTTTCTTCCTAAGATATTCCCAATGACAAGTCAAGTTTAGATGTTTTGACAAGTTCTCTTTCACTAACCTATCAACAATAAATTGAAAACATGTTCAGCCATGATTAGGCTAGATGTATGAACAAGACTCCTTTTGAACAAGTAGTGGAATTTAGGCTTCACACTTTCAGTAGTACTCTTTTTTGGGTATGGGGTTGTACCTCTTTTCAAATCTGCCTCTTTTTCCTTCTTTCTATGTTTTTGTATTTTATGTTTTTTTATGATCTCTCATCATGCAATGTTATGTACAATGAATGAAAGTTTCAAACTAGGACTCTTGACAGAAATAGTGCTTGATCATCCTACCATTGACAAGACCTCCAACTAACTCTTCTCCATTAAGCTCTTGTAAACATAAAACATTGTTACCTCCGTTTGAGTGCATGGTATAAGGATTTTTCAAAACATTTTCAAACATGCCATGCTTTCCTTTGCATTTTCTTCTTGAATATTGCTTCCAAACTTTGCTTCTATTAAAGATCCTTCTTAGGTGAAAAAGGTATTCTTCCTTAGTTTTCAAACAAACAAGGATGTCATAAATGTATATCATAGTGAAGTAACTCAAATCAGTAGCCATGGCCCTTTGGAAAGTAACTTCCGCACTCGTTAACCCATGAGGCATTTGATCAAACATATAGGTGCCCCAAGGTGTTTTGAAAGTGGCTTTATGCTGATTAATTGGAAGTGTTACCACATTATTGTAACCTGAAACACTACTAAGAAATGATATCTCGTTAGAAACTCCTACCCTTTGTAAAGTATGATTTATCTTGGGAAAAGGGTATTTGTTCTTTAGGGAGGGTTTGTCTAGGTACCTAAAATCTACACATAGCCTATAACCCTTTTTTTTCTTTCTTAGTGACACAATTTTCCCAAAAGGTTCATGGTATTTCTTGAAAGGAAACCTTCTTTGAATAATGTTTGTGTCACAAGGCTTGAGGCTTTCATTACTATATACAAAAGCATCCTGAAACATTTTTCACAGTATTATGTATTTCAGTTTTGTGTGAAGTGGTAACGTCTTGTATAACTTAATCATTTTGGGTCTTTCTAGGTTGCCTACATTATATTCTTCCACATTAGTCTCTGAGGGCTCCATCTTTGGTTTTTTAGCTACGTCATTAAAATCAAAAAGCTCCTCTAATGGTGTAAGGCCCCTTGGTAATGTGTCATCTTTACATTGTAAAACCTCAAGGTCCCTTTGATCTAGATTTTCAAACAATTCTACCTTGTAAGGATGTTCAATTAGATTTATATCAGTTGTAGAGGAAAAATATATTTTGTGGTCTTTTTTTTCCAAAAAGCTATCTTCTTCCTGCCCTATGCTTAGTTCTGGTATTGCAAAATCATTTTTAGATTGTAGAAAATCATTAATTTGTTTATCACCCTCAAACACTTGTCAATATTCTTTGTTGTCAAGTACTGTAGGCCGTTTTTTTATTTTGACAGTGAATTGTTCTTTTGCATGGGGTATTTGGCAATTGCTAGCAGCAAAGACAATCTCATTGGCAAGGCTGTTGTGAGCTCTAGGGATGAAAGTGAGTTCATATTTCTCAAAGGTTTTTAGGACGTCTACGGTAGCATTCCTATACTCTCTTAGTCTAGGATTCTTGGCTGAATAATCCCCTTTGCTTTTCCTAATGAATAATTCCTTGGAATAATATTTTCTTAGCTCCTATGTTTTTTAGCAAATGTAAACCAAGGAGGAGAGCCTCATATTATGCGATGTTGTTAGTGCATTGAAAATCTAGTTTATAGGAATGACCTTCATGTGTGTTATGTATCCAGACACCAGCTCCTAAACCAGATTTTCCACAAGAGACATCAAAGTTCATGTTCCAATGTGTTTCTAATTCATATTCTCCATTTTGTTGTTGTTCAAGGCTGCTAAAGTCTTCACCATTGAGTTCTTCATTTGGTGTCTGGTTTAATTGTTGTTGTATGTCTGAATCTGTTTCAATATTATTTACCTGTTCACTGATGTCATCTTCGTTATATAAAATGAATGAGTCAAGAACTGAATGGATGGAATAAAGATGTGTGTTTTTTGGTCTTTCTTGGATGCTAACCATAGACTTCATGTGTGATTTTGTTAGGTCCCTATATTACTAGTATAGTCCCTTATTGCTGTTATTGTAACCCCTTTATTCTTATTATTGTACCCCTGTAACCCCCATATTGTTATTATTGTGCCCTTAAATTCTTATTGTTAGGTCAGCTAGGATTACATTGTGGCCCACTAGGATTACATTGTGGCCCCATGGACTCCTATATATAGAAAGGAGGTTTTGTAATTTGGATCATCCAAGAAAAGAGTTGAATTGATTCCAAGGGAATATTATAGAATAGATATCAGTATTGGATTCTCAAATGGCCCCTAAAAAGAATTCATCACCCATTAAGCCTTTAGAAGGCTCTACTATGAATCATGAAGACGAAGAATGGAAACATGACATATCAAAATTATAAGATCAAGTGAAACAAATTTCACTCTCACAAAGAGAAAAAAAAATGACACGGAAGTTTTGAAGAAGGGCGTGGAAACTAAGATGGATGGTTTTAAGAAAGGCATGGATGGTTTGAAGAATGGCATGGAAGCTAAGATGGATGGCATGGAAGCTGGCATGGAATCTAGGATGGATGACATGGAAGCTAAGATGGAAAACATGAAGAATGATCTAAAAACATACATGGAAGGTTTGACAAAGTTGATACAAGAAATGTTTCCTAATGGTAAAAAGATAGTAGAGGAAACTCATGATGAGAAAAAAATCGTGATTTCATAAACTCTAATGTTGGAGGAAAGAACCACCATATTCCAAAAATGGATATGAGGAATTTTGATGGAAAGGATCCTGTAACATGGATACTACAAATGGAGCAATATTTTTCTCTCAATAATGTGCAAAACACAAAAAAGGTATGCATTGCAACTTTACATTTAGAACAAAATACATTTGTATGGTATCGATGGCTTTTCTGCCGTAAAAAAATTGTCACTTGGTCAATTTTTACGGAGGAAATGATAGCACATTATGAGGATACAAAGAGCAACACCTTCTTTAGCCAATTGATAAATCTCAAACAAAAGGGTTTAGTGGGGCAGCACATTGAGGACTTCCAAAAATTGAATATAAGGGTAACTGATATTCCAGAGGAACACAGGATCGATCTCTTCATAGGCACTTTAAAGGATAACATCCAACATGAAGTTCACATTTTGGAACCAGATTCCTTGGAGAAGGCATTCAGGTTGGCAAGAAAAGTTGAATGTAAAATAATGGTGACAAGGAAGCCTACCACTCAATTCTATAAAGAAGGAAGTGTTGCTACACCTAGATTTCCACAACCCACAAGGTTGACACCACAACAATTGGAAGAAAAAAGAGCAAAAGGGCTTTGCTACAGTTGTGATAGCAAATACACTAAAGGTCATAAGTGTGCTGAGAAGAAATTATTTTACATAGATTGTGAAGAGGAAGAAGAAAATTAACAAGAAGAGGATATACACCAGGAACCAGCCCTAGAAGAGGAAGAAATGAATCCGACCATATCGTGTAATGCACTGGCAGGAATTACCACTCCTCAAACTCTCAAGATAGAAGGACATATAAAGAAGAAAAGGGTAATAGTGTTGATTGATTCAGGTAGCACCCATAATTTTATTCATTAGAAGGTAGCCAAGGAATTAAATTGTTTCCTATACCCAGCACCAGAATGTCAAGTGATGGTTGCAAATGGAGGAACTATAAATTGCTCTGGAAAATGCCATAATATCAAGCTAACCATGGGGGAATATGTGTTGACTAGTTCAATGCTTTCCATTCCTATGGGAGGTGTTGATGTTGTACTAGGAGTACAATGGTTACAATCTTTGGGGACGGTAGCTTTTAATTTTCAAGAACTTTTCTTGAAATTTTTTTCAGAAGGAAAGGAAGTTTAATTACGGGGTATTGCGGGGAAGCCAGGAAGGATAATAAGCTCTAATGTCATGACAAAGCTTCTAAAGAAAGAACAGCGAGGCGTAATTGCACAATTATGCTCACTAGAAGTTCCAACACCAAAATCATCTATTTCTGCAGATCTCCAACAAGTCTTGGACAATCATTCCAAGGTGTTTGAAACTCCCAAAGGACTCCCACCTATTCGTGATCATGATCATGTTATTCATTTGATTCTAGGAAGTGTTCCTCCAAACATCAGGCCTTATAGATATCCTTATGTCCAAAAGAGCGAAATTGAACGTATGATTGCAGAAATGTTAGAGGCTGGTATAATTCAACCTAGTCAAAGTTCTTTCTCTGCTCTAGTAGTATTGGTGCACAAGAAAGATGGATCATGGCGCATGTGTCCGGATTATAGGGAGCTCAATAAGCTCACTATTAAAGATAAATTTCCCATTCCTGTGATTGATGAATTATTTGATGAATTACATTGAGCAATTTATTTTACCAAGTTGGATCTTCATTCAGAATATCATCAAATTAGAATGAAGACTGAAGATATTCCGAAAACAACATTTCGAACTCATGAGGGTCATTATGAATTTTTGGTCATGCCTTTTGGCCTTACCAATGCACCTTCTACAATTCAAGGGTTGATGAATTCCATTTTCAAACCCTTCCTTAGAAAATTTGTGCTAGTATTTTTTGATGATATACTAATCTACAGCAGGTCTTGGAAGGATCATGTTGAACATGTTGACAGGGTGCTCAAACTATTGCAGGAGAAACAATTATATGCAAAACATCCAAATGTTTCTTTGGAGTACAAGAGGTGGAATATATGGGTCATATTGTATCTCACGAGGGTGTTAAAGTAGACCCTAACAAAATTAAAGCCATTAAGGAATGGAAAGTCCCCACAACCATAAAGCAGTTGCGAGGATTTCTCGGGTTAACAGAATATTATCGCAAGTTTGTTAAGAATTATGGGAGAATAGCAGCACCTCTAACAACATTATTGAAGAAAGATGCATTTTCATGGACTCCTGAAGCAACTAAGGCCTTTGAACATCTTAAAGAGGCAATGTGCCTAGCACCAGTCTTAGCTACGCCGGACTTCACAAAAACCTTTATTGTGGAATGTGATGCCTCAGGAAATGGAATTGGTGTTGTTTTAATGCAAGAAGGAAGACCCATTGCTTTTGAAAGTCGTCCAATCAAAGGAAAGTATTTACAAAAACCTATTTATGAGAAATAAATGTTTAACAGACCGCACGCACCTAAGAAATCAAGGCACCCTACCTAACTAAATAAATCAGTGAAAAAATAATAACGATAGTATTGAAACAACTTTGGAACAAAGACCACTTTCATAATATTACAGTAAAATAATACAAAGATGTTGGGTTATGACTTTGAAATAATCTACAAAAAAGAGAAGCTAAATGTTGTTGCAGATGCACTCTCAAGAAAGAATGAAGAGGTGGAAGCATCGTTTTGTGCCATTTCTATTATCCAACCAGATTGGATAACCAAAGCAAGAGATGAATGGAAGAAGGATGAAGAAGTGTAGACACTCATTCAAAATTTGCAGCAGGATCCTAGTAAATCTGATACATTTAGTTGGAAAAATGATTCCTTATGGTACAAATATCGCTTATATCTTTGTAAGAATTCCCAAATAAAACGAAAGATTCTTTTGGAATTGCACACTTCTCCTTTAGGAGGACACTCAGGATTTTTAAAAACTTACCATAGGGTGAAGAAATAATTTTTTTGGGATGGCCTTAAATCTGATATTCAAAATTTTGTGGCGGAATGTTTGGTTAGCCAGCAGAATAAAGTTGAGAGAATTAAGACCCCGGGTCTTCTACAACCTTTATCCATTCCAAGTCAACGTTGGGAGGAGATTTCAATGGATTTTATCACAGGTTTACCTAAGTCCGAAGGAAAGAGTGTCATCATGGTGGTAGTTGATAGACTTACCAAGTATGCACACTTTTGTGCATTATCTCATCCATTTAAAGCGGGTATAGTTGCTGCTACATTTATGGACACAATTCAAAAGCTACATGGGAAGCCAAGGGTTATTGTGAGTGACAGAGATCCCATTTTTACTGGAAATTTTTGGACGAAGTTATTTTGTTGTTTGGGTACTCAATTAGCTCATAGATCATCTTATCATCCTCAATCTAATGGTCAAACTGAGATAGTAAATAAATGTTTGAAAGGATATCTTCGTTGTTTTGTATCTGATAAAAAAACACAATGGGTCAAGTGGTTACCTCTCACTGAATGGTGGTATAACACTTCCTTTCATACTGCATCAAAAATGACCTCATTTATGGCACTTTATGGATATCATCCACTATCCATCACATCATCTTTAAGATAAAATTCGAAGGTTAAAGCAGTGGAAGATCACATCGAGCATCAACAAGACGTTCTCCAACTCTTAAAAGATAACCTGAATTTGGCACAAAATCGAATGAAACAACAGACAAATCAACATCGCAGGTAGACAAGCTTTGATGTAGGAGACTGGGTATTTTTACGGCTACAACCATACAAACAATTTTCGCTCAAGCAAGCTAAGAAGGATAATAAATTATCGCCAAAGTACTATGGTACTTATAAGGTGTTGCAAAATATTAGTACTATGGCATACAAATTGGAGCTTCCTGCTTCTTCATGAGTTCATCCGGTTTTCCATGTTTCATGCTTAAAGAAGGTTATAGGTGAAAATATTCCAGTTCAAACAATATTTCCAGAACTTGATGAGGAAGGAAAAATCATATTGGAACCTGAAGCGGTCATGGAAACAAGAACTTGATAGCTACGGAATCGATCAATTTCAGAGTATCTCATCAAGTGGAAGAACTTACCCACTAAATATTCTACATGGGAGGATGAGAATTTTATACAAAAGCACCTAGAGCTACTCAAGCGTTGAGGATAACACTTTTTTGAAGGAGAGGGGCATGTTAGGTCCCTCTATTACTAGTATAGTCCCTTATTATTGTTATTGTAACCCCCTTATTATTATTATTGTACCCGTGTAACCCCCATATTGTTATTATTGTTCCCTTAAATTATTATTGTTAGGTCAGCTAGGATTACATTGTGGCCCCATGGACTCCTATATATAGAAAAGAGGTTTTGTAATTTGGATCATCCAATAATTTTTCATTCATGTAATGTATTGGAGGTTGCCCGCTCGAAGTGGCTTATTTCTAAGGCGTTGATATCTCTTTTATTCTATTTTTGGAGCTGGTTTCACAACATTATGTTTCTAATTCATATTCTCCATTATGTTGTTGTTCAGGGCTGCTAAAGTCTTGACCGTTGAGTTCTTCATTTGGTGTCTGGTTTAATTTTTGGGTTATGTCTAAATCTGTTTCAATCTTATTTACATGTTTGATGATTTCATCTTCATTATATAAAATGAATGAGTCAAGATCTGAATGGATGGAATAAAGAGGTGTGTTTTTTAGTCTTTCTTGGCTGCTAAGCATAAACTTCATGTGTGATTCCCAATAAAATCTCCTTGTTTGGTTGAAAATAAGGATGGTAGCATATGACCATCAAGTTGGAGGTTCCAATGAAGCTTGGCTCCCCAAGATCTGGATAAAATCATGCCATACATAGGGGGAATGTTAGCTACTACTATGTCCATGACCAGGCCTTAGCTGGGATTTGTGCCAGATTGACACATAAATCCTTGGTTAGGCCCAAACACTTCACTCTACTTGAATCAAGAGAATACAGATCTTTGTAAGGCTTGGTTATTTCTAGGCCTAATCTCTCCATCACTACCTTTGGCATGAGGTTGTGAGAGGCACCGGAGTCTAGCATGGGATTATGTAATATTTTGTCATGTATGTTTAAGCTAACATAGAAAGGGGGAATGGCTACTTATTGGTATTTTCCTTCTACTTCAGGTCCAAACAAGAGCTCAGGTTTGTCATTTGTCAAGTTTAAAGTATCTGTTAGTATGAATCTTTTGTCGAAGAGTACGAAAAAAGACAACTTTAGCTACGCATAACTTATAGCCCTAACATAAAATATGGCTGCCAATATCTTCAGATATGCAGTTAGTTGATCAAGACAAATGCTGCAAAAATCCAGATCTATGCATAAAAATACATTAAGAAGTAAAAATAAGGTTTTGATCCATACATCCAATAGACAAGACAAGAACAATATTTTTGAAAGAACTTTATATTAACGGCACCTGAGAGGAAAACAAGAAAGGTGTTTACAATTCTCCTCAATGGGATGGGTTCTTGAAAGTCCTCATCACTTCAGATCTAGAATTTCTCTCTCTTGTTGGTGTAGAAAACCTAGACAAACATAGAACTCAAAGAGAGCTCACAAAGTGAAATAATGGAAAATTTGACAATGATAATGGCTCAAAGTCAGACCAAGAGCATAGATCCAGAGTGATCTAATAGGCAACAAAATGTGGTCAATGAATAGGAAAACCCTTCTATTTATAACTAAATATTAGGTCATTCTAGATCTTGGTGCATGATTAAAATAATATTAACCAAATCTAGATCCACCTTTTATGGAATATTTTATTATATTTGTTGGAGGGAAAAGGCATTTGACTTCGGTCAAATCCCTTTATTTGTAAATAATAAATAAATAAATGATTTATTTATTATTTTAAGGAATTGGTTGAATGATAATTAAATAAATATTTATTTATTTAATTATCTATAAATGATTTAGTCATATTTAACAAGGAATATTATTTAAATAAGATTTAAATAATTATTCCTAGAAAATAATAAGATAAATAACGATTTATCTAATTAATTTCCTTGTTTTGGGTTAAATATGACCAGGAATAATCAATTCATCATCTAGCTAGCCATGCAAAATTTCTCCAACAACACTTTATTCCAAAATAGTCAATGTTACAGCAAAGTCTAAGAATCCACACCTCAATACTCCGATTGAGGGATTATTTATACAAAAAGTTATAAAAAATATCTCATAACAACTTGAGATATAATCTAGGATGACGCATAAGTATTTTACAACAAACTAGAGACAGATGGTCTCGTAGATAAGAGAAATGATAACTGATGTTGTGTTGTTTCCTTCTTTTAAGAATGTACTGGAGGTAGGCCCTATGATTTGGCTTGCTACTATCCCCTTCAGTAATTCTGTGCTGGCTGCTCCATTTAACTGATACTCTTTAACTACACTGATGCTCTTTTATCCTTCTTTATTATGACTTACTGTAGTACATAATCAAAAATTCATGTAAGGATAGTTTTTACAAAAGTTCTAACATTTCTTCCCACCATTTATATTCTGGTATTCTGGTTCTTTGCAGCTTTCTGAGAGTTTCATAAGTCTCTGTATACCTAAAGAAATTAGGTTGGATTGGGAACAAATGCTTCACTTCATGCTCGAGATAAAACAAATCTTCCAATTTATCATGAAGACTTTTTCCTGTAGGCAATGCTTCTGTTGATGAACTAGTTGAGGTACTGGCCTGATTGTCAGCATGCTTGTCCAATTTTTCAACATAAATTCCAAGGTCCATCAATTTGTCCTCTGAAACTAAAGGACTGGGCAATCCTTTATTCAACAAAATATCAAATTTTTTTCTGAAGGGAATGATTTCTTCTTGCATATCAGAACATCTTCGTTCTAGATTCTGCATCAGAGTTCTTTTGGTAAAAACTCTTTTTATTTCCAAAATTGTTCATGTCCTGTCCTGAATGCCAAGTTCTTCAAGTTGATGCTTGTTCTGAGTATTCAAAAAACAGATAAGTTCATTGGCTTCTTCAGGCATGTTTCCCAATTCTTCTCTTGCTCTTAGGACTTCTTCCAGGGCCAATTTGACTAAATCATTCTGTTCATACATTATTTGAATTGAAGGCCAGACATCTCTTATTGACTCGATGATGTTGTCCCAAAGAATTTCATTTATTTCCTTTAAAGGCTTCTCCAATGTGAGATCCTTTTCTAACTTGTTGACCAAATTTTCTAATCTATTGACCTCTTTTGTTTTATCTGCAACATTCATCTTCAAGAGATCACATTTTTGTTCCAAAGTGGTCAGTTGTGTCTTTGTTCTTTGTAGCTCTATCACTTGGAGTTTCAATTCCTCCATTGACTTTATTAATTCTTATGTACTTAAATTGGAAGTATGTACCTGTGACAATTCTGTTGGCTGACCTGTTGTTGTAGTACCTACAATCATTTCAGTTGTAGAGGCTGGATTATTTGAATGCTTATCTTTCAATACCTTTTCAAGCTCTTTTTCAGTTTCATTAAGTTTCTCATTCAATTTCAAGAGCAAGTCCATCAATTCTTCTTCATAATTTTTCTTTATAATTTCTGCAGTCTGTGGATGTCTCAAGGCTGGTAACTTCAATTGTTTTCTCAAAGCTGTAATATCATCATCTTTTTTCTTGATAAAAGCTTCTATACCTTTGACATCGTTGGGATTATGACCCAATCCAATAATGATTTCCTCCAAAGTTTTTATCTTGTTGTCCATAGCCTGAGAAGATGTTTTTTCAAGACTTATTTGAGCATTAGTATTCTCCAGGGAATCCTGGAATTTCTGGGTCATCATTGATTTATCTGTCAGAGTAGAATAAATCATTTCACCTGTCTGTTTATGTAGCTCAATTTGATCCAAAGGATGAATATCCTTTGCTAAGACTTCAAAATTATTTCTGATATAATCTGTAGCTGTTTGAGGTTGCTGCACTTTGGGTTTGAAGTGACTCATTATCATTTTACCCTGTTGAATGTCATAGGCTGACATCAATCTTTGTTAATTTTTAGGGGCCATCTTCAAACATTGATTGTATACTTGAAGTCTGAGTGGATCATTTCTGGCCTTTATATTTATGAATGTTCTTTTAATGTCCCAGACATCTTTCACTGGTGGTTTGAAAGATGATACTTCTGCACTTTTCTGCCTTTGCAGCTCTTTTCTCTGTAAAGTAGTGGATGTCCCACTGATTTTACATGTTTTCTGACTACCCAATTATTCTTGCGTCTGACTATCAGGGATTTCATGAAAAAATTCCACTTCTGGAAGAGGATTAAATTTTTGTCTTTTAACATCAGGCTGTCCAGAAGATCCACTGACGGGAGTAGCTGTTTCAACATCTCTCTTTTTACCCTTTTATACATTAAGAGGAATTTGTAAAATTGACACTTCTGCCACATTGGTCTGAGTAGGATAAATCTGTACTTGACCCTGTTGTTTAGAAGTTTCAGGCAGTTCTTTCATTTTAAATTTCTCTATAACTTGTATATCAGCCTCTTTTTCCTTTCCTTTAGATCCTACTGTAGCCAATGCATTGATTTCCTGTAAATTTTGTTGAGAAATCCCAGCAGAAGAAGAACCAATACCTGGTATCTGTACCTGTCCAAAAGAGTCTAGGTCAAGTATTTTTTGAAGGTCTTTCATTACATTTTCAACATTGACCTGCTCACTATCTTGTTCTATCAATGTCACTTCCATCCATTCATCCATATTGGCATACTGTTCAATTTCTGGGATTCTTTGATGAATGTATGGTGATAGTTTATTTTTCATTCTTCTATCACAAATAAAGTTGTTTGGGTCATAAGGTACCCAATAGAATTTTTTTTGTAATTTAATATAGTCTTCTAAGATTCTTTCAGCTTCCTTCCCAGCATCTCTCGAGTTGCAAACAAAGGGACCTAATTGAGTTTTAATCCCGAGTTGAGCCTTTTTCTTTGCATTGCAGAAATGAACTATATCTGAATTAATCATCTGCCTGAAATACTCTAATGCAAAGATTCTCATTGGGACATATTTTGGTAACTTGAATGGGCATTACTCACATCCATAGATTCTAATTTTTGTGTGATTCCGGTATAGGTACCAGTCACTTATCTGGTATTGCTTTGAGAGTTGAAGAATTTTATTGATTTCACTATTGACCCTCAGAGGGGAGACTCCTGTCAACAAGGTGGTTGCAGGGTGTACAAATAGGTCAATAAACTCATTGTAGGAATAAGGAGAATCAGGGGAATTATGAGTGATGGCAGACCAAAATATTACAGACCTAGGATTTCCTTTAGCATCAAGTTTTTTAGCATGGAAATGGAAACTCTCTGATTGAAAGTAAAGCATGAGATGATAAATAACAGAAGAATACATGAACACTCTTTCATTTTCTAATCTCATGAACTGATCATGGATTTTATCTGCAATGTAGGAATAAAAATAATACTTGACAGCAGGGGGCTGCCCAGGGGTAAAAATTGATAACAATACTAGGCTTAATTGGTCAACATATTCACTAGTATTGAAACCCATTATATAGGATATCATATTCAGAATAAGCCTGCCCACATCAGTGAAAAAGGTATAACCATAAGGGGGAGGGCCTTTGGGCTGATTTTCTGGAAACATGAAGGTCTGGCAGAGATGATTTAACTCTTCATGGGACAATTTGGAAAATTTCTCAAGTAATTCTCCCATGGATAGGGGAGTGAGGGCTTGACCAAGTTGAAATTGCAACATATCGTTGATAGACTGAGCAGTTATGGGAAAAGGGACGGTCTGACTCAGGGACAAAACTGCTCTTTGATTGGGATCATAATTTGCATGGCAGTAATGGATTATTTCAGGAAAAATATGGACATAAGGGAGAAGATACATGGGAAGATTGGATTCCCATAATCCAAAAATTTCAAAACCTTTTAAGTAATTATCTCTACAGTAGCAAAAAATTCGAAGGGGATTTTCACTGAGAACCAGGTCTTTAATTTGGAAATATCTGTCTACTAAAGGCAGATAATATAAATCCCTGTGAGGGGCATTCAGGGGTGCTACATCTAGAGCCATGTGAATCTCCATTTCTGGTTCTTGTGGATTCAGAAATTAATTGCGGGTTTTGATTAAAAAACGAGCACAGTCACAGGTTAGGGAAGGCAATTGCAATTGAGGAATGAACTAAAGACCAGTCTTAAACATTGCTTCAGTTTTTCATGTAGAATTTAAAATAAAAGCCAAGTTTTTATAGATTTTAATGGGAACTAGGGTAAATACCTGTTTACCGGGAAATAAACAGTGACTAAACAGGTGCTGGCTATGGCGGATGAACTCTGGTTTACTCGACTGCAATTTTCTTCAACAAGGTAACAGTTGGAAAACTTTGACAGTTGATTTTGAAATTTGTTGCACAGGACACTGGTCACTGCGTGAAATAATGAAAATGACGTGGGTTCTTTGTTTTATTCACAAATTCAAATTTTGGTGGGGTTTTTTTATTTTTTAATGGATGACGTCAGCAAGTACAGAGGCTTTGTCATGGGAGGTAGGCGGTAAGTGGTTTCCATTGCACCACTTTTGGGGAAGAGTGGTTTTCAGTGGAGGGCGAGCGATTCCATATGATGAATGATGCGTGGCGCGGCACTGTTCAGAAAACAGCTTGGCCATCGCGCGTTATCGTTCGGACGAGGATGGCCAGTGATATTGATAATAACCGTAGATCTGAGATTAGTCGATCGGACGGTCGTCGGGAAAGGAAGATGACATGGAATTAACTGGTGGGCTCGACGTAATGTATTATGAAATAATCGCATCGGGGGCATTTTTATTGGTGGATAAGGTTATTAATTAACCATGGGGGTTAATTAATCCCTTTATACGATGGAGGGTCAGGTTTTTTTATTAATTGGAAATTCAACCAATTAATTAAATTTATATGGTTATTTTTCAACCAACGGGCGAGATATTATTATTTGGGAATTTTAATATTAACATAATACGGGAAAAGGGAAAATTTACATAGGGATTTAAATAATAAGTTAGAAATTAATATGGAAATGAATGAAGTGCTAAGTGTAAAACATCAAGGTAATGTATTTAACTTATGCTTTAATAAGAAGGGTTTTTATGGAATATTGCATGATTTTCCTAAGTAAAATGGGATTTTACTTAGGAAAAGATTTTTTAGAAGTCAGTGAATGTCGTGATGAATGATCTTAAGTACTTAGGATTTTCCAATTATTAGGCCGAGGGTCCGGTCCCTCCAAAAGTCAAGGAAATTCCTTGAGCCCCTTTAATTTTCAAATGCCTTAGTACTTAGGGGAAATTAGTGAAATTTTTAGGGAAAAATGAGAAGGGAAGTTAATAATCTGACTTTTCTTTGCTTGAAATTCTTCCAGTGTAGTTTCTGCCTTTGCACTTGTGATGAAAGTAAAAATTTAACACATCTAGAGTCATTATCCATAACATGTCATTCTACAACAACATCTACCTACCCTACCTACTTTACCCTACCATTTTTTCTTCTTTATTAGGGTGCACTTAGACTGGCAAACCCTCATCACACTTTTTATTTTACATCTAAAAATATATCTAATTCTAACCTTATTACAACCAAGGGCTCAGATTAAACTGTTGAGCTCCTTTTATTTACTCTACCTATCTACTTATCTACCAAGATTAAATAGTTTGGTCAGATTTTATTCTCTATCTCTAAAACATAAAATTGAAAGATGAACTAGCCAAGCTTAAACTGTTTGAATATTCATAAATTGTGGCATAAATTACAAGCTGCACACAATTTGTTTATTACGTAAGAGAAAAAAAGTAGTGGCATTTAGGCTTGCACACTTTCAGTTGGAAATTGGATAAACCAACACTCCCCATGTGTTTCGTGACATGGACTAACTGCCTCTCGTGGATCCTTATCTCTGGCGATGCGATCGTTGAATAACACCTGTGGGTTTTGGTCTAACGACAATCGTGATTCCCAACAAGTGGTATCAGAGCGTAGGTCACGAGTTCGATACACACCCGGCTCGCGTTGGGGGGGGGGATATTGTTGGAAATTGGATAAACCAACACTCCCCGTGTGTTTCATGACATGGACTAACCGCCTCTCGTGGATCCTTATCTCTGGCGATGCGATCGTTGACTAACACCTGTGGGTTTTGGTCTAACGACAATCGTGATTCCCAACACTTTCCTTGGCCTTTCTTTTGGTGGGGTTCATTTTCTTTCACTTTTTTGGCCATTTTATTCTTTTCACCCTTTGATTTTTCTTTTAGGGTATACCCTCTTTACATTTTTTATTTTATTTTTTTTTTTAATTTTTTGAGAATATGGAAAACCTTTGCAACAAGAAAAGGTATGAACATATTACATAGCCCATTAAGTCAATCATGATATATGACACCTATTGGTATAGGAGTCTAACACTAAGGAAATGGAACAGAGAGTATAGTTTTACAGATTTCAATGACTCATTTATAGCCCCTACTATGTATCTCTTGGAAAAAGAGGAGATCCCTAGGATCAATGATGAGACAAGAAGAATTCTGCAGTTATCAGAGAGCTACAAAACTGCAAATTGGTATTCATATAAAAATCATACAAAAATCAGAGTGTATGGCTCATCCCTGGCCCCATATAAGTTACCCAGATTTGTTACTACAAGAATATTTTCTTTGGAGTATCTAAGACAACTACTGAATGTAGATGAAATCAACTTCATAGCTTCCAAGAAAAAGACCCAATTTAAGCTGAAAAATAAAATTGGGCCATTCATTGTGAATAATAGAGAAGCTGCCAATGAGATAAATGTCAAACTTAAAGACTATAAGTTCCCATGTAGTTTTACATGGAATTATGACCCACAAGGTATTTTGAGTGCAATAAGGGTAAAATGTAAGTTGCGTGTTTACTTGCATGATCCTAAGCCCCATATTGAAATATATGTAAATAAAATTGAATGGGAGCCAAACACCCTATCTGATGATGATTCACAGGCAGTACATGTAATACAGGTAGATAGTGGCAAAGGAAAACAGATTGAACAGACACAAGTGGCTTCTAGAAGAAAATATACTGATAATGTACATAAAAGAGACAGAGAAGGAGATAGTTTCATAGCTGAGACTATTGAGAACATAAAATTCAGAATTCCTTCTAGTAAAAGAATCAAGTCAACAAAAGAAGAAAAGGATAAGGATATAAATATTGATATAGATGATGAAGCAACAAGAATAGTCACTAAAACATTAAAAGAGATTCAAAATGTAAAAATTGGAACACAACAAAAATATACAGTCATGAAGGAAAACCAGGCTACTGTCAATTTTCCTCCTTCTTCTCAGGAAACTGACAATAAAGTGTCAGAGATTCAGCTTAGATTCAGACAGATTAAAGAGAAGAATGAAGAGATCAAGAATCAAGCTTATTCTAGATTTCTTAAGGAAAAGCCTGGAAACAAAGACAGGCTTCTTTCAGCATTTGATTATTCATCCAATAAATTGGTAATGTCATTATTGAAGCCTACAGTGGCTGAGCCAAAATCAGTGGCAGATTATTCCAAAATAGATTTTGAAGTGGATGCAGATTCCATTCATGAATTAGATCAAATTGAATTTCATAGGAGCAATACTGAAATGCTATATTCCAAAATTGTCAGTAAAACTATGAAATCAATTAGGCTTGAGAAAATAGTGCTCAACCTCCAAAATCAAATGAAGTTGGACAAAGCCTCACTGTATGCTAATAATTTAAGAATAAAAGCACTAGAAGATATAGTTATTGAAGCAGGGGGTGACCCAGCCAACACTGAAGGGGAAAAAGTCTTAATTAAACAGAAAAATGAGGATATAGCTGCTCTTAGAAAATATTTGAAGTTCCCTTAGAGTGAAAACTCTCAAGCAAAAGAAATTC
The DNA here is from genome assembly GCA_034641835.2 of Pinus albicaulis. NCBI lineage: Eukaryota > Viridiplantae > Streptophyta > Pinopsida > Pinales > Pinaceae > Pinus > Pinus albicaulis. Next base: position 54,685,191 of record CM076578.1, read on the forward strand.
TACAGCAAAAAACAGAGAATGATGAATTAAAACAGCTTCTACATCAAATGACAGCTCAGATAAAAACAATGGAAAGTCAAATAGAATCTCTAATGAAAGAGAATGAAGAACTAAGAAAAGCACAACCAATGGTCATTCCTACAATGATCCCCACTGTAAACACTGCTATACCATCTACTTTGGCAGAATACTTGGCACCGAAAGGAGTACTGGCAACTGCAGTGCCAATTACTTCTCAGGTAATCTCTACCTCTTCTTCATCCTCACAGAGGAACACACTACAAGACCAAGATAAAGAGATTCTTAGTTTTAAAGGAATTATTAAAAATTTAGAAAATTCCAAAAATGATGCCTTGATTAGTTCTAAAGGACATGAGCAAAGGGCCGATCGACTACAAGAACAGGTAAATATTTTACAAGCACAAGTAAATCTTACAAATCAAGTGGCCTATATAAAAAATCATTTATGGACCAAAATTATTGAAGGCATTCATTCTCAATGGCCTTCAATTCAGATAATTTATGAACAGAGAGATTTACTTCAAGTTGCTAGTGTAGATATTGACAAGACTAAGAGGGAAATTGACAATAAACCAGCCCAAGCAATCCAACTCATAGCTTTTTTAAACAGTAAAAAAAGCGAAGAGTTGGAAGAATTGAAAATTTTTGATAGAACAGAAACCATTCTTCAAATCAAAAAGGTCCTGAACAAAAGAAACATAATGAGTAATCTAGAGGACCGGTGTAAAGAAATGAATGTATCCATCTCAATATTTTTAGCCAAATACAAAACATTGTCAGAAGCAGGTTTTCCCGATATTCACACATTGAATGACAAGTTAATGCCTCAGAAATATTATGATCTAAAAATCAGAAATCATGCAAAAGAGCAATCCAGACAACCATTTCCTCAAGGATCACCAACAGGCAAAATACTTCTTCAGTATTTTGAAAATCTGTTCTTTTTAGATAATGAGATCAGGCATATGTTCACTATCAAGCCTAAATTTGCCAAGTATACATAGGCAGATGAAAGTTACAGAAAATTGAAGACTATGAAGATCCCCTCTGTAGAAAAGTGGCAAGAATTCACAGATCTGCTGTGAATTTTATGGATAAAAAACAGGAAATTCACTTGGAAATTCATTTTTTACTGTTACCTCAAATGGTAAAAATACTGGGTTAAAGTGGCACAACAAAAATCAGTTCAAATTAGAATAATCAGTTCTATTTTTTCTTGTAAAAAGGTAACAGCTTGCAAACTGTTTTGCAGTTGTCCCTCTTTTTAAGTTTTCTTTCCTATTTTTTATTAAAACATTATCTCAATTCCTGAGATATTTTGTAAATAGTTTTTTGTATAAATACTTCACAATTCAAAGTATTCAGTGTGAATAAAATTTCTCACGACAACTATAGTCTTATTTTCTGGTTATATTGAAGTTGGTGAGTCAATTAGTGAAAGCAACAGACTGGAAAGAGATCAGAGACATCATAGCTAAGGATTCTCGTGGTGACAAGATAAGTCTCTTTTATTTCCTTGTTTTCAGTGTATTTCTTTAAAGTTTACATTCATTCATATTATGTTTTTCTAGTCTATAATGATCAACTAAGGAAAAATTAAACAGGATTAGTGATAATAAGCTCCTTGTTTTGAAACTTGTTGGAATTTTAATGTTTTCTACTTGATAACCGGACCATAGAATTCTTAATTTCTCTAGGTCCCAGTTAGATCCCCTTCTTCAGTCTTCTTATCTGTAGCTTAAGGATTCTTAAGTGCCCTTTTGCTCAGATTCCATCGACTCCATCAAATCAAGCCTATACATAGCCTTAGAAGGTCACCTATCTTGCCCTTAGCACATTTGCATCTCTGAGCATTATTTCTTAGTTATGCTTGCCTAGAGAGTTGACTCCATTGCCCAATATTCTGGTAGATCCTTCTAGTTTACCTTGAAATCTCTTTATTCCCACCAATATTTTAAAATCAAACCCAAATACACAATCAGAGCTAGCCTAATATCTGTTACTAAAAAAATCTAAATCATATGGAGAGATCCCTTTCTGGAGTTCAAGAAGGCTAGATCTTGAATTCCCAAAGTGGTTCTTGGTTACCCCTGGAGTTCTTAACTACAAAAATCCCTATCCCACAACCTGAAAATTACTAGGGTGATAATAGGCCTTGCGGGTATTATGATCCTTGGAGGAAACTCCCACAGCTAGAAGAGTTGATAGAGAAAATTGGACCGAGTAAAAAGGTGTGGCAGGTGGGTTTTACCCTGCACCAATTGTTATGGTGCATATATGATGTGTATTACAGTTTATCTTATAATTTTTTTGAAGTAGCATACAACAATTTACATAGTGATATGAGAACCACTCTCTAGAGTATACATCGATTTTGTACACATGCCTTTTCAGTTGCTTTTTAAGATATATCATTGGTTATGATCACATGATTATATAATGAACCATTAAGTTGAACTATGAAATTATTCCTCAAAACACACACGCACACACACATTGATGAATTAATCATTTTTCTGATATAATTTTTTTAATCTATTTTGAAAAAAAAAAAAAAAAAATTATATATAATTATTTCTAAGAAGAACAAGAGAGAATTCCTTACCATATCTTAGTAAAACATATAATAGCAAGAAAATTAATCTATTGAAATTTCATTTCCAAACATATTCATGGAGTAAAATGAAGATTAAAAGGAGATATTCATGGATTTACCTATAACATCACCTCATAATTAAGAATGTAAATGTACAATATTGATGATACATTGGTTAGGAGAAAATTAATCTATAAAAATTTCATTTCCAAACATATTCATGGAGTAAAATGAGGATAAAAAAGATATATTTATGAATTTACTTATAAAATCACCTCATAAAAGTGTAAATGTACAATATTGATAAAATTTATTGATATATGATAAATAATAAACCTTTATCTCACATGTTTTATATAATGTTATAAAAAAACAATTGCATCGGGGGTGCAATCCTCAAAATTTTTAAACTGTCTAATGTATATGTACCTATTTAAAGTATTTGGGGCCCACATTACAAATGCAAAAAGTGAAATATTCACGCATATGTTATATATAAGCCAATGGTTTAAATAATTATCGGGCGGTGAAACAAAAATTATAACAAAATATTAATAAAACTATATCATACGTCCAGACTTCAAAAAAAATAAACCCGATTTCAATCACAAATTCATGTTCCAAAATAGCCTGTTGATGTCACCCTAATTTGTGATGCGAAAACCTCATAGAATACGCCATATAGAAATTTGGGTCCATTTTTTGGCTTTGCTTACGAAGGAAAACTGGGACGCGAAAATCAAATTAATTCTGCCCTATAATGTTTCGGGTCCAGAATTCCACAATGCAGACGGGCCAAAAAAATAACACGATCGAATCGCCTGCTTCCACCTGGATGGCTGATTTGGTTTGTGGTCTGTGGGACCATGTTCTTCTGAATTAAAATCTCTCACATTTACGATTAAATTTCTATGTTTCCAAAACAATACAACGCTCTATTTTTAAGTGTGCAGGGACTGTGATTTCAAAACCAAAATTGACTGTTCATCAGTTTTAGAAAGCGGTTGTTTGACAGAGCCATTCAAATAGATTTAGAAAGCGGCCAGAGGACAGGGTAGTTGAAATTAATATTTCAACATCCCTCATTCACTGAGAATACCCTCCTTGGTGCCTTCTTCGCCGGACTACGATGTGTTCATCAATAGTCGTGAACCTAATGTCCGTTTCTTTGCCAGGAATCTTCACAACAGTCTTGTTTCCAGAGGATTGAGAGTCTTTCTCGACAGCATAGAATTACAGGCTGGAAAATCCATACCTTTACAAATCAAAGACGCAATTAAAGGAGACTTTCTCATTATTACTATTTTCTCTCCAAATTATGCGTAATCGCAAAGGTGCCTCCATGAACTACTCCTCGCGCTGCTCTGTAAGCCGACCATTTTTGCAAAGGCATATAAGTGTCGTTTATTTCATATAAGTGTTGTTATACCGACGGCGGCCAAAGTGTCACTATTGCGACGGATGCCTCCAAACATCACAATTGCGACACTTAGACATTGTGTCGCAAACAAAGTGTTGCTATTGCGAGGGATGCCTCCAAACGTCGCAATTGCGACACTTAGACATTGTGTCACAATTGCACGTTTGGAAGTAGCCGTCACAATAGCGACACTTTGGGGCATAGTGTCTCAATTGCGACGTCTTCCTCCAAACGTCGCAATTGCGACACTTTGTCTAAGTGTCGGTATTGCGACACTTTTCTCTAGACATCGGTATAGTGACGGTTTCGGGCGGGATTGAAAAAATTTGGGGAAATTTCCGACATTTGGTCAAAAGTGTCGGAATCAAGTGTCGGAATTTCCCCCAAATGTAGTAATGTGGCTATGTTGAGGAGAAGAGAAAGTGATTTTATCTATTTGTATTTTCTCAACTTGGTCTTTTACCTTGCTACCTCCATCATCATCAGCTCCAAGTTCACCTTTGTCACTGTTTTCTTCTGCTTGAAGATTGCCTTGTTTGTCTTCACCACTACTATGCTCATGATCACTGATTTGGTCTTGGTTATCCTTAGGACTGTTTTGACCTTTTTGCTCCATGCTTCCCCCTTTAAAATGCTCACTATTTGGTGTTTTCTTTCCATCATCATTTCTTTCTTGAGGGCTATCTTTATTCTCATAATAAGTGTCTCTTTGAGGACTGTCATGACCCTCATCATCACTATTTTGGCTGCCACTTTGTTTGTTTTCTTGAGGACTGTGTTGTTCATCTCTGTCCCTGCTTTCTTCATGACTGTTGTGCTCTTTACCTTCACTATTTTGTCCCTCATCACCATCATACTTACTACTGTGTTGGCTACCATCATGTTCCTCTTCATGAATTCTATGCTCACCATCAATTTTTTCATTCTCACCATCATTTCCTTCTTCCCCACTGTCATGTTTAGATTCTTTACTTTTCCCCTCAACATCACTAGTTTTCTTCTTCTCTTATTCACTCTCAATCATAGGGGATTTTAGTCTTTTAGGAGTGGATTTACTAGAATAAGGAGAAACATGATAAGTGGATGGTGAGGAAGGCGCATGAGATGAAGAGGTAATGGAAAAATCGGGATGGGAGATGAAAGAGTCCCAAGAAACTCCCTTTTTCTCAAGTTGATGGAGGATGATGATCTTGATAAGGGAATGATGAAATAAACAAGCTTGTTGTTGAGCAAAGGGCTTCTTTTGGACAGTAGAGGACATATTTTCAATTCTTCTATAGAGGAAGAAAGGTAGGTTCAACAACTGAGTTCTTGTGAAATGCATAAGAAGCCTGATGTGATAGGCATAAATCCGGGAAAACCTCCCTTCACATGTGAAATAATTCATGATGACATTCATGATGTGGGCATAGCTGCTCAAAAAGTCAGAAAAAGGGAAAATATCTTGGCAAGCATCCTCATGGTCTGGTTTTAGAAAGGGTTTATACTGATTCAAATCTAGGTATGTTTGTTTGAACCACTTTTCTCCTATATAGGGGATCTTAGTTGCTTTAGTGATAGCCCTAGGAGAGAGTTTGAAATCCAGACCTGCTAGATGGGCATGCTTTCCTTGAAGCTTCAAAGCAAACAAATGTGTCAAAGAAGGGTGATGTTTTACTTCTTGGACTTTTTGGAAAAAATCCAAGCATCCTACTTCATGAAAATTGAAGAGTACTGAAGGAGATTCATTAACCTCTTGAGTTGTAATGGGCTCATACCTATGGTGATATCCACTTCTTCTGTCCTTCTTTGGAGGGATTTTTCCTTTTGATACCCTTCACTAACTTACCAAACAAGACCTTGAAATGTACTAAAAAATAGACAACTGCTTTTCTTTTTAGTTGGCAAACAAGTATTTGTCAAATGAAAACAAATTTAGTTCTCCAGCATTGTGTTTTGAGCAAAGAGTCCTTTAGTAAGATCTATTTGTGGTTTTTTGAAGAGAAGTCCCATTTTTTTTTTGACACAAAAACTCTTTCCCTTAATCACTTCTTTTTTGAAATCATTGTTTAAGAGGTGAGCAAGCCCCTTATAAACTGATCAAAATTGTTTCACCCAATCACTATCCTCCTTTCTCTCTAAGCGAAGAGTACACTCTTGAAAAACAATGTGCTTTCCCTTTGAACAAACTGTCCCTCTTTAATGATCATTGTTTCTCTAAACAAAGTAGTCTCCCTGTCACTTAGTAAGCAGTTTTCAAAACAAACTCTATATGATCTTTTATGTACTTGAAAACCAATTTTAAACTTTCACAAGGCATTAATTTTTAAACAGTGATTCTCTGTGATTTTTGGCAAAGATGACTTTCTTGAAAAAAACTAGGTTCCTCATCTTGAAATCACTGTTATCCTTCTTTCCTAGGCTAGGAGATTAACTGTTTGATGAAGATAAGTTTCTTTTCCCCCTTTATCACAAAACTTTTGGCTCTGTAAAACTGTGATTATCCTTTTACAAACTTAAAACAACCAATATTCCTTTAAAATTGCCAATAGGCCTTTGCTGCTTTATCACTGTTTCTCTATGGTTAAATAAATATGACAGTGTTCAAGAGTAAATGTGTTTTCTCCCTTAACTACTCAAACAGTAAGCCCTTTGACAACAAAAATTTCCTCCTTCATTCACTATTTCTTTGACACTTTGATACCAAATTTTCCATTAATTTTAAACAAAATTCAGGCCTAGAGACATAAATACCTCCATGATATGTATTTTTCTGTGTTTGGAGATGAGATTTTTGTTCAAAACTTGATCTTGGCACCTTTAAGAACTCCTTTGAGTATTGGCCCAGGTGGGCAGAAACCGCGTTCAGAGATGGCTACTGGGCCAGGCAGGCCTGAACGGGAAAGAACGCACAGCGTTTGAGTTGGTTGCTAGGCCAGGCAGGCCTGAACGAGCAAAAATGTGCTGCGTTGAAGCTATCGGGTCTACCCTAGGTGCCCGTTGAACATCGGGCACAGGCGTGCCACGCAAAGGTATAGGCGCGCCGCATGTTCAAAGAGCTACAAATGCTCTGAAATTTTTTCGAACTTGTATTCTCTTACCCACGGGATTTGAAAAACAATGATATGAAGATACGTTTGACTTTCCTTTTATACTTTTGAAAAAAAAATTCCCTCCTTTCAAATTTAAAAAACAAACTTCTCCCTTTTTATTTGAAAGAAACCCTTTGAAAAAGTGGCTTTGTGCACAATAGTGAGGGTTCGCCTCTTTAAAGAAACTGACTCATCTCTTTTAAGTTGTCTTTCTCAAAAATATCCCTTTAACTAATTATATGCCCTGTGAGACCTCTTACCATTGACCAAGGTTATCATTTGAAAACTGTCTCTTGCAAATATGAATTCCATTGTTCTTAATGATGGTTGCGACACTCTGCTCATTATGGAGGAGGTCATGTCATTGTAATTTTCTAAGTTGCTCATAATCACTATTAGGCCTTATGTTTATGATGAAAGGGGCCCCTTTCAAAATACTCTTCCGGGATTTTTCCTTCATACTTAGATTTTCAACTTTTTATAACTTTGAGGCCTTGTCTTCAGTTTGTAGGAGGTTTTCCTTAAAAATAAGACCTTTTCTTTATCATCTAAAGTAAGATTACATACAAACCACTACTGCAGCTTCTAAAAAACTAATATGCAAATCCACTTTTTTATGAAGTGAAGGAGGTCTTATCGGATGTGTTTTTCTCTGATGATTTGAAAAGACCATTAGGGGTAAACTATGTTTTTTTCCATTTGTCACCCTTGAAAAAACTTCAAAAAAATAGTCCCTTTGTTCTTCATTAAAAATTTACCTATGATACATGCCTTCCTTAGTATTATGTCACTTTGCAAACCAAAACAAGAAACATGTAATTTGATTATGAAAAGTGTTCTATGTTTTATCCATTGGAAAAAGGTATTTGGATGGTTTTCAATGGTCTTCTCTATGACTGTGACCGAGTATGTCATTTGAAAAAAGCTCATAAAAACACTACTATAGCCTCTCAATCACCACAATGCAACTTAATTTTTTTATGAAATGAAAAAGGTCCTTAAACCATGACTTGGTCTTCTTCTAGTAATGATGAAGGTGGCCTACCAACCATGATTTGATCCTCTGAATTTTACCAAGGAGATTATCCCTTTAAAACTACTAATGCAGCCTCTATTTTAGAATATCTTAAAAAGAAAATTCTTTGCATTGACCAAGACTTGGTTTCCTATATGTCTAATTTACCCTTTGAATAAGATGAACCATATTGTAAATATTTTTGGAGACCTGATCCTTTTCTTTTGTGAAGGAGGCCTTCAAACAGTGAAAGTTTTACCTATCTCAACAATATGTCGTTTGCCTTTTGAATGATCTGAAAAAGTAGCTCTTGATGCTTGCCTTTCATTCATCACTTGGAGGGAGTTAGTCTATGATAAACCGTAATGGATCTGTAAAAATAAAAATTCCCTTTTCACATACACCTTCTGCGTGAATGCTTCGTTATACCAGTTTGCAGAAATGACTAGAAACAGAGCTTGGTCTATCAATTTCACCATTCAGAAGAGGTTGTTTTAATCAAAATTATAACCTCTGATTTATCCTTTGAAGGAGGTTTTCATAAACACAATATTAAAGGCCCTTAACACCAGCATGTAACCTTTTTTTTGTTATATGAAAAAGGCCTTTTAACTTATCATCTTTCATTCATGTCACCACTATTCCTCAACTTGTCTTTCCAAAAGAAGACTTTGTTAAACATAATTTTAATCCTGCTATGCATCCTCTTTTCATCTTTGGAGGAGGTGGCACACAACAGCTTCTGAAGTCACTTAAGAGCATGTTGGCCCTCTGATTTTTTTTGAAGGAGGCCAAAAAAATGTCTTCCTAACCCTCTTCTTTTTGAAGGAGGTTCTGTCATTGTGCTTCTAACCATCTGCTTTACATGAAGGAGGTTATAATCATACACATGAAATTTCATTTATTTCAACACTGTGTCATTGCTCTGCAATATATGTCTTTGCTTGGTATCATATCACTGTGAAGTTTTTAGAGAGTGAATAAAGTGGTTGGTATAAGAATAATGGTCATTGTTAGACACTGTTGAACTAACTTTCCCTTGACTATGTTTTCAAGGTACCTTGAAATTTCCTTTGACTAATGTTCACATCCCAAGTTCAAGGTAGCATAAGAAGCAGTTGTCTTCTTATGCCCTAAATGATAATGCCCTTCGGAAGATTATGCAGCACTACTTTTTGGAGGAGATCATGGAGCACTATTGATCATCATCTCATTTTACTTCATTTTCTTCATTGATGAGGAATGATCTCTACTCTTCATGTAGCCTTTAGATTTATAATATGTATACTTTATGGTATTACTTAATCTACTTTACTTGCCTTGATGGAAAACTAAGTCAGCATGAAGGACTTGTTGAAATTTCCCTTTTTTCCCTCTTTTGTGCACTGATCATCATTAAATTACACCCCTGCAGAGATGTAAAAATAGATGCTTTGGAACCTTGGAGAGCTCTTTTGGTGTTTCATGGAGACTTTTCCTGATCTAAGCATATTTCTTCAAACAGTGACAAACCTTCTCTTTTCCTAATTTGGATCTTTGTTGAACTTCTTCTGAAATGAGACAAAGTGACCTCTTAGTGGTGTGCGACCTATGGATATAACAGTTCCTGTTTTGCAAAATAGGAACTAATTCATGGTTGACTGGTACTAGATAGAGGTTTTTGGCCTAGGATATCTTAGCCAAGGAAAAAATCCCTAAACACCACTATCTAACTTAGGGACAAATTTCACATATTCTGACTGTTTTATTAGGCATGATGAGATTTTCAAATGAAAAGATGACCAGGGATAGAGTTGCAGAAACTTTATCAACCTTTGGATAGTGAATGGCATGAGAAACAAGGGTAAATGAGAACAGATAATCATAGCTATGACATCTATAGATGAAGATACTTTGATGAAGCGAGATAGGTCTTGAAAACTGGAGATTGTTCTCATCATAGACTGACAGGAAGGGGTAGGAGGACAAAAATTTGTTTGGGGTTTTTTCTAGATGAAAAATTGACAGTTTTGAGATCAGCATCTAGAAAACTCAGCTAAGGAAACTAGTCATCAATAACAGGTAAAAATACTGATGACTAACAGTGGATCCATTTGGGGAGGGCAGCTCTTTTTCATGAGGTGTCCAAAACTACAGATCTCTTGCATTTGAATACCAGCTCCTTATCCATTGGCACATATTTCTTACTTTCTTGATGCTATTTCTGAAAATTGACAGCATGATTAGCATCAAAGTCATCTCTACCTACCCATTTATATTTCCTAGCATTTTTTCTTCTTTTAGGTGCATTTGGACTAGCAACCCTTTGACATGATATTTTTTAAAAAGACACTATCTAATTCTACACTTATATCTTCTGGGAGTTCAGATTAAACTGATGAACTCCTTTGATTCTCCACCTATGCTAGAACGACTGTCAAGATTAAGATGTTTGATAGGATTTCATTCACTATACTAAAACATGAAATTGAAAAATGACCAAATCAGGATTAGACAGTCTGATTTGTCATGTGTTTGTGGCATAAAAGACAAGTTGCACACAAATATTATTTTTCATGAAAATAAGATTTAGAAAAATTAGGGATAGGATACATGGTTTGTTTTTCATCCCTTTTTTCCTCTTTGGTTTTGTTTTGAGCGTGTGGAACCAGTATCTTTTCCTAATCTACTTTCTTTGACAAGTCAAGCTTACACAATTTGACTATCAATTCTTTCACTAACTTATCAGTAATAAATTTAAAACATTTCCAGTTATGATTAGGCTAGGAATAAGATATCTTTTGAGCACTAGTAGTGGGATTTATACTTGCGCACTTTCAATATGACTATTTTTTGATCATGGGGATTTTCTGCTATTTTCTAAAACTACCCTCTTTTTCTTCTTTTCTACTGTTTTTGTATTTTCTATTTTTTTACTTTTTTCTTCAAATAATCTAGAACTGAAAAGATGCTCACAAGGCTGAGTTTATTTTTCACACCTATCTATCTATCCTAATCCAACCTATACACAACATATATTCATTTAGTGAAATATCTTTTCCAACAAATCCAATCAAGAAGATGATTCCATGAGGGATTTAGTTTCAGCTTTTTTAGAGTGCTGAAGAAATGAAAAGGCCACTTCCACTTTGCTTGTTTTCGAACAGTAGTGCCTAAAATTTTTCTCACACTTTGCAACAGACTGTTACGGGTGGAACATACTACTCCTTTAGATTCTTCAAGGAAAGCAACAAATGGATCTTAGAATAATACCTGATCTAGAGGATTTGATATATAGGCTTCATTCAGGACTACTCTTTCTTCCACTTGGCTATATTTGGGACTCTTTTGGGAAAGAAACTCTTCTCCTTGCTCATGATTACTAGAACTGTTAGACTCATCATATATTGCAGTGTAGTCTTCTTTCCAAGCTGATGTGTTCTGATTAAGTGGACTGAAAACTGTGTGAAGGTCATCATGTTGATGAGTAGCGATACACTTTGGCAGTAAATCCTCTTGAGAGTATAGTGTAACCACCCTTATGTGATTATCAACCTTTATTTCTTCATCTTCAATTTGTAACTCAATGGAACTTGGTTGCCTCAAATCTGGAGTTAAGGAGGATTCCATGTCCAAAATGATTTCTTCAATCACTTCAGGAACAGGCTTCTCATTTACAACATGCTCTAGAATTTCATCATCCTCCTCAACCTCATCATCAAAGCTGAAAGACTTCTGATTTCCAATTATGTGAACGTTATTTCTGATGGACTGAAGTGAAGTGGAGAAAATATTCAGAGACTCTTCACTTACTTCTAAACTTTCAAGGCTTTCCTCATCAGTGTCATAAGTGACCTATCTTAGCTGATTGATGCTTTCAATCTGATGACAGTGAACTTCATCCCACACATCAACTTTTGATGGCTCTGCAAGGTTAGCTTCAGCTTGGATGTCATAATCATCAATATATTGATCAAACCTTGGAGAATCATCAATATAAGTAATGTCACCAACCATGCATATTGGAATATCAGATTGTTTATCTTCAAATTGATTTAAAAATCTATTTTTTGACTTATGGTATGCAAGATTATCAGGAGAAAGATCATAATTTTTTTGTTCATATGAAGTTTTAGAGGTTGTCTGCATTTTTATGAGTTGATCTATCTCCTCTTTAGTTAAAAAGGGAGGAATTTTTATCTCTCTTTGGATATAACTACAATAATCCTCTTTCTCTAGGGAAAGCTGATTTGGAGGATGAATGTATTTTTGGGATTCACCTATGAGAGATGATGAACCATCACTTGTGCCATTAGAGAGATCCTATGGGTTCTCTTTCATTTCTTGATTTTTTTCATCTTCAACCAATTCTTTGTGATGTTGAGGATAGTTAGCATGTAATTCATGAGTTGCTTCTGATAGATTTTCAGGAGGCCAATTTGCTCGTATGAACTCAAATGACTCAAAGCATAAAGGTATAGATCCTACAGGTTTTGATTTGTCTTCTATTTCAGATTTGAATTCATCCGCAATCAACTCTTCTTGATGTTTGGGATAATAAACATGGGATTCATGAGTTTCCTCTGATAGATTATTAGGAGGCCAATTTTCTTGTATGAACTGAAATGACTCAAAGCATAAAGTTAGAGATCCTACAGGTTTTGTTTTTCCTTCCATTTCAGATTCTGTGATTTCAAGATGGCTTATAGATTCTTTAGAGCATTCCTATGTGTTCTTATTTTCAACTTTCTCATGAGGAACATTTTTTTTGTTACTCCTGTCTTGTAATGGTTGAGGGTGTTCCTCCTGAGGAAAAAGTGTAGGTTGGTTTGAATAAGCAGTGTTAACCTTAAATTTGTGCCTTTCTCTATTCCTGTCAAGTAGATGCATCATTTTTTTGAACATATCTACCAATTTTTCCAACTTTTCCACTCTGTTCTCACTTGGATCCATATTTGTTTACCGAAAAGAGTTACCGTGTCCTTTAAACTAGTCTAAATTTCTCTACTAGTGGAGTCTTTTGGTCTATTGAGGGTTGTGGAGTCGCTAGGTGGAATTTTTGAACTTTTCTGACCAACATCAGCATGATTTGGATTTCTTAATGCATTCCCAGGAGATTTCATAAGGACTAATGGAGTAATAGGCCTATTGGAGGCTAGTGGAGTCGCTAGGTGGATTGTTTAGTTGTTTTGAGGGTATATGTGTATGGTCCACCACCAATACTAACAAAAAACCAATCTAAGGATGTTTTTGGGGTTTTATAAGTTTTTATGCAGCCCTAAGGTTTGCAACAATGTCCTATAGTTGGGTCATCATTTTGCAAGAGATAGTTTCCTTTGAAAACCTATCATTTTTTGAAGTATTATGATATTTTTCTTTCCTTAAGTTAATCTTCACTATTGTTTCCATTATTACCCTGAAAAAATCCATTGTTTTCCTAATGAAAAAGACTGCCAAAAACCCATTTTCCCCCTTCATTTTACCCCTCCTTTCACTCATACTTAACCTCCATTTTATTCCTTTTTTCCTCATGAAATTCCTTTATTTTCCCTCTTTTTCCTTCCTTCCCTTCATAAATCCCCTTTAACCAGGTTTAAAAATCCTTTTTAAACCTTATCAGAACCCCCAAAATCCTTTGGAAATCATTGAAAAAACAGAAAAAATAGTCTTTTGAACTAAGGCCTTTAGCCCCTTTCGGCTAAGCCCCTAACCACTTCCCCACCATATAACCCACGCCCCAGACCAGGTGATAAATCCCATAGGTGATAATCACAATCGGGACTTCCAATGTGCGCCCTTTCCTTTGTTAAACTTAAAAGTTCCGATGCGATTGTTATTTGGTCTATAGACCCGCGTTGCAATCTTAGCCGTTGATCTTCCAAGATCTGACGGCTAGCGCTAACCTTTCACCGATCCTGCCTCATCCCTTTGTTAAACCTCTGAATGCGATCTCCAAAATTGATCCTTAATAATCCAATTTCCATCGCAAAAAGCGCAAATTGCTAATCGGAAGGTCTTAAGGTATCACTTCCTATTTTCCCTGATTGTCGATCTCTGATCTAATCGCAACTGTTGATTCCCTGACGATCCATTGGTCAGGATTTAATCGCATCTTCAACCTTCAGAGTTTCGGCCCCTGCCTTTCACCGTCCGTTCCTGTAAATCCGATGGCCCAAATTGATCACCCTCCGCCACAACCCTCCGATATTAAAACCCACAGATTAATCTCGACCGTAGCTCTCTCTAAGATCTAACGGCCCTCGTATAATCGCATCGAAAAATACCATTGCGCCTTTCCTCTCTCCCCCACCGATTGGAAATCCCGCAATTAGATGTGGGCCATCCATTTCATACATCCGATGGTCCAGATTGAAGCTTGAAACCCTTTGTTAAAATTATAAAACCCCGCTGTATAAAGTTTTCGGTGAATACCAACCATTGATCTCTGTACATCAACGGCCCATAATGAACCATTCTTCGCCCGACCCCTACCTCGTATTCCATATCATTAGCCCCAAGATTAAATCTGGGATGTTCATTTTGAAGATCTAACGATCCATGTTTAACCTGGTAGGCCCAACTCATTCGGGACCTACCACCCTCGTTGATTAATCCTAACCGTCCACTCCTTGATCTGATGGTAAAGATTACAACCACCTTGACCTTGCCCCACCTCTTCTCGCCCTTGCATCTTATCGCCGTCGTGCTCTCCTTACAACCGTCCGATCTAATGGCCCAGATCTGACGGCTAGCGCGTTGTTTCACGTAATTTTAAGTCTGACGGTTAATGTTTTAAAATTACGCGATATCGGTGGTTTTTAAAAGCCACGTGTTAGTCTCTAATGCATATCACGTTCAAAAAGGAAAAACCACCTTTCCTCCTTTTCATCTCATGGCATCAGTGGTTTCTTTGGCTGAAACTGCTTTGCCCCATTTATGTTACATCCCCTCATTTTTAATCTCCATCGTTGATCTCTGGGATCTAACGGTCCCAGTTTAAATCTCGCCCTCAGTTCATCTCCCTCCACCCATCCTCTAAAGGGCTTCATAAATCAACCTCTGTCATTGATCTCTAGTTTCTGATCTCATCCGACGACCCAGAATTATTCCGAAACCCCAAATTTCATTTAACTCTTTGTTCCTTCCGCCAAAGGTTTTCGACCAATTTCCTTTGCAAATTATTCCATTTTATTATTATGTTGCTCCTCCACATCATATTAACCAGATTAATCTTGGTCATTGATCAATCTGATCTAACGGCCCAAACTTAATCCAACCATAGTTTATCCAACCGCCTCTCCTTTTGACCCCAGAAAGCAATCTTAACCATTGGTTTTGTTCATCTAACTGCCACGCTCAAACCTAAACCTCCAAAGTAGTTTAAACCTTTTCCCCACAGGATTTTTATAACTTTTCTATGTTTTTGCAGGTTTTAAAGGTTTCTCAGTTGTTTAAAAAGAGATCAAAGGCCGGTGATGACGATCCCCCAGGCCTTTATTTTTACAAAGGAAATCATTTCACAGGGTTCCAAATTATATTTTTTCAGTACCTCATAAGAACTGATGCCTTTACACAACCTCTACGCGCCTGCAACAAAAATGAAACACAGCAAACACCACAGCTGAAGAGTATCAATTTGACAATATGAAATCAAAGAAGAAGTGAAGAAATTTAAGGTTTTAACACAGTTTTTAAAGGATTAAGGCATTAATTCGATTAATCAAAGAACTGATCCACAATTGAAGATAGTTAGAAGACCAGAAGATAGAAATCATGCTTCATTAAGCCTAAAACATAGAACTCAAGTAAATTAAAGGTGTTTTAGGTTAAAACAATAATATCTATCGGTCCGAGAAGCCTCCACTATCACATCAGAGGCTAATTGAATCCTTTGCAGCTACCAAAAGCCACCTGCAGCCTAAAAAAATCAAGAGAAGGCCTACTTATTGCTTAAACAACAGATATTTTCATAAAGACACCTGAAAATTTATTACCAAAGAAAGAAAAAATTCTGAAACTGTCAAGGAAGTTAATGTAAGGGAAAATTAAGCCTCAAAGTCAATATTTTTTCCCATTTAGCCTAAAAAAATAGCAGAAACAGAGTACATAAAAGATAAGCATAATTCAATGCTCTCCTGCCTTATGCCTTACATGGCTTTCGAGGTTTGGAGTTGCATTTAGTGTAGAATTAATTACACTTCGATCTTAAAGCCCTTCCACCTCCTCATTTCTTCTATAAATAATTCTGGAGAAGATGAGAAGTTGGTTGGTTGGTTGATCACTAGTTGTAATATTGAATCTCTCTGAAATAATACATAGTCTGTTGAAGTTGAAGAAGAAATTGAAGTCTTGGAAGCCTTGATGAAGTTGTTGCATGCTTGTTCTTGAGAAGGCTCTATCATTGGATCCATGAGCTTGGTTGTTGGTGAAGTATTTTGAACTATTTAATGTTTTCTCCTATTTTCATTTTGTTCCATAATTTCTTGCTACAGTAGGATGAAAGTTTTAGGCTAGGAAATGACTCCTAGAAGCACCTTAGACCTGTTTATCCTTCACTGTTTTATTTTTTCTTCTACTGAGGTATTTTAGAGTCTTTAATCTCTCTCTTTAGTCCTCATGCTTGTTTATTTCTCTAATAGTTTGAATATTTGGTTTCAGCATGATTTATGGTTCTCCCTACTTGTATGCTACCACTTAAAAGTTGTTATTGAAGTCTCCCTTTGAAGTATATTTGTTTATAGCGAGCCAAGGAGGTATGTTCTGATCATGCCATTTTTCCTCGCTTGAACAGTTGTCTTAAAGGTCATTAATAGTTGTGATCATAGATGTATTAGGTTTTCCCTCTTCTATGACTGCAATTATCAGTAAATATCTTATGTCTTTCTAAGTCATTCGAAATAAAATCTTTGAGGAAATAGGATGTGCTCCCGAATCTTAAATTTCATTTTAAAATTTGTTTTGAAGTCATTATTTTCTTAAAGTGCGGTTTGTAGAATTTATGGTTAGCCCTGTCTATAAAATACCTCTTTATTTTTCAAGTCATGTTTTCAAATTCCCTTTGTTGAGAATTAAACTTCTCTTTTCTAAAAACCATTAATGTCCATCTCATTCCAAAAACCAAAGGATCTTGTGGCCAAGTTAGATTTTCCCTTTGATATCCTATATCCATTGATAAGTTTGTCATAACCTCTTTTTGACTCCATTTCCCAATGAAACTGATACACCTTTTTTCTACTTGCCTTTCCTAGACCTTTCATATTCTGCTGTATCAATTCAACCAAACAAAAAAACAAACACTTGCACTTAATAACTAGTATAAAACCAATACTCAAAGCACACAAGATAAACCTTTGCAAAAAAAATAATTTGAGAGATCCCTCCCTGAAAACAGGAGGGCTAGATCCTATAACTCTAAAGATTGGTTCTGATGTTGCCTTGTCTTTTTTCCAATCTATCAAAAAATGAGAGACCAACATAATGGCGATCACGATGGGACCAATGAGTTCATAGTTGCCTAGCAAGCTCTTATATACTCTTTAGTCTTTCTAACAACCATACAAACTCAGAAAAAACCCAAAAATATTTCAGATTGGCTTCCTAATAAACATGGTGGTGGAACCATAAAACATTTTACCTTCATAAGAGCTAAAAAATTTCCACCTGGTGACTCCAGTACCCTCTAGTAGGCCTATTACCCTTCCAGTCTTTGTAAACTCCTTGGGAGTGCATTGAGCAAACCAAATCGTGTTGTTGGTGGACAACAAAGTTCAAAATCTTCCACCTGGAAACTCCACACCTTCCAAAAGACCTAATGACTCCACTATTAAAGAAATCTGAACCGGTTAGAAAGATAAATTGACCTCTTATTACAAACATGGATCTAATTATGGACAGAGAAGCTAAATTAAACACATTATTGAACCTAATTGGGAAAATAGTCTACATACTTGATAAAATATTGGAAAGGCATGAGGATGATATGGATGTTGATTATCCAGAGAAACCTATGTTTTTCATGACTGATATGCTCATCATCAATGTTTTCATGCTCACCATCATTTCCTTCTTCCCCACTGTCATGTTTAGATTCTCTACTTTGCCCCTCATCATCACTAGTTTTCTTCTTGTCACTTTGCCCTTCTTCATCACTAGTTTGCTTCTTCTCTTCTTCACTCTCAATCATAGGGGATTTTGGTCTTTTAGGAGTTGATTTACTAGAAGAAGGAGAAACATGATGAGTGGATGGTGAGGAAGGCACATGAGATGAAGAGGCAATGGAAAAATTGGGATGGGAGATGATAGAGTCCCAAGAAACTCCCTTTTTATCAAGTTGATGGAGGGATTATTTTGGAAATTAGAGGACATATTGTCAATGCTTCTGTAGAGGAAGAAAGGTAGGTTCAGCAACTGAATTCTTGTGAAATGCATAAGAAGCCTGATGTGATAGGCATAAATCCGGGAAAACCTCCCTTCACATGTGAAATACTTCATGATGAATTTCATGAGGGGGGCATAGCTGATCAACAAGTGAGAAAAATGGAAAATAGCTTGGCAAGCATCCTGATGGTCTGGTTTTAGAAAGGGTTTATAGTGATTCAGATCTAGGTATGTTTGTTTGAACTACTTTTCTCCTATATATGGGATCTTAGTTGCTTTAGAGATAGCCCTAGGAGAGAGTTTGAAATCCAAACCTGCTAGATGGACATGCTTTCCTTGCAGCCTCAAAGCAAACAAATGTGTCAAAGGAGGGTGATTTTTTACTTCTTGGACATTTTGGCAAAAATCCAAGCATCCTACTTCATGAAAATTGAAGAGTACTGAAGGATATTCATTCACCTCTTGAGTTGTAATAGGCTCATACCTATGGTGATATCCACTTCTGTTGTCCATATTTGGAGGCATTTTTTCTTTTGATACGCTTCACTAAATTACCAAACAAGACCTTGAAATGTACTGAAAAATAGACTATTGCTTTTCTTTTTATTTGGCAAACAAGTATTTGTCAAATGAAAACAAATTTAGTTCTCCAGCACTGTGTTTTGAGCAAATAGGCATTTAGTAAGATCTATTTGTGGTTTTTTGAAGACAAGTCCCCTTCTATTTTTGACACAAAAATGCTTTCCCTTAATCACTGCCTTTTTGAAATCACTATTTAAGAGGTGAGAAAACCCCTTATAAACTGATCAAAACTGTTTCACCCAGTCACTATCTTCCTTTCTCTCTAAGCAAAGAGTACACTCTTGAAAAACATTGTGCTTCCCCTTTGAACAAATTGTCCCTCTTTAAGAATCAATGTTTCTCTAAGAAAAGTAGTCTCCCTGTCACTTAGTAAGAAGTTTTCAAAACTAACTATGTATGATCTTTTATGTACTTGAAAAACCATTTTTAAACTTTCATAAGGCATTAATTTTTAAACAGTGATTCTCTATGATTTTTGGCAAAGATGGTTTTCTTGAAAACAACTAAGTTCCTCCTTTTGAAATCACTGTTATCCTTATTTCCTAGGCTAGCAGATAAACTATTTGATGAAGATTATTTTCTTTTCCCCTTTTATCACACAAATTTTGGCTTTGTAAAACTGTGATTATCCTTTTACAAACTTAAAACAACCAATCTTCCTTTAAAACTACCAATAGGCCTTTGCTGCTTTATCACTGTTTCTCTGTGGTTAAATAAATATGATAATTTTCAAGAGTAACTATGTTTTATCCCTTAACTACTCAAACAACAAGCCCTTTGACAACAAAAATTTCCTCCTTCATTCACTGTTTCTTTGACACTTTGATACCAAATTTTCCATTAAGTTTAAACAAAATTCAAGCCTAGAGACATAAATACCTCCATGATATGTATTTTTCTATGTTTGGAGACGAGATTTTTGTTCAAAACTTGATCTTGGCACCTTTGAGAACTCCTTTGAGTATTGGCCCAGGTGGGCAGAAACCGCGTACAGAGATGGTTACTGGGCCGGGCAGGCCTGAACGGGCAAGAACACGCAGTGTTTGAGTTGGTTGCTGGGTCGGGTAAGCCTGAATGGGAAAAAATGCACCGCGTTCAAGCTATCAAGTCATCCCTGGGCACCCGTTGAATGTTCGGCATAGGTGTGTCGTGCAACCGCACAGGCGTGCCATGCCTTTAACAAATTTCTTCTAAAATCGCCTATAGGCACGCTGCGCAAAGGTAAAGGCACACCGCGCATTCAAAGAGCTGCAAATGCTCTGAAATTTGTTCGAACTTGTATTCTCTTGCCCACGAGATTTGAAAAACAATGATATGAAGATATGTTTGACATGCCTTTTATACTTTTGAAACAAAGTTTCCCTCCTTTCAAATTTAAAAAACAAACTTCTCCCTTTTTATTTGAAAGAAACCCTTTGAAAAAGTGGCTTTGTGCACAATGGTGAGGGTTCGCCTCTTTCAACAAACTGATTCATCTCTTTTAAGCTGTCTTTCTCAAAAATATCCCTTTAACTAATTATCAGCCTTGTGAGACCTCTTACCATTGACCAAGGTTATCATTTGAAAACTGTCTGTTGCAAATATGAATGCCTTCATTTTTAATGATGGTTGCGACCCTCTTCTCATTACGGAGGAGGTCATGTCATTGTAATTTTCTAAGTTTCTCATAATCATTGTTGGGCCTTATGCTTATGATGAAAGGGGCCTCTTTCCAAATACTCTTCCGGGCTTTTTCCTTCATACTTATATTTTCAACTTTTTATAACTCTGAGGCCTTGTCTTGAGTTTGTAGGAGCTTTTCCTTAAAACTAAGACCTTGTATTTATCATTTGAAGTAAGATTACACACAAACCACTACTACAGATTCTGAAAACCTAATATGCAAATCCACTTATTTATGAAGTGAAGGAGGTCTTATCAGATGTGTTTTTCTCTGCTGCTTTGAAAAGACCATTAGGGGTAAACTATGTTTTTGTCCATTTGTCACCCTTGAAAAAACTTCAAACAAATAGTCCCTTTATTCTTCATTAAAACTTTACCTGTGATACCTGCCTTCCTCGGTATTATGTCACTTTACAAACCAAAAAAAGAAACATGTAATTTGATTATGAAAAGTGTTCTCTGTTTTATCCATTGGAAAAAGGTATTTGGATGGTTTGCAATGGTCTTCTCTATGACTGTGACCGAGTATGTCATTTGAAAAAATCCCATAAAAACACTACTATAGCCTCTCAATCACCACAATGCAACTTAATTTTTTTATGAAATGAAAAAGGTCCTTAAACCATGACTTGGTCTTCTACTAGTAATGATGAAGGTGGCCTACCAACCATGATTTGATCCTCTGATTTTTACCAAGGATATTATCCCTTTAAAACTATTAATGCAACCTCTATTTTAGAATATCTTAAAAAGAAAATTATTTGCATTGACCAAGACTTGGTTTCCTATATGTCTGCTTTACCCTTTGACTAAGATGAACCATATTGTAAATCTTTTTGGAGAGATGATCCTTTGCTTTTGTGAAGGAGGCCTCAAAAAAATGAAAGCTTCATCTATCTCAACAATATGCCCTCTGCCTTTTGAATGATCTAAACATGTAGCTCTTGATTCTTGCCTTTCATTCATGACTTGGAGGGAGTTAGTCTATGATAAACCATAATGGATCTGTAAAAATACAATTCCCTTTTCACATACACCTTCTGTGTGAATGCTTCTTTATACCAATTTGCAGAAATGACTAGAAATAGAGCTTGGTCTATCAATTTCACCATTCAGAAGAGGCTGTTTTAATCAAAATTATGACCTCTGATTTATCCTTTGAAGGAGGTTTTCATAAACACAAGATCAGAGGCCCTTAACACCAACATGTCAACCTTTTTCTTTTGATATGAAAAAGGCCTTTTAACTTATCATCTTTCATTCGTGTCACCACTATTCCTCAACTTGTCTTTCCAAAAGAAGACTTTCTTAAACATAATTTTAATCCTGCTATGCATCCTCTTTTCATCTTTGGAGGAGGTGGTGCACAACAGCTTCTGAAGTCACTTAAGAACATGTTGGCCCTTTGCTTGTTTGTGAAGGATGCCACTTCAATGTCTTCCTAACCCTCTGCTTTTTGAAAGAGGTTATGTCATTGTGCTTCTAACCATCTGCTTTTCATGAAGGAGGTTATCATCATACATATGAAATTTCATTTATTTCAACACCGTGTCATTACTCTACAATATATGTCTTTGCTTGGTATCATATCACTGTGAATTTTTTAGGGAGTGAATAAAGTGGTTGGTATAAGGATAATGCTGATTTTTTGACACCTTTGAACTAACTTTCCCTTGACTGTGTTTTCAGGGTACCTTTAAATCGCCTTTGACTAATGTTCACATCTGAAGTTCAAGGTAGCATAAGAAACAGATGTCTCCTTATGCCCTACATGATGATGCCCTTCGAAATATTATGCAGCACTACTTTTTGGAGGAGATCATGGAGCATTGCTAATCAACATCTCATTTTACTTCATTTTCTTCATTGATGAGGAATGATCTCTACTCTTCAGGATGCCTTTAGATTTATAATATGTACACTTGCTACTCGTACTTACTGTACTTTACTAGCCTTGATGGAAAACTAAGTCAGCATGAAGGACCTATTGAAATTTGCCTTTTTGACCTCTTTTTTACATTGATCATCATTAAATTACACCCTTGCAGTGATGTAAAAACAGATGCTTTGGAACCTTGGAGAGCTCTTTTGGTGTTTCATGGAGATTTTGCCTGATCTAAGCATATTTCTTCAGACAGTGACAAACCTTCTCTTTTCCTAATTTGGATCTTTGTTTAACTTCTTCTGAAACGAGACAAAGTGACCTCTTAGTGGTGTGTGACCTATGGATAGAAAAATGCTTTTTTTGCAGAATATGAACTAATTCATGGTTGACTGGTACTAGACGGAGGTTTTTGGCCTAGGATATCTTAGCCAAGGAAAAACTCCCTAAACACCACTGTCTAACTTAGGGACAAATTTCACATATTTTGAGTGTTTTCTTAGGCATGATGAGATTTTCAAATGACAAGATGACCAGGGATAGAGTTGCAGACACTTTTTCAACCTTTAGATAGTGAATGTCATGAGAAACAAGTGTAAATGAGAGCAGGTAATCACAACTATGACAACTATAGACGAAGATACTTTGCTGAAGCGAGATAGATCTTGAAAACTGGAGATTTTTATCATCATAGACTGACAGGAAGGGGTAGGAGGACAAAAATTTCTTTAGGGTGTTTTCTAGATGAAAAATTGACAGTTTTAAGATAAGCTTCTAGAAAACTCAGCTAAGGAAACTATTCATCAATAACAGGTAAAAATACTGATGACTAACAGACACAATAGTAACAATATGGGGGTTACAAGGGTACAATAATAACAATAACCGGGTTACACTAACAACAATAAGGGACTATACTAGTAATATAGGGACCTAACACTTTAATTCTTGGTAGATAGAAACTTGTACAAATTTTAAAATGACTCAGTACAATGATACCTTTACAATGACTATATGCAGTGTTGCCCACGTGAAGACTTCATGTGGTGAACTTCTTGCTGCTATTTTAAACCTTGATTGCTGCACTTTTCATGCTACCCTTCCTCACTCTTCAGAAAATTATATTGTGCACTAAGTCTTATCTTGATGAATATATAATACTTGCAAAAACTCTTCAAGGAAATACCTATGACATGATAATGGAAAAAGTTACCTCATCCTACAGATCATATGTCAATGCTAAAAAAAATAAAAATAGAATACAAATAATCTAATGAAATTAAGAGATGAACATGTATATATAGAATGTACTTACCTGAAGCTTACCTATGATGCACCCTTCTTTGTTGTTCTGCCCTAGAAAGTTTGGTCCTTTGCAGCACTTGACAACACATGATCTAGCTTTTTCTTACCTTCCAAGATCTTGATATTGAATCTCGTGTCTCTGTTATTTCAGATACCGAATATGTGATTTTCAGTGCTATAGTATTCCTCTGAGTCATATTTCTAATTCCACAGTTCTGACCAAATTTTGATTCTTCAATTAAAAGTTATGCCCAATCTCTCACAATGGATTATTTCAATAGAGCTAACTTGTACGACGTGCCACGTGTCACAGTTTCCTCATCCAGGTCTGAAATTGATACAAAGAGAACTATAGTCTGTGCACTATCCTTCAATTTTTAAATAATTCTAGTCCAATACACAGAGAGAGAGTTATGAATATTTTCCCAAGGTCACCTATTTGAGATGAAGTTTAACAGCCTGCAAAAACCCTAACTTCCATAGATCATATCTCTAAAAATATTGTGCAACATGATCTCACATTGTTATAGGAGCTTCCTCCAGATTTTGGCTTCACCTCATAAACATTTCATCTTCTGAACCTTCATAGAAAAATTTTATAGTGAAAATTCCACAATGACTTGTTTCAAGTAGTGAAATCCCTACATGAGGAGGATATGAGGATTACAATTTATATAAATGATTAGGTTGAGAGGAAATTCAACAAGTGAATGTGGGAGGGATTTTAGGAGCTTAAAAAATATTAATTAATGATTTTTCAATGACCAAAACCAATTATTAGTTTCATGGCACAACCCCATGGGGTTTTAGCCCACTAACTAGGGTTACTAACTTCAAACATGAATATCTCTTAAACTGTGAAGAATTACGTGGTGTGCTATATATCAACGAAAACATATAGACAATTAGAAACCATGTAAAATATCCTTGACTCAGAATATAGTAATTTGGTAGGTCAAAATTTTCATTGAATATCGGGGTATCCACTGGTGCTGTTGGGGTTGACATCAATGACAACCACTGATAACAAATCTCCCCCTTTGGCATTGATGGAAACACAAGTACTCCCCCTGTGATCATTACACCTCTTCCTACGACATTATCACCCCCTTTGACATCAATTGCAAAGGGTAACTCCCCCTGACACACAACCATCATGTGGACCTGTACACACTTCCACTCCCCCTTTATATTCTGAATAAGGAAAATCTAATGAGAGCTTGGGATAATCCCAAGCTTGTGGTGAAGATATTAAAATGCTTCACGAGGTAAATGTTTATTGAAGATATCAGCAATTTGTTCTTTTGTACCAACATACTCACGTTTGATATTATTTTTCAGCTCCTTGTTCTCTAATAAAATGATATTTGATCGGAATGTGTTTTGTTTTTTAATGAATGACAAGATTCTTGGAGATTCTGATGGCACTGGTGTTATCACAGTAGATGGGAATAGGCTCAATGAATTGTACTTGAAGATCTTGCAAAGTTTTTTTCATCCAAAGGACTTGAGTACAATAAGTTTTCACTGCAATGTATTCTTCTTCCATTGTAGATAACAATCTATTGAGGTTTTCTTTTTTCTCAACCATGATAAAATACAACCACCTAGATAGAATGTTTCTCCACTAGTAATATTATGATAATCAATGCTTCTTTCCCAATCTACATATGTAAAGGCTTGAATAATGAGATTGTTACCCTTGGGATACCACAAGCCATATTCTGATGTGCACTTTAGATATCGAAGAATTATTTTGACAACAATAATAATTCATTCTCTTGATGTTGCTCGGAATCTTGCTACTTGTCCAACTGCTTGCGTAACATCTGGCCCAGAGGTTGTTACATATAGAAGACTACCAATCATAGATCTGTACAACTGTTGATCCACATCCTTAGATGAGTCGTTTATGCTTAATTTGCAACCTATTACCATTGAAGTAAGGATGGGTTTGCAATATTCCATTTTGAATTTCTTGAGAATTTCCTTGATGTACTTGGCTTGACATATAAATCTTTCTTTCTCTTGTTGAGATATTTGAAGCCCTAAGAAGTATGTCAACTCACCAAGTAAATACATCTCAAACTCACTTTTCATCTTTGTAGAAAAGTTCTTACTTAGTCGATCATCATTGCTACCAAATATTATTTCATCCACATATACCTCAACAATTGTTAAATTAGCTTTATCTATTGTACATAAATATTTCTATCATAAGTAGTATTCTTGAACCCCTGTTGACGTAGATATCCATCAGGATGAGCATACCATGCTCTGGGAGCCTGCTTGAGACTATATAGAGCTTACTTTAACCTAAAAACATAGTCTTCTTTTCCTGATATTAGAAACACTTCAGGTTGTTCGATGTAAACTTCTTTTCCTTATTCTCCATTCAAAAATGTTGACTTAACATCCATTTGGCAGACTTCGATTTTTCTTGAACATGCATAGGCAAGAAACATTTGGATGGCTTCCATACTCGAAATTGGTGCAAATGTTTCATCGAAATAAATTCCTTCCACTTGTGCATAGCCATTGCAAACCAATCTTGCTTTGTTTCTGTAACATGTACATCTTCATTCAATTTGTTCCTGAACACCCATTTAGTCCCAATGACATTTTTATATTTTGGTCGTGGAAATAATTCCTGGGTGTTATTCTTCTCTATTTGATCCAGTTCTTCATCCATAGCTTCTAACCAATGTTAATTTTGGTTGGCTTCCTAAAAAATACTAGGCTGAAAGGTTGCTAGAAAATTAATTCGAGCTTGTTGTGATGAACGAAGCTGTCGACCTTCATTAATGTCACCAATGATTTGATTTGATGGATGGTTCTTTTGAATCCATTCTTTTGTTCTCTTTACAGGAGCTTCTTGTTGTTGTTCCAGTATACTTTTATGATCATTATTTACTTCATCCTGGTTGATAGTTGCTTCTTGTTCTAGAATTTTCTCTGTGTCTTTTTCAGCCTCTATCTCAAGTTTCAAAGATTCCAGATCCTCATCATTATTAGTTAGAACACCATCTTCATAAAATGTATCATTTATGCTCTCCACTATCTGTTTTTCTCTTAGATTATAGAATTTATAGGCCTTTCTTTTGCATGAGTAACCAACAAAGATACCTTCGTCAACACGTGATTCAAACATACCCAACTTTTGATCTCCTCTTTTGATATAACATTTGCTTCCAAAGATTCAAAATATTTTACATTAGCTGGTTTTCCTTTCCATAATTCATATGGGGTCTTGTTGCAATTGTTTATGAGAAGACTTTTACTGATAATGAAGACTAATGTATCAATTGCTTGAACCCATAATTTTTCATCCAATTTTGAGTCCTTCAACATTGTTCTACCCATTTCCTATATGGTTTTGTTCTTTCTTTCAACAACTCCATTTTGCTGAGGTGTTGATGTTGTTGAAAATTGTATTTTTATTCCATTCTCTTCACTGTATTGCTGAAATAATTTGGAAGTGAATTCTCCACCATTATGTGATCTTAGACACTTTATTTTCAAATCAGTTTCATTTTCGACCAACTCCTTGTACATCTTAAAGAACTCAAATGATTCAGACGTTTTCTTTAGGAAACTGATGGCTATCATCATGGTACAATCATCTATCATTAACATGAGATATAATTCTCCCTATAAGCCTTTTGTTCTCACAGGACCACATATATTAGTATGTATCAATTCCAATGGATGTGATGAAAAGTGTTCTTTTGTTTTAAATTCAACTTTTTTCTGCTTGCTATGCCGACAAGCCTCAACTAGTGTGTTGGAAGGTTTTGAGATTTTCGGCATTTATTGTACTGATTCCTTTTTTCTTATCTTGACAAGATTTTCAAAGTTGATGTGACCCATTCATTTGTGACATAACCAGCTTTCATCTTCTTTAGATAGTAGACATGCTTTAGTTGCTTCATCCAGAACATATATGTCGTTTGGAGCTCGACTTGTTGTAGCCATAATTTTACCATACTTGCCTTTCCTAATTTCACGTTTTATGGATTTAAATAGCATCGTGTGTCCATGATCACAAATTTTTCCAACACGCAACAGATTGTGATTCATGTTTTCAACCAATATAACATTCTTGGCTAGAACATATTTTCTTCCGAGAATGACGGCACCTCATTTTATACATTTGAATATCCATCATTTCCCAAGGATACGGTTTCATCCTTCTTCTCTTTCAGAGATACAAATTTATTTCTATCTCCAGTCATATGCGTTGAGAAACCACTCTCAAAATACCACAAAATTTTTTTTTTTTGAGCCTTGAGAGTGAGAGCACAATTATTAGTCTTCTTCTTCTTCCCTGTTCATTCGTTCTATGGCTTCGAAGATTCTTCTGGAGGATTTTCAAGTCTGCAGTCTCTGAATATGTGTCCAAAGTTTCTACATTTGTAACATTCCATATTATTTCTTAAATGTTCAAATCTATTGATGTTTCGTTGAGCCTTGGGAGGTTCATATTTGATAGATATCGGCTTGGAATTGTATTGGTTCCTAGGGTATGTGTGACATTTTATAGCTTTATGACCAAATTTTTTGTTATCTCCCTATGATTTTCAATATTGGAAAGAACAAACATTGCAGGGACCACATCAGAACAACTTTGGAGTCCAAGGATATAGCCTTCCTCGACTCAGAGAGAGATCTCTCTATATATGTGTTTATAGATGATATGTCTTTATGCTTTTGTTTATGATCTTAGGCTAGTTATGAAGTTATAAAGACTTGTTTTTTTTGGTTGATTGATTGATAGGTTGACAGATCAATGGTGTGATTAATTGAATAATTGTTTCAGCTGAATAGATAGACCATGAGAAAACATTAATCGATTGGGCTATGGAGTCATAAAAGGATTTAAGTGTTCATCAACTCGGCAAGGGTTTTTATATGGAAAGATAACTATATCAAGTGGATCTCTTAGATTATATGTGATATTAAATATCAATAAGTTGTGAAGGCAACAAAACTAAAAGTCAGTTAAGAATATTTTAATTCTACTTCAAAAACAATTCCTTTTAGGTAACTGTTAGAGGCAAACCAAAGGACAGGGCATACCATATAATTCTTTGACCAGAATTTAATAATAAAACCCTTAAGACAACAATCCAGCAATCCTATAATTACTTTCAGACAAGGAGAAAATTTAAGATAACAATGAGTGCAGCTAAAGAACAAGTTAAACCTATCTTCATTAACTAAATGCTCTAAGACCTTCAAAGAAACATTTTGAGGCAAACAAAAGTATAGGGCATACCATAGACTTCCCTGGTTTAGACTCTAATAATTATACTCCAAGGAAGGGCCTTAAAAAAAATATTTCAAGCTACAGCAAAGGACAGGGCTTACCATAGACTTCTTTGGCTTGACTATATTAAACCATTTCCAAGATAACAAGCTAGGTGGAGCTAGAGAGCAATTAAGAATTCTCTAATCAAACCTTGTAGAAGAAAACATTAACATAAAGAATGGAGACAGAAATAGGGTGCCAAGACAACATATCCCACTCTAAAATTTATGTCCTTTTATCAAAGAAATCATGGACAGAATGGAAAACGGAAGGAAAACAATTACAAATAAGAAAAAAATCACCATTAACATAGCTCAAGAATCCTGTGAACGTGCTTGTGTTACTGATGTTCAAAAAATTTACATTACTCCAGTACTGTAATGGCTCTCTGCAACTTAGAGCTTTCTCAATTCCAGCCTAGTAGTCCTCAACTAGCTTAGCAACAGTAATCAGGTAATTAACCACCAACTAACCAACACTAAAAATGAAGAATACATGCAGTATTTATCTATAAAATGAGGCGGTGAACCTGAGCTAGGGTTTCATATGTCATTTATTATAGATTTAATGCATTTTTTTACCTTTGAGAGCATGCAAGGCCCAAGGCAAAATATCTGAGAGTGTTTCTATGAAATAATAACTGCTAACTTAACTTCTGAGCTGATTTATGGAAGTGTTTGACTTTAAGGCTTTTTCAATAACTTTTACAATAACTGTTGGGTAGATGAAAAAAATTTATGACTGTTTTTAATAACTGTTTGATTTTTTATTGAAATAAAACATGTTGTAGGTGGAAAAATGTGTCCTTTGAAGAAGGTAAATGCATTGATTTTGATCATTCGAATCTGTTTCTATGTAGATCTTCCTTTGTTTATATTTTAAACTCTGTTTTAGGAATTTAATCTCGATTTATATTTTAACTTACCGTTTCATTGTCTTTTCCTTTAACTATGCCTTTATATTTGTTTTGTGACTAATCCTTTTAATTAACATTTAATCTATGATTATCACATTCCTTTTACTGTCCTCTTTCTCCCTATGCGTGTCTCTGTCTGCATTTTCTGTGAAGGGGGCATTCTTATGCTACAGGAGGGTTTGATTAATCACCAATGATCCAGATTCATTGGTGATTAAGCTTGCTATTTCACCTCTGGTCCCTTTTTTATGAAACAAATCTCTGGATTGTCACCCAGAAATTCATTAAAACATCCTTGGACCTTTGGGATGCATTTTCCGCCATTAAACTTGCACATAAAACGAACAATTAACTTGAAAACCTGTGTGGAGGGATTTTTCTACGTTTATTGGGGTTTTTTTGGGCTTTGGATCATTGCAGAGGCGGGGAATGGCGGATCGAGGCTTGGTTACATAGGCAGAAACCGTCGGGAAGTTTGAATGGAGGCGGTGGTATTTAAATTTTGGTGCGAAGAAAAAAGAAATTTTCGAGAGTGGGAAGGCAGTTTTCGTGCAGACGAGGAGGTGGTAATGGTTTTGAGGAATTAGGTGCGATTCCATACAGTGAGCGCTGCGTGGCAGGGGGTATGGGGGAAAAAATGCCCATATCGTATATTTTAAAAACGTTAACCCCCGTACAAATAGATTTGCAATGACATCTACGGGCCGTTGGACGTCGGGGAATGAGATCGACGGTGGTCAGGCATTTTGGGGGTGACGGGCAGGTGAAGCAATGGGGTTCGGGCGCCGTGTGACGTGGAATTATTTGTCGCGTAGCGTGGGGGGTTTAAAAAATACATGGGGTAATGGTTTATATGGTGACGGGGTTTGATGAAAAGCGGGTCCGATGGATAAAAACAAAAGTGAAAGAACTTTTTGTTTAAAGGAAAGGTATGGGGTCATATGAGGGGTTTTTAACAAAGGTGGAGGGCTTAAAAAATGTTAAAGCGAGGGTATAATATTTGCAAAGGGGCGAGGGAAAAACATTAAAGAAGGTGGGTTTTAATATTAAAAAACAAAGTTTTAAATATAAAACAAAAAGGTCTCGATAGGTTAATTCATATTGAAAAACAATCTAAAAACACATTTTTACATCGTTTTAGTGCAAAAGGAAAAAAAGTTAAGAGGGTGAGGGTTTTTCAAGAATGAAAGTGGATGTTAAGTGGGGTAAAATGAGGGAATGAAACTGGTGATAGGAAAGAAGGGTGAAAATGAGATAAATAAGCCCAAAATGAATTCTTTTAAGAGCAGTAAGGTGTTTTGAGAAGGTAGAGATGAAATATAGTGAAAAAGGTTTATTTAGGATAATGAAGTTGTTATGTTCTCGTGATTTGTTAGATTGGTGAGATCAAATACATAGGGTAACATCATACCAACCTTTCGAGTCCTAGGACCTAGCCTTCTTGGAATCAGAGAGGGCTCTCTCTATTTGTGCAAAGGATGTGAACTTGTTTGCTTCTAGGGTTTTGATTTTAGGCTAGTTGTTAAGTGTAGAGTTTTTTTGTTTGTTTTGGTTGGGTAAGATGATCAAGTAGAATACATAGAGTGAGAAAATATTCAATTAATTGGGGTATGGAGTCAATAAAATTCATAGAAAGTTTCAATAGTAAATCAGGGTGGATCACAGGGAAAATCTAGCAATGGTCAGATGGATTCTCAAGGTTTTTGTGAAATGAAATGAACATCAAGTTTTTGAAGAAAGTAAGACAAAGGGAAATTAAGAATCATGTATAATGTACTTAAAAAACAAGGAAAGACCTCAACACTATCTATCATGAAGAAGAAATCAATAGATAGGGCATACCAATAACTCTTTGATTAAACTTAAGCAAATAAGCATTTCAGACATTCAATCCAATGAAATGTAGAAGGCGAGAAATTCATTTAACTTCTAGTGATTTCACCTTCAAGGTTAGAAAACATTCAAGATACACATATAAATTTAATAAAAGAAGAGGGAATGCCTAAACATCATTGATCATAGCTATGAAGATCTCCCAAACCATTATTCAAGCATGGACAAGGGGTATGATCGAAACATAACCTCTTTGGAAAACCTAATCAATGGTACTTTGGAGAGAGACCTTAAGAACAATTTTTAGAGACATCAAACAAGTAGGTCTAACAATAAATCATCTTTGATACCTACTCTATTAAAATATTCATGAAATAAACAAGCTTGGGGGATTTAGAGAGAAATTAAGAATTCTCTAAAAAGGCCCAGTAGGGGAAAACATAGAGGCAGTGAAGAACAAACAGAGCTAAGGTGCCTTTGAAAACATTTCTTAGTCTAAAACCCTTGTCCTACTGCAATTTAGAAGGATGAAACACAATGATACATGAGAAAAAAAATAACTTAATAGAATCACATCACCATTAACCAAGCTCAGGGATCCTGCAAGCAACCTTCTCCATCATCAATCAAGACAAGCCATTCAGAAACTCCACAACATCAATTTCTTCTCCAATATCCAAAAAAAACTATGTATTTCTCCAAAGAGTCATCAAATTCCAACGTTTTACAA
This sequence comes from Pinus albicaulis, assembly GCA_034641835.2. NCBI lineage: Eukaryota > Viridiplantae > Streptophyta > Pinopsida > Pinales > Pinaceae > Pinus > Pinus albicaulis. The sequence continues at coordinate 54,717,891 of CM076578.1, forward strand.
TGAGGCCTTCATGCTCTATTTATCTAGCAAAGGAGGGAAAAAACCCTAACTAGAGTTTGAAAATGTCAAAACTAGTCATAAATGTCATTTATGCCCAAGAGACCATGCAAGGCCTAAGGGATAAATATCTCATGAAATAAATGCCAAAATAAATCCTAGCACCTAATTTTGGATTGATTTGCCTCAAAAAACATTAAAATATAAGTTTGCAATAAATGACTGTATTTCATTGACTTTTGGCCAAAAATGCACAATTTGGTCTGAACGCAGAGCACCTTCCCAGGCAGAAAATAGGTCCACTTGCAGCCAAGTTTTGGTGACCTTCGCAATGTCAGAATTTTCTTCGTGATGGACCGTTAGAAATATGGTTGAGTATGCTTTCCAAATATTCCTTTTTTTTTTCTGATTGAGCTCCTGTAACCTGTTCAAAAATCCAAATTCCAAAAACTTCTATAAGCGCAGTGCTAAGCCTGAAAATGAGGCAGAAAGGTGAAAAATGAGGTGTATTTTGACCTTTTGAGGGTTCAGAAATGCTCCAAATGCTCTGAAATTTGGTGAGAATAGTGTACTAGGCATGAGAAATCCAAAAATGTAAATTTCTCCCTTTGAGGATGTCTGGAGAAAAAGCGTAGTGCCAGGGGTGTTGCGCTTAGAGGCCTCCAAATTCACAAAAAACCAAAATTTGTCACAATTTCTTCAAAATTAGTGGATGTATCCTTCATGGGGTTTGGGAGACCCGTAGAGAAGCTTGAGCCAACAACCCAAGGTTTTCTTGGTCTTTTCCTCCTTTTAGTGCTTGAATTTCAATGAGGGCCTCTTTCAGCTTGACACTAGTGAGCTTCTTTTTCAAGGCATAGTGTTTGACCATCTTTTTCTATAGGCCAAGGTCTCTTTTCAACTTCTTCATATGTCTATTCTCATCCTTGTAATAGTCAACGATGTATTGTGCCATGCCAAGTCTCCTTTGTAGGTCCTTAATCTCTACATTCTTGCTTTGAAGTAGTATGCTATTGGCCCTCTCCTTGTCTTCATTTACAATTTCTAGGTCAATGATGCCAAGTCCTTGTTTAAGCTCCTTCTTACATTTCCTACCTCTCTTCACCTTTTGTTTACCTTTGTCTAGTGCCTAAGCTGAGGTGGATGGCATGGTCCCTTGCCTTTTGGAGGTAGAAAACACAAGCCTTGGCCCTCTCTGATATGTGAATGAAAGAGGTGTGATTACAGTCTTGTTGGTGTCTTTATCATGGTTTTGATCCTTGCTGCTGTCATCAAACTCTTCATTCTCATTATTAGTATCATAATTCATCATATTTTATGCTTCATCATTGTATTTTTTTGTTCTCAACATCATCACCACTCTCATTCTCTTCACTGATTTTTGCATTGTCATTTTGTCTTTCATTAAAGTTTCTTACCTTTTCATGGTTGTGGTATTTATTTTCATTATCACTCTCTCCACTCTTTTCACTGTCTTCATGACTGTCATGAATGTTGTCAAGAGTTTTTTCCTCTTTGCTGTCTTGTCCGTCACTGAGGCTTGCTTCTTGGGTGTCACTGCTGCCTTTAGCCTCTGCATTTTCCTCACAGTTTTCATCTTCATCTTGGCTGCCCTGTTCATCACCACTCAATTAATTTTCACTGTCATCCCTTTCATTTCTTCACTGTCATTACCCTGCTCTGTCTCCATGTTCACTGCCTCTTGTTGGCTTAACTCACCATTTCCCTCATCCTCACTTTGGCTTGACTCATTGTCACTCTCACCCTCTTCATTTTTTTCATCATCATCACCCTCCTTTGTTTCCATGTCTTCTACCTCTTGTGCACTCACCTCATCATCTCCTTCATCTTAATTTTGGTTTGAGTCATTATCATCTTCTCCCTCATTTTCACTTGACTCTTCATTGCCACTTCCTTCTTCATCTGATGCATCAAGTGAAGGGGGGGGGGAGGGAGGTTTCCTTTAGGAGCTGATATATGTGTAAAGGATGAGGTATGGCTAGTAGGAGGTGATGGAGGAGTAGAGGGAGGAGGATGAGATGATGAGGGGATGTTTGGTTGATGATGGGGTTGTGGGCTTGTGAAGACTTCATGGGCTATGAACACCTCCCAAGGTATGCCCTTGTGTTCCAGTTGACGTAGGACCACCATCTTGATAAAGGAGTGGTGGAATAAAATATGCATTTTTTGGGAATAGGTCCTCCTCTGGAAAACATAAGACATCTTGTCAACACTCCTATACAAGTAGTAAGGAAAATGAATTATTTTAACCCTGGTAAAATGCTTGAGGAGTCTAACATGGTAGGAATAAATTGTAGAGTATCTCCCCTCATAGGTAAATTACTTCATGATAACCCTCATCAAGGGTGTAAACCTCTGCTTCAGGTGTGAGAAAGGGAAAATAGCCTTCCAGCCTTCTCTATACCTAGTCTTGACAAATGGCTCATAATAGCTCATTGTTGGGCCTCAAAATAGTCCCTATTTTCACTCCATTATTCATCAATATCTTCACATTTTACCTTCATGTCACCTCCATTCCACCTCCATATCATTACATTCACTTCATTATTGGGTCATAACTATGTTTTTCCAAAGTTTATTAATTCTTAACATTTTAAAGTGAATTTATGGCTAAAACTTGGAAAATAATATGCTTATACTTATCTTCCAAGCCTTATAGATTTTCAGCCTTATATATGAGAGGACAACCAAGGGTCGAAGTTAGGCTCTCTCTCTATTTGATTTCTATGATAATTGAAATTCATTCTTTTGCTTTTATGTTTCAAGTCATTTCATTTCTTATGCTTATGAATGGATCTTAGTTTAGTTTGGATTAGTACATGAGAGGACAATCAAAAGACTAAGTTAGTCTTTCTCTCTCTTTGAATCTGAACAACAATTAAAGTTCATTCTCTTGGTTTTAATCTCTGATTCATTAAGTGGTAATTGAGGTGAAAGTGGATTTCTTGAGTCAAGAACCATTTCAATATTATTCCTCTTTTTAAACTAATTGAGTTAGAGTTATAGAATATATTACTTTCAACTTTTGAATAGCCTTGTCTTTATTTCAAGTTTCTGGTTTTATGAATGATTTCTCTATGATACTGTAGGGAAGGACAACCAGGACCTCCTAAGTTAGGAGCCTCTTCCCTTGCATATTATATTGAATCATAAATAATTCAGTTAGACATAGAGTTAGTTGCCTACTCCTGCATATATATTGCTGGCACCATCACAAGCTCACGAGTTTCCCTGGTCGATAATTTAATGCAGCAATTTGTTCAAATAAATTGCCCAACATTTTCAAGGCTGGGGGGAGGAAAATGTAACTTATATATTTTGTATATCTTCCAAGCCTTATATATTTTCAGCCATATTCAGCAAACTCATCGGATTCATCATCCAGCAGCAGATACAACTTTTAGTCATGTTCAGCAGACTCCTCAGATTTTTCATCTAGTAGCAGCGGATCCAGCAGCTGATACGACAATACAGATCCATCTTTCATCCACGATTTTCACAACAGTTTGCAGTCACACATGCACGACTCTCACCTATTTTTGGAAGGGTAAGTTAAGGTATGCTATTTTCTAACTTTTAACCATTAAATTCCTTTAAATGTTAGAATAATAATTTTTGGAAAAAAAAACTTCACTTCCTTTCCTTTCATTGCCAAAGCCATTCGTTTAATGGGAAGGATACATTTACATACATGCTTTGTCACATTCATATCAACAGTTATATATCACATTCTAAACCCACTTACCTTCAAAATATATTTACTATTACATGAGCATACAAATGGCTTTGTCTAAAGTATTTAAAAGTTAATTGGATGCCAATAGAATCATGGTTGTTACACAAGAACCAACCATGATGCATTCCAACAAAAATAATCTGCCATAAAAAGCACATTATCATTATGCAAAGATCATACAATGAACGCAACAAACAAAATATGGTTGAAACACAAGAACCAACCAAGTTTTAGTTCATCAAAATAACGCTTTGCAAAAAGTAAATGATCTCATGCAGAGTTTAAGCCAAAGCTCAAGTACCAAAAAATAATGTAATAGATTGCATGAGGACATGCAATACCTTCAGTTTGGGGGTATGTTGGGCCTCAAAATAGTCCCTATTTTCACTCCATTATTCATCAATATCTTCACATTTTAATTATCACTTCCATTCCACCTTACATCATTACATTCACTTCATTATTGGGCTTCAACTATGTTTTTCCAAAGTTTATTAATTCTTAACATTTTAAAGTGAATTTATGGCTAAAACTTAGAAAATAATATGTTTATACTTATACCTAACAATTAGCATGAGTTTGTTGACATGTGTAGGTTCAAAGGAAGCTTCCAAGACACCTTTATGTGGCCTTGGATGATCAAATTCGAATTTAAGAAGATAAACCTCATGGAAAAGATCATGGAGGAGATCATGGAGGATAGGGTTATGTGTCTAAATGGTTAGAGATATTAGTGGATGATCATTATGAGTTTGTTACTCCTCTCATTGTATAAATAGGAGTACCTCCTCCATTCCAAAGGGAGGACTCTTAGAGCATTGTATCCAATTGATGATGGAATAGAATAAAGCTTCATTTTTCATATATTTCATTATGTAGTTTTAGATGTAAATTGTAGCAATGTAGAAATGATGAATTTATGGAATTTATGTAGTTTTAGATTTAAGTTTCCTTAATGTAGTATATGGAATAATTTGTCTTGTTCTTAAGAGAATTGAGCTCACTCTAAAAGAATGAGAGAAACATTTTATTTCATATTAGATTTTGTTTCATTTCATTGCTTAGATGTTTAAGGATTTGTGTGTGATTGATGAATGAGTTTTAAATTAGAATCTTATCAAAATGTGAGATGATATCCAAGGGTCTAAGTTAGGCTCTCTCTCTATTTGATTTGCATGATAATTGAAATTCATTCTTTTGCTTTTATGTTTCAAGTCATTTCATTTCTTATGCTTATGAATGAATCTTAAGTTTAGTTTGGATTAGTACATGAGAGGACAATCAAAAGACTAAGTTAGTCTTTCTCTCTCTTTGAATCTGAACAACTATTAAAGTTCATTCTCTTGGTTTTAATCTCTCGATTCATTAAGTGGTAATTGAGGTGAAAGTGGATTTCTTTAGGTCAAGAACCATTTCAATATTATTCTCTTAAACTAATTGAGTTAGAGTCATAGAATATATTACTTTCAGCTTTTGAATAGCCTTGTCTTTATTTCAAGTTTCTGGTTTTATGAATGATTTCTCTATGATACTGTAGGGAAGGACAACCAGGACCTCCTAAGTTAGGAGCCTCTTCCCTTGCATATTATATTGAATCATAAAAAATTTAGTTAGACATAGAGTTAGTTGCCTACTCCTGCATATATATTGCTGGCACCATCACAAGCTCACGAGTTTCCCTGGTCGATAATTTAATGCAGCAATTTGTTCAAATAAATTGCCCAACATTTTCAAGGCTGGGGGGAGGAAAATGTAACTTATATATTTTGTATATCTTCCAAGCCTTATAGATTTTCAGCCATATTCAGCAAACTCATCGGATTCATCATCCAACAGCAGATACAACTTTTAGTCATGTTCAGCAGACTCCTCAGATTTTTCATCTAGTAGCAGCGGATCCAGCAGCTGATACGACAATACAGATCCATCTTTCATCCACCATTTTCACAACAGGTTGCAGTCACACATGCACGACTCTCACCTATTTTTGGAAGGGTAAGTTAAGGTATGCTATTTTCTAACTTTTAACCATTAAATTCCTTGAAATGTTAGAATAATAATTTTTGGAAAAAAAAACTTCACTTCCTTTCCTTTCATTGCCAAAGCCATACGTTTAATGGGAAGGATACATTTACATACATGATTTGTCACATTCATATCCACAGTTATATATCACATTCTAAACCCACTTACCTTCAAAATATATTTACTATTACATGAGCATACAAATGGCTTTGTCTAAAGTATTTAAAAGTTAATTGGATGCCAACAGAATCATGGTTGTTACACAAGAACCAACCATGATGCATTCCAACAAAAATACTCTGCCATAAAAAGCACATTATCATTATGAAAAGATCATACAAAAGCACATTATCATTATGCAAAGATCATACAATGAACGCAACAAACAAAATATGGTTGAAACACAAGAACCAACCAAGTTGTAGTTCATCAAAATAACGCTTTGCAAAAGTTAAGTAAATGATCTCATGCAGAGTTTAAGCCAAAGCTCAAGTACCAAAAAGTAATGTAATAGATTGCATGAGGACATGCAATACCTTCAGTTTGGGGGTATGTTGAGCCTCAAAATAGTCCCTATTTTCACTCCATTATTCATCAATATCTTCACATTTTACCTTCATGTCACCTCCATTCCACCTCCATATCATTACATTCACCTCATTATTGGGTCATAACTATGTTTTTCCAAAAGTTTATTAATTCTTAACATTTTAAAGTGAATTTATGGCTAAAACTTAGAAAATAATATGCTTATACTTATGCCTAACAATTAGAATGAGTTTGTTGACATGTGTAGGTACAAAAGAAGCTTCCTAGGCACCCTTATGTGGCACTCTATGTTCAAATTCGAATTTGAGGAGATCATGGACCTCATGGAGGAGATCATGGAGGATAAGGTTATGTGTCTAGATGGTTAGAGATATTAGTGGATGATCATTATGAGTTTGTTACTCCTCTCATTGTGAGCAAATAGGAGTACTCCTCCATTCCAAGGGGAGGGACTTTCAGAGCATTGTATCCAATTGATAATGGAATAGAATAAAGCTTCATTTTTCATATATCATTGCTATAGTTTTATGTAAATTCTGTTAATGTAGAACATGAATTTATGGAATTTATGTAGTTTTAGATTTTAAGTTTCTCCACGTAGTATATGGAATAATTTGTCTTGTTCTTTGAAGAATTGAGCTCACTCTAAAAGGATGGGAGAAACATTTTATTTCATATTAGATTTTGTTTCATTTCATTGCTTAGATTAAAATTGGTTTCTTTTGTTTGTGTGCAAGTAGTTTCTTGTTGAGATTTTTGATATTAAGATGAATGAATTATAATGGAATAATTTACATGTCTCTTAAGTTAAGAGCTTCTTTCATTAATAATTTATCCATCTTAAGTTCTTGGTTTTAATCTCTAATTCATTAAGTGGTAATTGAGGTGAAAGCGGATTTCTTGAGTCAAGAACCATTTCAATATTATTCCTCTTTTTAAACTAATTGAGTTAGAGTTATAGAATGTATTACTTTCAGCTTTGGAATAGCCTGGTTTTATTTCAAGTTTCGGTTTTACAAATGATTTCTCTAAGATACTGTAGGGAAGGACAACCAGGACCTCCTAAGTTAGGAGCCTCTTCCCTTGCATATTATATTGAATCATAAATAATTCAGTTAGACATAGAGTTAGTTGCCTACTCCTGCATATATATTGCTGGCACCATCACAAGCTCACGAGTTTCCCTGGTCGATAATTTAATGCAGCAATTTGTTCAAATAAATTGCCCAACATTTTCAAGGGTGGGGGGAGGAAAATGTAACTTCTATATTTTGTATACCTTCCAAGCCTTATAGATTTTCAGCCATATTCAGCAAGCTCATCGGATTCATCATCCAGCAGCAGATACAACTTTCAGCCATGTTCAGCAGACTCCTCAGATTTTTCATCTAGTAGCAGCAGATCCAGCAGCTGATACGACAATGCAGATCCATCTTTCATCCACCATTTTCACAACAGTTTGCAGTCACACATGCACGACTCTCACCTATTGTTGGAAGGGTAAGTTAAGGTATGCTATTTTCTAACTTTTAACCATTAAATTCCTTGAAATGTTAGAATAATAATTTTTGGAAAAAAAAAACTTCACTTCCTTTCCTTTCATTGCCAAAGCCATCCGTTTAATGGGAAGGATACATTTACATACATGATTTGTCACATTCATATCCACAGTTATATATCACATTCTAAACCCACTTACCTTCAAAATATATTTACTATTACATGAGCATACAAATGGCTTTGTCTAAAGTATTTAAAACTTAATTGGATGCCAATAGAATCATGGTTGTCACACAAGAACCAACCATGATGCATTCCAACAAAAATACTCTGCAATAAAAATCACATTATCAATATGCAAAGATCATACATTAAAATTGAATTCAATAAACAAAATATGGTTGAAACACGAGAACCAACCAAGTTGCACTTCATCAAAAACACTTTGCAAAAGTTAAGTAAATGATATCATGCAGAGTTTAAGACAAAGCTCGAGTATCAAAAAGTAATGCAATAGATTGCGTGAGGACATGCAATACCTTCAATTTCGGGGTATTTTGGGCCTCAAAATAGTCCCTATTCTCACTCCATTATGCACCAATACCTTCACATTTTACCTTCATGTCACCTCCATATCATTACATTCACTTCATTATTGGGTCATAACTATGTTTTTCCAAAGTTTATTAATTCTTAACATTTTAAAGTGAATTTATGGCTAAAACTTAGAAAATAATATGCTTATACTTATGCCTAACAATTAGCCTTATAGATTTTCAAGCCTTATAGATTTTCAAGCCTTATATATAAGGCTTAAAATCTATAAGGCTTGGAAGATATTAGTGGATGATCATTATGAGTTTGTTACTCCTCTCATTGTATAAATAATTTTCCTCCATTCCAAGGGAGGACTCTTAGAGCATTGTATCAATTGATAATGGAATAGAATAAAGCTTCATTTTTCATATATTTCCATTATGTAGTTTTAGATGTAAATTGTGTTAATGTAGAACATGAATTTATGGAATTTATGTAGTTTTAGATTTAAGTTTCCTTAATGTAGTATATGGAATAATTTGTCTTGTTCTTAAGAGAATTGAGCTCACTCTAAAAGGATGGGAGAAACATTTTATTTCATATTAGATTTTGTTTCATTTCATTGCTTAGATGTTTAAGGATTTGTTTGTGATTGATGAATGAGTTTTAAATCTTATCAACATATGAGAGGACAACCAAGGGTCTAAGTTAGGCTCTCTCTCTATTTGATTTCTATGATAATTGAAATTCATTCTTTTGCTTTTATGTTTCAAGTCATTTCATTTCTTATGCTTATGAATGGATCTTAGTTTAGTTTGGATTAGTACATGAGAGGACAATCAAAAGACTAAGTTAGTATTTCTCTCTCTTTGAATCTGAACAACAATTAAAGTTCATTCTCTTGTCTTTATTTCAAGTTTCTGGTTTTATGAATGATTTCTCTATGATACTGTAGGGAAGGACAACCAGGACCTCCTAAGTTAGGAGCCTCTTCCCTTCCGTATTATATTGAATCATAAATAATTTAGTTAGACATAGAGTTGTCTTTATTTCAAGTTTCTGGTTTTATGAATGATTTCTCTATGATACTGTAGGGAAGGACAACCAGGACCTCCTAAGTTAGGAGCCTCTTCCCTTGCATATTATATTGAATCATAAACAATTTAGTTAGACATAGAGTTAGTTGCCTACTCTGCATATATATTGTTGGCACCATCACAAGCTCACGAGTTTCCCTGGTCGATAATTTAATGCAGCAATTTGTTCAAATAAATTGCCCAACATTTTCAAAGTTGGGGGAGGAAAATGTAACTTATATATTTTGTATATCTTCGAGCCTTATAGATTTTCAGCCATATTCAGCAAACTCATCGGATTCTCATCATCAGGTAAACGGATACAACTTTTAGTCATGTTCGAGCGGACTCCTCGAGATTTTTTCATCTATTGAGCGGATCTAACGGTGCAAATACGACAATACGGATCCATCTTTCATCCACCATTTTTTCACAACGAGTTTGCGATCCACACATACACGACTCTCACCTATTTTGGAAGGGTAAGTTAAGGTATGCTATTTTCGCTTTTAACCATTAAATTCCTTGAAATGTTAGAATAATAATTTTTGGAAAAAAAAAACTTCACTTCCTTTCCTTTCATTGTAAAAACCTATACGTTTAATGGGAAGGATACATTTTACATACATACTTTGTCACATTCATATCCACAGTTATATATCATATTCTAAACCCACTTACCTTCAAAATATATTTACTATTACATGAGCATACAAATGGCTTTGTCTAAAGTATTTAAAAGTTAATTGGATGCCAATAGAATCATGGTTGTTACACAAGAACCAACCATGATTCATTCCAACAAAAATACTCTGCCATAAAAAGCACATTATCATTATGCAAAGATCATACAATGAATGCAACAAACAAAATATGGTTGAAACACAAGAACCAACCAAGTTTTAGTTCATCAAAATAACGCTTTGCAAAAGTTAAGTAAATGATCTCATGCAGAGTTTAAGCCAAAGCTCAAGTACCAAAAAGTAATGTAATAGATTGCATGAGGACATGCAATACCTTCAGTTTGGGGGTATGTTGGGCCTCAAAATAGTCCCTATTTTCACTCCATTATTCATCAATATCTTCACATTTTACCTTCATATCACCTCCATTCCACCTCCATATCATTACATTCACTTCATTATTGGGTCATAACTATGTTTTTCCAAAGTTTATTAATTCTTAACATTTTAAAGTGAATTTATGGCTAAAACTTAGAAAATAATATGCTTATACTTATGCCTAACAATTAGAATGAGTTTGTTGACATGTGTAGGCTCAAAGGAAGCTTCCAAGACACCTTTATGTGGCCTTGGATGATCAAATTCGAAGTTAAGAAGATAAACCTCATGGAAAAGATCATGGAGGAAATCATGGAGGATAGGGTTATGTGTCTAGATGGTTAGAGATATTAGTGGATGATCATTATGAGTTTGTTACTCCTCTCATTGTATAAATAGGAGTACCTCCTCCATTCCAAGGAGAGGACTCTTAGAGCATTGTATCCAATTGATGATGTAATAGAATAAAGCTTCATTTTTCATATATTTCCATTATGTAGTTTTAGATGTAAATTGTGTTAATGTAGAATATAAATTTATGGAATTTATGTAGTTTTAGATATAAGTTTCCTTAATGTAGTATATGGAATAATTTGTCTTGTTCTTAAGAGAATTGAGCTCACTCTAAAAGGATGGGAGAAACATTTTATTTCATATTAGATTTTGTTTCATTTCATTGCTTAGATTAAAATTGGTTTCTTTTGTTTGTGTGCAAGTAGTTTCTTGTTGAGATTTTTGATATTAAGATGAATGAATTATAATGGAATACTTTACATGTCTCTTAAGTTAAGAGCTTCTTTCATTAATAATTTATCCATCTTAAGTTCTTGGTTTTAATCTCTGATTCATTAAGTGGTAATTGAGGTGAAAGTGGATTTCTTGAGTCAAGAACCATTTCAAGATTATTCCTCTTTTTAAACTAATTGAGTTAGAGTTATAGAATATATTACTTTCAGCTTTTGAATAGCCTTGTCTTTATTTCAAGTTTCTGGTTTTATGAATCATTTCTCTATGATACTGTAGGGAAGGACAACCAGGACCTCCTAAGTTAGGAGCCTCTTCCCTTGCATATTATATTGAATCATAAATAATTCAATTAGACATAGAGTTAGTTGCCTACTCCTGCATATATATTGCTGGCACCATCACAAGCTCACGAGTTTCCCTGGTCGATAATTTAATGCAGCAATTTGTTCAAATAAATTGCCCAACATTTTGGCGCCGTTGCCAGGGATGGTGCTAAGGGATTAGGCATTAGAAATTTAATTTAGTACTAGCATTTTTCTTTAGACAAAATAATTTGTGAACCCTGGTGACAGCAGGATCTTCACAAAGGAGTTTAAGTTTGAATTTTCTGATGTTTTAATGTTTAGCTAGTTTTAAATTTCGTCATTTCAAAAACACCCCCCTGCATAAATAAAAACAAATCAAGCGATGAGTATGATCTCTTCCTGCGCTTCGTGCGATCAGGAAGATCAGAAAATCTATTGATTTTGTTCAAATAAAAATACTCTTGCTAGAAAAATTAACCTGCAATATGACAATAAAGAATTTTGTGATAAAAAAATTAGTTTTCTTTTAATTTTAGTTTAAAAAATAAAAATAAAAAAATTTCCCACATAATAATAATATATATATATCATATATATTATATTATTATTATTAAAAAAAAAACAAAAACCTTTTGAATAAATAGCATTTTTTAGGTTACATTTCATTTTTTTTAATATAATTTTTCTTTTTACAATAAACAAAACATTAAAAAAAATGAAACACAAAAACAACAACATATTTCATAAAAAATTTAACAATAAAACAATCAACCAACAAACAAACAAATACAGCAAATAAAATTTCGTTGCTCTCTGTTGTGGTAAATTCCGCTTGAGGCTGGGCCTTTTATTTTTGAGCAAGCCATCGAAGCACCAAAGCTCCTCTCTTGCTGCTTGCTCTCATTGAGCCATCGTTTGAGCCAATTCAGGGCATCAAGCCCGCAACTACAGGCAGTTTTTCACAAGCTTGTGGCACTCATTCCATTGCTGCCAGACTCTTCATACCAATAGGCCAGTCAATCAAGCCTCTTATCAACCCTGCAACTCGACTTAGAGGTCGGCTCGCGAGCAATGAAGTGAAAGCCAATTGGCTCGCCTTTCTCTTAGTCCACCTGCAGGTTCATCTTCAGCAGCAGTGTTTTATTTCTACAGGAATTATTAGTAGCTTGGTCCTTTTCTTTTTCTCAAGTAATTATGGAACGGTCTTCAACCACACAACAGCTAAAAGAGTGTGTTGATTTTGAAGAGAAGTTGAAACGCGCGGTTTATCTTGACAACCTTTCACCATTGGTCACAATACCAATCCTCAGGACATCACTTGGACAATTTGGTGTGGTCGTTGCTGCCCAAATTTTGCCAAATTATCTGGATCCAAAAAAATACTGCTGTGAGTGCCTTGGTGGAAATGCAAAATGAGCGACAGTCTCAGAACACAGTGAGAGAGATCAATTGCAACGCATTCGTGATTGCAGGCATGGCCCAGATCTTGGTTCTCGGAGTTTTAGCCAGTGCGCTTGTACAGGCCACGCCTCACATTTTTAGAGCTGCCCGCGACATCTGGTCCAGCTTTCGAAACTCCAAGGGAAATCCATAGCGCCATGATTCTCCATGTTTTCCTCGCGGACCAACTCTCAGGCTCTTTCACGCTGTGGGCTCTAAATCTCGGTCCAAGCTCCACCCAATAAACCTAGAAAATATTTGCCTCCGTTCACTAAAATGCCTCCTCCATATTCCATTTAATGATAAAAAATTTTGATTTGACTTATCTTGGAGAAGATTTTGCATGTGCATTATCTTCTAAACAAAAAGCCAGATTTTTTATTGATTTTAGAGGATTTTGTGTGTTTTTTTGAGGGATATTGGAAGAAAATCCATTTTAGTGTTAGTTTATTTTTAGAAATTTTCTTTATTAGTTTGTTTTTGTTGATTTCTTTATTAAAAAAAAAAAAAAAAACTCAAAATAAATAACAAATTAGTGTTAGTTTATTTTTAGAAATTTTCTTTATTAATTTTTTTTAATAGAATTTGTTGATTTTATTTAGAAAAAAAACAATAAAAAAAATCAACAAATTAAAAATTTTATTTTTAATTTTGTTGTTAAAAAAAATAATAATAATAATAGATTAAAAAAAAAAAATTGTTTTTTTTTCTAGTTTAAAAAAAAATAAAAATATAGATTTTTCATTGTATTGTTAAAAAATAAATAACAAAATAAAATTTCTATTTTAATTTTGTTATTAAAAAAAAACAAAAACAAAAACAAAGTAAAAAAAATAATAATAAAAAAATTCAACTTAAATAATAAATTAAAAATTTATGTTTTTAATTTATTGTTTAATGAAACATCTAAAAAATTATGTTTTCATTTAAAAAAAAAAATATCTAAAATTTTTTTCACAAAATTCACACAACTTTGAAAAAATGGCATACTTGGAAACAAATTTTAAAAATCAATTGGAGGATTCAATTCTCTTTCGATAGCATCAAGATGGCATAAACTCATCACATGGTTCTTGTATGCTTTACAGAACAGAATTGCGAAGCACATTTCATGAGTTATCTGACAGGGAGTATTATTTTTCATGGTTATTTTTAAGAATGGATTGATTTTAATATCATGATTAAGTCAATTTCAACACCTTTGATTGTCCTTAATTTGTTTTATTTGGTATAAAAATTTTGCGTAAGAATCATGAAGGAAATGCGCATTCCTTCTTGAACACACTTATGTTTCTTTCTACCAAGTTTTTTACAGGTTACAGGACGACAAAGCGATCATTACGGAGACTACATTGTGACGACAATTAGTCTTCCAAAGACTAAATTCATGAAAAATTCTCAAGACAAATCCATCTCCACAACCATTACCTGCCACCTCCCTTTCTGAAAAGATTTTGAATCCCATCAATTGTACATCTATAACGCATACCATTTCCATGTCCATTTTTCACAGCAAGAGTTCTTCTTCATTCACCATGCATTTCCTTTCATCTATTCCTAACTCATCAATAAAAACCATTTTCCATTTCCATTTCCCTTTTCATACCATTTTTCATTTCCGCCAATAAAACCCTGCTTGAGTCAAAGTTCTAGAGTCTAAGTATCATTGAAAAACACCTAGAGGCTTGCATGCCTTAATGGCAAGTACTCTTGCCAATGAACAATGGAAGTACATTAATATCCCTTGTTCGTTGGATCTTGTAGGTGACTCGACCACGACAAATTTATTCGTACCTACAAAGATGTGTTAGGCATCCTGACTCCCATTGGAATCAATGGTGGGAGCTCTTGTGTTGACTAGGGGCATTCATTAATGGCCACTAAGCCAACAACTTCTTGCTATGTTCGACACCAGCACATTTAATCACATAGTAAGATTTGTGCCATCGAGCGTTGAAGACTTGAAGACCTATATTTTGTAGCAGATAAAGCAGACTTTCTTTCATTGTTTTTCAGTTTGTCATGACTTGAGGACAAGTCAATAAATAAGGCTGGGGGGAGGAAAATGTAACTTATATATTTTGTATATCTTCCAAGCCTTATAGATTTTCAGCCATATTCAGCAAACTCATCGGATTCATCATCCAGCAGCAGATACAACTTTTAGTCATGTTCAGCAGACTCCTCATATTTTTCATCTAGTAGCAGCGGATCCAGCAGCTGATACGACAATACAGATCCATCTTTCATCCACCATTTTCACAACAGTTTGTAGCCACACGTGCACAACTCTCATCCATTTTTGAAAGGGTAAGTTAAGGTATGATATTTTCTAATTTTTAACCATTTAATTCCTTGAAAAGTTAGAATGATAATTTTTGGAAAAACTTCACTTCCTTTCGTCATTTTGTCAAACTGCCAAAACCATCAGTTGAGGGGGGAAATAAATTCACATTCATATGTTGCCACATTTATATAACATTCAAAACATTCATATCACATTCAAAGCCCACATACTTTCCAAATATATTTACTATTACATCATCATGAGCATATAAATGGCTTTGTAGAAAGTATTTAAAAGTTAATTGGATGCTGATAAGAATCATGGTTATTCTGCCCAAAGAATGCTCTATGATGCATTCCAACAAAAAATACTACGCCGTAAAGCACATTATCACTATGCAAAGATCATCTGATAGACGCAACAAACAAAATATGGATTTGAAACAGAACCAACCAAGTTGTAGTTCAATAAAATAACGCTTTACAAAAAGTTAAATAAATGATCTCATGCAGAGTTTAAGCCAAAGCTCAAGTACCAAAAAATAATGTAATAGATTGCATGAGGACATGCAATACCTTCAGTTTGGGGGTATGTTGGGCCTCAAAATAGTCCCTATTTTCACTCCATTATTCATCAATATCTTCACATTTTACCTTCATGTCACCTCCATTCCACCTCCATATCATTACATTCACTTCATTATTGGGTCATAACTATGTTTTTCCAAAGTTTATTAATTCTTAACATTTTAAAGTGAATTTATGGCTAAAACTTAGAAAATAATATGCTTATACTTATACCTAACAATTAGCATGAGTTTGTTGACATGTGTAGGCACAAAGGAAGCTTCCAAGACACCTTTATGTGGCCTTGGTTGATCAAATTCGAATTTAAGAAGATAAACCTCATGGAAAAGATCATGAAGGAGATCATGGAGGATAGGGTTATGTGTCTAGATGGTTAGAGATATTAGTGGATGATCATTATGAGTTTGTTACTCCTCTCATTGTATAAATAGGAGTACCTCCTCCATTCCAAGGGGAGGACTCTTAGAGCATTGTATCCAATTGATGATGGAATAGAATAAAGCTTCATTTTTCATATATTTCCATTCTGTAGTTTTAGATGTAAATTGTGTTAATGTAGAATATGAATTTAAGGAATTTATGTAGTTTTAGATATAAGTTTCCTTAATGTAGTATATGGAATAATTTGTCTTGTTCTTAAGAGAATTGAGCTCACTCTAAAAGGATGAGAGAAAATTTTTATTTCATATTAGATTTTGTTTCATTTCATTGCTTAGATGTTTAAGGATTTGTTTGTGATTGATGAATGAGTTTTAAATTAGAATCTTATCAACAACATGAGACAACCAAGTTAAGTTAGGCTCTCTCTATTTGATTTTCTATGAAGTAATTAGTGTTCTTTTGCTTTTATGTTTCAAGTCATTTCATTTCTTATGCTTATGAATGGATCTTAGTTTAGTTTGGATTAGTACATGAGAGGACAATCAAAAGACTAAGTTAGTCTTTCTCTCTCTTTGAATCTGAACAACAATTAAATTTCATTCTCTTGGTTTTAATCTCTGATTCATTAAGTGGTAATTGAGGTGAAAGTGGATTTCTTGAGTCAAGAACCATTTCAATATTATTCCTCTTTTTAAACTAATTGAGTTAGAGTTATAGAATATATTACTTTCAGCTTTTGAATAGCTTATCTTTATTTCAGGTTCTGGTTTTTGTAAATGATTTCATGATCTTGCTGGGGAAGGACAACGGGACCTCCTAAGTTAGGAGCCTCTTCCCTTGCATATTATATTGAATCATAAATAATTCAGTTAGACATAGAGTTAGTTGCCTACTCCTGCATATATATTGCTGGCACCATCACAAGCTCACGAGTTTCCCTGGTCGATAATTTAATGCAGCAATTTGTTCAAATAAATTGCCCAACATTTTCAAGGCTGGGGGGAGGAAAATGTAACTTATATATTTTGTATATCTTCCAAGCCTTATATATTTTCAGCCATATTCAGCAAACTCATCGGATTCATCATCCAGCAACAGATACAACTTTTAGTCATGTTCAGCAGACTCCTCAGATTTTTCATCTAGTAGCAGCGGATCTAGCAGCTGATACGACAATACAGATCCATCTTTCATCCACCATTTTCACAACAGTTTGCAGTCACACATGCACGACTCTCACCTATTTTTGGAAGGGTAAGTTAAGATATGCTATTTTCTAACTTTTAACCATTAAATTCCTTGAAATGTTAGAATAATAATTTTTGGAAAAAAAAACTTCACTTCCTTTCCTTTCATTGCCAAAGCCATCCGTTTAATGGGAAGGATACATTTACATACATGCTTTGTCACATTCATATCCACAATTATATATCACATTCTAAACCCACTTACCTTCAAAATATATTTACTATTACATGAGCATACAAATGGCTTTGTCTAAAGTATTTAAAAGTTAATTGGATGCCAATAGAATCATGGTTGTTACACAAGAACCAACCATGATGCATTCCAACAAAAATACTCTACCATAAAAAGCACATTATCATTATGCAAAGATCATACAATGAACGCAACAAACAAAATATGGTTGAAACACAAGAACCAACCAAGTTGTAGTTCATCAAAATAACGCTTTGCAAAAGTTAAATAAATGATCTCATGCAGAGTTTAAGCCAAAGCTCAAGTACCAAAAAGTAATGTAATAGATTGCATGAGGACATGCAATACCTTCAGTTTGGGGGTATGTTGGGCCTCAAAATAGTCCCTATTTTCACTCCATTATTCATCAATATCTTCACATTTTACCTTCATGTCACCTCCATTCCACCTCCATATCATTACATTCACTTCATTATTGGGTCATACCTATGTTTTTCCAAAGTTTATTAATTCTTAACATTTTAAAGTGAATTTATGGCTAAAACTTAGAAAATAATATGCTTATACTTATGCCTAACAATTAGCATGAGTTTGTTGACATGTGTAGGCTCAAAGGAAGCTTCCAAGACACCTTTATGTGGCCTTGGATGATCAACTTCGAAGTTAAGAAGATAAACCTCATGGAAAAGATCATGGAGGAAATCATGGAGGATAGGGTTATGTGTCTAGATGGTTAGAGATATTAGTGGATGATTATTATGAGTTTGTTACTCCTCTCATTGTATAAATAGGAGTACCTTCTCCATTCCAAGGAGAGGACTCTTAGAGCATTGTATCCAATTGATAATGGAATAGAATAAAGCTTCATTTTTCATATATTTCCATTATGTAGTTTTAGATGTAAATTGTGTTAATGTAGAACATGAATTTATGGAATTTATGTAGTTTTAGATTTAAGTTTCCTTAATGTAGTATATGGAATAATTTATCTTGTTCTTAAGAGAATTGAGCTCACTCTAAAAGGATGGGAGAAACATTTTATTTCATATTAGATTTTGTTTCATTTCATTGCTTAGATTAAAATTGGTTTCTTTTGTTTGTGTGCAAGTAGTTTCTTGTTGAGATTTTTGATATTAAGATGAATGAATTATAATGGAATACTTTACATGTCTCTTAAGTTAAGAGCTTTTTTCATTAATAATTTATCCATCTTAAGTTCTTGGTTTTAATCTCTGATTCATTAAGTGGTAATTGAGGTGAAAGTGGATTTCTTGAGTCAAGAACCATTTCAATATTATTCCTCTCTTTAAACTAATTGAGTTAGAGTTATAGAATATATTACTTTCAGCTTTTGAATAGCCTTGTCTTTATTTCAAGTTTCTGGTTTTATGAATGATTTCTCTATGATACTGTAGGGAAGGACAACCAGGACCTCCTAAGTTAGGAGCCTCTTCCCTTGCATATTATATTGAATCATAAATAATTCAGTTAGACATAGAGTTAGTTGCCTACTCCTGCATATAAATTGCCCAACACTATGATACTGTAGGGAAGGACAACCAGGACCTCCTAAGTTAGGAACCTCTTCCCTTGCATATTATATTGAATCATAAACAATTTAGTTAGACATAGAGTTAGTTGCCTACTCCTGCATATATATTGCTGGCACCATCACAAGCTCACGAGTTTCCCTGGTCGATAATTTAATGCAGCAATTTGTTCAAATAAATTGCCCATTGTATTTCCATTCATGGTATTTATTGTATTTCACTTGAGGAGAAGTCAATAAATAAGGCTGGGAGGAAAATGTAACTTCTATATTTTGTATACCTTCCAAGCCTTATAGATTTTCAGCCATATTCAGCAAACTCATCGGATTCATCATCCAGCAGCAGATACAACTTTTAGTCATGTTCAGCAGACTCCTCAGATTTTTCATCTAGTAGCAGCGGATCCAGCAGCTGATACGACAATATAGATCCATCTTTCATCCACCATTTTCACAACAGTTTGCAGTCACACATGCACGACTCTCACCTATTTTTGGAAGGGTAGTTTAGGTATGCTATTTTCTAACTTTTAACCATTAAATTCCTTGAAATGTTAGAATAATAATTTTTGGAAAAAAAAACTTCACTTCCTTTCCTTTCATTGCCAAAGCCATCCGTTTAATGGGAAGGATACATTTACATACATGATTTGTCACATTCATATCCACAGTTATATATCACATTCTAAACCCACTTGTTAGAAATATATTTACTATTACATGAGCATACAAATGGCTTTGTCTAAAGTATTTAAAAAGTTTAAAAGTTAATTGGATGCCAATAGAATCATGGTTGTTTCACAAGAACCAACCATGATGCATTCCAACAAAAATACTCTGCCATAAAAAGCACATTATCATTATGCAAAGATCATACAATGAACGCAACAAACAAAATATGGTTGAAACACAAGAACCAACCAAGTTGTAGTTCATCAAAATAACGCTTTGCAAAAGTTAAGTAAATGATCTCATGTAGAGTGTAAGCCAAAGCTCAAGTACCAAAAAGTAATGTAATAGATTGCATGAGGACATGCAATACCTTCAGTTTGGGGGTATGTTGGGCCTCAAAATAGTCCCTATTTTCACTCCATTATTCATCAATATCTTCACATTTTACCTTCATGTCACCTCCATTCCACCTCCATATCATTACATTCACTTCATTATTGGGTCATTACTATGTTTTTCCAAAGTTTATTAATTCTTAACATTTTAAAGTGAATTTATGGCTAAAACTTAGAAAATAATATGCTTATACTTATGCCTAACAATTAGCCTTATAGATTTTCAAGCCTTATAGATTTTCAAGCCTTATATATAGAGCTTAAAAAATCTATAAGGCTTGGAAGATATTAGTGGATGATCATTTATGAGTTTGTTACTCCCTCTCATTGTATAATGATGCCTCATAAGGCTCGAGGAGGACTCTTAGAGCATTGTATCAATTAAATAATGAGATAGATAAGCTTCATGTTTCATATATTTCCATTATGTAGTTTTAGATGTAAATTGTGTTAATGTAGAACATGAATTTATGGAATTTATGTAGTTTTAGATTTAAGTTTCCTTAATGTAGTATATGGAATAATTTGTCTTGTTCTTAAGAGAATTGAGCTCACTCTAAAAGGATGGGAGAAACATTTTATTTCATATTAGATTTTGTTTCATTTCATTGCTTAGATGTTTAAGGATTTGTTTGTGATTGATGAATGAGTTTTAAATCTTATCAACATATGAGAGGACAACCAAGGGTCTAAGTTAGGCTCTCTCTCTATTTGATTTCTATGATAATTGAAATTCATTCTTTTGCTTTTATGTTTCAAGTCATTTCATTTCTTATGCTTATGAATGGATCTTAGTTTAGTTTGGATTAGTACATGAGAGGACAATCAAAAGACTAAGTTAGTATTTCTCTCTCTTTGAATCTGAACAACAATTAAAGTTCATTCTCTTGGTTTTAATCTCTGATTCATTAAGTGGTAATTGAGGTGAAAGTGGATTTCTTGAGTCAAGAACCATTTCAATATTATTCCTCTTTTTAAACTAAGTGAGTTAGAGTTATAGAATATATTACTTTCAGCTTTTGAATAGCCTTGTCTTTATTTCAAGTTTCTGGTTTTATGAATGATTTCTCTATGATACTGTAGGGAAGGACAACCAGGACCTCCTAAGTTAGGAGCCTCTTCCCTTGCATATTATATTGAATCATAAACAATTTAGTTAGACATAGAGTTAGTTGACTACTCCTGCATATATATTGCTGGCACCATCACAAGCTCACGAGTTTCCCTGGTCGATAATTTAATGCAGCAATTTGTTCCAATAAATTATTGCTGTTTCAGGTGGCATTTGAGGGGAGGAAAATGTAACTTATATATTTTGTATATCTTCTAAGCCTTATAGATTTTCAGCCATAGTCAGCAAACTCATCGGATTCATCATCCAACAGCAGATACAACTTTCAGCCATGTTCAGCAGATCCTCAGATTTTTCATCTAGTAGCAGCGGATCCAGCAGCTGATACGACAATACAGATCCATCTTTCATCCACCATTTTCACAACAGTTTGCAGTCACACATGCACGACTCTCACCTATTTTTGGAAGGGTAAGTTAAGGTATGCTATTTTCTAACTTTTAACCATTAAATTCCTTGAAATGTTAGAATAATAATTTTTGAAAAAAAAAACTTCACTTCCTTTCCTTTCATTGCCAAAGCCATCCGTTTAATGGGAACGATACATTTACATACATGCTTTGTCACATTCATATCCACAGTTATATATCACATTCTAAACCCACTTACCTTCAAAATATATTTACTATTACATGAGCATACAAATGGCTTTGTCTAAAGTATTTAAAAGTTAATTGGATGCCAATAGAATCATGGTTGTTACACAAGAACCAACCATGATGCATTCAAACAAAAATACTCTGCCATAAAAAGCACATTATCATTATGCAAAGATCATACAATGAACGCAACAAACAAAATATGGTTGAAACACAAGAACCAACCAAGTTGTAGTTCATCAAAATAACTCTTTGCAAAAGTTAAGTAAATGATCTCATGCAGAGTTTAAGCCAAAGCTCAAGTACCAAAAAGTAATGTAATAGATTGCATGAGGACATGCAATACCTTCAGTTTGGGGGTATGTTGGGCCTCAAAATAATCCCTATTTTCACTCCATTATCCATCAATATCTTCACATTTTACCTTCATGTCACCTCCATTCCACCTCCATATCATTACATTCACTTCATTATTGGGTCATAACTATGTTTTTCCAAAGTTTATTAATTCTTAACATTTTAAAGTGAATTTATGGCTAAAACTTAGAAAATAATATGCTTATACTTATGCCTAACAATTAGAATGAGTTTGTTGACATGTGTAGGCTCAAAGGAAGCTTCCAAGACACCTTTATGTGGCCTTGGATGATCAAATTCGAAGTTAAGAAGATAAACCTCATGGAAAAGATCATGGAGGAAATCATGGAGGATAGGGTTATGTGTCTAGATGGTTAGAGATATTAGTGGATGATCATTATGAGTTTGTTACTCCTCTCATTGTATAAATAGGAGTACCTCCTCCATTCCAAGGGAGGACTCTTAGAGCATTGTATCCAATTGATAATGGAATAGAATAAAGCTTCATTTTTCATATATTTCCATTATGTAGTTTTAGATGTAAATTGTGTTAATGTAGAACATGAATTTATGGAATTTATGTAGTTTTAGATTTAAGTTTCCTTAATGTAGTATATGGAATAATTTGTCTTGTTCTTAAGAGAATTGAGCTCACTCTAAAAGGATGGGAGAAACATTTTATTTCATATTAGATTTTGTTTCATTTCATTGCTTAGATTAAAATTGGTTTCGTTTGTTTGTGTGCAAGTAGTTTCTTGTTGAGATTTTTGATATTAAGATGAATGAATTATAATGGAATACTTTACATGTCTCTTAAGTTAAGAGCTTCTTTCATTAATAATTTATCCATCTTAAGTTCTTGGTTTTAATCTCTGATTCATTAAGTGGTAATTGAGGTGAAAGTGGATTTCTTGAGTCAAGAACCATTTCAATATTATTCCTCTTTTTTAAACTAATTGAGTTAGAGTTATAGAATATATTACTTTCAGCTTTTGAATAGCCTTGTCTTTATTTCAAGTTTCTGGTTTTATGAATGATTTCTCTATGATACTGTAGGGAAGGACAACCAGGACCTCCTAAGTTAGGAGCCTGTTTATCTGAGAACTTCCCTTGCATATTATATTGAATCATTAACAATTTAGTTAGACATAGAGTTAGTTGCCTACTCCTGCATATATATTGCTGGCACCATCACAAGCTCACGAGTTTCCCTGGTCGATAATTTAATGTAGCAATTTGTTCAAATAAATTGCCCAACATTTTGGCGCCGTTGCCGGGGATGGTGCTAAGGGATTAGGCATTAGAAATTTAATTTAGTATTAGCATTTTTCTTTAGACAAAATAATTTGTGAACCCTGGTGACAGCAGGATCTTCACAAAGGAGTTTAAGTTTGAATTTTCTGATGTTTTAATGTTTAGCTAGTTTTAAATTTCGTCATTTCAAAAACACCCCCCTGCATAAATAAAAACAAATCAAGCGATGAGTATGATCTCTTCCTGCGCTTCGTGCGATCAGGAAGATCAGAAAATCTATTGATTTTGTTCAAATAAAAATACTCTTGCTAGAAAAATTAACCTGCAATATGACAATAAAGAATTTTGTGATAAAAAAATTAGTTTTCTTTTAATTTTAGTTTAAAAAATAAAAATAAAAAAATTTCCCACATAATAATAATATATATATATCATATATATTATATTATTATTATTAAAAAAAAAACAAAAACCTTTTGAATAAATAGCATTTTTTAGGTTACATTTCATTTTTTTTAATATAATTTTTCTTTTTACAATAAACAAAACATTAAAAAAAATGAAACACAAAAACAACAACATATTTCATAAAAAATTTAACAATAAAACAATCAACCAACAAACAAACAAATACAGCAAATAAAATTTCGTTGCTCTCTGTTGTGGTAAATTCCGCTTGAGGCTGGGCCTTTTATTTTTGAGCAAGCCATCGAAGCACCAAAGCTCCTCTCTTGCTGCTTGCTCTCATTGAGCCATCGTTTGAGCCAATTCAGGGCATCAAGCCCGCAACTACAGGCAGTTTTTCACAAGCTTGTGGCACTCATTCCATTGCTGCCAGACTCTTCATACCAATAGGCCAGTCAATCAAGCCTCTTATCAACCCTGCAACTCGACTTAGAGGTCGGCTCGCGAGCAATGAAGTGAAAGCCAATTGGCTCGCCTTTCTCTTAGTCCACCTGCAGGTTCATCTTCAGCAGCAGTGTTTTATTTCTACAGGAATTATTAGTAGCTTGGTCCTTTTCTTTTTCTCAAGTAATTATGGAACGGTCTTCAACCACACAACAGCTAAAAGAGTGTGTTGATTTTGAAGAGAAGTTGAAACGCGCGGTTTATCTTGACAACCTTTCACCATTGGTCACAATACCAATCCTCAGGACATCACTTGGACAATTTGGTGTGGTCGTTGCTGCCCAAATTTTGCCAAATTATCTGGATTCAAAAAAATGCTGCTGTGAGTGCCTTGGTGGAAATGCAAAATGAGCGACAGTCTCAGAACACAGTGAGAGAGATCAATTGCAACGCATTCGTGATTGCAGGCATGGCCCAGATCTTGGTTCTCGGAGTTTCAGCCAGTGCGCTTGTACAGGCCACGCCTCACATTTTTAGAGCTGCCCGCGACATCTGGTCCAGCTTTCGAAACTCCAAGGGAAATCCATAGCGCCATGATTCTCCATGTTTTCCTCGCAGACCAACTCTCAGGCTCTTTCACGCTGTGGGCTCTAAATCTCGGTCCAAGCTCCACCCAATAAACCTAGAAAATATTTGCCTCCGTACACTAAAATGCCTCCTCCATATTCCATTTAATGATAAAAAATTTGATTTGACTTATCTTGGAGAAGATTTTGCATGTGCATTATCTTCTAAACAAAAAGCCAGATTTTTCATTGATTTTAGAGGATTTTGTGTGTTTTTTGAGGGATATTGGAAGAAAATCCATTTTAGTGTTAGTTTATTTTTAGAAATTTTCTTTATTAGTTTGTTTTTGTTGATTTCTTTATTAAAAAAAAACTCAAAATAAATAACAAATTAGTGTTAGTTTATTTTTAGAAATTTTCTTTATTAATTTTTAATAGAATTTGTTGATTTCTTTATTTTTTTTAAAAAACAACAAAAAAATCAACAAATTAAAAATTTTATTTTTAATTTTGTTGTTAAAAAAATAATAATAAAATTTTTTTTTTTTTTTTTTTAGTTTTAAAAAATAATAATTAAAAATAAATATATATATATATATAGATTTTTCATTGTATTGTTAAAAAATAAATAACAAAATAAAATTTCTATTTTAATTTTGTTATTAAAAAAAAAAAAAACAAAAACAAAATAAAAAAAATAATTCAACTTAAATAATAAATTAAAAATTTATGTTTTTAATTTATTGTTTAATGAAACATCTAAAAATTTTTTTATGTTTTCATTTAAAAAAAATCTAAATTTTTTTTCACAAAATTCACACAACTTTGAAAAAATGGCATACTTGGAAACGAAATTTTAAAAATCAATTGGAGGATTCAATTCTCTTTTGATAGCATCAAGATGGCATAAACTCATCACATGGTTTTTGTATGCTTTACAGAACAGAATTGCGAAGCACATTTCATGAGTTATCTGACAGGGAGTATTATTTTTCATGGTTATTTTTAAGAATGGATTGATTTTAATGTCATGATTAAGTCAATTTCAACACCTTTGATTGTCCTTAATTTGTTTTATTTGGTATAAAATTTTTGCGTAAGAATCATGAAGGAACTGGCCATTCCTTCTTGAACACACTTATGTTTCTTTCTGCCAAGTTTTTTTTTTTTTTACAGGTTACAGGACGACAAAGCGATCATTACGGAGACTACATTGTGACGACAATTAGTCTTCCAAAGACTAAATTCATGAAAAATTCTCAAGACAAATCCATCTCCACAACCATTACCTTCCACCTCCCTTTCTGAAAAGATTTTGAATCCCATCAATTGTACATCTATAACGCATACCATTTCCATGTCCATTTTTCACAGCAAGAGTTCTTCTTCATTCGCCATGCATTTCCTTTCATCTATTCCTAACTCATCAATAAAAGCCATTTTCCATTTCCATTTCCATTTTCATACCATTTTTTTTTCATTTCTGCCAATAAAACCCTGCTTGAGTCAAAGTTCTAGAGTCTAAGTATCATTGAAAAACACCTAGAGGCTTGCATGCCTTAATGGCAAGTACTCTTGCCAATGAACAATGGGAGTACATTAATATCCCTTGTTCGTTGGATCTTGTAGGTGACTCAACCACGACAAATTTATTCGTACCTACAAAGATGTGTTAGGCATCCTGACTCCCATTGGAATCAATGGTGGGAGCTCTTGTGTTGGCTAGGGGCATTCATTAACGGCCACTAAGCCAACAACTTCTTGCTATGTTCGACACCAGCACATTTAATCACATAGTAAGATTTGTGCCATCGAGCGTTGAAGACTTGAAGACCTATATTTTGTAGCAGATGAAGCAGAATTTCTTTCATTGTTTTTCAGTTTGTCATGACTTGAGGACAAGTCAATAAATAAGGCTGGGGGGAGGAAAATGTAACTTATATATTTTGTATATCTTCCAAGCCTTATAGATTTTCAGCCATATTCAGCAAAATCATCGGATTCATCATCCAGTAGCAGATACAACTTTTAGTCATGTTCAGCAGACTCCTCAGATTTTTCATATAGTAGCAGCGGATCCAGCAGCTGATACGACAATACAGATCCATCTTTCATCCACCATTTTCACAACAGTTTGCAGTCACACATGCACGACTCTCACCTATTTTTGGAAGGGTAAGTTAAGGTATGCTATTTTCTAATTTTTAACCATTAAATTCCTTGAAATGTTAGAATAATAATTTTTGGAAAAAACTTCACTTCCTTTCCTTTCATTGCCAAAGCCATCCGTTTAATGGGAAGGATACATTTACATACATGCTTTGTCACATTCATATCCACAGTTATATATCACATTCTAAACCCACTTACCTTCAAAATATATTTACTATTACATGAGCATACAAATGGCTTTGTCTAAAGTATTTAAAATTTAATTGGATGCCAATAGAATCATGGTTGTTACACAAGAACCAACCATGATGGATTCCAACAAAAATACTCTGCCATAAAAAGCACATTATCATTATGCAAAGATCATACAATGAACGCAATAAACAAAATATGGTTGAAACACAAGAACCAACCAAGTTGTAGTTCATCAAAATAACGCTTTGCAAAAGTTAAGTAAATGATCTCATGCAGAGTTTAAGCCAAAGCTCAAGTACCAAAAAGTAATGTAATAGATTGCATGAGGACATAATACCTTCTGGCTTTGGGGTATGTTGGCCCTCAAATAGTCCCTATTTTCACCTCCATTATTCATCAATAATTTCACATTTTACCTTCATGTCACTCCCATTCCACCTCCATATCATTACATTCACTTCATTATTAAATAACTATACTTTTCCAAAGTTTATTAATTCTTAACATTTTAAAGTGAATTTATGGCTAAAACTTAGAAAATAATATGCTTATACTTATGCCTAACAATTAGCATGAGTTTATTGACATGTGTAGGCTCAAAGGAATCTTCCAAGACACCTTTATGTGGCCTTGGATGATCAAATTCGAAGTTAAGAAGATAAACCTCATGGAAAAGATCATGGAGGAAATCATGGAGGATAGGGTTATGTGTCTAGATGGTTAGAGATATTAGTGGATGATCATTATGAGTTTGTTATCTCATCTCATTGTATAAATAGGAGTACCTCCTCCATTCCAAGAGGAGGACTCTTCGAGCATTGTATCCAATTAATGATGGAATAGAATAAAGCTTCATTTTTCATATATTTCCATTATGTAGTTTTAGATGTAAATTGTGTTAATGTAGAATATGAATTTATGGAATTTATGTAGTTTTAGATATAAGTTTCCTTAATGTAGTATATGGAATAATTTGTCTTGTTCCTAAGAGAATTGAGCTCACTCTAAAAGGATGAGAGAAACATTTTATTTCATATTAGATTTTGTTTCATTTCATTGCTTAGATGTTTAAGGATTTGTTTGTGAGTGATGAATGAGTTTTAAATTAGAATCTATCAACATATGAGAGGACAACCAAGGGTCTAAGTTAGGCTTCTATTACTTCTATGATAATTGAAATTCATTCTTTTTGCTTTTATGTTTCAAGTCATTTCATTTCTTATGCTTTCATGAATGGATCTAGTTTAGTTTGGATTAGTACATGAGAGGACAATCAAAAGACTAAGTTAGTCCTTCTCTCTTCTCTTTTGCCTCAACAGTAATTAAAGTTCATTCTTGGTTTTAATCTCTGATTCATTAAGTGGTAATTGAGGTGAAAGTGGATTTCTTGAGTCAAGAACCATTTCAATATTATTCCTCTTTTTAAACTAATTGAGTTAGAGTTATAGAATATATTACTTTCAGCTTTTGAATAGACTTGTCTTTATTTCAAGTTTCTGGTTTTATGAATGATTTCTCTATGATACTGTAGGGAAGGACAACCAGGACCTCCTAAGTTAGGAGCCTCTTCCCTTGCATATTATATTGAATCATAAATAATTCAGTTAGACATAGAGTTAGTTGCCTACTCCTGCATATATATTGCTGGCACCATCACAAGCTCACGAGTTTCCCTGGTCGATAATTTAATGCAGCAATTTGTTCAAATAAATTGCCCAACATTTTCAAGGCTGGGGGGAGGAAAATGTAACTTATATATTTTGTATATCTTCCAAGCCTTATAGATTTTCAGCCATATTCAGCAAACTCATCGGATTCATCATCCAGCAGCAGATACAGCTTTTAGTCATGTTCAGCAGACTCCTCAGATTTTTCATCTAGTAGCAGCGGATCTAGCAGCTGATACGACAATACAGATCCATCTTTCATCCACCATTTTCACAACAGTTTGCAGTCACACATGCACGACTCTCACCTATTTTTGGAAGGGTAAGTTAAGGTATGCTATTTTCTAACTTTTAACCATTAAATTCCTTGAAATGTTAGAATAATAATTTTTGGAAAAAAAAACTTCACTTCCTTTCCTTTCATTTCCAAAGCCATCCGTTTAATGGGAAGGATACATTTACATACATGCTTTGTCACATTCATATCCACAATTATATATCACATTCTAAACCCACTTACCTTCAAAATATATTTACTATTACATGAGCATACAAATGGCTTTGTCTAAAGTATTTAAAAGTTAATTGGATGCCAATAGAATCATGGTTGTTACACAAGAACCAACCATGATGCATTCCAACAAAAATACTCTGCCATAAAAAGCACATTATCATTATGAAAAGATCATACAATGAACGCAACAAACAAAATATGGTTGAAACACAAGAACCAACCAAGTTGTAGTTCATCAAAATAACGCTTTGCAAAAGTTAAGTAAATGATCTCATGCAGAGTTTAAGCCAAAGCTCAAGTACAAAAAAAGTAATGTAATAGATTGCATGAGGACATGCAATACCTTCAGTTTGGGGGTATGTTGGGCCTCAAAATAGTCTTTATTTTCACTCCATTATTCATCAATATCTTCACATTTTACCTTCATGTCACCTCCATTCCACCTCCATATCATTACATTCACCTCATTATTGGGCCATAACTATGTTTTTCCAAAGTTTATTAATTCTTAACATTTTAAAGTGAATTTATGGCTAAAACTTAGAAAATAATATGTTATACTTATGCCTAACAATTAGCAAGGATTTGTTGACATGTGTAGGCTCTCAAAGGAAGCTTCCAAGACACCTTTATTTGGCCTTGGATGATCAAATTCGAATTTAAGAAGATAAACCTCATGGAAAAGATCATGGAAGAGATCATGGAGGATAGGGTTATGTGTCTAGATGGGTAGAGATATTAGTGGATGATCATTATGAGTTTGTTACTCCTCTCATTGTATAAATAGGAGTACCTCCTCCATTCCAGGAGGAGGACTCTTAGAGAATTGTATCCAATTGATGATAGAATAGAATAAAGCTTCATTTTTCATATATTTCCATTATGTAGTTTTAGATGTAAATTGTGTTAATGTAGAATATGAATTTATGGAATTTATGTAGTTTTAGATATAAGTTTACTTAATGTAGTATATGGAATAATTTGTCTTGTTCTTAAGAGAATTGAGTCAATTTCTCTAAAAGGATGGGAGAAACATTTTATTTCATATTAGATTTTGTTTCATTTCATCACATTAAAATTGGTTTCTTTTGTTTGTGTGCAAGTAGTTTCTTGTTGAGATTTTTGATATTAAGATGAATGAATTATAATGGAATACTTTACATGTCTCTTAAGTTAAGAGCTTCTTTCATTAATAACTTATCCATCTTAAGTTCTTGGTTTTAATCTCTGATTCATTAAGTGGTAATTGAGGTGAAAGTGGATTTCTTGAGTCAAGAACCATTTCAATATTATTCCTCTTTTTAAACTAATTGAGTTAGGGTTATAGAATATATTACTTTCAGCTTTTGAATAGCCTTGTCTTTATTTCAAGTTTCTGGTTTTATGAATGATTTCTCTATGATACTGTAGGGAAGGACAACCAGGACCTCCTAAGTTAGGAGCCTCTTCCCTTGCATATTATATTGAATCATAAATAATTCAGTTAGACATAGAGTTAGTTGCCTACTCCTGCATATAAATTGCCCAACACTCATCTTTGATCTTGATTTCTTGAAAAAAATTTCACCAACAACAGGTATACCTATAGCATTAGAGATTGCATCTTCTAATAGCTCAAATTATACCCATGTAAGTTTTACCTGTTTGTTGTGTAGGTTGAGGACAAACAACCTTGTAAGTTCTAGGTGATTTTGCACTTGTTTGACTTTCTCACAAAACTGAAAATGACCAACATTCTGAAAGCATGTGAGAATTATGGGAGATGAAGTAATATCCACTGTTCTCCGGGGTTCAAATCTATTGACCTTCCCTCCCTTGTGCTTTGGCCTTATAGGCACCTAGCCTCATTCACTACTATCACTCCTTTCTTCTCCTGACATGGTGACTGGTGTGGCTTTTAGACAAACTTGGGTCTGCTTATAAAACTTGGGCAGGAGGAGTGAAATGAAATGATGATGAGGGAAGCTTTTTCAGATGAGTGATAGGGATATGGGTTTATGACTGAGTTTATTTGAGCTTAATGAGTCCTTTAACTTGAACTGACTATTATAACCCTCATTGACACCTCCCCTAACTGATGATTTAGCTTGAAGGTCAAATGAGAGTGTTGTTTGCCATGAAGACCTAGGGTTTGTAGGTACGAGGGTTTGATTTTATTTTTTCTTTTATCATTCAAACAAAAAACCACTTGAGGAGGAAGGTAAAAGGCCACCTACCAATTTAAACTTGCTTGCAGGTCTTGAAGGAAATGTGGAGGTTCTTTCCTTGAGATTTTGGAATTTTTTTTGCAACTTGGAGGATTTTTGGCACAAGCATAGCACCTGGAAAAATCTGGGTGAGTTAGGTCCTATGTGCGCAGTGCCAGGAAGAAACTAGGCGAGTTGGGCCTCTACGCGTAGCACCGGGCCTGTCGGGTCGGCCTTTGAGTGCAACGCCAAGCCCCTGGGTGTGTCGGGTCTACCTGGGTGTAGCACCGGGCTATACGCGCAGCGTAGTACAAAAAATGCACTTTGGGAACCTCTATTCGGGCAACGCCGAGTCCTGTGAGTGCAGCGCTGGGTCCTGAGCGTAGCGCTGGTAACCTTACCTAGAAATTTTAGTGAAACTCAGAAATTTCTTCCTTGAAGTGTTTTTTCTCTCCTCAAATGCATAATGAGATAAGTGATAATTAAATTGACCATTTATAGTCTTTAGGAAAACAAATTTATCTTTGCCAAACCTACTTTGTAATGTTTTTTAACTTTTTGTCATTTCAATGATATTCTTTTAATTTTCTGTACTGGGTGACTTAAAAACATAAAAATGGTGCCTTTTCTCTCCTGATCATCTTCTTTTTTTCTCTTTAGGCAGTTGACATGGTGAACTTTGATTTCCCTTGACCTATTGATGCTTTTAGAACTTTCTTTGTAAATGGTTGTTTGAGTCATATGATTCACTGTGTTTTGGCTTCTCCATGCCTTCCAATGACTTTTCAATGAGTGCCATGAAAACCTTGAAATAAATCTTTTTCCTCTGATCCTTAGGGATATGCTTAAAAAATTTTAACAGCCTTAAGCAGTTCCAGTGGTGGCAACCTCTTTAAGACTTCTCAGTCCTTGCCTTGGAGATCAAACTTCCCTTTTCTTAATGGGTGACTGAGAAACCTATTTTTCATCTTCCTCACTTGATCCTTAGGCATGCTAAGTCAGTCTTTGACAAGCATCATGACTTTCACCATCCTGTATGATAACTCTCTTTGGCCACTTCCGATTTGTTGCAGGTGCCATAACACACTGATTTTTTTCCCCTTTGATATTCTTGGAGTTTGACAACTTTAGTCACACAACAGGAACCTCATGATCATGTTGGTTTTTCACCTTGAAACTCAACCCTATGCTTTTATTCGTTTGACCATTTGAGGCCAGACTGCACTTGAATTTTTGACCTCTCTTATATTGATACTCTTTGCATTCTTTCCCTTTGAGGAAGTCAGGCATTATTACCTTGTAAAACCCTAGAAGTCACGTTCAAAAGCCTTTTAAAACCTTTTGCTATCATTTTGGAGGCCTGCTATCTTTATTTCATCATCTTGCCTACCTTTCCAAAACCTTAGGTTTTTGGGCTGCTTGAGAAGAATCATTAGTGTTGTCTTCTAAGTTCTCTATATCCCTTTCAAGTTCATTCATTTCTGTTCAGTTCACCTCACCTTTTTCCCTTCTTCATTTATAACTTCTAAAAATATTCAATTCATGCTTAGTAGTGCCGGGGTGCCTCTGTTCTTATGGTTTTATTGCTTTGAATCCTTGCTTGGTAAAATGTTGGTTTAATCAGTCCTAGAAACCTTGATTTCTCTTTGAACAGGTTGCTTCCTCCTTGTTTGTTGTGGGTGTCATTTAATGAGGAGCTGGCCTCTTACCTTACCTAATTTTTTTCTGCTGATAGCCACCTTGACACTCCTGCAGAAATGTCAAAATGGAAAGTTGTCCTGTTGCAGAATTTTGTCCATAGAAAAGAACTCCTCCTTGAAGTTATTCTTGATCTAACTTGGACAAACAGGTGCTGATATAATTTCACATTTAATTCAAATTTCTAGCACATGAAAAATAGTGATTTAGAACATCAATGTCAATCCTACGACCTATGAAACCTAGTGACCTAGTGGAAGGCTCTTTAGACTTGTCCTTTGACTGAAAGCTTGGCTTAGGGTCCTCAAATATGAAAAATAGAGTTTTTGATAATTTGATGTATTGAAGATCCAAAATCCAATGCTAAGGGCCTATAGAGATATTTTTGAGACCATCAATGCTTGAGTCATTTGGTGAATATGGGAAGAGTAGGCTATTTGGTGATCTTAGGTGGCAAGTGGAGGGGTGAGGCAAAGGCAAAACAGAGTGTTGAGGTGATAGGTGGAAAAAAAGGATGAAGATGAGTGACATGAGCCCATGATGGGTCTTCTGGGAGTGATAGGTTGACCATGACATGATAGAGTAGTGAAATGCTGAAAAATTTATCCTAAGGATAATGAAGGCAGTGAGATTTCTAAAGCTCACAATATTCATGAATTTTGTTTTTATAAATCTAGGATAAGTATTTGGTCATATACAAAAGGTAGAAATTACTGATGAATAATAGTGGCTCCACTTGTGGAGGGAAGCTCCTTTTCAGGAGGTGTCCAGAAATTTATATCTCTGGGTTTATGAAGACCAGTGCCTCATCCATTGGGTAGATTTTTCTTCTTTTCATTTGCTAATTGCTTCTTTTTGAAGTTAGGTTCTCAAGAATCTGAAAAACATGATTACTTCAACTTCACCTCTACTTACCCATCTTACTTGCCTAACATTTTTTCTTCCTTGGGTGCACTTGGATTGGAAAATATTTGACATTCTTTTCTTTTGAAAGAAAAAACAAACTATCTAATTGTACCCTTATTACTTCAAAGAGTTCAGATTATGCTAGTGAACTCTTTTTATTCTCTACCTAGACTAACTGACTATCAAGATTAAGCTATATGATAGACTTCATTCTCTAAGCTATTGACATGAAATTGCAAACATGGTTTGAACGAGGATTAAGCTATCTGATCTACCATGGGCTATGGCATTAGGACAAGTTGCACACAGAAATTACTTTTGTACAAACAAAACTAGAAATCATATTAGGGGAGCTTTGTGGTCTAAAATGGGCCTCCTAAGGAAATTATAAAATAATAGTGGAAATAATAAAATAAGATTTGATGACATCATCAAATTTTCGAGGGAAAAAAGAAAAAACAACTTTTTTCAACTCATATTTTCAACTTATCTCACAAAGTTTTTACTCAAATTTCGAGCAGGATTACTCATTGGATGCAAAATTTAATTCCTCGTCCAAGGAGTACCCATTTTTCATACTTTCGATGGGTCCTGTTACATGAAAAATGAGAAATACATGAAAAATGTGATTGTAATCACGTTTTTTTTATGTACTTGTCATTTTTCATGTAGAATGGTTCATCAAAAGTATGCAACATGGGCAGTCGTTGGATGAGGAGTTAAAATTTTCATCCAACGAATGCTCCTGCTCGAGATTTGAGTAAAACCTTTGGGAGATAAGTTGAAAATACGAGTTGAAAAAATATTTTTATTATTTTATTATTTTTTAATCTTTTTACCCTTTTACTTTAAAAATGGTGAATCATCCCCCATGGTTGACATCATCTTCTTGAACCCTATTGGTTCTTATAAAGTTTATTTTTGTTCTAAATTTTTCTTGGGATGCCCATTTTAGACCTCAAAATTCCCCTAATGGAGGGTTTTGTTTCATCATTTGTTAAGCCTTCCCATCTTTCTCTTTGGTTTATATTTGAGCATGGAGAACTAGTATATTTTCTTCCTAAGATATTCCCAATGACAAGTCAAGTTTAGATGTTTTGACAAGTTCTCTTTCACTAACCTATCAACAATAAATTGAAAACATGTTCAGCCATGATTAGGCTAGATGTATGAACAAGACTCCTTTTGAACAAGTAGTGGAATTTAGGCTTCACACTTTCAGTAGTACTCTTTTTTGGGTATGGGGTTGTACCTCTTTTCAAATCTGCCTCTTTTTCCTTCTTTCTATGTTTTTGTATTTTATGTTTTTTTATGATCTCTCATCATGCAATGTTATGTACAATGAATGAAAGTTTCAAACTAGGACTCTTGACAGAAATAGTGCTTGATCATCCTACCATTGACAAGACCTCCAACTAACTCTTCTCCATTAAGCTCTTGTAAACATAAAACATTGTTACCTCCGTTTGAGTGCATGGTATAAGGATTTTTCAAAACATTTTCAAACAGGCCATGCTTTCCTTTGCATTTTCTTCTTGAATATTGCTTCCAAACTTTGCTTCTATTAAAGATCCTTCTTAGGTGAAAAAGGTATTCTTCCTTAGTTTTCAAACAAACAAGGATGTCATAAATGTATATCATAGTGAAGTAACTCAAATCAGTAGCCATGGCCCTTTGGAAAGTAACTTCCGCACTCGTTAACCCATGAGGCATTTGATCAAACATATAGGTGCCCCAAGGTGTTTTGAAAGTGGCTTTATGCTGATTAATTGGAAGTGTTACCACATTATTGTAACCTGAAACACTACTAAGAAATGATATCTCGTTAGAAACTCCTACCCTTTGTAAAGTATGATTTATCTTGGGAAAAGGGTATTTGTTCTTTAGGGAGGGTTTGTCTAGGTACCTAAAATCTACACATAGCCTATAACCCTTTTTTTTCTTTCTTAGTGACACAATTTTCCCAAAAGGTTCATGGTATTTCTTGAAAGGAAACCTTCTTTGAATAATGTTTGTGTCACAAGGCTTGAGGCTTTCATTACTATATACAAAAGCATCCTGAAACATTTTTCACAGTATTATGTATTTCAGTTTTGTGTGAAGTGGTAACGTCTTGTATAACTTAATCATTTTGGGTCTTTCTAGGTTGCCTACATTATATTCTTCCACATTAGTCTCTGAGGGCTCCATCTTTGGTTTTTTAGCTACGTCATTAAAATCAAAAAGCTCCTCTAATGGTGTAAGGCCCCTTGGTAATGTGTCATCTTTACATTGTAAAACCTCAAGGTCCCTTTGATCTAGATTTTCAAACAATTCTACCTTGTAAGGATGTTCAATTAGATTTATATCAGTTGTAGAGGAAAAATATATTTTGTGGGCTTTTTTTTCCAAAAAGCTATCTTCTTCCTGCCCTATGCTTGGTTCTGGTATTGCAAAATCATTTTTAGATTGTAGAAAATCATTAATTTGTTTATCACCCTCAAACACTTGTCAATATTCTTTGTTGTCAAGTACTGTAGGCCGTTTTTTTATTTTGACAGTGAATTGTTCATTTGCATGGGGTATTTGGCAATTGCTAGCAGCAAAGACAATCTCATTGGCAAGGCTGTTGTGAGCTCTAGGGATGAAAGTGAGTTCATATTTCTCAAAGGTTTTTAGGACGTCTACGGTAGCATTCCTATACTCTCTTAGTCTAGGATTCTTGGCTGAATAATCCCCTTTGCTTTTCCTAATGAATAATTCCTTGGAATAATATTTTCTTAGCTCCTATGTTTTTTAGCAAATGTAAACCAAGGAGGAGAGCCTCATATTATGCGATGTTGTTAGTGCATTGAAAATCTAGTTTATAGGAATGACCTTCATGTGTGTTATGTATCCAGACACTAGCTCCTAAACCAGATTTTCCACAAGAGACATCAAAGTTCATGTTCCAATGTGTTTCTAATTCATATTCTCCATTTTGTTGTTGTTCAAGGCTGCTAAAGTCTTCACCATTGAGTTCTTCATTTGGTGTCTGGTTTAATTGTTGTTGTATGTCTGAATCTGTTTCAATATTATTTACCTGTTCACTGATGTCATCTTCGTTATATAAAATGAATGAGTCAAGAACTGAATGGATGGAATAAAGATGTGTGTTTTTTGGTCTTTCTTGGATGCTAACCATAGACTTCATGTGTGATTTTGTTAGGTCCCTATATTACTAGTATAGTCCCTTATTGCTGTTATTGTAACCCCTTTATTCTTATTATTGTACCCCTGTAACCCCCATATTGTTATTATTGTGCCCTTAAATTCTTATTGTTAGGTCAGCTAGGATTACATTGTGGCCCACTAGGATTACATTGTGGCCCCATGGACTCCTATATATAGAAAGGAGGTTTTGTAATTTGGATCATCCAAGAAAAGAGTTGAATTGATTCCAAGGGAATATTATAGAATAGATATCAGTATTGGATTCTCAAATGGCCCCTAAAAAGAATTCATCACCCATTAAGCCTTTAGAAGGCTCTACTATGAATCATGAAGACGAAGAATGGAAACATGACATATCAAAATTATAAGATCAAGTGAAACAAATTTCACTCTCACAAAGAGAAAAAAAAATGACACGGAAGTTTTGAAGAAGGGCGTGGAAACTAAGATGGATGGTTTTAAGAAAGGCATGGATGGTTTGAAGAATGGCATGGAAGCTAAGATGGATGGCATGGAAGCTGGCATGGAATCTAGGATGGATGACATGGAAGCTAAGATGGAAAACATGAAGAATGATCTAAAAACATACATGGAAGGTTTGACAAAGTTGATACAAGAAATGTTTCCTAATGGTAAAAAGATAGTAGAGGAAACTCATGATGAGAAAAAAATCGTGATTTCATAAACTCTAATGTTGGAGGAAAGAACCACCATATTCCAAAAATGGATATGAGGAATTTTGATGGAAAGGATCCTGTAACATGGATACTACAAATGGAGCAATATTTTTCTCTCAATAATGTGCAAAACACAAAAAAGGTATGCATTGCAACTTTACATTTAGAACAAAATACATTTGTATGGTATCGATGGCTTTTCTGCCGTAAAAAAATTGTCACTTGGTCAATTTTTACGGAGGAAATGATAGCACATTATGAGGATACAAAGAGCAACACCTTCTTTAGCCAATTGATAAATCTCAAACAAAAGGGTTTACTGAGGGAGCACATTGAGGACTTCAAAAAATTGACTATAAGGGTAATTGATATTTCATAGGAACACATGATTGATCTCTTCATAGGTAGTTTAAAGGATAACATCCAACATGAAGTTCACATTTTGGAACCTGATTCATTGGAGAAGGCATTCAGGTTGGCAAGAAAAATTGAATGTAAAATTATGGAAACAAGGAAGCCTACCACTCACTTCTATAAAGATGGAAGTGTTGCTACTCCTAGATTTTCACAACCCACAAGGTTGACACCACAGCAAAATGAAATAAAAATCGCAAAAGTGATTTTCTATAGTTGTGATAGAAAATACACTAAAGGTCATAAGTGTGCTGAGAATAAATTATTTTACATAGATTGTGAAGAGGAAGAAGAAAATGAACAAGAAGAGGATATACACCAGGAACCGGCCCTAGAAGAGGAAGAAATGAGTCCGACCATATCGTGTAATGCATTGGCAGGAATTACCACTCCTCAAACTATTAAGATAGAAGGACATATCAAGAAGAAAAAGGTAATAGTGTTGATTGATTCAGGTAGAACCCATAATTTTATTCATTGTAAGGTAGCCAAGGAATTGGATTGTTTCCTATACCCAACACCAAAATGTCAGGTGATGGTTACAAATGGAGGAACTATAAATTTCTCTGTAGAATGCCATTATATCAATCTAACCATGGGGAAATATGTATTGAATAGTCCAATGCTTTCCATTCCTATGGGAGGTGTTGATGTTGTACTAGGAGTACAATGGTTACAATCTTTGGGGATGGTAGCTTTTAATTTTCAAGAAATTTTCTTGAATTTTTTTCAGAAGGAAAGGAAGTTTAATTACGGGATATTGCAGGGAAGCCGGGAAAGATGATAATCTCTAATGTCATGAAAAAGCTTCTAAAGAAAGAACAACGAGGCGTAATTGCACAATTATGCTCACTAGAAGTTCCAACACCAAAATCATCTATTTTTGTAGATCTCCAAAAAGTCTTGGACAATCATTCCAAGGTGTTTGAAACTCCCAAAGGGCTCCCACCTATTCGTGATCATGATTATGCTATTCATTTGATTCCAAGAAGTGTTCCTCCAAACATCAGGCCTTATAGATATCCTTATGTCCAAATGAGCGAAATTGAACGTATGACTACAGAAATGTTAAAGGTAGGTATAATTCAACCTAGTCAAAGTTCTTTCTCTATTCCTATAGTATTTGTACACAAGAAGGATGGATCATGGCGCATGTTTCTGGATTATAGGGAGCTCAATCAGCTCACCATTAAAGATAAATTTCCAATTCCTGTGATTGATGAATTATTTGATGAATTACATGGAGCAATTTATTTTACCAAGTTGGATCTTCGTTCAGGATATCATCAAATTAGAATGAAGATTGAAGATATTTTGAAAACAACATTTCGAACTCATGAGGGTCATTATGAATTTTTGGTCATGCCTTTTCGCCTTACCAATGCACCTTCTACATTTCAAGGGTTGATGAATTCCATTTTCAAACCCTTCTGTAGAAAATTTGTGCTAGTATTCTTTGATGATATACTAATCTACAACAGGGCTTGGAAGGATCATGTTCAACATGTTAACAAGGTGCTCAAACTATTGCAGGAGAAACAATTATATGCAAAAACATCCAAATGTTTAGTTGGAGTACAAGAGGTGGAATATCTAGGTCATATTGTATCTCACAAGGGTGTTAAGGTAGAGCCATTAAGGAATGGAAACTCCCCACAACCATAAAGCAATTGCGAGGATTTATCAGATTAACAGGGTATTATCGCAAGTTTGTTAAGAATTATGGGAGAATAGGAGCACCTCTAACAACATTATTGAAGAAAGATGCATTTTCATGGACTCCTAAAGCGACTAAGGCCTTTGAACATCTTAAAGAGGCAATGTGCCTAGCACCAGTCTTAGCTACGCTAGACTTCACAAAAACCTTTATTGTGGAATGTGATGCCTCAGGAAATGAAATTGGTGTTGTTTTAATGCAAGAAGGAAGACCCATTTCTTTTGAAAGTCATCCAATCAAGGGAAAGTATTTACAGAAACCTATTTATGAGAAGAAAATGTTAGCAATACTGCACGCACCTAAGAAATCACGAACTTACCTAATTGGAAGAAACTTCAAGGTAAAAAATAATAATGATAGTATTAAACACTTTTTGGAACAAAGACTATCTTCATATGAGCAGCAAAAATGGGTCACAAAGATGTTGGGTTATGACTTTGAAATAATCTACAAAAAAGAGAAGCTAAATGTTGTTGCAGATGCACTCTCAAGAAAGAATGAAGAGGTGGAAGCATCGTTTTGTGCCATTTCTATTATCCAACCAGATTGGATAACCAAAGCAAGAGATGAATGGAAGAAGGATGAAGAAGTGTAGACACTCATTCAAAATT
The DNA here is from genome assembly GCA_034641835.2 of Pinus albicaulis. NCBI lineage: Eukaryota > Viridiplantae > Streptophyta > Pinopsida > Pinales > Pinaceae > Pinus > Pinus albicaulis. Next base: position 54,758,902 of record CM076578.1, read on the forward strand.
TGCAGCAGGATCCTAGTAAATCTGATACATTTAGTTGGAAAAATGATTCCTTATGGTACAAATATCGCTTATATCTTTGTAAGAATTCCCAAATAAAACGAAAGATTCTTTTGGAATTGCACACTTCTCCTTTAGGAGGACACTCAGGATTTTTAAAAACTTACCATAGGGTGAAGAAATAATTTTTTTGGGATGGCCTTAAATCTGATATTCAAAATTTTGTGGCGGAATGTTTGGTTAGCCAGCAGAATAAAGTTGAGAGAATTAAGACCCCGGGTCTTCTACAACCTTTATCCATTCCAAGTCAACGTTGGGAGGAGATTTCAATGGATTTTATCACAGGTTTACCTAAGTCCGAAGGAAAGAGTGTCATCATGGTGGTAGTTGATAGACTTACCAAGTATGCACACTTTTGTGCATTATCTCATCCATTTAAAGCGGGTATAGTTGCTGCTACATTTATGGACACAATTCAAAAGCTACATGGGAAGCCAAGGGTTATTGTGAGTGACAGAGATCCCATTTTTACTGGAAATTTTTGGACGAAGTTATTTTGTTGTTTGGGTACTCAATTAGCTCATAGATCATCTTATCATCCTCAATCTAATGGTCAAACTGAGATAGTAAATAAATGTTTGAAAGGATATCTTCGTTGTTTTGTATCTGATAAAAAAACACAATGGGTCAAGTGGTTACCTCTCACTGAATGGTGGTATAACACTTCCTTTCATACTGCATCAAAAATGACCTCATTTATGGCACTTTATGGATATCATCCACTATCCATCACATCATCTTTAAGATAAAATTCGAAGGTTAAAGCAGTGGAAGATCACATCGAGCATCAACAAGACGTTCTCCAACTCTTAAAAGATAACCTGAATTTGGCACAAAATCGAATGAAACAACAGACAAATCAACATCGCAGGTAGACAAGCTTTGATGTAGGAGACTGGGTATTTTTACGGCTACAACCATACAAACAATTTTCGCTCAAGCAAGCTAAGAAGGATAATAAATTATCGCCAAAGTACTATGGTACTTATAAGGTGTTGCAAAATATTAGTACTATGGCATACAAATTGGAGCTTCCTGCTTCTTCATGAGTTCATCCGGTTTTCCATGTTTCATGCTTAAAGAAGGTTATAGGTGAAAATATTCCAGTTCAAACAATATTTCCAGAACTTGATGAGGAAGGAAAAATCATATTGGAACCTGAAGCGGTCATGGAAACAAGAACTTGATAGCTACGGAATCGATCAATTTCAGAGTATCTCATCAAGTGGAAGAACTTACCCACTAAATATTCTACATGGGAGGATGAGAATTTTATACAAAAGCACCTAGAGCTACTCAAGCGTTGAGGATAACACTTTTTTGAAGGAGAGGGGCATGTTAGGTCCCTCTATTACTAGTATAGTCCCTTATTATTGTTATTGTAACCCCCTTATTATTATTATTGTACCCGTGTAACCCCCATATTGTTATTATTGTTCCCTTAAATTATTATTGTTAGGTCAGCTAGGATTACATTGTGGCCCCATGGACTCCTATATATAGAAAAGAGGTTTTGTAATTTGGATCATCCAATAATTTTTCATTCATGTAATGTATTGGAGGTTGCCCGCTCGAAGTGGCTTATTTCTAAGGCGTTGATATCTCTTTTATTCTATTTTTGGAGCTGGTTTCACAACATTATGTTTCTAATTCATATTCTCCATTATGTTGTTGTTCAGGGCTGCTAAAGTCTTGACCGTTGAGTTCTTCATTTGGTGTCTGGTTTAATTTTTGGGTTATGTCTAAATCTGTTTCAATCTTATTTACATGTTTGATGATTTCATCTTCATTATATAAAATGAATGAGTCAAGATCTGAATGGATGGAATAAAGAGGTGTGTTTTTTAGTCTTTCTTGGCTGCTAAGCATAAACTTCATGTGTGATTCCCAATAAAATCTCCTTGTTTGGTTGAAAATAAGGATGGTAGCATATGACCATCAAGTTGGAGGTTCCAATGAAGCTTGGCTCCCCAAGATCTGGATAAAATCATGCCATACATAGGGGGAATGTTAGCTACTACTATGTCCATGACCAGGCCTTAGCTGGGATTTGTGCCAGATTGACACATAAATCCTTGGTTAGGCCCAAACACTTCACTCTACTTGAATCAAGAGAATACAGATCTTTGTAAGGCTTGGTTATTTCTAGGCCTAATCTCTCCATCACTACCTTTGGCATGAGGTTGTGAGAGGCACCGGAGTCTAGCATGGGATTATGTAATATTTTGTCATGTATGTTTAAGCTAACATAGAAAGGGGGAATGGCTACTTATTGGTATTTTCCTTCTACTTCAGGTCCAAACAAGAGCTCAGGTTTGTCATTTGTCAAGTTTAAAGTATCTGTTAGTATGAATCTTTTGTCGAAGAGTACGAAAAAAGACAACTTTAGCTACGCATAACTTATAGCCCTAACATAAAATATGGCTGCCAATATCTTCAGATATGCAGTTAGTTGATCAAGACAAATGCTGCAAAAATCCAGATCTATGCATAAAAATACATTAAGAAGTAAAAATAAGGTTTTGATCCATACATCCAATAGACAAGACAAGAACAATATTTTTGAAAGAACTTTATATTAACGGCACCTGAGAGGAAAACAAGAAAGGTGTTTACAATTCTCCTCAATGGGATGGGTTCTTGAAAGTCCTCATCACTTCAGATCTAGAATTTCTCTCTCTTGTTGGTGTAGAAAACCTAGACAAACATAGAACTCAAAGAGAGCTCACAAAGTGAAATAATGGAAAATTTGACAATGATAATGGCTCAAAGTCAGACCAAGAGCATAGATCCAGAGTGATCTAATAGGCAACAAAATGTGGTCAATGAATAGGAAAACCCTTCTATTTATAACTAAATATTAGGTCATTCTAGATCTTGGTGCATGATTAAAATAATATTAACCAAATCTAGATCCACCTTTTATGGAATATTTTATTATATTTGTTGGAGGGAAAAGGCATTTGACTTCGGTCAAATCCCTTTATTTGTAAATAATAAATAAATAAATGATTTATTTATTATTTTAAGGAATTGGTTGAATGATAATTAAATAAATATTTATTTATTTAATTATCTATAAATGATTTAGTCATATTTAACAAGGAATATTATTTAAATAAGATTTAAATAATTATTCCTAGAAAATAATAAGATAAATAAGGATTTATCTAATTAATTTCCTTGTTTTGGGTTAAATATGACCAGGAATAATAATTAAATGATTGTTTAATTAATTATTCCATGAGGAAAATCAAACAAATATAGATTTATTTAATATTTCCCTTTGGGGTTTCCTGTTTAGACCATAAACAACCTAATAAATGTGGTTTATTAAGTTATTTCACATAGTGAAAGCAATTTTACTTAGGGTAAAATTGGACTTACATGGTGTACTTGGGTCCATCTAATGATAATAGGTTAGATGACCAAAAAATAGTGTAACAGATTTCCCCCCAGCGTGCGAGTGTTAGGAGAAAATCGTATGACCGAAGTATGGTGTAAGAACTCAATCACCAGACATCAAAAGGGAAGTCAGAGAGAGAAATTTAAGGTAGCCTAATGTGCTGGAGAACTAGCCCCTGAGGAGACGAGAATTACAGGTGCAACAAGTCTCTTTTATGAGAGGGTACATGTGCTAGAGGCAGCGGGGGAGGCATACCTATGCCCTCCGAGACAAAGTACAAAAGAATAGTGCATCCAGTAAACAAGGGACCGAACTGTAAAGTACATGCCGGCATAACATGAGCTAGAGAAGAGAAATAATGAGAAATCCCACATACATGTGGTGCCTAGGATAACAACCAGGACTTATACAATAATATCTGAGTACATGAGATACAAATACAACCCAAATTCCCCCTATCAACGGGGAAGGGCTCGTGAAATCTAACTGATACATGCAAATCAAAGAGGCATTGCAAGCGGCTAAGGCCGAAACCATAAAATATATGGAGCTGCATCAAAGGCTGCGATGAAGAGGTCATCCGAGTATGTGGGGGGCTACCTAGAGGGCCACCTCCTCATGAGGTTTGGGACATCTCACACACACCCAGGAATCACCGATATCAGCTGCTGCATCATGAAACCATCAAGTATACAGATCTAAATCATGCTGAAAGGAGCTATGGCTGAGAATCAATCAAGTCAAAGAGTAATAAGGAGTCCCTTTGCTTGATCCAGGGCACTGAACAAGAATGGAAGCTAGAACCAAGGTATACCGCCCTCTAGACTTGTCTTCTGGAATGAATGAGATAATGTCGACAAAAGGAGGTCTGCCATAGGTGAGGCAATAAGGGATCCTCAACTAAGGCACGAGAGAGAATAGTAGAGCAACTGATAGACTAATACCAATGATGATGATGAAATGGGGGATACTGAGTAGCAAATGGACGAATTCGGCTATTATAGCATAAAGGGCATGAATGACTTGGCAGCAACTGACACAATATCATGAGGGATAGGGGACAGGGGGACTGAAGGCCATAATGTGCGACGCGAGAGAGGGACCAAGAAATGAAGGATGGAGGACTATATTGGGAGACAAAGGGACTCGGGATAGACTCCATGAATGTGATGATGACTTAACGCGGATGCTCTAAAAAAGGGTGACTCGATGGTGCTACCATGCAGTAAAGGTCCAATGGGGGAGGCTAACTCATGACGAAAATCAACACGAACAAGGACGAGGAAGGAGGAAAAGTGGTGCCCCCAGTACAAGTGTTTGTAAGTGAGGAAATTCGATTTGGAGGAGAGCTGAATAGACCCTTCATGAACAAAATGTGTTTAGGTGAAGTATCAAATCAGAAAAAATGAACAAATGCTGGCTATATTAAAGAAAATAAAATATGCATTTCGGGAGAGAAATGCTATGGGTAATATTTATTAAGATAGAGTGCATAGCGAGGATTAGGAAGGAGGTGGCCTTCAAAGTCTTCTAAGAGGTATGCCCCCTTACCTAGGTCCTTACCGATGATGTAAGGGCCTAGCCATAATGATTCAAACTTCCCATGACTGAGAACATCGTGGGCTTGGTCATAGACTAGAACAAGATCACCTTCATGAAAAGTACGAGGGTGGACTTTTTGGTCATACTAAGCTTTGGTGCGTTTCTTAGCCGCTTCAAGGGTTTGTAATGCAACACGATGGTCTTCGGAAGCGCACTCAAGCATGATAAGTCATTTTTCTAGAGGTTGGGTATCAGGGAGAAGTTCAACAACCAGATGAAGGGAGGGGATTTCAGAATCGATCGGTAAGACTCCCTATTCTCTAAAAATGAGGTGGAAAGGGGTAAACCCGATGGCGGTTTTAATAGAAGTTATATAGGCCCATAAAGCAGGGAAGAGCATGAGATTCCAGTTGGTTTTGTGCTTATTCACCATCCGTTGAAGCATGGTTTTAAGGATTTTATTTATAGCTTCAACCTAGCCATTACCTTGGGGGTAATAGGAGAAGGAATATTTATGCTCAAAACCCAACAGTGAGGAGAGCTCACGCCATATCTCATCTTCAAAATGTTGGCCATGGTCAGAGACCAATTGTTTCAGAACCCCGAATCGAGCGATAACATGGTTAAAGAAAAATAGGGTTGCGGTAGCTGTCGTGTTGTTAAATGTTGGCATAGCCTCAGCCCATTTTGTGAAATATTCAACCGCCGCGATGATATAATTATGGTTACCAGCAGATGGAGGTCAACACTCCATAAATTTGATGGCCCATTTATAGAAGGGACCAGCTATGACGACAGGATGGAGGGGAGCTGGAGGAGCTCGCGCCTTAGGGGTGAAATTTTGGCAATTGGAACAATGTTTGACTATTTCAATGCAATCACTGAAGAGAGAAGGCCAAAAATACCCAGCGCGAATGATTTTCTGGGTGTAGCAAGACCAGAGAGGTGGCCACCACAATCACCGCTATGATAGGCATTGAGGAATTTCTCGGCTTCAGCGTGTGTGAGACAACGACGAAGTACAATATCTACACCGCGACGATAGAGGTCGTCACCGATAAGAAGGTAGCGGGGGGCTTGGTGTCAGATACGTCGTCGAGCATCACGGTCAAGATGAAGGGAAAAATTTTGGGTTTGCAAGTAAGTAAGGATATCCCCATACCAAGGGTCGTCTGTGGTGATGGTGAATAAGTGCTCATCGGGAAGAGCATCATTAACTGGAGGATCCTATGTACCGGTAGGTAATTCATAAATGAGTTCAGCTAGGGCTAAACCTTTCTTAATTTTTGGTGTGACAAATTCGAGGTCGAATTCTTGAAGGATGATGACCCAACGAGCGTACTTCCCACTGAGGATGCGGCGGCTCAATAGGAAAGCCATGGGGTTGGAACTAGTCACAACCTTGGTGGAACGCATGAGGATGTAATGATGCAGTTTTTGGACCGAGAACACGACATCCAATGCTAATGTTTCTTCATGTGAGTAGGATACAGGGGGACCTACAAGGTTCTTACAGACATAATAGATCACATGCTCAATACTGTTATCATATTCCTGGATAAGGACACCAGCGACCGAATAGGTGGAGGCGGAGATGTATAGGATGAAGTCCCTATCAAAATCAGGAGGAAGGATCAAGGGAGCGGATGTGAGAGCATGCTTGAGGGCATCAAAATACTCATGATAATAGGTATCCCATACAAATGGGATGTTATATCGAAGAAGTCTAAGGAACCCATGTGCATTGGTGGCATAATCAGGAACTAACCGGCGAAGAAAATTAGCTTTACCTTGGAGACTTTGTAGCTAGTGTAAGGTACAGGGAATAGGAAGGTCAAGAATGGCTTGAACTTTCAAAGGGTCAAGAGTTATACCATCTTTAGACATGATGAAGCCTAGAAGACAGCTAGCGGGAACGCAGAAGACACATTTCAATGAGTTAAGGCAGATATTATACTTGCGACATCGGAGGAAGATGGCATGCAGATCATGGAGGTGTTGCGCCCGATTTTTAGAACGCGCAGTGAGGTCATCTAAATAGGCAAGGATAATATGAGCTAAGTCATGGAAACAGTAATACATGGCCATTGAAAAGTAACACCGGTGTTTTTAAGGCCGAACGACATGACCTGGTATGCAAAAGTTCCCCACGGACTAATGAACGTGGTTTTAAGTTGATCAACACGATGGATAAAAATTTGGTTGTATCCAGAGAATCCATCCATAAAGGATAGAACCTCATGCCCCACACACTCATCAATGATTTGGTAAATAAATGGTGTGGGGAAGTTGTATTTGGGACAAGCTTTGTTCAAGTCACAAAATTCAGTGCAGACATGGATGGCGCCTTGTTTTTTGAGAACGGGAACTAGGTTTGACACCCAAGTGGTGTATTCTATGGGATAAATGAAACCCACCTGATTGAGCTTATCAATTTTGGCTTTGATAGCTTCACGTCTGGAAGGATTAATGGGTCTTAATTTTTGACGGACTAGATTGGCATCAGGCCATGTGTCGATATGGTGTTCGACAATGGCTGGATCGAGTCTGGGAATTTCTGAGTAGGACCAGGTGAAAATATCACGAAATTATTTGAATAGCTTGGTGTAAGCTTCAATTTATTCCAAGGTGCATTGGGCGCCCAAGGTGATATTTTCTTCGATTCTTGGTTTGGCAGAAATGTCAATTTTGATGGTTGGAGAGATATTGGCCATGTTTCCTTCTTTGAAAGCATTAGGTGCAGGGATGGGATTTTTAAACCAATCGAATTTATCGGGAATGAAGCATTTAGATTCCACAGCATATTGGTCATGGGATTGTTGTGGAAGGAAGTACGCATGATGGTGCATATCATCCCACGGAAAATCAGGGTCGGGACTAGTCAAAGAATCGACGGTTTTATTATTGGCTACAAAAGAGATGGTCGAATGAGGGGAGGTCTGAGATTTTGGCTCATGATATGTCAACTGGTCAATAGTGACTATCTTTCCATTATTAGGGAAAAAAATCTTGCGGTGAACCGCGGATGGGACAATATACATGGCATAAGTGTAGCTACGCCCTAAAAGAATGTTATAATCAAGATGGGCATCGATGAATTCAACATCAACGCAAATAGTCTTGCCTGCAAGAGTGATAGGAAAATTACGGAATAGGCCAATGGGCTGGGAGGCATGGCCATCCCACGCACGAAGGGTGATTGTGGAAGGGGCCAACTCAGGAGATCCGAGTTGTTTCCAAACCGAAGTAAAAATCACACACGTGGATGCCCCCTCATCAATAATACACCAAAAAATGTTATTGTTCCAGATTTTGACGGGGATTTGGAAAGCTACGGAAGAAGGAAAGGGAGGATGTTCTGATTGACGGGCGTCAAAAATAATCAATTGGTAATTAGCAGGATCTACAGAACCCATGGTGGATAGTAGAGCCTTCCATTGAGAAGGACATGACTGGAGGAGTTCCAGTGTTGAAATGGCAGCAGAAGACTGCGCCAAATCATCTACTATGCTATACGAATGAGCAGCTCGGCCAGAAGCAGCATTTCGGCGTAACGGGCCCTTAGGAACCTTGGTATGAACCTCAACTTTGGGCTGAGCGATATGCAAGGGACCATTGGATGTCAAAAGAGGCTCTGTAGAACTTGAAGAAGGTGATTCGGGGACAGACGGAGCGGGAGGCTTGGGGTACTGATGAGACCGAGTTTGAAGGTTAAGGTCGATGGGTAAAGGTGTATCAGAGTTCATCATGAGGATCTGGTAATTGGAGGAACTAGAAGGGGAAGGTTGAGTGGCTACCAGTACATGAGGTGGTTGGGTAGCCACGAAACCTTGCTGAGGGGAAGGATCGGTAAACACAGCTGGTTGAGAAGTAGCCGCATTGGGGGGAACAGTAGGGGAGGCATGTTGTCCTCGTAATGTAGCCTGAGACTCCCACATTTGTCACATCTGTGGTAATATGGGACAATCGTGAGTGTAATGAATGTAAACACCGCAACAAAAACAAGGCTTATTTGTACAAAGAGGCCTGTCTAGCTTGGGTTGAGTGCCCTATTGCTGGTTAGTAGTGTTAGAGTCAATACCTAAGGGATTGGGTCCATGATTACCAAGGTCAAATTGATTTTGATTTCCTTTCCTCTTTATTTGAGAAGAAGGAGGATTAGTCATGCCCTGCTGTGCAAATAATTGCCCGAGGGGGGTGGTAGTTGCTTTTTCTGGGGTTGATAAGGCAAGGGAGGTGAAGGTGCAAATGCTGAAGGGGCTGGGGCACCAAGATATGGATAAGGATAATGGTTAGGTTGGGTAAAATTAAGGTAAGCAGGAGGTTGGGAAAAAGGAGAAGGCATGCTATATCCTGGATACATGCTACATGGAGGGGGAAAAGTGCTGGAGGTGCTGGCCCCTCCCGGAGGGAGACCATAGCCCATAGGAGGGTGAGCGTACAGATGTGAAAGAGATCCAACAATACCATCAATAGAATGAGATGCCCCCGAGGTGTTAGCACCACCAAGTCTGGGGAGGTCAGGAAGGACGGTATAAACATAACCAGACTGAGCATAGATGAGGTCATATTTCAAGGCTATTTGGAGGGCGGCTTCTTCGTTTTGAGGGAACTGGGATGCGACATCTTTGCTGATCCCAGGTAAGAGAGATCTAAGGAACTAGTCCATGTAGACCTGATCTTCAAAGGTAGGAGCCCGACATAAGCTCCTTCTTCTCCCCCATTCCTGGACATGAGCGGAAAGGCGGGTCGTAGATGATTGACGGAAAGAAGTCAAGAGTTCGGTACTAGTGTCATATCGGAGAGGGAGCTAGAAATAAGATAAGAAGGCTTAGGCAATGGTCGCAAAGGTGGTATGGGAAGAGGCGGTCTGATCAACATACCACTTAGAAGCTTTGCTTGTAAGCATGTGTTGGAACAATCTAAGACGGATGGAATCATCAGTAATGGAATTGGATGAACACCACATGTGGAAATATCGGATATGGTTGGAGGGATATTCTCCAGCAAGGCCTTTGAACTTGGGAATGTCGGAGGGGAGCTTGGTTGGCATAGAAGGCCAACCAACATCATGGCAGATAGGATCATTGATCAACTAATTGAAATCATAGAGACTGAGACCTGCCATATAGGGGAGCAAAGGGACAATCGAGGTAGTTCCTGTGGTGGTTCTGCCAGTAACATTCCCAACATTAGGGTCAGGGTTACCGCTAGCATTAGACCCTGGACCAGACATGGTGAAGGTAACAGGGGGAGAACCAGAAGTAGGGGGAGAACCCAAAGAATTAGAAGAGGAGTCATAGTGTGGACTTGTGGGAGGACTAACTCGATGACGACGGGAAGGAGCAAGTCGACCAATTGGAAACTGAGGGTGAACGCTAAGAAGTTTCCGAGATATACGCCTTGGGGGTGCAATGATGATGGCACAAAGGGAAGAAGAATGACCAAAAAGGGTTGGGAGGTGCAAAATCAAGTGATTACAATGTCAAAAGAAGGGCAGAGAGGTGTAATGTCAATTGATTTTAAAGTCTTTTCCCAGCGGTGTTAACCAGGCTCTTCTTCACTTAGGGTCAATGTGTGGCATGTGTTAATTTTAATTTTTAAACCCAGATGTTTTGAGAGTAAAATAAAAAGCGTGCTGCATAACTGAAAATAAATCTTTAGAGAACAATATATAATGCTGAAATAACATAAAATTAACAGCTAACAATGCATCGATCTAACCCAAGAAGGCAAGTCTCCCAAAACTAGTCTAAAAGAGGGAAAAAATCTAGTCAAAACACACTAAAAAGGGGTCAATAGATCTAAGGTCGGGAGGGACAGGGATTTAAAGGAGAAATCTGCTGGAAAGAGGTGTAGAAAACAATGAAGAGGTAGAGGCAAGGTTGCTGCAAAAAAGGGGGAAATCGGCTAAAGTTAGAAGGGACAAGGAGGTGACCCTAGAGGTAAACCCAAACAAAACTATATGAGGTGATTTGAAAGGGAGAACAGCTGGTGTAAAAGGGATCTGAAGGTGAGGTATCAGATCTGAAATGAAAAAGGCTGAAACTCTGAAAATTCAAATGTCTGAAATAGCTAAAACTCTTCCACAAAAAGTAGAGGGTACTAAAGCCCTAGGGGGCTCGATTCCCACTTAGATGAGTAAAACATATCAGAAACAGGTCTAAACGGGCGGAGACAGAGGCTGGAAGACCCTGACAGAAGCTTCAAACAAACCGAGAAAAATTGCATAAACTTTGCAGAAAAAGTGTAGGTCGCAAGTTCTGACCTGTTTTCAGTCCAGGTCGCAGATTCTGGGCTAAAAAGTGTGTCCTACATTCCAGGTCGTAGGTTTTGGGCCAAAAAGTGTGACCTGCAACTCCGGGTGTCTCGGCGGCAGATTTCAGAAAACGTTTTCGTCTCAGTTGCGGCTAATGTCAGTTACCTGCGCAATAGGGTGAGAAACACATGGAAGTTAGAAATTTTAATGTTTGAGGGTTTTATAGGTGAAAATCAACATAAAAATAGAAAAAAAAAAAATCTGAAAAGAAACCCTAGGGTCTGAAGCAGCTGGATATGCAGGAATATGAAAAACGACAGCGGTCGTAATTGAAAACCCGTGTGGAGTCACCAATTGTTAGTATGAATATTTTTTCGAAGAGTACGAAAAAATACCACTTTAACTACGCATAACTTATAGCCCTAACATCAAATATGGCTGCCAATATGTTCAGATATGGAATTAGTTGATCAAGACAAATGCTGCAAAAATCCAGATCTATGCATAAAAAGACATTAAGCAGTAAAAATAAGGTTTTGCTCCATACATCCAATAGACAATACAAGAACAATATTTTTGAAAGAATTTAATATTAATGGCACCTGGGAGGAAAACAAGAAAGGTGTTTCCAATTCTCCTTAATGGGATGGGTTCTTGAAAGTCCTCAACACTTCAGATCTAGAATTTCTCTCTCATGTTGGTGTAGGAAACCCAGACAAACATAGAACTCAAAGGGAGCTCACAAAGTGAAATAATGGAAAATTTGATAATGATAATGGCTCAAAGTCAGACCAAGAGAATAGATCCAGAGTGATCTAATAGGCAAAAAAAGGTGGTAAATGAATAGGAAAACCCTTCTATTTATAACAAAATATTAGGTCATTCTAGATATTGGTGCATGATTAAAATAATATTAACCAAATCTAGATCCACCTTTTATGGAATATTTTATTATATTTGTTGGAGGGAAAATGCATTTGACTTGGGTCAAATCCTTTTATTTGTAAATAATAAATAAATAAATGATTTATTTATTATTTTAAGGAAGTGGTTGAATGATAATTAGATAAATAATGATTTATTTAATTATCTATAAATGACTTAGTCATATTTAACAAGGAATATTATTTAAATAAGATTTAAATAATTATTCCTAGAAAATAATAAGATAAATAAGGATTTATCTAATTAATTTCCTTGTTTTGGGTTAAATATGACCAGGAATAATAATTAAATGATTGTTTAATTAATTATTCCATGAGGAAAATCAAACAAATATAGATTTGTTGAATATTTCCCTTTGGGGTTTCCTGTTTAGACAATAAACAACCTAATAAATGTGGTTTATTAAGTTATTTCACATAGTGAAATCAATTTTACTTAGGGTTAAATTGGACTTACATGGTGTACTTGGGTCCATCTAATGATAATAGGTTATATGACCAAAAAATGATGCAACAGTATCGGTATCATTTCCCATGTTTAAGACTTTTGGAACTTGGGACCTGTACATATCTTGGGTTATCAGTTCAGTGAGAGGCATGGTGATCTTGATTTTAGCAATCTCTCCCTCAAAACTGAAAGGCACTTGTGTTTTGGACATATTTACATAAGTCTTATCAGCCATAACTTTTTCTACAAGTTTAATTTGCTAATTATGTTTTGGGACTTTGGACAAAATAGTTTTCTCAGGGCCATTAGTAGAGGCACTCGGGTAGATTGTGTCACCACTTGGTTGGCTAGTTTTATCTCTGTTTGGATCAGTTTTCTTAACCATGGTGTTGGTACTATCTATTGTCTTCTTCAAAGTGTTTTCAGGTGTTTTCCTAATAGCATTGTCTTCTTTTTTCTTTTTGGAGTTTTCTTGGTTCTTTTTTCTCCTACGGTCATATTTCCTATTGACTTCCATTATGGCATTTTCATATCCCAATTAGTAGTCTTCAGAATCCTCATTGTTTGATTCAGTTTGATCTAAGGAAAATAAACCTTGTTCTTCTTCAGTGAGAAAAATATCACCCTCATTGTTAGAACCTATTAGTTTTACATGGTTTTCTTCAGGTTCTTCAGACTTGCTTCTCTCTTCATCTACATAATTGTCTTGCAAAGGGGGCCTGATTTGTTGGCCATTGTCTCTTGGTGTATTTTGGGGAGGGTCACTTCTAAAGTTTGGATTCCTATTTCTATTTTGGGGATTTGATTGGTTTTACCTAGGAGGTGTTCTTTCACTCAAGTTTATTCTTTCCATTACCCTCACTAGATTGTCAATATTGGAATTAGATGAGGAGGTTGAGGCCATAGTTTCATCTTTATAGGTGACTCTCTTTTCTGATCTCATCCTATCCCTCTTTTCAATCAGGTTGGCCTCTACACTTATAGCTCCCTTTTTCATGTCTTCTAAAGTTAGGGGCTCTCTCTCTCTCTTAGTTGATAGGCCATGTCTGGATCTAAACCTTCCAGAAATTTTTCTAAAGCTAAGTCTTCTGGGGGTTTCATGTCTGGTGGGAGGGCATTGTAAACACTATTGAACCCGGTACAATAGCCTTGGACACTTTCCCCTACATTTCTCTTAAGGTTGTTATATTCTGAGAGGATTTGGAGAGGGCTTTTCTTGATTTCCCACTTGTTTATAAATGTTTGGTAAAGAGAAGGGAGATCATGTATGCTGTTAGGAGTCAAGCCTTTGAACCATTTTTTGGCTTCTCCTCATAATCTTTGTGAAAATATCCTCATTTTAATGGTTTCTTCTTCTATTTCCATGTAATAAAAGGCATACTTTATCCTATCTACATGTTGTTGGGCAGTGAGGGATTCAGCTCCAGTAAAGTGAGGGATTTTGGATTGGTAATCATGTGGCAAAGGTAACAAAGGTTGTGGTAGTGCCAGGGGGGCATACCATGCAGCCATTATGGGATTGAATGGGATCCAAGGATGATTTACAAGGGGAGGGTTTGTGAGAGGGGGTGGGGGATGAATTGGAGTGGTTTGAACTGTGGATGTGTGGATGGGGGTGGTAAAGGTACTTGGACCAGAAAACTGGTTTTGGGAAGACTTGGTATGAAAAGAGCTAAAGTGATGGAGAAGCTAAAAGTAAGGAGGAGGGGAAGGAGAGGCTTATCTTCTTGAACTCTGTTGCAAATCTAAGGGTTGAAGGTTAGTCTGTTTAATCCCACTTTGTGACTTGGTTCTCAAAAGGTTTCTTGTATGGTGCAAGTCAAACTGGGGGTCTTGCAAGGCTGTAAGATGTTTAGGGACAGAGCTTGCTCTATGAATGGTCCTAAAAATAGTTGAGTTTCCATTTTTAGAAGTTTGCCACAAAATATTTTCTGGGTCATCAACTATGGTGGGAGGGTTTGGGTCCAGGTGAGATCTGGTACTGATCATTTCTGAAGCCAGATTTCAAACCCAAGGTATAGAGAGGCTGAAATTTTATGAATGTTTTCGAAAATCTAACCTCTCTTAATGTTTTGCTGGCTCGAGGGGTCCTGACCCAGGTTTGGAGTTCAAGGTTTGCCAAAAAACCCCTATACTACTGGCCCTTTAGGCAATGACCTGCTTGTGCAGGTCAAAGTCTTACCCGAAGTAATACGGGTGGGTGCTGGAACCAGGTTTCCACACCTTGAGAAAGGATTGGTAAGGCAAGCAGAGCTACGTCCAGCCCTGTGATACCCAGATCGCCTCTTTCTGCATAGGGTCGATAGGTCTCTTTTTGCATCCACGTGCGCTAGATCTATAATTATATACTTCTATGACAGTAGCACAATATTGCATAAAACAGAACAGAAAAAAATCCAGATACAACAAACACAATTACACAGATCTTTCGCAGCTTGAATACAGAATGCAGATAATGCAGTAATTACCAATGATTCAAACAAAAAATACACATAGATTCAGTTCTCAGGCAACCTTTCTTATTCATCAATTCATCAATTCCTTCTTATAATACCCATCCCATCCTGCACACATAGCAGCAGGGTCCACACATAGCTAGACTCTAACCTCTGTGCACACATCCAGCCGGAGTCCTTTCCCCAAAAACCTGAACATATATCTTAAACCATAGTTTTCATCAATAGCTCTTCATTGCCTACCTTACAATTCAAAATGTTCCTCTATTTATAATAATCTAGCCTAAATTTCCTATGGTCTGCAAACCATGGTTTTCATACCCCTGGTTTACCCTTTTTCCCATTACAATGCTTTTAGGGCTTTGACCCACCCCAAAACCCTTACACTAGACTAAATATAATCAAAATTATTCAAAATTGGACTAGTCTCGCAGCTCGTCGGAGACCATGTTCCAACAGTCCCCCAACACAATCTTGTGACTTGTCCCGAGTCACTGTGGTAGTGTCATCGCTATCTGCACACACAAGGTATTGAAAGTGATGATGAGCAGAGGGAGAACTTCCTGACTTTGGGCAGCAGCTTGTTGTGCGATATTGACAAGCTTCAGGGAGGTAGGGCCTTCTAGAGCCGTGGTAACCTTCTCCAAAATTCGGTGGACGCGGGCGATGGCGTTATGAGCATCCTGAGATATCTGGAAGGTGGTATCACCCCATGGTTTCAGGCGCTTTCTGACGATGTTCTTAGTTCGGTGGAGGTCTGAAATCGTGTCTATGAAGGAATTGTGGGCTTTTAAGAGGGCTAGACGCTGCGCAGGGTCAAGGGAAGGCAAGGTAGTTTCAACCTGATCGAAAGTAGCTTCTGTCTGTCGTAAGTCTTCCTAGACACGCTAAAGCATGGGGTTGAACCAGACCGCTTTCCAGAGCTACATAGCTTCCTTGACCAACTGAGTGCCCAGAGTAAGTTGTCCTTAATAATATTCGTTGCTTCTGTGATCAATTCAACCCGTTGTGCCCAAACTTCCGGGGGTATTTCATGTTGCTTCCATGTAGTCTGGTCACATTTATGGATCTCTTGCAACACAGTGGTGTATAAATCCTATAACACCTCATGGGGTAGCTACGCCAAGTCTATTTGTAGGTCTGTAGCTATCAGGGCATTGTCGCCAACGATGATAATGTGAGGTAGTGAACAAATATGTCTTTCACTGGTCGGTAGTCTGGAACTATGGGGAAGTTGTAGCATATCCCTATATCGCTTCATCCCTTCAATGCGTAGGACTAGCTGTGACTTGACTACGTCAGTATTAGTGGTGAACTGTGGCAATTGCGTACCCATCATCGTGGTATCATCTGAGGCCACCCAGCTAGGGCCTGCGATCGTTCCAGGGTTGTAAAGGTCGCGAACTCCCGTTGTGCAGCTGTGGTGCCTTACTACACCAGGTTCAAAGTCAATTCTCCTTGCAGGGAGCCAGAGGCCAATCATTTTATCAATATTGGCATCCCCAGACCCTCTCAACACAATGTATGCAGGCGCTAAACTGGTAGGTGCGAAAGTGTTCGGTGGGTTAGGTACTGCCATAGCACCAAAAGGAAAAGCTTCCCAGAAAATGTTAAAGATCCCAATAAGTAAGCAAGAGAATAACAGAGGTAGGGTACAGAGACAGTATGGAGCCCTGAGAAAAGTTATCATATTGACCTTATACTATCTGGGGCTATCCAATGGTAGAGTAAACCTTACTTGAAACTTACCATCGATCATCCAGAACAAACTCACCATAAATTACTGTATTGATAGAAAACCACCCATTTTTTTTAATGGTAAGGTTCCCTTCTCACCAAAGTGCAGTGGTCTGATGGTCATTATTCGTATCGGAGGGCTTTCCCATGGATTTACAAATTTTGAATGACGCCTGTGTGCTGCTTGCGTACCCCGAATTAAAGTCGATGCTAGGTGTTTTGTAATATGGTCTAGGTAACACTCCAGCAACTTGGCCACCATACCTCTTGAC
Organism: Pinus albicaulis; assembly: GCA_034641835.2. Lineage (NCBI taxonomy): Eukaryota > Viridiplantae > Streptophyta > Pinopsida > Pinales > Pinaceae > Pinus > Pinus albicaulis. The sequence continues at coordinate 54,776,023 of CM076578.1, forward strand.
AGGCATTCTTTTCCCTTGGTCAGGGCGTCTGTGTGTAGAAAATTTTCTTCGAGTGTCCTTGTGCCATATTCCACCTTAAATGTTCACAGAAACTCAGTCTGCAAATTATCCCAATTGCACATGCACTGGTGCAGCTCCGAATCTAAATACCGTGCAGTCAGATGCAAGCCTAGTTCATGGATAACCAGGTGAACTTGTTCATTTGGGGTCTTGTCCCTCTAGATCCATCTTCCAGCTGGGGCTCCAAATCGTAGGATCATCTTATCTCGACACTCCTCCCAAGTGTGGCATACCGGCCCATGCATATCCCACCAATGTGCAGGCATTCTGCGTAGGGCCCCTAGCTTGCATTCCTTGGGAACTTCATCTTTGAATGCGAGTAAAACTCCTTAATGTCACTCGCATCCTCAAGGTAGGGCAGGTATCTTACCTCAGTGGAGATGTAACGAAATTTCCTTGTGACCTGAAGACATCGTAGCACCCAAACCTCATGCAACCAACCTTGCCAATTCTCTAGTTCCACATCAAAGTCGGAAAATAATTCACTGTCCCTTTCCCAACAGAGTACTCCTTCCACCGTGGGGTTAATCCAGTCTTCGTCCTGCGTAGTAAATTTTTAAATGTGATCTATTTATTCCTCGTCATGTGTTGGCTCTGTATACCGTGCACCTTCTGCGGGATCCAATGGTACTATTACATGCGTACCGTTATTTTCAAACACCATGCTGCGCTTTTTGAGATTGACGACACCCCCCATATCTATAGCCCAGTCTTGTCCTAGGAGTGCAGGGTAAGTATCCACATCTTCCACAATTTCTATTACTTCAAAGTCAGCTAGGACTTGTACCCTTGCGATATCTACCATGAATTTTGGCAGCCTTCCCAGAGGGATGATATTTTGTTGATTTTCCATGCGTAGCTGGATGGTGGACCATTCCAATTTAGGCTCTCCCATTCGTTGCCATGTTTTCTTTGGTAAGATATTCGCATCTGATCCAGGTATAAAATAACATGATCCATCTCATAGTCACCAATCTGCGTAGTCAACCACATTTCTCTTTTGGTGCATTTTTTATATCTGTATAGCATGTGTACATCCTTGGTCCCGGGAATCAGATCGGGCTCAGATGCGCAGCTATTCATTAATTATTGAAGGTTCTCTACAGTCTATGGGTTACGTAGCAGCTTCAGACATGCCTGCAGAAAGGGCTCAACCCCCTCCTCTATCTTGAGGTGTGTCGGCATCTCCGCAGTAGCTGCTATTGTTTCTTATCCCTTGTTGATATTTGATCCTTCTTGAGAAGTCGTAGGATCCCTGAAAGGCGCTTCCTTTTCTCCCTAGGTGACCATCCTGCTGCGTGTTATGACTTTCACACTCAGGTCTATGTTTCTTAGCTCAGATTTAACTCTTTTCACATTCTATGTTGGTGTTGGATGTTTTTCCTACATTTTTTCTATCAGGATTGGGTAGTCTTCAATCTCATGGTCCAGCTGCTGAAAATATTTGCAGGATTTCCTGGTAGGGTTTAAGAAGTCTGTTGAAAATTTCCCTACCTCTCCTCAGTTATAAAAAATTAGCTACCCCCGTCCCCGTCCTACGCTTCCTCCCCGAGCTCGCCTGCCCCTTGCTGGGGAGCCACCAAAGCTCGCGGGAGATCTTGGTGATGTAGGGTCTGATTGTACCCTATATAAGTTCCCATGATCTATCATCAAGTCATACATGCAACAGTTCTGCTGATTGTGTCCTACCGACTGGTAGAACTTGCACCACTGTTGTTTCAGTTCACCCATACTTATCTGAGGGCACTGGGCCGTATCGTGTAGTCCCGCTACCCAGAAATAATTGCACCATAACGCAGGCCCGTTTGAGCCTAGATGTAGTAGACTAGGTCCTCCTACCTGCATGTAATCCACCAATAGAGGGCACTAATCCTTCATATGGAAAGATACCCGACATCATATGCACCAGAGATCTGCACTAGCTCCTTTTCCCTGCTCCTTCCGTAGGTTCTGAATCTCCATGTGCATGGCTCTGAGCTCCTCCTAAATTTTTTGTACTCCTCCCAAAGTGTCATATTTGGGCACGGCTTCTAGTTTCATGGCAACTTCCAAAGCTTTTTCCTGTGACCCGATGGTCTGGTGGCCCATCGGTATACGCAAGTGAGGTAGCAGCATAGAAATGAACCATTCAGTGTGTTGTCTGTCATCATACTTAAATCCTCCTTCTCTGATTGCTTTTTTTAGTCTCTGATTAGCTTCCCAGATAGACTCAGTTGCTCCTTGCTTCAAATATTTCACATCTACTACAATCTGAGAGTAGGATTTAGGTTTTCGGAACTGTTGCTTTAGGGCGTCCTTAATATCTTGAATATATGTGCTCCCATTTTGAGATATGTACCACACATACCAGTCCAAAGCTCTCTCTCTAAAGGCTAGGGACAATTGCGCTCTCTTCACAGTATCACTTACCACACCCCGCGCAGTCCATAACGAGTCTACCACAAACCAAAACCGATCCATATCCTTAATGGCCGCACCTTTAAAGGTAGGTAGTTTCAAGTGCACTTCCATGTCTCCTTGTTGCGGGGTTTCAGTTGAGGGTTTATTCTTCTGTGGTCCTGACTCAAGTTTGGAGTTCAAGGTTTGCCAACAAACCCCTATACTACTGGCCCTTTCGGCAGTGAATTTCTTGTGCAGGTCAAAGTATCACCCAAATTAGTATGGGTGGGTGTTGGAACCACGTTTCCACACCCTGAGAAACGATAGGTAAGGAAAGTACAGCTGTGTCTACCCCTGTGATACCCAGATCGTCTCTTTCTACACAGGGTCGATAGGTCTCTTTTCGCATACACATGCGCTAGATCTATAATTATATACTTCTATGATAGTAGCAAAATATTGCATAGAACATAATAGAGCATATCCAGATACATCAAACAAACTTACATAGATCTTTCGCAGCTTGAATACAGAATGCGTATAATGCAGTAATTACTAATTATTTGCACAAACAGTACACATAGATTTAATTATCAAGCAACCTTTCTTATTCATCAATTCCTTCTTACAATACCCATCCCAGCCTGCGTACATAGCAATAGGGTCCACACACAACTGGACTCTGGATCTCCCTGCACAGAGCCAGTAGGAGTCCTTTCCCCAAAAACCCGAAAAGATATCTTAAACCATAGTTTGCATCAATAGCTCTTCATTTCCTAACTTTCAATTCAAAATGTTCCTCTATTTATAATAATCTAGCCTAACTTTCCTATGGTCCGCAAACCATGGGGACCCTTGGTTTACTCTTTTTCCCATTACAATGCTTTCGGGGCTTTGACCCACCACAAAACCCCTGCACTAGACTAAATATAATCAAAAGTATTCAAAATTGGACCAGTCTCGCAGCTCGTAGGAGACACTATTCCAACATGTTTTCTAAAATCACAGTGTGTGACTAGGCTTCTAAACCTCTCAGGGCTGATTTTACACAATCCTAAGGAAATCTAAGAACACTATTAAACTTAGAAGGCCTACTAGAGGCTTGTGGAGTCGCCAGGTGGATGTTTTTTGTTGTTTTAAGGATGTATGTTTATGGTCCACCACCAATAATTGAAAAAAAATAAATCTAGGGATGTTTTGGGGTTTTCTGAGTTCCTTTACGTAGCCCTAAGTTTTCTATGAGTGTCCTACAACTGAGTCATCATTTTGCTAGGATGGTGAAATAGTCAAATTCTACTCTTGGCTATCAATTTGAGTTCTCTATGATTTGATAAAGGTTTCTAAAGTTCTAAGGAGTGCTTAGATTTTCACTAATCTCATAAAACCTCTCACCTTGACTGCCATTTGTGTTAGGTTATGAGTTTGTGATATATCAATAGATGTTGTGTAATAAGGGTTTATTAAGTCCTAAGGAATACTTATATGGTTATTGACTTAGAAGGTCCCACCATGATTTCCATTATGTTAGGTGGCGATGAGGTGGCGATAAATCACTTGATACTCTTTAACAAGGGTTTTTGGAGTCCTATGGGATACTTAGAATGTCAATAACTCAGAAGGTCCCACCGTGATCACCATTATGTTAGGTGGTGATGAGGTGGCGATAAATCACTGGATACTCTTTAACAAGGGTTTCTGGAGTCCTATGGGATACTTAGATTGTCAATAACTTAGAAGCTCCCATAGTGATTTCCATTATGTTAGGTTCTCGTGATTTGTTAGATTGGTGAGATCAAATGCACAGGGTAACATCAGACCAGTCTTTGGAGTCCTAAGACCTAGCCTTCATGGACTCAGAGAGGGCTCTCTCTATTTGTGCAAAGGATGTGAACTTGTTTGCTTCTAGGGTTTTGATTTTAGGCTAGTTGTTAAGTATAGAGTTTGTTTGCTTATTTTGGTTGGGTAAGATGATCAAGTAGAATAGATAGAGTGAGTAAATCTTCAATTCATTGGCCTATGGAGTCAATAAAAGTCATATAAAGTTTCAATATTAAATCAGGGTGGATCATATGGAAAATCTAGCATTGGTCAGATGGATTCTCAAGGTTTTTGTGAAATGAAATGAACATCAAGTTTGTGAACAAAGTAGGGCAAAGGGAAATTAACAATCCTTTATCATGTACTTAAAAAAAAAGGAAACACATCAACACTATTTATCATGAAGAATAATTCAATAAACAGGGCACACCAATAACTCTTTGATTCAACTTAAGCAAATAAGCATTTTAGACATACAATCCAATGAAATATAGAAGGCGAGAAACTCATTTAACTTCTAGTGATTTCACCTTCAAGGTTAGAAAACATTCAAGATACACATATAAATCTAATAAAATAGGAGGGAATTCCTAAACATCATTGATCATAGCTATGAAGATCTCCAAAATAATTATTCAAGCATGGACAAAGGGTATGATCGAAACATAGCCTCTTTGGTAAACCTAATCAATGGTACTTTGGAGAGAGACCTCAAGAACAGTGTTTAGAGGCACAAAACAAGAAAGGATAACCATAAATCATCTTTGATACCTAATGTATTAAACCATTCATGAAATAAACAAGCTTGGGGGGTCTAGAGAGAAATTAAGAATTCTCTAAAAAGGCCCAGCAGAGGAAAACATAGAGGGAGTGAAGAACAAACAGAGTTAAGGTGCCTTTGAAAACATTTCTTAGTCTAAAAAATTTGTCCTACTATAATTTAGAAGGATGAAACACAGTTATACATGAGAAAAACAATAACTGAATAGAATAACATCACCATTAACCAAGCTCATGGATCCTGCAAACAACCTTCTCCATCATCAATCAAGACAAGCCATTCAGAAACTCCACAACACCAATTTCTTCTCCAATCTCCAAAAAAAACTATATATTGCTCCAAAGAGTCATCAAATGCCAACCTTTTAAAATTAGTCCCTCATTCTCTATTTATCTAGCAAAGGAGGGAAAAAACCCTAACTAGGGTTTGAAAATGTCAAAACTAATCATAAATGTCATTTATGCCCAAGAGACCATGCAAGGCCCAAGGCATAAATATCTCATGAAATAAATGCAAAAATAACTCCTAATATGTAATTTTGGATTGATTTACCTCAAAAAACATTAAAATATCATTTTTCAATAAATGAGTGTCTTTTGTTGACTTTTGGCCAAAAATGCACAATTTGGTCTGAACGCAGAGCACCTTCCCGGGCAGAAAATAGGTCCACTTGCAGCCAAGTTTGGGTGACCTTTCCAATGTCAGAAATTGCTCTGTGATGGCCCATTGGAAATATGGATGAGTCTTCTTTCCAAATATACCTTTTTTTTTATGATTGAGCTCCTGTAACCTGTTCAAAAATCCAAATTCCCAAAATTGATATAAGCGCAGTGCCAAGCCTGAAAATGAGGTAGAAAGGTGAAAAATGAGGTGTTTTTTAACCTTTTGAGGGGTCAAAAATGATCCAAATGCTGTGAAATGTGGTGAGCATAGTTTACTAGGCATGAGAAATCCAAAAATGTAAATTTCTCCCTCTGACGATGTAAGGAAAAAACGTAGCGCCAGGGGTGTTGCACTTATAGGCCTCCAAATTCACAAAAAACCAAAATTTGTCAAAATTTCTTCAAAATTGGTGGACGTATCCTTCATGGGGTTTGGGAGACCTGTAGAGAAGCTTGAGCCAAGGATCCAAGGTGTTCTTTGTATTTTCCTCCTTTTCGTTCTTGAATTTCAATGAGGGCCTCTTTGATCTTGGCACTAGTGAGCTTGTTTTTCAAGGCATAGTGTCTGGCCATCTTTTTCTGTAGGCCAAGGTATCTTTTTGTCTTCTTCATATGTTTGTGCTCATCCTTGTAATATTCAATTATGTATTTTGTCATGCTGAGGCTTCTTTATAGGTATTTAATCGCTGCATTCTTTCTTTGAAGTAGTATGCTATTGGCCCTCTCCTTGTCTTCATTTTCACTTTCTAGGTCAATAATTCCAAGTACCTGTTTAAGCTCCTTCTTACCTTTCCTACCTCTCTTCACATTTTTTTTTCCTTTGTCTAGTGGCTAAGCTGAGGTGGATTGCATGGTGCCTTGCCTTTTGGAGGTAGCAAACATAGGCCTTTTCCCTCTTTGATATGTGAATGAAAGAGGTGTGATTGCGGTCTTGTTGGTGACTTTATCATGGTTGTGATCCTTGTTGCTGTCATAAAACTCTTCATTTTCATTATTAGTATCATCATTCATCATATTTTCTACTTCATCATTGTCCTTTTTTTTCTCAACATCATCACCACTCTCAATCTCTTCACTGATTTATGCATTGTCATTTTGTCCTTCATTAAAGTTGTTTACCTCTTCATGGTTGTGGTATTTATTTTCATTATCACTCTCTCCACTCTTTTCACTGTCTTCATGACTTTCATGACTGTCATGACTGTTTTCCTCTTTTCTATCTTATCCATCACTAAGGCTTGCTTCTTGGGTGTCACTGCTGTCATTAGCCTCTGCATTTTCCTCACTGTTTTCATCTTCATCTTGGCTGCCCTCTTCATCACTATTCAATTCATTTTCACTGTCATCCCTTTCATTTTCTTCACTATCATAACCCTGCTCTCTCTCCATGTTCATTTCCTCTTGTTGGCTTAACTCACCATTTCCCTCATCCTCGTTTTGGCTTGACTCATTTTCACTCTCACCCTCTTCATTTTTTTCATCATCATCACCCTCCTCTGTTTCGATGTCTTCTACCTCTTGTGGGCTCACTTCATCATCTCCTTCATCTTCATTTTAGTTTGACTCATTATCATCCTCTCCCTCATTTTCACTTAACTCTTCATTGCCACTTCCTTCTTCATATGATGCATCAAGAGAAGGGTAGGAAGGGAGGTTTCCTTGAGGAGGTGATATATGTCTAGAGGATTAGGTATGGCCAGTAGGAGGTGATGGAGGAGTATAAGGAGGAAGATGAGATGATGAGGGAAAGTTTGGTTGATGATGGGGTTGTGGGCTTGTGAAGACTTTATGGGCTATGAACACCTCCCAAGGTATGCCCTTTTGTTCTAGCTGATGTAGGACCACCATCTTGATCAAAGAGTGGTGGAATAAAATATGAATTTGCTGGGAATAGGTCCTCCTCTGGACAACAGAAGACATCTTGTGAATACTCCTATACAATTAGTAATGAAAATGAAGCATTTTAACCATGGTAAAATGCATGAGGATTCTAACATGGTAGGAATAAAGTCTGCACTATCTCCCCTCACAGGTAAATTACTTCATGATAACCCTCATCGAGGGTGCAAAGCTTTGTTTAAGGTGTGAGAAAGGGAAAATAGCCTTGCAACCTTATCTGTACCTAGTCTTAAAAAATGGCTCATAATAGCTCATGTTTAATATTGCTTTCTTGAACCATTTTTAACCAACAGCAGGTGTACCTGTAGCATTAGAGATGGCATCTGCTGATAGTTCAAAGTATACCCATGCAATATTTACTTGTTTTTTGTGTAGGTTAAGGACAAACAACCTTGTAAGCTTTGGGTGATTTTGCATTTGTTTGACTTTCTCACAAAACTGAAAACAACCCACATTCTGAAAGCATGTGAGAATCATGGGAGATGAAGTAATATCCACTGTGCTCTAGGGTTCAAATCTATTGACCTTCCCTCCCTTGTGCTTTGGCCTTATAAGAACCTGGCCTCCTTCACTACTATCACTACTTTCTTCTCCTCACATGGTGACTGGTATGGCTTTTAGACAAACTTGGGCCTGCTTATAAAACTTGGGAAGGAGGAGTGAAATGAAATGATGATGAGGGCAGCTTTTGCAGATGAGTGATAGGGAGATGGGTTTATGACTGAGTTTATTTGAGATTAATGAGGTCTTTAACTTGAACTGACTATTATAACCATCATTGACACCTCCTCTAACTGATGATTTAGCTTGGAGGTCAAAGGAGAGTGTTTTTTTCCATGAAGACCCAGGGTTTGTAGGCACCAGGGTTTGATTTTATTTTTCCTTTAATCATTCAAACACAAAACCACTTGAGGAGGAAGGAAAAAGGCCACCTACCAATTTAAAATTTCTTACAGGTCTTGAAGGTAATGTGAAGGTGCTTTCCTTGAGGTTTGGCAATTTTTTTTGCAACTTGGAGGAATTTTGGCATAAGCGTAGCACCTGGCAGAATCTGGGTGAGTCGAGTCCTGTGTGTGTAGTGCTAGGAAGAAACTAGGCGAGTCAGGCCTCTACGCACAGTGCTGGGCCTGTTGGTTCGGCCTCTGAGCGCAACGTTGAGCCCCTGGGTGTGTCGGGTCTGCCTGGGTGTAGCGCTGGGTTGTACGCGTAGTGCCTGTAGCTATACATGTAGCGTAGTGTAAAAAATTAACTATGGGAACCTCTATTCGCGCAGCACTGGAACCTATGAGTGTAGCCCTGGGTCCTGAGTGTAGTGTCGATAACCTTTCCCAGAAATTTTATTTAAGCTCATAAATTTCTTCCTTGAAGGTTTTTTTTTCTCCTCAAATGCATAATGAGCTAAGTGATAATTAAATTGACCCTTTATAGTCTTTAGGAAAACAAAGTTATCTTTGCCAAACCTACTTTGTAATGTTTTTTAAGATTTTTTTTTCATTTCACTGATATTATTTTAATTTTCTCCAGTGGGTGACTTAAAAACATAAAAATGGTGCCTTTTCCCTCTTGATCATTTTCTTTGTTTCTCTTTAGGCAGCTGACATGGTGAACTTTTATTTCCCTTGACTCATTGTTGCTTTTAGAACTTGTTTTTCAGATGGTTGTTTTAGTCATATGATTCACTATGTTTTGGCTTGTCCATGCCTTCCAATCACTTTTTAGTCAATGAGTGCGGTGAAAACCTTGAAATAACTCTTTTTCCTCTTATCCTTAGGGACATGCTTAAAAAGTTTTAACAACCTTAAGCACTTGCAATGATGGCAACCTCTTTAAGACCTCTCTGTCCTTTCCTTGGAGATCAAACTTCCCTTTGCTTAATGGGTGACTAAGAAACCTATTTTTCATCTTCCTCACTTGATCCTTCGGCATGCTAAGTTCATCTTTGACAAGCATCACAACTTTCACCATCCTGTATGCTAACTCTCTTTGGCCACTTCTGATTTGTTGCAGGTGCCATGAAACACTGCTTTTTGTCCCCTTTGTTATTATTTGAGTTTGAAAAATTTAGTCACACAACATCAACCTCATGATCATGTTGGTTTTTTACCTTGAAACTCAACCCTAGGCTTTTATTCCTTTGACCATTTGAGGGCAATTGACTACACTTGAACATTTGACCTCTCTCATATTGATACTCTTTGCATTCTTTCCCTTTGAGGAAGTGAGGCATTATTACCTTGGAAAATACTAGAAGTCACCCTCAAAATCCTTTTAAAACCTTCTATTGTCATTTTGGAGGCCTATTATCTTTATTTCATCATCTTGTCTATCTTTCCAAACCTTAGGTTTTTCTGCTGCTTGAGAAGAATCATTAGTATTGTCTTCTAAGTTCTCTATATCCCTTTCAAGTTAATTCATTTATGTTCAGTTCACCTCACCTTTTTCCCTTCTTCATTTATAACTTATAAAATCTTAAATTCATGCTTGGTAGTGCTAGGGTGCCTCTATTCTTCTAGTTTTGTTGCTTTGACTCCTTGCTTGGCAAAATGATAGTTTAATTAGTCCTAGAAACCTTTATTTCTCTTTGAACATAGGCTACTTCCTCTTTCTTTGTTGTGGATGTCATTTAATGAGGAGCTAGCCTCTTACCTTACCTAATTTTTTTTGCTGATAGTGACCTTCAGACTCCTGCAGAAATGTCAAAATGGACGGATGTCCTTTTGCAGAATTTTGTCCTTGGAAAAGCACTCCTCCTTGAATTTCTTCTTGATATAACTTGGACAAACAGGTGCTGACCTAATTTCATATTTAATTTCACTTTCTGGCACATGAAAAACAATGATTTAGAACATAAAGGTCAATCCTACAACCTATAAAACCTAGTGACCTAGTGGGAGTCTCTTTAGACTTGTCCTTTGACTGAAAGCTTGGCTTAGGGTCCTCAAGTATGAAAAACAAAGTTTTTGATAATTTGATGTATTGAAGATCTAAAATCCAATGCACTTGATTTATCCAAGAGCCTACATAGATAGTTTTGAGACCATAAATTCTTGAGGCATTTGGTGAATATGGGAAGAGTAGGTTATTTGGTCATCTTAGCTGGCAAGTGGAGGGGTGAGGCAAAGAAAAAATAAAGTGTTGAGGTGATAGGTGGAAAAACATGATGAAGATGAGTGACATGAGCCCAGATGGGTCATCTGGGAGTGATAGGCTGACCATGACATGATAGAGTAGTAAAATGGTGAAAAATTTATCCTAAGGATAAGGAAGGCAGTGAGATTTCTAAAACTCACAATATTCATGAATTTTGTTTTTAGAAATCTAGGATAAGTATTTAGTCAACTACAAAAGGTGGAAATTACTGATGAATAACAGAAGGCAGTGAGGTTTCTAAAGACAGCTAATAGGCAAGGAATGACATCTTTAGATTCTTGTGAAAAATCCATAGTCATCTAGTGAATTTGTAGAATACAGGAGTATAACAGTGGCTCCAGCTAGGGAGGGCAGCTCCTTTAGGAGGTGTCAAGAACCTAAGAGTTTAAAACTCTAGAATTTGTATACCAGTGCCTTGATTTAGACTTTGGTAGACTTCTCTTTTAATTTTCTGATTTTTTGTTTGTCCTTTTGAATCTGTGATCTTCAAAATCTGAAAAATATGATTTCTTCAACTCAACTTCTACCTACCCACCATACTTTTCTAGCATTTTTTCTTCATTTGGGTGCATTTAGATTGGAAAACCCTTGACATAATTTTCTTTTTAAAACAGGAAACTATCTACTCCTACAGTTATATCATCCAAAAGCTCAGTTTAGACTGATGATCTCTTTTATTCTCTACCTAATCTACTTATCTATCAAGATTAAACATTTTGACAGATTTTCATTCTCTAATCTATTAACAAGAAATTCAAAAAATGACCAAATCAGGATTAAGGAGTTTGATTTGTCATGAGCTGTGGCATTTAGACAAGTTACACATAGATTTTTTTTTGCAAGAAGTAAAATAAAAAACTGAGGGCTATAATCTGGAATTTTTCATTCATCCCTCTCCTTTTCTTTGGTTCAGATTTGAATTTTGGAACCAATATATTTTCCTAATATAATCTACTGATAAGCCAAGTTTAAATGGTTTGGAAAATATTCATTTACTAACCTATCAGCAGAAATTTGAAACCTGTTCAATCATGATTAGGCTGTATGACTGAACATGACTTCCTCTTTAAAAGTAGTGGAATTTGGACTTGCACAATTTCAAAAATATTCTTTTTTGGTATGGGGCTTTACCTTTTCTTTTTATCTGCCCTCTTTTCTACTTTTCTTTGTTTTTATGTTTATTTTTCCGAAATTTTATTCAAGAAGTGTTATATATAATGAATAAATATTTAAACTAAGTATTTTTAATAAAAATAATGCTTGAGCATCCTGCCATTGACAGGACATCCAAATAATTATGTTCCATCCATCTCTTGTAGAAAAAATGCGTTATTACCTCTTTCAGAATGGATGATGTATGAACCTTTCCATAGATTTTCAAATTTTCCATGCTTACCCTTATCTTCTCTTCTTGAGTCGCACTTCAGCACTTTGTCACCAATGTTGAAATCATTTTCCTTGGTTCTTTTATCAAAAATATTCTTGATGTTTTCCTGCACTTGTTGCATTTTGTTATATAATTCTTCTCTGGTTTGTTACAATCGGACAGTCTAGTTTATTCTTCTTTGCATATCATTTTCTTCAAACTGTACTTCTTGGATGAGCTTCATGACTGGCACTCCAAAACTTGTTGGAAAAATTGCATCTTCTCCATACACTAGCTGATAGGGAGACGTTCCAATTGATTTTTTATTTGTTAATCTATCTGCCCATAGTGCATGTATTAGTTTTTTGTGCCATGATTTCTTGTTCTCTTCCAGCAATTTTTTGATGATGTTCACCAAAATTTTGTTTGAGGATTCTTCCAACCCATTACCTTGAGGGTAATAAGCTATAGAATTTCCCAATGTAATTTGATATTTGTGGAAAATTCCACCATTTTCTTGGATCTAAAAGCAACATCATTGTCAGTGATAATATTTCTAGGACAGCCAAATCTAGACAAAATGTGGTTTTCAAGGAATTTGATAATTACTGAGTGTGTGGCAGTTCTAGAAGGGATGGCCTCTATCCATTTTGTAAAGCAGTTAGTTGCAGTGAGGATCCATTTGTGTTGGGAAAAGGAGGGGGGATGGATTTCTCCAATAAAATCTAGGCCCCATTGTTGAAAAGGAGCTTCAACAGAGATAGGATGCAAAGGTAATGGCAACAATTTTATTTTTCCTTCAAATATTTGGCACTTATGATAGGAAATTACCATTTTATGGATGTCTTGAAAGAGGGTGGGCCAATAGTAACCAACTCTAAGGATTTTTTTGACAGTAGTTTTCCAATAGAGGTGGCCTCCACATTCTCCTTCATGAAACTCATGCTTGATCTTATCTGCATCATTCTCAGGAAAGCATTTAAGCAATATACCACTAGCATTTTTCCAATATAAAATTTTAACTATAACAAAGTAATTTACAACCTTTAAATTTAAGAATCTAGCCTTTGTTTTGGAAAAACCAGGAGGAAAATTAAGATTAAGAAGCACATGTAAAATATTAGCATACCAAGATGAATTTAGAAATGATTCTTCAATTAGTGGATTTTCCAACTCCTCCTGTTCATCTAATGCATAAATCGTATTCATGTCAAGTGCTTGAAAGTTTGTTTTAACCATGATTTTAGCCAGTCCTTGTCCTTTTATTAGTTTAGTGGGCTTGATTTCTAGATCATATTCTAATATATCACCAATACACTTACCTCTTTTTCCATCAGGATCTTGTGTTAATATGTCTTTTACCACTGCGTAAGGCACAAATGCAATGATGTGTGAGTGCAGAAGGTAAACTCTGAAATCTTTTAATGCCTTGATCAAGGAAAAAGCTTGTTTTTCCATTATATTTTATTTCAGAGGTGCATCTCTTAATTCCTTGCTAAAAAATGCAATGGGCTACTCTTGTCCTTTAATACTTTTCTGTAATAGGACAACAATAACTGTATTTTTTGATGCAAAGGAGAAGATGAAAAAATCTTTGGTAAAGTTTGGGCTAATTAGAACTGGTGTTTGGGTAAGTGCTTTTTTTACCATTTCAAAGGATTTCTTTGCTTCTATGGTCCATTTGACTCATATTTCTCTTTTCAGCATGTTTTTTATGTTGCTTAGGAGTTCTACAAGGTTTGGTATGAACCTTCTTAAGAAATTTATCTTTCCAATGAAAGATTACAACTCTTTGATATTTCTAGGATGATTGATTTGCAATATTCCTTCAATCCTTTTTGGGTCTATCTTAATTCCTTCTTCAAATATGATATGGCTTAGAATTTTTCCTTCTTGAAGGCCAAACAAATTTTTCTTGGGATTCAAAGACAAACCGTACTTTCTACATTTTTCAAAGACCTTTCTTAAGTGAGCTAGATGTTCTTCATATGTTTTTTAGTAGACTTTGATGTCATCAAGGTATATCACAATGAAGTAACCTATTTCTTCTGAGAAAGAAATTTCCATGGCTTTTTGGAAGGTGGCAACAGAATTTATTAACCTAAAAGGCATTTTCACATACATGAAAGTGCCCCAGGGTGTAGTAAAAGTTGTCTTGTGTTGATTATTTGGGTGTACCAACACCTGATTGTATCTTGAAAAGCCATCTAGCAAATAAATTATTTTAGAATCTGTTGTGCTATACAATAACCCCCCATTTATTTTTTATAAATAGGGACCCGTTAGAAATAAATAGGAATTTATTTTTATAATTTCCTAAAATAAAAAACTCAGAAAATAAAATTTTATGTTTTTCCTTAAAGCGCATAGCATATTACATATCTTACTTCAAAAATAATTATAAAATGTAAAATATGTGAATTGAAAAATGCGCTTGAAGCCTTTCCAAATAAATAATTAGAAAAACCTTGTAAAAACATCAAATCATCGTTTTATTTTATTTTCCTTTTCGCATCTCACTTTATTTAATAAATGAAGCTTTAAGAAGTAAATGATATAAGTTGCGATACCCGCAGACCTGAAAAGAAAGTAAACCAGGAAATATACAATCCTTCGCTATTATGGTCACTTTAAGTTTTTTTGCAATTTTCATTGCGCACAACTTATAATATATACTCAAACACAATCATATAAAGGTTGCGATCTGCGATTTGCGCAGATCGCATTTTGCAGCCTTTAAGGGTCAAACATCATGAAATATTATAAGGAACGATTGCTATTTTCATAATAAATGAATTCAACATCTGAAAACATCTTGTGTCATATCAAATGGAATTTAAGATCTTAACGGCTTTAAAACGATTGATAGATCTTACGTGTGAAGCCATGTGCAATATTAAATTAGGAATTAGGAAAGATGATTGATAGATTGACATCTTCTCACGTGTGTTTGAAGTAAATGATTGATTTACTCTCATAATACTCCTTATGTGTTAAATTCACTTCGCTCTCAAGAAACCAATTACTGGATTGAAGAAGTTCAAAATGAGCAAAAGGGGAAAAGAAATTTCTCAAATTTCTTCCACAGAAGATACAAATATGTCTTCATTATTTTCAGGCACCATTTGTAACAAAGATTGCAGCAATTCGACATAGGAGGCAATGTATAAACTCTTCGAAGACGAAGGACCAAGGGTGATAAATAAATTTTCTGCAACAGGCACTAATTCTACCTCTGATGCAACCCTTTTTGACATTGCATGCTCGTACATTCATAGGATAGTTGCGAGACCAAAGATTCTTCCTTATATAGAGATGGTTAAGTGGGGAATTGTCCACCTAAACATTGAAGATAAAATGTTCAAGAATTTGAGAGGAGAAACTATAGGTAATTTCAAAGGAGAGGATTTAGCAGCAATGTATCACCTACCAATCCCGCAGCAGAAATACGACAGTAAATATGTGCAGAATTTCAATTCAAAACATCCAGATCTTATCAAATTCATCCATGAATGGAATGAAAATGAAGGGAAATTGAAGCAAGGTAAGTCTGGTACGTACCCAATTACACAAATTCCTAATCCTTATTGTTATGCCGCTGGTATGTTATGTAGAATATTTTCCAAGCTTGATAGTACTATATTTTCAAGAGATTGGGTTCCCCTAATTGACACAATTGTCAATTCATCTATCTTATATTGGACAGACATTTTATCCAAGTACCTAGCCAAGCATATAACTGAATATAGGAATAAAAGAAGTGTTTCACTCAGATAAATACCTTCTTTTTATATGTACGCCTATGTCACTGATGCTATCTATTTTACTTCTAATTTTCCTGTTAGCCACCTATAAAAAATTTTCATATCAAATGGTGGCTAAACCTTTTCTATCCTTCAAGAAACAATTCATCTCCAAATTGTGAGTTCTTAAAGTCTTATGATAATAATTATCCTTGGCATTAATCTTCATTGCTGTTTCACTATTAACCCTCAAGAACCTGTTGTTTACTCAGAGAAAGACTGCTTGAGAAGCTCCATTTTCCCTCATTACACTTCTCCATTTTATCCATAAAACCTTCATTTGACTCTGTAACCTTCCAAAACCCTCTTTAAACCTTATATCTCCCTTTCATTTGGTTTAAAAATCCTTCTCTCATCTATCGGGACCCTCTTTTGGCCTTAAAATCTCTTTTTTTGGCCTAAAAACAGCCCTTTGCACTTCTGAAATAATTAAGCCCCCAAGGGCTTATTACCTTTAGCCCTTTCCTCCATACATCCTAGAGCCCCGCAATCAAGCACTTAAAACACAAAGCCTCCGTGCTAAAAGCCTTACCTTTGCTCTATTTTTTTTTCCTGACATTATGGTTCTGAGCGAATCTCGACTGTTGATCTACAAAGATCAACGGCCGTCGGGCTATCTTTCCTTCAACCTATCCACTTGCCATGCTCTCCTCCTTTCAAAATAACCCGCCCCAATCTATGAATCTCAATTGTTCATTCAGATGATCCGACGATCGGGACTTAACCCAATAACCCAACACCTATCCACTACGCGACAAAACATTACGTCACCATTGGACCCCGCTTAAACTTTTACCCCGTAGCTTTTCATCCATCGCGCTCAACCCGCACCGTTGGATATGGAGCCTCCAATCCAACGGTCAACGATCTATATAGCATAGTTTTTGGCTACGTTCCGTAGTGAGCTACTTCCGAGCGATAAAAGTGGTTTTCACTTTCCACATGTCAAGTGATGAATGGAATCGCGTTCCAAAATTTAATACCACCTACCCCCCCAAATGCTGCGTGAAAACCATTAATGGTTTTCCCAAAACTGCTTCTTCTCATTTCACGCCCTAAATCAAATTTAAACCCCTATTTCATTTTTCTACTACGATTTTTCTCCTTAAATTGCTACATCCATTCATCCTCACAGCTCCGAATGCTTATATACACCCTCCAAAGCAGTCTTAAACCTATCTTCGCAAGATTTATATAATTTTCATTTGTTTTGTGCAGGTTCTATGGAGTTTTCCCATATTTATAAAGATAATGTGAAGGCTAGGGATGACGATTCCAAACCTTCAGTACAGGAAGGGATCTAAGGAATTTTCAATTCCACAGTCTCGGTCGATATATCACGATTATCGATCCATTAAAATAAAACCTCCACTCAAGAAAACCCTCTGCGCACTTGCAAAACAGCAAGAACAGTCAGCATCGATTAATGAAAGAGTATCAGTGTCAAAAATAAATATCAGAGCATAATTTAAGGATTAAAAATTTTAATCAAAGTTTAAAGGGATTAAGGCACAAACTCAAGAATCAAAGGCCTAGTCCACAAATGAAACAAATGATCACAGTCAGAAGTTCGAGGATGATTAAAGATAAAGTCTCAAAGCCCGAATCAGGCATAAACACAGTATTAAAAGTAAATCAGTGTTTAAAGAAGAGAAAGAAGACAAAAAAATGAAGGACACTTCAGAACCATGTCAAAGGGGCTAATTGAATCCCCAGCTACCAAAATTGCCACCTGTAACCTCTCTGCCTCAAAGGAATACCCAGATCAAATATCAGTCAAAAACATTTAGGCCAAAGAGAGATAACAGTTATTACAAACAAAAGAACATATTTTAAATTGTCAGTAAAGTTATTGTAAAGATAAGAAACTGCCTTAAAGTCAATATTTTCACCCTCTAAGCCTGAAAAAGCAGAAACAGAGTAAATGAAACAGAGTTGTAATTCAATGCATTCCTGCCTTATGCCTTGCATGGTTTTCAAGGCTAGGAGTTACATTTAGTATGGGATTAATGATACCTAAATGCTAGAACTCTTCCACCTCCTCATTTCTTCTATAAATAATTCTGAAGAAGATGAGAAGTTGTTGGTTGGTTGGTCACTAGTTGTAACACTGAAACTCTCTGAAATAATACATAGTCTATCTCAAGTTGAAGAAGAATTTGAAGTCTTGGAAGCTGGATTATGTTTTGACATGCTTATTCTTGAAAAGGCTCTATCATTGGATCCCTGAGCTTGGTTGTTGGTGATGTATTCTAAAATGTTTTATATTTTTCCTATTTTCATTATGTTTCATAAATTCTTACTACAGTAGGATGAAAATTTTAGGCTAAGAAATGACTCCTGGAAGCACCTTAGACCTGTTTATCCTTCACTGTTTTATGTTTTCTTCTGCTAAGTCATTTCAGAGTCTTTAATCATTCTCTTGAACCCTGAAGCTTTTTTATTTCTCAAATAGTTCAAATAATTGGTTCCAGCATGATTTATGGTTTTCCCTGCTTGCCTACTGCCACTTGCAAACTATTTTGAAGTCCCCCTTTGAAGTACCATTGTTTATAGTTAGCCAAGGGGGTTTGTTTCGATCATACCCTTTGTCCCTGCTTGACCAATTTTTTTAAAGGTATTTATAGTTGTGATCATATATGTGTTAGGTGTTCCTTCTTCTATGACTGCAATTATCAGTGAATCTTTCATGTTTTCTAATTCCTTTGAAATACATTCTTTGAGGAAATAGGGCATTCCCCGAATCTTAGATTTCATTTTAAAAGTTTTCTTGAAGTCATTATTTGCTTAAAGTGTGGTTTGTAGAATTCATGGTTAGCCCTATCTATCAAATACCTCTTTATTGTTCAAGTTATGTTTTTAAGTTCCCTTTGTTGAGAATTGAACTTCTCTTTTCAAAATCATTAATGTCCATCTCATTCACAAAAACTAAAGGATCTTGTGGCCATGTTAGATTTTCCCTTTGATATCCCATATCCACTGATGAGCTTGTCATAAACCTCTTCTTGACTCCATTTCCAAATGAATCCGATACTTCTTCTTTCTATCTATAACTAATTAGAACTTTTCATATTCTGTTTTTGCAATCCAACCAAACAAACACTTGCACTTAATAACTAGTCTAAAATCAATACTTAAAATAAAACAAGATAAATATTTGCAAAAAAAATAATTTGAGAGATCCCTCTCTGAGAACAGGAGAACTAGATCCTGGAACTCTAAAGATTGGTTCTGATGTTGTCTTGTCTTTTGGTTAGCCAATCTATCAAAACTCAGGAACACCAACATAATGGCGATCATGGTGGGACTTCTGAGTAAAACTACATCTTATACATCCTTAAAGACCTTAGAAGACCCAAAACATTTTTAGATTGGTATGTAAATCAATAAATGGTGGTGGACCATAAAACATTTTACCTCCAAAAAAGCTAAAAATTTCCGCCTGGTGACTCCATTGGCCTCCAATAGGCCTATTACCCCTTCAGTCTTTGTAGACTCCATTTGGGAATGAATTGAGAAATCCCAATCATACTGTTGGTGGACAACAAAATTTAAATTATCCACCTGGAAACTCCATAACTCTCAGAATACCAAATGACTCCACTGGTAGAAGACTCTAAACTGGTTGAATAGACACAGTGACCTATTTCCTGATTTACAAACATGATTCCAAGGATACAAAGATGACATGCCCCAATGAGTAGAGATAATATCCCTGGGTTTCCACATAAGATGCCCCAGGTGAATTGGGATGACAACCTGCCTGTTTTTCAAGGTGAAAAGTTTGATGACCCTTTATTACATCTCATCAAATTTCATATACATGTATGGAGGTTGAAATTGGAATGGCATGAAGACTGCCTTATGAAAATTTTTATGTTGACATTAGAAGGAGAAGTAAGGGAATGGTACGAATCGTTAAGGACTGGTAGTTTGTTTTCTCTAAGAGACCTCCACATAGTATTTTATGATCATTACAAGGAAAAATCCCCGTATCTATTATTAGAGGGAATTTGTTGTAATCAATCTAAGGGCCTCATAGACTAACTTGCAGGCATTTATGAAGATTCAGGAAATTGGTAGCCTGAAGATCTCGTAGCAGCCATTCATGAATTTCATACCCAAGACAACTATCATAAAAACCTAGATGAATCAATTGAGGAAGAAATCAATCAAGGAACAGAAGAAATTCCTCAAGATATTCCTGCAATCATGAACAATGATTCATCATTCCTTATAGCTGAGGCTCAAGAAGACATCCAACCTCAAAATCAGTCTTCACAAGAGACAGAGAACTATTATACTCCTATTCAAAGGAACATAGAAACATCTTCCCCTTTGACAGAAAAAGAGATAGATCAGATTATTAATAAACAGGCAGTCTCTAAAAATTTTTGCAAAACAAATGCTCTTACCCATTCACATAGATAACCTTGTTGTACAGATTTAGAAATTTATTTTGTAGATCAGAAAAAAGAAGGACATGCTGATAACCTAGTATGTTTGATTGGTAGTATTACTTATATTTATGATTTTCCTAACTTTGATCTATCTAGTGATGATGCTCCCCAAACAGAAGTTAATCTTGCAGGACCTGTTAGCCACCCATGTTTTTCAAATTATATCAGCTGGTGGCTAAATATTCTTGGCAGCCTTCAAGAAACAAATTCAATCCTAAAATTGTTGGTACTTGAAGTCTGTTGGTAAGATTCTAAACTACTGATTGGTTCTACATACTCTCCATCCTCTCTGCCTCTGATGTTCCATGAAAATCCTAATCAAATATTGCTGCATCCTCCTCCTTTTTCCTCTCCCCTTCTTCCACCTTTCCTTCGTTTCTTCAACTCTCCTTTCATCCATAAAAACCCCATCAAACCCTTTTATATTCCTTATTCCTCCATTTAATCTCATTTCCTAAGGTTAAAACCCACTTTTTAACCTATCGGAACCTTTCTCCTCTCGCAAAAATCATTCAAAAAACCATAGAAAAACATGCGTTTCTATGCGTTAGGTTTTAGCCCCCCAGGCTAAGCCCCTTTTCGTTTCTTCCTCCATATGCCCTGACGCCAGAAATGTGTGCTAAGACCGCCAGGCGCTTAACCCTCAGAAATAATTTATCACCTGAAAACATTGAAAACCTTTGTAAAACGCAAAGTCGGGTTTATTGTATTTTTCCACCAAAGAAAATCATATTAAAACTCAGCCGTCGATCTGTCCCACGGATCAACGGTGCGGAGTGTACCCCTTATCTGGTGGACCCCCCCTTCGCCGCGCTGTTTTCCATTTCCACCGGTTTTGTGCCCGCACCACCTTTCGTCCGGAAGCGGTTTTATACCGTCGGCCAGCGATCCCACACGCTGGCTGACACGTGTCTTCCACTTCATCCCAAAAGCACCGTGCCATGTCTATTGCCCGCGCGTTAAACCTCGTCCTATGGCCATGCAGCGGGATTCATCTCCGCCGTCGGATCCGGGCCCTCCCATCCGACGGTCCCTGATCGCCTTTTCCGCTCACCCTTTAACGAACTCGCCCGCCCGTTAAATCTTCCCCGGCGCATTCAAGAGCCGATCCCCACCGTCGATCTCCGCAGATCGACGGCTCTCATTTGTTCTCCCGATTCCGTTGTACAGTCCACCTTTTTCCCCGTTGACTGTTCAATTCGCTCCCAACCGTTGATCGCCATACGATCAAAGACTCTGATCGCTCCTTTTTCCCGCATGCCTTCCGATGCAGTCTATCCATATAACGCAGGATTTCCTCATTTTTCTTGTTTTTTGCAGGTTTTTAAGGTTTTTCTTCGTGTTCTATAAAGATCTGAAGGATGGGGGTGACGACTCCGGTCCTTCCGATTAATTCAGGGAATCGATCATACGGAGGAGAACAATGATATCAACAAAGTTTCATGAGCTTTGGTTGCCGCATATCCCTGTAAAGCTCGAAGAATGCCATTGATATCAGAGCAGAGGAAGAGTATCAGGTTTTGAAGATAGAATGAACCAGAGCAGCAGTTTTATGAATAAATTGGCAGGGATTACGGCTAAGACGGTTATCAAAAGCCTAATCCCCGGCTCAGAACACGGATTAAAGCAAAACCTAAAAGTGTTCAGCAGACAGATCGCCTCCACCGCCATACTTTGAGGCGAATTGATTCCTCAACCACCACAGTGCCACCTATTGCCTCAGAATGCTCAATCAGAGGATGAATTTATTGAACAGGATCAGATATTATGCCTCGAACAACCAAAGAAGTTATTACTGCACCGGATTTCAACGACAGAATGTTTGCAGAGTAACCCTAACAGTACGCAGATCCTCAAAGGTCAACATAAGCTCTCTTCGAGCTTACTTCTTAAGTATAAACACATTAATGCAATGTAACACTTGTAGAATTTCTTCATTGAGCCTCACGGGGTCGGAAAGACATTAATTCTGCATTGATTGTATTTGAGATCTTTTCATCATATCTCACCTCCTCATCCTTCTATAAATACTCCAGAAGAAGATGAGCGAGGGGTTGGATTAGTTGGTTGTCTATGTAATTGCTGAAGCGCTGTAGCTATTTCTGAGTGGAAACTCTTGACTGTAAATAGTGGTTTCATAGGCTCTTGGAGCTCTGCTTGTAACAAATAGGTTAGGTTGTGAAGAGAGATGTATTAAAACATTGGACTTGAAGATTGTAACCGGTTTGAAGCAATCAATACAAGTTGATTTATGGGATCCTGGTCTATGCTGATGGTGATGTTATTCTCACTGTAACTTGTCATTTTATTTCAGTTTTCAATTTGTTTCATTTTCCACTATAAAGAACAGTTTAAACAGTGTTAGAATTTGCTGTATACCAGTGATCTTCTCTGGCTGAAAAATCTTTATCCCAATTTTTTCTTCTTATTGTGTTATTTAGAAATGATTTAATTCAGTCTAAGCACAGAGATGCTGGCGTTCCCTCATCTTTTCGTCACTGCTGAATGTTATTTTTAAATGTTACTCTCATGTATGTTGTGTAAGGAATGAATTGAGGAAATCAAAGGTTAGCCCTGAGTCCCTTTCTTGTTTGCTCAACTATTTGTCTGTTTCCCTTAGGATGTGTCAAAAGCTGACTAGTTTCAAAGTACTTATCAGATCTTGGGCCATTCTGTGTTATCTTGGTAATTGTCTTGGAAGTAACTAAGTAAAGAAGAACTAAGATGAGGAGAAAGGTGAGCCCTGCCCGCTAGTTTCTACTCCAAATGTTGCCTTCAAGTTTCCCTTTGTTTTTAATCTGTGTTCTATCAGAAGTGTATCAAAGGCTGGATAGTTTCAAAGTACTTACCAGATCCTAGTTTGCTTCTATGTTTTCCTTAAGTGCCTGGTCAAAGGCTGGCTAGTTTCAAAGTACTTACCAGATCCTGGGTTGCTCTTTGTTCTGCATCTGTTAAGTTCCCTTTCTTTTTGTATCACCCCATTCCATAAATCAAACTTCAAAGAGATCCTTAGGCCTAGATGACTTGCCCCATAGATTACTCTTGAACCTGGTTGTTTCAATTAAATTCTCTTATGACTCCATAGCCCAATGGATTGAAAACTTGCCATCATCTTTCTTTAGAATCAAATCTTATTTCGTTCACTTGCAACTTCTCACCTTTGAACCTATTTGCATATAGATCTTTCCACCTCAGAGAGCAACTATGTTCCACCATCTGAGAAAACCAAACAAAACCTTCGGCCTTCATAACTAGCCTAAATATCATCACCCTAAACTTCAAAGACAATATCCATCTTTGTACATATTGGAGAGATCCCTCTCCGGATTCAGGAGGGCTAGATCCTAGAATCCCAAAGTTGGTTGAAATGATGTTAACTCTGTGATCGGACTTTGCCAATCTTGCTTGTTACAGAGACCTAACATTTCTGGCGACTCCGCTGGGGAGACTTAGAGCCTTTTGCATCCCTATCTATTTCCAATCTATTCATAAGAAGCTTGTGTTGCAAACCCAGAATCTTCATATAACACCTTGAGAGTCATAAGCATCATTTTCAAGCACTACCAAGAAAATGGTAATTAAGATGAAGATCAATTGAATCAGTGACAAACTAGGTCAATCCTAGGGTTCTTTTAAGTCTTTATCTAACCTTCGAAAATCAGCTAGCTTAGCCACAAGGATAGACTGTCTTTGTTTCATAACCGTAGCTAAGTTTTGAGGCAATGTTAGGATATTCTTTTAAACCACAAATATGAATAGTTCAGAAAATACCAAAAACATTTCAGATTGGTAGTAAAACACTAGTTTTGATATCTGTATACGTCTTTGATGTGTTTTACCCTATACTCTTAGACAGAGTCTGGAAAGGGCCAGGTAGCCTCCGGATCTCATCCTCTTCTGAGGGTGACATATCTGGTGAATGCCCTCCCAGTCAATCTCTGGTTAGAGTTTGTTGTGTTTTGAGATATCCTTGGAAAGGAATGTTTCACAAACACTGAGGTGGACAGTGTACTGCTTTGAAAACTCTCTGAACCTTCCACCTGGCGACTCCACCATCCTGAGCAGACCTTAAGAATCCACTGGGAAGAACCCTTATCATTATTAAATCCTTCAAACTCAGTTAGAAGACTGTAGGATTTGAGTTGAGAAAACAAGATTAGTTAACCGTCTAAAGATTGTCATATCTGGTTGAACCTCTCTTGTTTAAAGTTGGGTCTAAATATATAAACATTGTGGCTCCTAAAAAGATTCACACTAGAGCCCATCCTGACCCCGATCCTCCTGAAATAGTTGACAACCCAGAAAGAATTCTTAGGAATTCTCCTAGGATACAATCCTCAACTATCTTCAGACCACCCCTAAGAGCCAATTCAGTCCCTGAAAACCTTTCAGCTCTTCATGAATCACAAATTGACTTATTAAACCCATTCAGGACTAGGTCATTTGGTGATTTAGATCAGTTAGATTCTGAGCCTACCCTTTCATCTCCCGAAACCAGTGAGACTCTTGGGAATAGAGAATCAACACCTCCTGATTTACATTTCTTACATAATCTAGGTGTCTCTCATCCGAGATCAGCTCAGAGATCTACTGTTGTTCCATCCACTTCTGTTCATCCTTCATCCACTGTTCAAACCACTCCACTTCAACCCACACCTCCACTTGTAAACCCACCCCCACCACATATCATGGCAGCATGGTATGCGCCCTTAGTCCTTCCTGTACCATTAGTCAATCTTCCACAGGACTATCAGTCCAAAATTCCATTATATGATGCTAATAATACCATAACGGCATCTCAACATGTGGACAAGATGAATGACTACTTTGACAGAAATGAAATTGATAATGAATCTGTCAAAATCAGATTGTTTGCTCAAAGTTTGGGGGGAGATGTGAGAAAATGGTTTAAAGGTTTAACCCCCCATAGTATTAACGACCTTCAAGCCTTCCATCAAACATTTTTAAACAAATGGGAAGTAAGGAAAAACCCTCTCCAAGTCCTTGCCGACTACAACAATCTCCATAGGAACCCTGGGGAAAGTGTACAAGCTTATTGTACCAGGTTCAACAGTGTGTATAATGCACTTTCCCCTGAACTGAAACCTCCTCAGGGATCGGCCTTAAACAAATTTCCTGAAGGGTTTGATCCAGACATGACATATTCACTCAGAGAAAGAGTCTTTGCAACCCTTGAAGATATGCAAAGAGGTGCCCTTTCTGTAGAGGTGAACCTCATGGAGAAAAGAGCAAGGATGAAAGCTGAAAAGAGAGTATCTTTTAGAGAGGAATCCACCCCTTCTACTTCAAGCTCAAAGATGGAAAGAATGATGGAAGAAATGATGAAGAAAATGAGCATTCTAGAGAGAGCGCAAGCAAGTTTAAGTCAAAGCGCTCCTCAAAACAGAAACCAAAACCAGAATCAGAATCTTAGAAGAAATCAGCCTCCAAACAGACCCAGGGAAGATGATCAGCAGATCATCCCTCCCTTTCATCAGAAATTTTTAAGTGAGGTCGAGGAAACAAATGAAACAACAGAGGATAACGATATAAATTTGTTTGGGGTAGATGATGATGACTTTGAGGTTCATTATGATGAAAAACAAGGTCTTTATATGCCTTGTGATGACAGAAGAGATGATAATCAGAATTACTATCAAAACATGGAAAATGCTGTCATAGAACCTTTAAGGGAATATGAACTCAGAAGTAAATCTAATCAACAAACCCCCAACAATAAAACCTCTGACAAACCTTCTCAAAACAGCACTGCAACCAAGTCTAAGACAATCAAACAAAAGGACAAAACGGTGGCTGTTGATTCTGGTAAGGGTAAAGAGAAAGACACTCAAAATATTGAAAAACAAAGTGCAAACATTAGTAGTACTAGCACCTCAGTTAGTACTCCTGCAAAGGTAACTATTTCAACTGTAGATAAACCAAATCAACAAGCTGCTATTGCTGATAAAATGGCAGCAAACAAGGCTGAAGTCAATGCTTTGAAGAGTCAAAACCTTTTCAGCCTGGAACAGGAAATCTCAAAGATCAAAATCTCTATTCCTTTGACTGAGTTAGCTGCCCAACATGTATATAGGTCCAAAATTTTGAAGGCTTTGAACTTAGAAAAGAATGAAGACACCCTCAATCTTAATGATGACCAACCAGAGCTTATTTTTGGTCCCGAGATTGAAGGAAAGTTCCAAGAGGGTCCTATCCCTCCCTTTTATGTAAGCTTAAACGTTCATGACAAAATTCTGCACAATGCTATGCATGACTCAGGCGCTTCCCATAATTTAATGCCAAAAGCTGTAATGGAAAGCCTGGGTCTTGAAATTACCAGACCTTACAAAGATTTGTACTCTTTTGACTCAAGCAGAGTTAAATGTCTAGGTTTGATAAAGGATCTCTGTGTTAACTTAGCCCAGATCCCAGCCAAATGTTTAGTCATGGATGTTGTTGTGGCTGATGTCCCCCCAAAGTATGGAATGCTTTTATCAAGATCTTGGGGTGCTAAGCTGCAGGGAACCATGCAGATGGATATGACTTACGCGACTATCCCTGTTTTTAATCAGACTAGAAGACTTTACAGGGAATCCCACATGCAGTACACAGTGACAAGTCAAGATCGGCCTCAAAACTCCCCTCTCTATGCTATAAGCACGAGCCTTGATTCTTTCATCATGTTCAATGATGAAGCACTTACGGGACAAGTCATTTCAAAGGAAATGATGACTGAAACAAAGGGAGAGGGACATAACGCTGAAATGCCGGAACAGTCTATTGTGTCTGAAGATCCTAGCAAACTAAACATAGATCTTGAACTGCAAGTTATCGATCCTTTGAACTTAAATTTTGGCAGTCAGGGATACAGTCCTCAACCCAATGAAAAACTTGAGGAATCAAAAAATACAAAGTCCATTCACCAAGCTGAAAATCTACCTCTCTGGACTATGTATTTTGATGGGTCATGCACCAAAACAAATGCTGGTGCAGGTGTTTGGATCACTAACACTGAAAATAATCATACAGAATGTATCTCATGCAAATTAAACTTTCAGTGTTCCAACAACATAGCAGAATATGAATCCCTTCTCTTAGGCTTGCATCTTTTGAAAAAACTAGGTGCCAAGAGAATCGATGCATATGGGGATTCTGAATTAATCATTAGGCAAGTCAATGGGGAGTATAATGCAAATCACCCCAGACTTAGGGCCTACAGGAATGATGTCATTGATCTTTTGAAAACATTTGAGGAGTACACCTTATCTTTTGTCCCAAGGAAAAGAAACATTGCAGCCCACAATTTAGCCTTTGCTGCTAGAACCTGCCCAATGCTGTATGATGACACCTCTCAGATAAAATTCAGACCAGATATCCCAGATAACAAAAAATATTGGCAGGTATTTGATGGAGATAAACAAATAGAAGACTTCATGCAATTCAGAAATGAGTTTGAACCCCATAGTTCAGATTCAGACTATGATACAGACTGCAGTGAAGAAAATTTTCTTGGTGAAGAAGAACCATCTCCACAACTGGTAGATATAAACCATCAGGCTATCATATCTAGAAACCAAACAGAATCAAGTGCAAAACCTGAAACAGAAGAAATGGAAACTCTGCATTCTAATAATGATAGTCTGCCTAAGGGTTTGGCCCCTCTAGAAGAACTATTTGATTTTGATGATGTGGCCAACAAACCAAAGCTGGAACCCGTGGAAACTGAAGTGGAGGAATGTAATATAGGCAGTGAGGAAAAACCGAGATTGATTAAACTGTCTAAAACTTTACCAGCTCACATTAAACTCAAATACTTGGATTTGTTTAAAGAATTTTCTGATGTTTTTGCATGGAGTTACGGAGATCTTAAATCCTATGACACTGAAATAATACAGCACAAAATCCCTCTTAAAGAAAACCAAAAACCATTCAAACAAAAACTGCGCAGAATCAACCCTGTCCAGCTGCCATTGGTTAAGAAGGAAATTATGAAGATGCATGATGTTGGCATTATTGTCCCTATTAGATATTCTGAGTGGGTATCTAATCTGGTGTCAGTTAGGAAAAAGACTGGAGAAATCAGGCTTTGTATAGACTTCAGGAATTTAAACAAAGCTTCATTAAAGGACAACTACCCTTTACCCAAGATGGATCATATTTTGCAAAGGGTGGTAGGGTCTAAAAGAATTTCTTTGCTGGATGGCTATTCGGGGTATAATCAAGTCCTAGTCC
Source organism: Pinus albicaulis (assembly GCA_034641835.2). Taxonomy (NCBI): domain Eukaryota; kingdom Viridiplantae; phylum Streptophyta; class Pinopsida; order Pinales; family Pinaceae; genus Pinus; species Pinus albicaulis. Next base: position 54,804,633 of record CM076578.1, read on the forward strand.
ACCCTGATGATCGATTAAAGACAGCTTTTACTACACCTTGGGGCACTTTCATGTATGTGAAAATGCCTTTTGGTTTAATGAATGCTGGAGCAACCTTTCAAAGAGCCATGGACATAGCATTCTCGGAAGAATTAGGCTTCTTCATCATTATCTATCTTGATGATGTAACTGTGTTTTCAAAAACAGATGAAGAACACTTAGAACACTTGAGGAAAGTTTTCGAGAAGTGCAGAAGGTTTGGGATATCTTTGAACCCTAAGAAAACTTTATTTGGTCTCCAAGAAGGTAAGCTTCTTGGGCATATCATTTCAGAACAGGGCATAAAGATAGATCCCATGAGGATTGAGGCCATATTGCAAATCTCCCATCCTCGAAATATCAAAGAGTTGCAGTCTTTCATTGGAAAGATAAACTTTTTAAGAAGGTTCATCCCCAACCTGGCTGAGCTCCTTAGGAATATCACAAACATGTTAAAAAAGGAGCAAGGGGTAAAATGGACCTCAGAAGCAAAGACATCCTTTGAACTGGTAAAACAAGCTTTAACCAAAACACCAGTTGTAATAAGTCCTGATTTCTCAAAAGATTTTTATATCTTCTCATTTGCATCAGAACATACTATAGCTGCTGTTCTTTTACAGAAAAATCCACAAGGGCAAGAGCAGCCCATTGCATTCTTTAGCAAGGCTTTGAGGGATGCCCCTTTGAGGTATAACATTATGGAAAAACAGGCTTTTGCTTTGGTAAAAGCTTTAAAAAAATTCAGGGTATACATCCTTCACTCACACATCATTGCCTTTGTCCCAAATTCAGTTGTAAAAGACATTTTAACCCAGGATCCAGATGGTAAGAGAGGTAAGTGGATTGCTGTTATTCTTGAATACGATTTAGAGATTAAACCCACTAAGCTCATCAAAGGTCAGGGTCTAGCTAAATTAATGGCTGAATCAAATTGTAAAGTTCTTGATATTAATATGATTAATGCTTTGGATGACCAAGAAGAATTCTCAACTCCCATTGTTGAAGATTATTTTGCGAATTCTCCTTGGTATACTGATATTGTTTATGTTTTGCTTAATTTAAACACACCTCCTGGTTTATCCAAAACAAAGGCAAGCTTCCTAAAGTTAAAAGCTGTAAACTATTGCATTATTGATAAATGTCTTTATTGGAAAAATGCTAGTGGTATATTGCTTAAATGTTTGCCTGAGTTTGATGCAGAAAAGATTAAGCGGGAATTCCATGAAGGAGAATGTGGAGGCCATTTGTACTGGAAGTCAACAACCAACAAAATTTTGAGGGCTGGTTTCTATTGGCCTACTCTTTTTCCTGATGTGCACAAACTTACAACCACTTGCCATAAATGCCAATTGTTCGAGGGCAAGAGAAAATTACTACCCCTTCCTCTGCATCCAATCACTGTTGAAGCCCCTTTTCAACAGTGGGGACTTGACTTCATAGGAGAAATCCACCCATCATCCTCTGCCCAACATAGGTGGATCCTTACTGCCACAGACTATTTCACTAAGTGGATAGAAGCCATTCCTTGTAGACAGGCCAATGATTCAGTTATCATAAAATTCATAGAAACCAATATCCTTTCCAGATTTGGTTGTCCTACCAAGATCATTACAGATAATGCAGCAGCATTTGGATCAAAGAAAATGGTTGAATTCTGTCATAAGTATCAAATAACATTGGGGCACTCCACAGCTTATTACCCTCAAGGTAATGGACTTGCAGAGTCTTCCAACAAAAGCTTAGTGAACATAATAAAGAAACTGTTGGAGGACAACAAGAAGTCTTGGCACACGAAGCTGATTCATGCACTTTGGGCTGACAGATTGACATTGAAGAAATCCATTGGTATGCCACCCTTCCAGCTTGTGTACGGTGGAGATGCAATTTTTCCTAACAGCCTTGGTGTACCGGTTATGAAGTTAATTCAAGAGTTACAGACTGAAGAAGATGACATAATCAGAAGAATAAATCAGACCATTCATCTTCAGCAAACCAGAGAGGAAGTGTACAACAAAGCATTACAGAAGCAAGACAATATCAAGAAGATATTTGACAGAAGAACAAAGGCCAGTAATTTCAAAGTTGGGGACAAAGTTTTAAAGTGGGACTCAAAGAGGGAGGACAAGGGAAAGCATGGTAAATTTGACAATCTGTGGCTTGGCCCTTACTCCGTTCATTCAGTTGCTGGAAACAATGCATTCTTCTTACAAGAACTAAATGGAACAGAATTGTTTGGGGGTCCTGTGAATGGCAGGATGCTTAAGCATTACCGGTCTTAAAATTATTTCATGTTTGAAGTCTTTTCACCTTTTTTTCCATTGTAAATATTTCGTCCACCATTGCATTTAAAGTTATGAAAAATCAAAAAATACAAAAACAAAGAAAGAAAGAAAAGAGGGCAGAAATGAAAACAAGAAAGGCAAATTCCCATGCCAAAAAAGAGAAATAAATCTGAAAGTGTGCAAGCCTAAATGCCACTCCTTGAAACACACTTCTAATTGGTCAAACTGTTTAATCTTGACTAATTCGCTTTCAATTTTCTGCTGATAGGGTAGCAAATTTGATTTGTCAAACTGTTTAATCTTGGCTTATCAGTAGATAGAATAGGGTAGAAATTAAGGTTCAAACAAACTCAAAATCTGGACCAAAGTTTCCAAAGAGATGACTCAAAACTACGCCAATTTCTGAGTCAGAAAGAAAAGACCTGGTTCTAATTCACTCAAAACTTGAACCAGAGGAAACATAAAGATAGCTCACTAAAAAGAAAGAACAGAGCTGTGAATATGAGAGAAGGCCATAATGAGAAAATTTTCAGATCTTAAGCCTTCTGTTTTGATTTAAAATTTTCTGCAAATAATAATCTATGTGCAGCTTGTCTTTATGCCATAGATCATAGCAAGTCGAACAGCTCAATCTTGGCTTGGCTATGTTTAAATTTCTGTTGTAGAATTTAGAGAATGAAAGTTTGTTGGACTGTTTAATCCCAACAAACAGTAGAATAGGTAGAGGAATATCTGAACTCAACTGTTTAATCTGAGTTCAGGGAGAAATAAGGAGTAGAAGTAGATTAGATTTACTTCTTTCAAAAGAATAAAATGTTGTGTTAAGAGTTTGCCAATCCAAGTGCACTCTGATGAAGAAAAAATGTTATATCAGTAGGATTGGGGTAGGTAAAAGCTGTATTGATGAAATTCATCTCTCTTTCATGACTAACTTTATTTTGTCCAGAAGACAAGCAAGAGCAAGTGATGGGTCAGACACCAGTCAACATCCCAGAGAAATCAAGTCTGAATTCTTGATGCCTTCAAGAAGGCACCATCCCCAAGTGGAGCCACTGTTAGCCACCCATGTTTTTCAAATTATATCAGCTGGTGGAAAAATATTCTTGGCAGCCTTCAAGAAACAAATTCAACCCTAAAATTGTTGGTACTTGAAGTCTGTTGGTAAGATTCTAAACTACTGATTGGTTCTACATACTCTCCATCCTCTCTGCCTCTGATGTTCCATGAAAATCCTAATCAAATATTGCTGCATCCTCCTCCTTTTTCCTCTCCCCTTCTTCCACCTTTCCTTCGTTTCTTCAACTCTCCTTTCATCCATAAAAACCCCATAAAACCCTTTTATATTCCTTATTCCTCCATTTAATCTCATTTCCTAAGGTTAAAACCCACTTTTTAACCTATCGGAACCTTTCTCCTCTCGCAAAAATCATTCAAAAAACCATAGAAAAACATGCGTTTCTATGCGTTAGGTTTTAGCCCCCCAGGCTAAGCCCCTTTTCGTTTCTTCCTCCATATGCCCTGACGCCAGAACTGTGTGCTAAGACCGCCAGGCGCTTAACCCTCAGAAATAATTTATCACCCGAAAACATTGAAAACCTTTGTAAAACGCAAAGTTGGGTTTATTGTATTTTTCCACCAAAGAAAATCATATTAAAACTCAGCCGTCGATCTGTCCCATGGATCAATGGTGCGGAGTGTACCCCTTATCTGGTGGACCCCCCCTTCGCCGCGCTGTTTTCCATTTCCACCGGTTTTGTGCCCGTACCACCTTTCGTCCGGAAGCGGTTTTATACCGTCGGCCAGCGATCCCACACGCTGGCCGACACGTGTCTTCCACTTCATCCCAAAACCACCATGCCATGTCTATTGCCCGCGCGTTAAACCTCGTCCTATGGCCATGCAGCGGGATTCATCTCCGCCGTCGGATCCGGGCCCTCCCATCCGACGGTCCCTGATCGCCTTTTCCGCTCACCCTTTAACGAACTCGCCCGCCCGTTAAATCTTCCCCGGCGCATTCAAGAGCCGATCCCCACCGTCGATCTCCGCGGATCGACGGCTCTCATTTGTTCTCCCGATTCCATTGTACAGTCCACCTTTTTCCCCGTTGACTGTTCAATTCGCTCCCAACCGTTGATCGCCATACGATCAACGGCTCTGATCGCTCCTTTTTCCCGCACGCCCTCCGATGCAGTCTATCCATATAACGCAGGATTTCCTCATTTTTCTTGTTTTTTGCAGGTTTTTAAGGTTTTTCTTCGTGTTCTATAAAGATCTGAAGGATGGGGGTGACGACTCCGGTCCTTCCGATTAATTCAGGGAATCGATCATACGGAGGAGAACAATGATATCAACAAAGTTTCATGAGCTTTGGTTGCCACATATCCCTGTAAAGCTCGAAGAATGCCATCGATATCATAGCAGAGGAAGAGTATCAGGTTTTGAAGACAGAATGAACCAGAGCAGCAGTTTTATGAATAAATTTGCGGGGATTACGGCTAAGACGGTTATCAAAAGCCTAATCCCCGGCTCAGAACACGGATTAAAGCAAAACCTAAAAGTGTTCAGCAGACAGATCGCCTCCACCGCCATACTTTGAGGCGAATTGATTCCTCAACCACCACAGTGCCACCTATTGCCTCAGAATGCTCAATCAGAGGATGAATTTATTGAACAGGATCAGATATTATGCCTCGAACAACCAAAGAAGTTATTACTGCATCGGATTTCAACGACAGAATGTTTGCAAGTAACCCTAACAGTACGCAGAGCCTCAAAGGTCAACATAAGCTCTCTTCGAGCTTACTTCTTAAGTATAAACACATTAATGCAATGTAACACCTGTAGAATTTCTTCATCGAGCCTCACGGGTTCGGGAAGACATTAATTCTGCATTGATTGTATTTGAGATATTTTCATCAGATCTCACCTCCTCATCCTTCTATAAATACTCCAGAAGAAGATGAGCGAGGGGTTGGATTAGTTGGTTGTCTATGTAATTGCTGAAGCGCTGTAGCTATTTCTGAGTGGAAACTCTTGACTGTAAATAGTGGTTTCATAGGCTCTTGGAGCTCTGCTTGTAACAAATAGGTTAGGTTGTGAAGAGAGATGTATTAAAACATTGGACTTGAAGATTGTAACCGGTTTGAAGCAATCAATACAAGCTGATTTATGGGATCCTGGTCTATGCTGATGGTGATGTTATTCTCACTGTAACTTGTCATTTTATTTCTGTTTACAATTTGTTTCATTTTCCACTATAAAGAACAGTTTAAACAGTGTTAGAATTTGCTGTATACCAGTGATCTTCTCTGGCTGAAAAATCTTTATCCCAATTTTTTCTTCTTATTGTGTTATTTAGAAATGATTTAATTCAGTCTAAGCACAGAGATGCTGGCGTTCCCTCATCTTTTCGTCACTGCTGAATGTTATTTTTAAATGTTACTCTCATGTATGTTGTGTAAGGAATGAATTGAGGAAATCAAAGGTTAGCCCTGAGTCCCTTTCTTGTTTGCTCAACTATTTGTCTGTTTCCCTTAGGATGTGTCAAAAGCTGACTAGTTTCAAAGTACTTATCAGATCTTGGGCCATTCTGTGTTATCTTGGTGATTGTCTTGGAAGTAACTAAGTAAAGAAGAACTAAGATGAGGAGAAAGGTGAGCCCTGCCCGCTAGTTTTTGCTCCAAAGGTTGCCTTCAAGTTTCCCTTTGTTTTTAATCTGTGTTCTATTAGAAGTGTATCAAAGGCTGGATAGTTTCAAAGTACTTACCAGATCCTAGTTTGCTTCTATGTTTTCCTTAAGTGCCTGGTCAAAGGCTGGCTAGTTTCAAAGTACTTACCAGATCCTGGGCTGCTCTTTGTTCTGCATCTGTTAATTCCCTTTCTTTTTGTATCACCCCATTCCATAAATCAAACTTGAAAGAGATCCTTAGGCCTAGATGACTTGCCCCATAGATTACTCCTGAACCTGGTTGTTTCAATTAAATTCTCTTATGACTCCATAGCCCAATGGATTGAAAACTTGCCATCATCTTTCTTTAGAATCAAAGCTTATTTTGTTCACTTGCAACTTCTCACCTTTGAACCTATTTGCATATAGATCTTTCCACCTCAGACAGCAACTATGTTCCACCATCTGAGAAAACCAAACAAAACCTTCGGCCTTCATAACTAGCCTAATACCATCACCCTAAACTTCAAAGACAATATCCATCTTTGTACATATTGGAGAGATCCCTCTCCGGATTCAGGAGGGCTAGATCCTAGAATCCCAAAGTTGGTTGAAATGATGTTAACTCTGTGATCGGACTTTGCCAATCTTGCTTGTTACAGAGACCTAACAGGACCATCATTAGCAGATTTATGGGATGAAGATCAGTTCCTTCAAAGAAGTAATGAGCCATTGTAGACTATGATACTGATGAAGAAAGTTATGAAAGCTTGGAAGTAAGTAAATATTCGTTGGATCTTTTCTTTGCTTCATCTTAGACCATCAGTAATAGTTTCCATCTAATTTGGAATCAGCATCCTTTCAGCTCAAAGGTTGTGAAGAAATTTTTGAGCAGGTTGAAACCAAGGAGCCTTCTCTTGAAAAAGAGGAATAAATTGAACATACCCCTACTCAAGAATATAATAACCTCTTCACAGAGTTCAACCCACTAAATCAAAATATCTTGGGACTTCAAGACAACATCACTGCCAAATATGATGAGTCCTCCAGTTCAGATAATAATGAAGATGAGGAAGTTTTTCTTTCTCAAGATAATATTTATCTTGATCGAGTGGCGAAAAAAGAGATAATCCTAGTTGAAATGCATCATGTAGATACTCCTAACTAGGCATTATTTCAAGATCCCTATGTGGATTTCCGGAAGACATCTGAAGAGGGGATAAAGGTTGCAAACAACAACATATCACCAAGTACAACAAAATAAATTTTAAGCAGTGCTGCTAAAGAACCAAGAGATTGGGAATGCCCACGTCTGTCTTACATGCTCAAAGAGATGAGAAAATACCAGTCATGGAACCATCTGATTGACTGGATGTGTTGGAAAAGATAATTTTCCAGCTAAACATATAAATATTCCAAGTTAGAATAGGTTAGATAAGAATGTCAATAAAGCTCAGCTTTGAGCATTTAGTTAGTTGCTGATTTCTGCTTTGAAAGAAAAAATGAACAAATACAAAAACAATAAAACATAGAAAAGAGGGCAGAATGAAAACAAGAAAGGTACAACCCCATACCAAAAAAAATAAATAATGTCTGAAAGTATGCAAGCTTAAATGCCACTACCACAAGAAACACTTTCTATTCAATCATATAGTCTAATCATGATTGGATAATGTTTAAATTTACTGCTGATAGGTAAGTGAATTAGATTTGCCAAACAGCTCAATTTTGGCTTATCAATAAGGTAGATTAGGATAGAGGAAACAAAGGTTCAAAAAAATTCAATATCTGAACCTATGAATCTCAAAAGAAGAATGGCTCTAATTAGATTAAATATTGAGCCAAAGATAGAAAACAAACTGGTTCCAATATGCTCAAAACTTGAACCAGATGAGAGAGAAAACATAGCTCAAGTAAAATCAAAATCAGAATTGAAGAAATAATGAAGGATGTTTTAGTTTTCAGATCTTAAGCCTTCATAATTTTGTTTTACTTTTCTACAAATAAAATCTATGTGCAGCTTGTTTTTATGCCATAGATCTACAGCAAGTCAAATTGCTTAATCCCGGCTTGGCTGCTTTTAAATTTCTGTTTTTAGAATTTAGAGAAAATAGATCTGTCAGACAGTCTAATCCTAGAAGATAGTAGTTAGGTAGTGAAATTATGAGTTCAACTGCTTAATATAAACTCATGGAGGAATAAGTTTAGACTTAGATCAGTTTACTGTTTTCAAAAGAATAAATGTTTATGAAGAGAGTTTGCTAGTCCAAATGCACTCTGAAAGAAGAAAAAATGTTAGGATCATTAGGAATGGGCAGGTAGAGATGTTGTTTTGATAGAATTCCATTGTTTCAGATTGCTGCAGAGGTTATCATATCAAAGAAATATTAGCCAAAAGAAAAGAAAGGCCGCTGCCCAATGGATTAAGGCACTGTTTTATTGAAAAGCCAGAGATCAACAGTTGAGGTTCTGGACACCTAAAGAACCAGTTTTCCTCCCCATGTGGAGCCACTGTTAGCCACCTATAAAATATTTTCATATCAAATGGTGGCTAAACCTTTTCTAGCCTTCAAGAAACAATTCATCTCCAAATTGTGAGTTCTTAAAGTCTTATGATGATAATTATCCTTGGAATTAATCTTCACCGGTGTTTCACTATTAATCCTCAAGAACCTGCTATTTACTAAGAGAAAGACTGCTTGAGAAGCTCCATTTTCCCTCATTACACTTTTCCATTTCATTCTCCATTTTATCCATAAAACCTTCATTTGACTCTGTAACCCTTCCAAAACCCTCTTTAAACCTTATATCTCCCTTTCATTTGGTTTAAAAATCCTTCTCTCATCTATCGGGACCCTCTTTTGGCCTTAAAATCTCTATTTTTGGCGTAAAAATAGCCCTTTGCACTTCTGAAATCATTAAGCCCCCGAGGGCTTATTACCTTTAGCTATTTCCTCCACACATCCTAAAGCCCCGCAATCAGGCACTTAAAACACAAAGCCCCCATGCTAAAATCCTTACCTTTCCTCTATTTTTGTTTTCCCGACATTATGGTTCTGAGCGAATCTTGACCGTTGATCTACAAAGATCAACGATCGTTACGCTATCTTTCCTTCCGTCCATTCACTTGCCATTCTCTCCTACTTTCAAAATAACCTGCCCCCATCTATGAATCTCAATCGTTCATTCAGACAATCCGATGATCAGGACTTAACCCGATAACCTAGCACTTGTCCACTACGCGAGAAAACATTACTTCACCATGGACCCCGCTTAAAATTTTACCCCACAACTTTTCATCCATCGCACTCAACCCGCACCGTTGGATCTGGTGCCTCTAATCCAACGGTCGATGATCTATATTGCGTAACTTTTGGCTCTGTTCCGCAGTGCACTACTTCCGTGTGATAAAAGTGGTTTTCATTTTCCACGTGTCAAGCGATGAATGGAATCGTGTTCCAAAAGTTAATACCACCTACCCCCCCAAATGTTCCGCAAAAACCATTAATGGTTTTCCCGAAACTGCTTCTTCTCAGTTCGTACCATAAATAAAATTTAAACCCCTGTTTCATTTTTCCGCTACGGTTTTTCCCCTTACACTGCTGCATCCATGCATCCTCATAGCACCGACCGCTTCCATACACCCTCCAAAGAAGTCTTAAACATATCTTCACAGGATTTATATAATTTTTGTTTATTTTGTGCAAGTTCTATATAGTTCTCCCATAGTTATAAAGATAACGCGAAGGCCAGGGATGACGATTCCAAACCTTCAGTATAGGAAGGGATCTAAGGAATTTTCAATTCCATAGTCTCGGTCGATATATCATGATTATCGATCCATTAAACGAAACCCTCCACTCAAGCAAACCCTCTGTGCACCTGCAAAACAGAAAGCACAGTCAACATCGATTAATGAAAGAGTATCAGTGGAAAAAATAAATATCAGAGCATAATTGAAGGATTAAAAATGTTAATCAAAGTTTAAGGGATTAAGGCACAAACTCAGGAATCAAAGGCCTAATCCACAAATGAAACAGATGATCATAGTCAGCAATTCGAGGATGATTAAAGATAAAGTCTCAAAGCCCGAATGAGGCATAAACACAGTATTAAAAGTAAATGAGTGTTTAAAGAAGTGAAAGAAGAAAAAACAATTAAGGACACCTCAGAACCATGTCAAAGGAGATAATTGAATCCCCAGCTACCAAAATTTCCACCTGTAACCCCTCTGCCTCAAAGGAATACCCAGATCAAATCTCAATCAGAAACATTTAGACCAAAGACAACTAACAGTTATTACAAACAAAAGAACATATTTTAAACTATCAGTAAAGTTATTGCAAAGATAAGAAAGTGCCTTAAAGTCAATATTTTCACCCACTAAGCCTGAAAAGTCAGAAACCGAGTAAATGAAATAGAGTTGTAATTCAATGCATTCATGCCTTATGCCTTGCATGGTTTTCAAGGCTAGGAGTTACATTTAGTATGGGATTAATGATACCTAAACGCTAGAACTCTTCCACCTCCTCATTTCTTCTATAAATACTTCTGAAGAAGATGAGAAGTTGTTGGTTGGTTGGTCACTAGTTGTAACACTGAAACTCTCTGAAATAATACATAGTCTATCTGAAGTTGAAGAAGAAATTGAAGTCTTGGAAGCTGGATTATGTTTTGACATGCTTGTTCTTGAGAAGGCTCTATCATTGGATCCCTGAGCTTGGCTATTGGTGATGTATTCTGACCTGTCTATTGTTTTTCCTGTTTTCATTATGTTTCATAAATTCTTACTATAGTAGGATGAAAATTTTAGGCTAAGAAATGACTCCTGGAAGCACCTTAGACCTGTTTATCCTTAATTTTTTTATGTTTTATTCTACTAAGGCATTTCAGAGTCTTTAATCATTCTCTTGAACCCTTATGCTTGTTTATTTCTCAAATAGTTTAAATAGTTGATTCCAGCATGATTTATCATTTTCCCTACTTGCCTGCTACCACTTCAAAACTATTTTTGAAGTCTCCCTTTGAAGTACCATTGTTTATAGTTCGCCAAGGAGGTCTGTTTCGATCATACCCTTTGTCCCTACTTGAAAAATTGTTTTATAGGTCTTTATAGTTGTGATCATAGATGTGTTAGGTGTTCCCTCTTCTATGACTGTAATTATCAGTGAATCTTTCATGTTTTCTAACTCCTTTGAAATAAAGTCTTTGAGGAAATAGGGTGTTCCCCAAATCTTAGATTTCATTTTAAAATTTGTCTTGAAGTCATTATTTGCTTAAAGTGTGGTTTGTAGAATTCATGGTTAGCCATGTCTATCAAATACCTCTTTATTTTTCAAGTTATTTTTTTAAGTTCCCTTTGTTGAGAATTAAACTTCTCTTTTCAAAATCATTAATGTCCATCTCATTCACAAAAGCTAAAGGATCCTGTGGCCAAGTTAGATTTGCCCTTTGATATCCCATATCCATTGATGAGCTTTTCATAAACTTCTTCTTAACTCCATTGCCTAATGAATCTGATACTTATTCTTTGTATCTATAACTACTTAGACCTTTTCATATTATGTTGTGCCAATCCAACCAATCAAACAAACCAAACAAACACCTGCACTTAATAACTAGTCTAAAATCAATACTTAAAAGAAAACAAGATAAATCTTTGCAAAACAAATAATTTGGGAGATCCCTCTCTGAGAACAAGAGGACTAGATCCTGGAACTCTAAATATTGGTTCTAATGTTGTCTTGTATTTTGGTTAGCCAATCTATCAAAACTCAGGAACACCAACATAATGTCGATCACGGTGGGAATTTTGAGTAAAATTACATCTTATACATCCTTAAAGACCTCAGAAGACCCAAAACGTTTTTAGATTGGTATTTACATCAATAAATGGTGGTGGACCATAAAACATTTTACCTCCAAAAGAGCTAAAAATTTCCACCTCGGGACTCCACTGGCCTCCAATAGGCATATTACCCCTTCAATATTTGTAGACTCCATTTGGGAATGCATTGAGCAATCCCAATCATACTGTTGGTCGACAAAAAAATTTAAATCATCCACCTGGCGGCTCCACAACTCTCAGAAAACCAAATGACTCCACTGGTAGAAGACTCTGAACTGGTTGAATAGACACAGTGACCTCTTTCCTGATTTACAAACATGATTCGAAGGATACAATGAAGATATGCCCCAATGTGTAGAGATCATATCCCTGGGTTTCCACAGAAGATGCCCCAGGTGAATTGGGATGACAACCTACCTTTTTTTCAAGGTGAAAATTTTTATAACCCTTTATTACATCTCATCAAATTTCATATACATGTATGGAGGTTGAAAGTGGAATGGCATGAAGACTGCCTTATGAAAATTTTTATGTTGACATTAGAAGGAGAAGTAAGGGAATGATACGAATGGTTAAGGACTGGTAGTTTGTTTTCTCTAAGAGACCTCCACATAGAATTGTATGATCATTACAAGGAAAAATCCCCATATCTATTATTAGAGGGAAGTTATTGTAATCAATCTGAGGGCCTCATAGAATACCTTGCAGTAATTTATGAAGATTTAGGAAATTGGCAGCCTGAAGATCTCGTAGCAGCCATCCATGAATTTCATACCCAAGACAAATATCATAAAAAAATAGATGAATCAATTGACGAATAAATAAATCAAGGAACAAAAGAAATTCCTCAAGATATTCCTGCAATCATGAACAATGATTCATCATCCCTTATAGCTGAGGCTCAAGAAGACATCCAACCTCAAAATCAGTCTTCACAAGAGACAAAGAACTGTTGTACTCCTGTTCAAAGGAACATAGAAGCATCTTCCCCTTTGACAGAAAAAGAGATAGATCAGATTATTAATAAACAGGCAGTCTCTGAAACATTTTGCAAAACAAATACTCTTGCCCATTCACATAGAGAACTTTGTTGTACAGATTTAGAAAGTTCTTTTTTAGATGAGAATAAAGAAGGGCCTGCTGATAACCCAGTATGTTTGATTGGTAGTATTACTTATATTTATGATTTTCCTAACTTTTATCTATTTAGTGATGATGCTCCCCAAACATAAGTTAATCTTGCAGGACCATCATTAGCAGATTTATGGGATGAAGATCAGTTCCTTCAAAGAATTAATGAGCTAGTGCAGACTATTTATGATACTGATGAGGAAAGTTATGAAATCTTGGAAGTAAGTAAAGATTCGTTGGATATTTTCTCTACTTAATCTCAGACCATCAGTAATAGTTTCCATGTGATTGGGAATCATCAGCCTTTCAGCTCAAAGGTTGAGAAGGAAAGCAATGAAGAAATTTTTGAGCAGGTTGAAGCCAAGGAGCCTTCTCTTGAAAAAGAGGAAGCAATTGAACATACCCCTGCTCAAGAATATGATAACCTCTTCATAGAGTTCAGCCCACTAAATCAAAATATCTTGGGACTTCAAGAGGATAGCACTGCCAAATATGATGAGTCCTCCAGTTCAGATAATAATGAAGATGAGGATGTTTTTCTTTCTCAAGAGAATGTTTATCTTGATCTAGTGGGAAAAAAGAGATAATCCTGGTTGAAACTCATCTTCCAGATACTCCTAACTAGGCATTATTTTAAGATCCCTATGTAGATTTCCCGAAGACATCTGAAGAAGGGATAAAGGTTGCAAACAATAGCATATCACCAAGTAAAACGAAAGACATTTTAAGCATTGCTGCTAATGAACCAAGAGAATGGGAATGCCCCTGTCTGTCTTACATGCTCAAAGAGATGAGGAAAGACCAGTCATGGAACCATCTAATTGACTGGATGTGTTGGAAAAGAGTATTTTCCAGCTAAAGATATAAATATTTCAAGTTAGAATAGGTTAGATAGGAATGTCAATAAAGCTCAGCTCTGAGAATTTAGTTAGTTGTTGATTTTTTCTTTGAAAGAAAAAATGAAAAAATACAAAAACAATAAAACATAGAAAAGAGGGCAGAATGAAAACAAGAAAGGTATAGCCCCATACCAAAAAAGAGAAATAATGTCTGAAAGTGTGCAAGCTTAAATGCCACAATTACAAGAAACACTTTCTATTCAATCATACTGTCTAATCATGATTGGATAATGTTTAAATTTACTACTGATAGGTTACTGAATCATATTTTCCAAACAGCTCAATATTGGCTTATCAGTAAGGTGGATTAGGATAGAGGAAACAAAGTTTCAAACAAATTCAATATCTGAACCTATGAATCTCAAAAGAAGAATGGCTCTAATGAGATTAAATGTTGAGCCAAATATAGAAAACAAAGTGGTTCCAATATGCTCAAAACTTGAACCAGATGAGAGAGAAAACACAGCTCAAGTAAAATCAAAATCAGAACTGAAGAAATAATGAAGGATTTTTTAGTTTTCAGATCTTAAGCCTTCACAATTTTGTTTTATTTTCTACAAATAAAATCTATGTGCAGCTTGTTTTTATGCCATAGATTTGCAGCAAGTCAAATTGCTTAATCCTGGCTTGGCTTCTTTTAAATTTCTATTTTCAGAATTTAGAGAAAATAGATCTGTCAAATAGTCTAATCCTGGCAGATAGTAGCTAGATAGTGAAATTATGAGTTCAACTGCTTAATCAGAACTCACGGAGGAATAAGTTTAGACTTAGATAATTTTACTGTTTTCAAAAAAATAAATGTTTATGAAGAGAGTTTGCTAGTCCAAATGCACTCAGAAAGAAGAAGAAATGTTAGGATCATTAGGAATGGGTAGGTAGAGATGTTGTTTTGATAGAATTCCATTGTTACAGATTGCTGCAGAGGTTATCAGATCAAAGAAAGACCAGCCAAAAGAAAAGAGAGGTTGTTGCCTAATGGATTAAGGCACTAGTTTATTGAAAATCCAGAGATCAATAGCTGAGGTTCTAGACACCTAAAGAACCAGCTATCCTCCCCATGTGTTGCCATTGTTAGCCAGATATAAAAATTTGTCATATAAAATGGTGGCTAAACCTTTTCTAGCCTTCAAGAAACAATTCATTTCCAAATTGTGAGTTCTTAAAGTCTTATGATGATAATTATCCTTGGAATTAATCTTCACTGCTGTTTCACTATTATCCCTTAAGAAACTGTTGTTTACTAAGAGAAAGACTGCTTAAGAAGCTCCATTTTCCCTCATTACACTTCTCCATTTCATTCTCCATTTTATCCATAAAACCTTCATTTGACTCTGTAACCCTTCCAAAACCCTCTTTAAAAATTATATCTCCCTTTCATTTGGTTTAAAAATCCTTCTCTCATCTATCGGGACCCTCTTTTGGCCCTAAAATCTCTATTTTTGGCCAAAAAACAACCCTTTGCACTTCTGAAATCATTAAGCCCCCGAGGACTTATTAGCTTTAGCCCTTTCCTCCATACATCCTAAAGCCCTGCAATAGGGCGCTTAAAACACAAAGCCTCCATGCTAAAAGCCTTACCTTTCCTCTATTTTTGTTTTCCCGATATTATGGTTCTGAGTGAATCTCGACCGTTGATCTACAAATATCAACGATTGTCAGGCTATCTTTCCTTCTGCCTGTTCACTTGCCATGCTCTCCTCCTTTCAAAATAACCTGCCCCATATATGAATCTCAATCGTTCATTCAGACGATCCGACGATTGGGACTTAACCCGATAACTCAGCACCTATCCACTACATGAAAAAAAATTACGTCACCATGGACCCCGCTTAAAATTTTACCCCGCAGCTTTTCATCCATCGCGCTCAACCCGCATCGTTGGATCTGGAGCCTCCAATCCAACGGTTGATGATCTATATTGCGTAATTTTTGGCTCTATTCCGCAGTGCGCTACTTCCGCATGATAAAATTGGTTTTAATTTTCCACGTGTCAAGTGATGAATGGAATCACGTTCCAAAAATTAATACCACCTGCCCCCCCAAATGATGCGCAAAAACCATTAATGGTTTTCCTGAAACCACTTCTTCTCAGTTCGCGCCCTAAATCAAATTTAAACCCCTGTTTCATTTTTCCGCTACGGTTTTTCTCGTTACACTGCTGCATCCATTCATCCTCATAGCTCCGACCGCTTCCATACACCCTCCAAGCAGCCTTAAACCTATCTTCGCAGGACTTATATAATTTTCGTTTATTTTTTGCACGTTCTATGGAGTTTTCCCACAGTTATAAAGATAACGTGAAGGCTAGCGATGACAATTCCATACCTTAAGTATAGGAAGGGATCTAAGGAATTTTCAATTCCATTGTCTCGGTCGATATATCATGATTATAGATCCATTAAACGAAACCCTCCACTCAAGAAAACCTTTTGCGCACCTACAAAACAACAAGCAAAGTCAACATCGATTAATGAAAGACTATTAGTGTCAAAAATAAAGATCAGAGCATAATTGAAGGATTAAAAATTTTAATCAAATTTTAAAGGGATTAAGGCACAAACTCAGGAATCAAAGGCCTAATCCACAAATGAAACAAATGATCACAGTCAGCAGTTTGAGGATGATTAAAGATAAACTCTCAAAGCCCGAATCAGGCATAAACACAGTATTAAAAGTAAATCAGTGTTTAAAGAAGTGAAAGAAGACAAAACAATGAAGGACACCTCAGAACCACGTCAAAGGGTCTAATTGAATCCCCAACTACCAAAATTGCCACCTGTAACCTCTCTTCCTCAAAGCAATACCCAAATCAAATCTCAGTCAGAAAAATTTAGGCCAAAGATAGCTAACAGTTATTACAAACAAAAGAACATATTTTAAACTTTCAGTAAAGTTATTGTAAAGATAAGAAAGTGCATTAAAGTCAATATTTTCACCCACTGAGCCTGAAAAGGTAGAAACAGAGTAAATGAAACAGAGTTGTAATTCAATGCATTCTTGCCTCATGCCTTGCATGGTTTTCAAGGCTAGGAGTTGCGTTTAGTATGGGATTAATGATACCTAAACCCTAGAACTCTTCCAACTCCTCTTTTCTTCTATAAATACTTCTAAAGAAGATGAGAAGTTGTTGGTTGGTTGGTCACTAGTTGTAACACTGAAACTCTTTGAAATAATACATAGTCTGTCTGAAGTTGAAGAAGAAATTGAAGTCTTGGAAGCTGGATTATGTTTTGACATGCTTGTTCTTGAGAAGGCTCTATCATTGGATCCCTGAGCTTGGGTGTTGGTGATGTATTTTGAACTGTCTGTTGTTTTTCCTGTTTTCGTTATGTTTCATAAATTCTTACTACAGTAGGATGAAACGTTTAGGCTAATAAATGACTCCTGGAAGCACCTTAGACCTGTTTATCCTTCACTATTTTATGTTTTCTTCTGCTAAGGCATTTCGAAGTCTTTAATCATTATCTTCAACCCTTATGCTTGTTTATTTCTCAAATAGTTCAAATAGCTGGTTCCAACATGATTTATGGTTTTCCCTACTTGCCTACTACCACTTGAAAACTATTTTTGAAGTCTCCGTTTGAAGTACAATTGTTTATAGTTAGCCAAGGAGGTTTGTTTCGATCATACCCTTTGTCCCTACTTGAACAATTGTTTTAAATGTATTTATAGTTATGATCATATAGGTGTTAGGTGTTCCCTCTTCTATGACTGTAATTATCAGTGAATCTTTCATGTTTTCTAATTCCTTTGAAATAAAGTCTTTGAGGAAATAGGGTGTTCCCCGAATCTTAGTTTTCATTTTAAAAGTTTTCTTGAAGTCATTATTTCTTAAAGTGTGGTTTGTAGAATTCATGGTTAGCCCTATCTACCAAATACCTCTATATTGTTGAAGTTATGTTTTTAAGCTCCCTTTGTTGAGAATTAAACTTCTCTGTTCAAAATAATTAATGTCCATATCATTCACAAAAACTAAAGGATCTTGTGGCCAAGTTAGATTTTCCCTTTGATATCCCATATCCATTGATGAGCTTGTCATAAACCTCTTCTTGACTCCATTTCCCAATGAATCTGATACTTATTCTTTCTATCTATAACTACTTAGACATTTTCATATTCTGTTGTGCCAATCGAACCAAACAAACAAACCAAACAAACACCTGCACTTAATAACTAGTCTAAAATCAATACTTAAAAGCAAACAAGATAAATCTTTGCAAAACAAATAATTTGTGAGATCCATCTCTGAGAACAAGAGGACTAGATCCTGGAACTCTAAAGATTGGTTCTGATGTTGTCCTGTCTTTTGGTTAGCCAATATATCAAAACTCAGGAACACCAACATTTCCTACCGTGGGTTGGAAATGGACCACCAAAAACCCTACCCCGATTCATATCTACCCCAAATAAATTTGAGATTCTGAGTTCCACTTACACTTCTATAAAATCTGCTATGGAGTCATATTGCACATACATCAGATGATTTTAAAAAAAAAGTCTCCTAGGGTTTTTGAAGAAGCCAATGTAGATATTCATCCAGTAGCTAGATGGTTTTCCAAAGAAAAGTTCACATATATTAGAGTATTTTGGAGTTATGCTCCTCCCCATGTTTTACCTTACTATGTTCCAAATAAATTACTTGTGAAATAAATAGCCTATCAGCTTGTCAATGGTGTCACAAAATAGCTAAAGGATGGTGAAAAGGCTATTTGGCCTACTTTCTGTCTACAGTGTGGCACCTTTTCTCTGGCTAATATTGGCCACACGTTCAAAGAGGTTCATAAGATTTAGTTATTGAAATTGGCATTTATGCTAGGAAAATTATATGATCCCAATGATGTGATTAAAAATTACATCGCATAGTTAAAAATGAAGCCTTTTATAAAGGAAGCAGATGAATTTGATGACTTCTTCCAAGGCATGGACAATTTCTCTGATATTTTCAAATTCATTTCTAGTCAATTAAGTCAAGAGGATGCTGAAGCTTTTAAAGCATATAGAAACAAGATACTAGAAAATGTTCCTTTGAATTTGTTGACTATTGAATATGAAAAACACACTCCAAGTGTTAGTCTGGGTGATGAAATGAAATATATATCTAAAAATGAATCAGGTCAATCACAACAACAGTGTGATAATTTGGATCAATCTAAAAATGAATCTGAATCTAAGAAAGAAAATTTAGAAATTGACCAAATTATTCAAGAGATATAAGTGCTGGAGAAAACAAGGAACAATGGGACAAAATAAAATTCGGAAATAGTTCAACATAGTCATAGCATGTTAGATCATTCTAAGCCATCTCAAGTAAAATATCTGATGAATGAATGGGAAGAATTTTCTGAAGTACTAAAGACTCCCAAAGAAAATCCCAATACTGATCAAACATCAAGTTTCCAAACACCAGAACCTTCACAGAAAATAGTTGAGATTGTCAATCCGCTACAAAGAGTTCCAGCAATGCATGACAAAGAAATCATACCAGCCTACCCTACAGATCAGATAGTTCTACAGATTGAAGATATTCCTTCATTAGATATTTTCTACAGTCCTAGATACAAGGTTGTAGTTAAAATAAATAAAATAAGAACGATTGATGAAACAACTCCAAAACCAACAGATGAATCAGTTGATGTACTTTGGAAGGATTACTCAGATGATCCCACTGAACATCTAACCAAGTTATCACAATATGCAGGGGTTCAGATCTGATCTATGATGGTGGACAATGATCATACATAGAAAGGTTAAAATCATCCACCTGGCGACTCCATTGTCCAAGATCCAGAGCTTCAAAGTTTAGAAGAAAATCCATTACCAAAGAATCCATATTCCAAATCATTAATGATGATACAAGATGACAGGGTTTTTGGCAAACCTTTCATCTCATGATATTTTCAATGAATTTAGGGACGGGTTATTAGAATTTCAGCTTGATGAGGATTTTCTAAGAGCTGTCTTTGTTATTTTGAAATCAAGAAAATGTTCTCCTCAACTTTAGATATGTTCTTGAGTTAGTTTATGAAAAGTATGAAAATGGCATTAAGATTTTGCATTCTCAAATTTAGTCTTATAATTTTCGAGATCCTAAAGCATTCTTGGATTCCTTCTCCAAAGCAAGAGGAAATTGTACTATCTTTTGACTTGAAGATTGAGCATGATTGTGCTTTCAAGTACAAGATTGAAGAAATAGTTTCAGGGTTTAATATTAAGGATACAATTAATCAATTATTCATTTAAGGCCTAGAAGCACAAATCATAGATCATTATTTTAATGGTCCTATAGCAAATTATATGGAGATTATTTTCAACTCAAGTCTGCAAACATGTTTTCTCTATGAGGATCAAATACATCAGTAATTTCCATTACACATCATATCTTTGATTATGAATACACATAGTCAATTTATGCTTCCAAGTTTGATGACAAGTAGTCAAATTATCCATTCATTTTGACAGCTACTTGACTAGCTTCATTGGCATTTTTGTATTACCTGATTCAACAAGATAATCGGTAGATTAGAGTAGGTAGATGAATGCAAATAAGCTCAGAATTCTGAGCATATTTTCAGTTTAAATTCAGTGTGTTTTCAGATTTCAGTTTGCAGAAAAGGCTTGGTTTTAGTATCAGATGTCCAGTTACAGATTATATGACAGAGCATGTTGCAGATCTGGGAACAACACAATAAAGAAGGCTACTGATCTTAAAGTTCTTGACATTTCACCAGGAAATTCCATCCCCATGTGGAGCCACTGTTAGGGTCCTATAATAATAGGATTCATAATTTTTGAATTGACTTTAATTAGTCTTGTTATGTGTAGATACATTTCTTTCTGCAAGTTATTTTTCCCATCACTTTCAGTCACCATGGGAACATATACTTTGGTTGATCACTTCTTTGTGGTTGACATACTGGAAACCAATGTGATTTTGGGTGTTCAATGGTTGATTACATTGGGGAAAGTCACCACTGATTGGGAGGCTTTTCAAATGGAATGGGTGGACAAGAAGAGTGGTGAAAATCAAATGATTAAAGGCATGCATACATACCCCTCACACACCACTTCCACACAAAGATCAGAGATGGATTTGGACAGTGGAAGAAAGGACCTTACAGTCCCATCTATCATGCTCATGAGATTGCTGCATGGGACACTTATCTAGTTGAAAACCACCTAGGAGGCCACCTGATTTAGTTTTTGTGGGAGATATATCACAACATGATGCTCCAAATTCAGATCCAGGAGGGATGGGAGCATTGGAAGACTATAATACAACGCTGGGAGGCTTAGGTAGGCTCAAGGAGGAGGGAGATATTCTTCCCTTATCATCACCATCCACTCTCATTTCTGATTTTGCGCTGTGGGAGGAGAAGAATGGAAGAAATGGCCTTCCAACATATTCCTTTAGCATGGGAGATGTCAAGGAGGAGAGCAGTAGCATGACAAACATTTATGTTGATACATCATCAGTGTTGTCATTTTTGGGCGGTTTAGATCCATATTGGAAAGCCCAACTATTGGTGTATTATTCCAAGGATATTCACACTTGTATGATACTTGATGAACAACTGCATGAAGAGGGATATTTAGTCAAAGGAGAAGTCAGCTATCATCATGGTAGGATCTTCTTGTCTATAGCCTGTAAGCTCAAGGAGAAGTTGTTGCAAAGGGCCTACAAAGAGTTCTGTTTCAACCACACCTATTCCATGGAGATCTACAACATTATCATGAGAAGCTTTGAATAGGAAGGCTTTGGAGGAGAACTACATCAACATTTTCAAGAATTGATGAACCATGTGGAGTTGGGTCAGCAATATGACTCTATGAGAGAGTCGTTTCAGCCATCTCTTCCCCCTTTTGAGAGAGGATATGAATCTATGCACTACTCCATTTGTATGAGGAGGATTTTTGGTGAAGAAAATGCTAATGTAAAACATGTTTTATTTTCTTATTGTGCGCATTATTTCACCATGTTTATGGAGGCCATGAATCCAAGAAGGAGTATTTTATCTTGTAAACTTCATGGCCAACATGGGGCCACAAAAATTTCTGAACTTGGCCACTCCCTTGGTGGACAGAGGGATATTTTTCATCATGATGGGTGCTTTCATAAGGCACCAAATATATCTCACACTTTCAGCCATAGTGAGATAGCATGGGAAACAAGTAAGTGGTGGGAAAACCATTCACCACATCTAGATTTGATGCAGGCAGGAGATGCACTGCGCTGGTTCCGCATGTGGGACTATTATCCACCTCCATATGCACAAATTTCTATTTGTTTGTACATTTTTTTCTCCCATACATCGATGATATACTTGTACTTTTGATGGGAATGTATAGAGGGAGGATGGGAGGTATGCATGTACCTTGCATTGCATTGTTCTATCTCCTGGGACCAAAATGGAGAATCCCTCAAAAGTATCAGTGGGTATTTCCCTCCTTTGCACTAGATGGGCATCAATAAAATTGTGGGTTGCCCGACTATCAATCAAAACAGAGACCCTCTAATTTAAGATGGAACCTTGAAATCTTAAGGTCAAGTACTTAGGTACTCCTCTCAAAGATGCAAGAGCCCCTCCAATATGATGAAATGCTCCATCTCCATCTCCTGATGGTGTTGGCACTCCTTCTGCAGTGTCAGTGTTGTGACCTCTTCTTGGTTCATCTTCTTCTTCCTCCTCAACATATGAGAAGACCTCTATGTAATGTGCTTTCCCAGCAACACATCTATGTCCAGGTGCCCATGATTCTTGTAAAGTGAAGCATAGATTCATTTTTCTTAGATCTCTCCAAACTTATTCATCAAGAGGCTTCTTGTATGAGATCTCCTTGGAAGGAGCAACTTTTTCTTCCTTTCCCTTTGAAGGAAAAGAGGATTTATGCTAAAATATTGCCTTTTCTTTTGGAAAGGCATCTTGAAGGTCTCTAGCCCTTTCAATAGCACCATGCAGGGTAGTGGGCTTGGTGGATTTTACCAACCTATGAATAGTTTCATCTAACCCATCAATGAACATGTACTCCCTTCTAGCTGCAGAAAAATCATGAACCATAACAGATAATCTTAAAAATTCAGAAATATAAGTCTCTGTATTACCTGATTGCTTTAGCTTTGTGTAATATTCCAAAATTAGCATACAGCTAATTGGAATATTAATTTTTTCTGATGTCACTTAGGAAATAAATAAATGGGTAAGGAAGCCCATACATTTCAGAATAATGAATAAAATCCCTCATAGTGTGGAAATATATTATCAGAGGAGCTAGATTTCACACCCTCATGTGTGAACAGGGTCATTTGCATGTGGACAAGGTCAAGTTTGACCAAGTCAACAACGCTGGGATAGGAGGTGGAGAACACTTAGAGAAACAACACAGTATGAATGGGAGAAGGTTTCTTTGGTGAAGGAAACCCTAATGAGTGGGATCCATGGTGAGAGGGATTCCACTTATTTAAAAGGAGGGAAAGGCAGCTAATGTTATTAATGTTATAGATTATTGATTTCATTGTCTGTTTAGACTTTGTGCATTATCCTGATATTTAGCAGAGTTGCAGTGCTGCTTAGCACAAGGATTTCCTGTTTAGGAATCCTTATCCTTTCTTCAGAGGCCTCTTAAAGGATTTGTACTGATTTTCCTCACATCCAGGCTTAAGGCCAAGAATCCTCCTTCAGCTACAACGTTATTTCTACAGCAGAATAATGTTGTGTTGCATGGTGTTGTAGTGAGGGTTCACAACAACACTTCCATCACTTGTTTTTCAGAGGAGGAGGCTCTCTTTCCTTTAAGAGATCAGTTTGGAAGCCCTTGGAGCATATTGTAGATCCTGGCACTTGGCCAACACTTTTTCTTGCACCTACAATGCAGTATCCCTCAATGACTTCGTTATTTTCAGTTAGTATATGTAGTGAGGGATTGCAGTGATTGTCGGAGGGTGAGATATTCAGTGTTAGGATCAGCCTTACACTTGGGAGATCCATTGGAGGGGGTCTTTGTATCTAATGTAGAATATTCAGCCATCTCCATCCATTTCCAGTTCTTAAGTTGCAGCTGCTACCCTGCAACTCCGACATTTTACAGTTTTGCATATTTCATCCAATCCTTCCAGGATTGTCTTGAGATAGTGTTTGGGAGCATAGATCTTCTCTCTCATTATTGTATGAGTTATATATATGGAGATATATGATATTTTTCACTTCTTGTAGTAGTTCTCCATCTATGGTTGTGCAGTTCTTGTTCAAAGACACTCTACCATGTAGCAATATTTTACTTTTAGCATGTGTATTGATGGGAGGCTTGTTTGCCTTGATCCTTTGAGTTGTATTGCTATCATTTTCTATTAATTAATAATAAAATGGCTCCCTAATTTTCATACATTTTGGTATGATGTTGTTCACTACTATTTCCAGTTTATGATTATGTATTGTTGGATCTCCAACTTTAGAATATCTTAAGATATTCTCATTGTTGTAGAATTTCCCTATTTTGGGATATTACAGTGGTATCAAAGCATCATCTTGGCTCAGCCTGTGATTTTCAACCAAATAAGATAGAAGAAGATCAGAATGTTGGAGAGGATAATTTTTTTCTCATCATTCTTTATATCTATGAAGAACCTCCCCAAGTAGGATAAGCAAAAAGAAGAGGAAGAACCATGCACTTCCTATTCTCATCGAGAAGAAGACAATAAGCGTGAGAGATACTTGGATCATTTGATTCTAAGTAAGTACATTG
This sequence comes from Pinus albicaulis, assembly GCA_034641835.2. NCBI lineage: Eukaryota > Viridiplantae > Streptophyta > Pinopsida > Pinales > Pinaceae > Pinus > Pinus albicaulis. The sequence continues at coordinate 54,829,215 of CM076578.1, forward strand.
TTGAGTACAAATCTCAACCTAGAGCCTTCAAAGAGACTCTAGCTCTTCCATAGTTCATTCAGTTAAAGGAAGAGAGGAGGTCCTGCAACAAAAGAGGAATAAAAGGTAATAGGTTTCTATTGCCTACATATGATGGATCATCTACAGCAAGATCTTGGGAAAGGAATCTTGAGGCATTCTTCCTACTACATCCTGTGGTAGAGAGGGAGGCAGTAGAAGTTGTAGTGTTGCACTTGGAGGGTGAAGCCAATGTTTGGTGGTTCAGCCACTTGAGCCATGCAAGGGTGAATAATTTTGCAGATTTCACTCAAAGGTTGATTAGAACCTTTGATCGAGAAAGATCAGAGGAGAAAATTCCCACACCACCATGGGAGGAGACTTGTACTAGCGCTGTCACAGCCTTGGAAGAGCAGCCTTCTACATCTGAAAATGGGGCAACAATTACATTGGGGGAAATAACTCTTGCAGCCATACAAGGAGCACCCAAGTTCCATCAAGGTATGAATGAAGTTCCACTTTCTATTTCAAAAAATATTTTAGATGATTGTGGAAATTCATCTTTATATGACCAAGAATTAACACACATTGCTAATATAGAGCAGCAAGATTGCACTGCACTGTGCAACATTGAAAAATTCAAGGAATAAATAAACCATCATCCTCATGAGCCATTTTTGGATTGCATATCACACTGGAGGTTGAGGTTTGAAGACTTGAAGGAAAGGATGATAGATAGTAGGCATGTTGAATTGAGAAACCCTTTCTCCTTTCTAGATGACCCTTTCTCAATGAGCACCTCTCAGCTCAAAGAGAAAATTCTACTTTCAGCAGACCCAAGACCTCATTGGTTTTGGAGGACTATTGTTGAGAGGGAGATCTCATGGAGAGATTTCATTAGAGGTGCACTTCAACACATCATGAAGTGAAAAGTTCTTCAACAGTTTGAGAAGGTTCTTCACTCCTCACACTTGGATCTTTATGGATTCAAAGGGGAGCATATAGATGATGGAGGAAATCTTAGGATGGATAACATCTCTCATGTTTGTGTTGGACAGTTATTGAACTCTACACATCATGATGGGAGGTTTTTGCCTACCACCTATTTGGGTCCTTATGGGATCAACTTGATCATTGAGAAGATTGCATTTCAATATCCCGTGAAATGAAAAGACACAAATCTGATTTGGGAGGATGGTAGTCTTCATGGGAAGGGTACCAAGATTGAGAATGAAGGGAGACATCCACAAATGGATGAGTGGATGTGGATGAAGAGCAAGAGGCTGGTGAGCCACTTGCAAATATATGACACCAGGCAGTAGGAGGCTTGGCTACGCTAGTTACTCTTGAAAGAGTTTGGCCATCACTTGGCATGTACTCTTTCTAAGGGTATGTGGATGGAAAAGGTATGGCAGGATGCTTGCATCATTGAGCAGCAAAGAGTATGGATGCATGGTTTTGATGTGAAATTCATATCATTCATTATGTATTAATCACATGACTTGTATGATGAGAGCATGAGCAGGAAGCAAACACTTTTGTTGCTTGAGTTGTACTTGAGAGAGCAAGGGAAGATTTTCTCTCACACTTTTCTTGATGTTGCAGGAGTAGGAGATGGTACTATCATGGTGCAAAGTGACTACTCCTCAGCCTTAGATGATCAAGAGGTACTTCCACTTTGGGAGGAAATTCTTATGTATAGCAGCATTGTGGGAGATATATTTGACAATGAGCATGTCAAATAAAGGATCTATGAGTTGGTAGGATCCTATTTGCATAGGCCAACAACGCTGTCACTTGAGAGCATGGGTTTATTGACGGAGTATCCCCAGGATCACTTCACATTTGATGCACTTGGTGGACAAGGAGGAAGTGAGAATGATGGAGTAGTGGATGGAAACATCTATTACATTGGTATGATCTTCTTTTCTATGATATTATTGACTTCGATTTCCAAGCATAAGAAGGGTGATATTCATGCAGCATATGATTCATTCCTCTTCATAGGAGTGTGTCATACCACTATGGAGGAATTATTCATACACATATGCATCATATTACTCTAAAAACATGGTAATAATATTATTTTTGCATCCATTTATTGTCTAACACAATATTTGCATATTCTTACCATTCTTATTCAGTGCATTGCTCCACAAGAGGGCATGCTTTTCATTGAGCTCCATGGTCAACATTGGGCAAAATTGTATGATGGAGACAACCATATCTTATATGGCCTTGGGAAAGTGTTTTATTTCATGTATGTTCAATTGATGTACCCATCCATTTGCTATGTACCAGTATATGTCATGACATACATAATTAACCATGTAACAAAAAAACAACTTGCCATGTAATTTTCTAAAGCAGCAATTTAGAAAACTGTGCTGTCTCTATTGGGAAAACTGTTGGTACCTTCTTGCACCACATGAAACCTTCAAAATTTTCCTCATTTTGTTGCTGATCATGAATTAATTTGCTAATATTTATCTTATTTTTATTGGAGGCATGATTGGGAGAGAGACACATGAGTTGGATGTGTGCTTTGGGGAAGAGGATTCCCACACTTTTTGCATTGCATGTTCTAATGGGAGCATGAGAGGAGATATGGCCACGACATCCAAATAGTTGTTTCTTTTTGTTGAGGTGGGCCATGTGATTGATGGAAGTCCATATGGTTATGATTTCCTATCCATCACATATGGGATTATTTGGGCCAGCTTGATTCACAACGTTGGAGAGGAGATCTTTGGAGATCTAGTCTTCATCTTGCCACTTGAGGGAAATTGTTTTACAGCCAAAGATCAGCAAACACTATAAATTTATCATAAATGGAGAGGAGGATAGCGTGGGGTAGGCTCCTATGTCTACCATGTTCAGATTTTCAGCCCACCTACATTTCATGAACTCAGGGTGGAGGAGAATTTTCTGGAGCTGACATGTTGCGAGGTGACTCATTTTGTATGGATGATTACTTGGGGATGGAGGATCCACTTGGGGAAGATGTTTTCCCAATACATTTCAGTCTCCATGCCTTAGGAAGCAACTTCTTAGTTCTATCCTTGCAGTTATTTGAGGACAAGCAACATTTGGGAGGGGAGGACTGTAATATTCCAAAATTAGCATACAACTAATTCGAATATTAATTTTTGATCATGTCACTTAGGAGATAAATAAATGGGTAAGGAGGCCCATATATTTTAGAATAATGAATAAATCCCTCAGAGCGTAGAATGGGATCATCCGACGAGCTGGATTTCACACCCTCATGTGTGAACAGGGTCATTTGCATGTGGACAAGGTCAAGTTTGACCAAGTCAACAATGTTGGGATAGGAGGTGGAGAACGCTTATAGAAACATCACAGTATGAATGGGAGGAGGTTTATTTGGTGAAGGAAACCCTAATGAGTGGGACCCATGGTGAGAGGGATTTCACTTGTTTAAAAGGAGGGCAAGGCAGCCATTGTTATTCATGTTATAGATTATTGATTTCATAGTCTGTTTATACTTTGTGCATTCTCCTGTTGTTTAGCCGAGTTGCAGTGCTGCTTGGCACATATATTTCCTGTTTAGGAATCCTTATCCTTTATTGAGAGGCCTCTTGAATGATTTTTATTGATTTTCCTCACATCCAGGCTTCAAGCCAAGCATCCTCCTTCAGCTACATCATTATTTCTGCAGCAGAATAATGTTGTGTTGTAGGGTGTTGCAGTGAGGGTTCATAACACCACTTCCATCACTTGTTTTTTAGAGGAGGAGGTTGTTGAGGTATAAAAGGTATATTTTTAACACCTATTTATCTCACATTAATTATCAAACCGGGAGCGACTTTTTATTTCAAGAGTGTACTCTGTCTGAGGCAGCGTTTCAATCTAAGAGTAATGCATTGCAAGATGTAGTACAACATTTCAAATGCAAAAGTAACAGATGCTTGGAAAAGAAATCTAACTACAAAAACATAAATTCAAATGCTCTGAAACGTTAATTAAACCAATCTGCAAAAAATCAATCAGGGATACAGTAGCAATAAATCCTTCCCTTAGAAATCGATGCAAGATAACCAACCTGGGAACTTGGAAGCAATAACCAGTGTCCTCTACAGTTGGTGATCTTAAAGCAATCGAAATGAAAGCAAACTCAATGTTTGTGTTGATGAAATAACTGAAAGGACCAAAATATGGAAAGGAACAACAGCTTGTAATTCCTATGCATACCAATTGTAACTCATCTATTTGGTAATCTGAAGCTATGAATCAGAAATAAACAATAAACAGAAATGGAACAACAATATGAACATCAATTCTAATTCTAATTCAATCAGGCAACTAATCTCAATACTCCAATCCTGTCAATAGCCAAGACTATGAAACAGTTCATTGGAATGAATCATAAATCAATGGAACAACAATGCTTTATAAAAGATAGCAAGATGAATAAGATATTAAATATGATCCTTGCTAAAGTAAAATAGCAGTGCAATTCATCAACATATACATCAAATCTGAATTCAATCCAACAACAATCAAATAACTCTGTAATCGTAATAAATCTAAATGCAATTATCACACAACTGAAATAAAAGAATAGAAATACAAACAACGGATCGCTCCACTAGGTTCGGGCCCTCAACCACCAGTGAAAGCGTCGCTGGGCTACTGCAGAGCTTGAGAAATGGAACGAGAACGCATCTTTGTATTAATAAAACATGAATAGATTTTACATCAGTTGCTCTTTGCTCAAAAGAGTCAAGGAATTACAATGTTACAAAGGGAATTCAATAATCATCCATTGTTTTTTCAATACACAATACATGTTCTTCTTTTATAATTAGAAGGAGGATAAATTAAATAACAAATATGATCTCCCATAACAATATTGGATTGTTCCAAAAAAATTGATCAACTAGAAAATATATTTCCAACAATATTTCAACAAGAGCAAGGCGAATTTGGCTTTGCAGCTGAGATTTGGAGGACGACCGCAACAACAAATCTGAGACAAACGTGCTCAAAGAACCCTGCATTTCTCTCAATACAGGCCGAATTTTGGCATCCCATTCTTCACTGAAGTTAATTGGGCCCGTTATGGAAAAAACCCATGTTCCGGATTTTCCAGATTATTCTTCATTTGCCCAGAATCGCAACCGTAAAAATTGTCACTTCTTATTCCGGCGAATTTCTGAGTTGGAATATTTGATGATGATTTGGAGATCAAATCTACAATATGGAAAATATCTTGAAGGCTAAAATGGTGAGTGATATTACAAAATATATTAATAAACCATCATTGATAAAATTGTGCATAATAATCATCAATTTATTAAAAATAAAGGAAAATAAATAATATTCATCCATTAGAGCATATATCATTATAAAATGGTTTTATATTATAAATTATAATAAATGACATGATAAAGAAGAGTAAAAATGGATGAAATAAGTGTTAAAAAGTGGTCATATTCACGACCCAACATACCCCCAAACTGAATATATTGCATGTCCTTATGCAACTCAGAACTGAATATATTGCATGTTTTCATGCAACCCAAAGACAAAACCCATGTGTTAACCAAGAAAAGAAAATTGTTCATCCCAACTCATGAAATGGATGGAACAAATGCATTTTTCCTCACATAATGAATATTCAATTTTAGCAATCTTGATAAAGGAATAACAATTTTTACAGTTGACATTCAACTATATGTATATGAAGTTGCAGAAAAATGTGACATAAGTAACAACAAACTTCATTAACCATTTTCTCAAAAATCAGATCGTTTTGATGCACGGATCATGAGATATAAAAAAATGGTTGTAGGTGATAGTGCATAATTTTCGAAATTTTATGAACTAATTTAGCGTGAAATTATCTGGGTTTGTGTATTTTAATGATACCTCTTTGTTATCCAGAAATCACAAGAATTCAGTTCATAGTTTTAAAGATATATGCAAATCAATTTCTGCACTATATACAAATGAAATTGTATGCCTTAAATGAGAAATAAAGTGGAAAACATCCATCATGTGTAGCAATTCCCCCCAACCCCCTCAACCCCCCCAAACTGAAGAATTAGCATGTCCTCATGCAATTCTAGAAAACAAAGAGAGGTGGTTGCTACAATCTGTTGAAATCGATGCTTGGTATAAAACAACATGGAATAAGGGAGGTGTTGAGAATGAATAAGAATATCAATGGATGATAAAGAATATTACTGACATGGTCATAAGAAAGAAATGAAGGAAATCAACACTCCCCCAAACTGAAAGATGAGACATGTCTAAAAAAATGGGAAGTGGTAAAGATGTGGAATGAATGATGATAAACAATGCTTAATGGATTTTCATGAAATTCTCCTAAATTCATAATAAATTAGAAAATTATGCTATTTTACCTCAAGTGTTACCTCCAAAAAAATGTGGAATGACATGTAGGGACTGGCCTTTGTTGAAGCTGATGTAGGCTGAGCGGATACTAAAAGTGATGCAAAAGGTGGAAGCCATGCAAGCACATCATGTCTAAAGAATTGTACGCATTCACGAACCTTTGCTGTTAATTGCAATAATGTGGTCATGCTGCGAATAGAATTTCCCCCCTTTTTTATTGTTCTCCTGTAAACAAATCAAAATTATGTATGCAATTTTCTGGAATCCAGAGTTTCAGTTTGGAATGGCAACAGATAAGATACATACAAAAAAAAAAAGTTCAAGCAGAAAAAAAATCTGTAAAAATGCAGTATCAACATTGTGGCAAATCAGCAAAATAAAAGAGCAGCGTACTGCACAGGAATTGTACAGCATAGAAAGACATACATACTTATGATACAATCAATGAAATTATAGCATTTACTGAAATCCATGCATGTGATAAATCGTAAACAGATATAGAAGCGTTTTGTAATAATTCAAGGATAAGGAGAAGGGACAACTTAAGATAAACATAAGTACAAATGCATTTATTACCCACTTAAACTAATGTGATCGATTTATGATGATTTTCATGTATAATAGGTTCGAAATAAAAGGTTAAGGATTCATACTTTCATCTGATATTTAAATAGAGATATAGGAAAAAGGGTTTAATATTACTATTGATGTGTATAAATGTGACTCCAATACCATCAGCAGAGCTCTGTTGCCCACAGGTGTCCATAACCTTGACAAAGTTGCTCTCTCACCCTTGGAACCATTGTCCTTTATTTATGCTGAGGAAGTGCTTGTTAATTGTCATAACGGAGGCCATTGTGCTGGCTTGGTGACCAGATAAATCACAATGCCATTCACTGGGAAGAAGTGAAAAGTGGGCAGGCCGACTCGTGATGAGACCTCCTGTTCCAAGGACTTCTTAATTTTTTTCAATTGTCCATTGGACCATATCCCTGGTTTGGTGGCCATGATGGGAATGCCACTTCACTTGCTTCCTTATGAAAATGGTAGGCCAGCTCTTGATGAGACCCCCTATCCTCCATCTATGAAATTATAAAATTATTAATGAAATATGTAAATATTTTTCTTTTCATATAGCACTTTCCTATTTATTCATAAAGGATGGCTCAGCACTCCTTAAGAGTAGGGATGGTGGAAGAAGTCTGAACAGCTCAATAGAAAAGAATTGTCCTTGTTCCTAATCCATAAGTAAAAATCAAAGAAATTTATAAAATATGGGAAATAACCAACATGATAAATATAATCGATCATATGAATTTAGTGGTAGTATGACAACAAGATAATGTTATTGATTATGTCCCTTTTTCCTTTTTCTTATCATTACTAAACAAATTTCTTAAAAATGATGATTTATTTTGATTTGCTGATTACAGTAAGCTTTAATTTGTATGATTGTGTATCCTTCCATAAATTGTATGTTTTTCTTTCAAAAAGTTTATGAAAAATTCAAAAAATCCTCAAAACAATTGTTCACAAACAAGAAAAATGCACTCAAAAAGTGTTGTTTCTTTGGAAAGGAATAGTAAATTTTTTTTTGCGAAAACGCTGTTGTTCCTTTCGAAAGGATGTTCCTTTGGAAAGGAATAGCAAAAACGCTCACAACAATACTGTTGTTCCTTTGGAAAGGAACAACAAAAGTGTTGTTCCTTTGGAAAGGAACAGCAAAAACAATCGCAACAAAACTGCTATTCCTTTCGAAAGAAGGAACAACAAAAATTGACAAGAAAAGTTGTTGGGAAAAATACTGAGAGAAGGGGGGGTGAATCAGTATTTAGGGCATACTCAAATCTTTTTACTTTTTCATGCTCTAAAACCCATACGCTACTTTACTTGATGAGACTCGCGTATATACGTGGATACCCTTCACAAAACTCGCGTATATGCAGAGATCTTGATATGCAATTAATTCATTACTTAGATCCTTGCATTTATTCATTCATCAGATGTTTATATAGCAACAGACATGTGCAGTAATAACAGAGTAAATCATCACACATAAGCATCACACATGAACACCAGGATTTTAGGTGGAAACCCAAGTCGGGAGAAAACCACCGCTGCCGTTGTCTCAGCCTTCAATATTTTATTATAAAGAAAACATCTTACAACTATGTATCGACGCAGACTCATACCAGTACGCAGGCACCCACCTGCACTCGTTTACCAGCCTCTCCTGGAAGGGAGCTCCGACCCCCTGCTCTCGTTTACCAGCCTCTCCTGGAAGAGAGCTACGACCCCCTGCTCTCGTTTACCAGCCTCACCTCGAAGGGAGCTACAACCCCCTGACTGAAGGCTACAACCCCCTGACTGAAGGCTACAACCCTCAACACCTCTATGGACCATGTTTCATCAATTTTCACACTGGATCCAAACGCTTTCTTTAGAGCACAGCTTGCAGGCCACTTTTCATCATATTTTCAGACTGGACCCACTCCACACATTTAAGCTCAATCATACATCAAACTGATACTTATAACACATTGACAGATAGTTGTAAACCAACAGAAAAGATCAGACATCTCATACCACAAACTTCAGCAAACCCTAGTTTTGAATACGCGCTTTCGCTTTACCGAACTCGTGTATATACGCACTTCCACTGTTCCGAACTAGCGTATATATCTTCAGACATTACAGAGCTGCATACTTCTTCAGATCAGATATTCAGTTCATATTTAACCCTTTATTTCAGAAAGATTTTCGCCTCATCTCAGATCTAAGCATTCCACAAAAAGATCTAGAAGATACAAATACATTTCAGATCTAGATTCCCTTCTTCATCATTTTCTTCATAGGTGCATCACAGATTCAGATCTATCATCAAACCATTACCTTTTTCATATAGATATACTTCAGAGTGAAGTATTCATTCAAACCCAGACTCATGCACCCCCATTTCACAATGATTTTCTTCTCCTTATATAGGTTTACCCTTTATCAATACCATGATCCAAAACCACATTCCTTCTAATGGTATTCCTGGACGGGATCACATAGACGAATCATTGCTCAATACAATGGGTCAATACCATGGTAGTTACCCCTAGTTTTACATATTTAGAGCGCTTTTTCCCATACGTGACTTGGCACGTTATTTCCCGCGTGCATACGCTACTTAGATTAGACAAACCCGCGTATGCCTTGAGACATACTCTTTTCATCATTGTTCTGGCACAGACTGAATTCCTTTCATCATTACCTTCTCTACTGATCAGATTCACATCAATAACAAGTTCATCAAGACATATTCCATCAAGGACAACTTCATCAAGTAGGTTGCCATCATCTTCATCAAGTGGGTTGCCATCAAGGTCAACACTCTGCATCATATTTCCAACAATCTCCCCCTTTGGACTTGATGGAAACCATGATGGTGTTTGATCACTACAACAAATAGATACATTAAGCATAACCATATTCTCCCCTTATTCAAACACCATGTCACTCTCCCCCTTTGACATCAAGGGAAAAGGGCAGATCAAAAACCAACACAAGGTTTTTCTCCTCATGTAGAAAGAAGAGCGCTGTAGATCTGAAGTACATTGAAGTTACCATGCTCCCCTGAGTTCAAGCTGAATCTTCAAACATATTTTTCAATGAAGTACATGACTCTATGACCTTCCTATGACCAAGGACTCATACTTACATCAAAGATCCAAGCAAGTGGATTTACATATGAGACTCAAGTACCCAACCAAGAGGGTTTACAAATTTTGACTCAACTACCCAACCAAGTGGGTTTACACATTTTGACTCAGCTACCCAACCAAGTGGGTTTACAAATTTGAACAATTCCTTACATGACTGAATATTACAATTTTACATCATAGGTCTCAACATGACCTTTTCATAAATATGACTTTTCATGACCAATACCAGAAAGACCTCAAGAGAGATCATAATTCATAACCATCATAATGCCAACAATGCATTATACTCAGCAAGACTAATGCTCCCCCTGAAACTGTGCATCCAATGCATCCTTTCTATATGACAAAAGCTCCCCCTTTGCTTGTGCATCCTGAATACTTTCAATAAGAAAATCGTCAAGGCATCTTCACCCAAAATCAGAGAATGAAACAGAAATATAAGAGCTGAAACATCACCAAAAACTCCAAATAGCATTAGAGATACCAAACAGCACCACCGTTTGTGCTGAAGAAATGCTGACCCAGAAACATTTCCAGCAAACACACATACGCGGTTTTATGTATATGAACTCGCGTATATACGCGACTGTGTTTGAGGAAATCCGCGTATCCAATTCCATCTTCTGCATTTTAACCAGATCTGATCCTCTGTGAGGCAGAGACAGTTTTCAGCTTCTTTCTGAGATATTTGAATGCTTCCCTGGAATATATGAGAACAGATAGAAAGGACAATGTAGTTGTGTCTTCAAGTGTCATCCAATGGTTGTAGCATAAGCACATTAGTAACCAAGCCTTCAAACTCTTTGCAGCATCAACATATTCTTCACAAGAGGAATTATCATACCAGAACAACTTCTATGATAAACAATATGAGTCAAGCAATCATTCATGTGATCTGATATCACCAAGATCTTCAAGATTTATCATGATCATGATGTAACATGTGTAAGAATTAAACAATGTTTCAACCAACTACAAACTCAGCATGATTTATTCTTATCTCTGAATCATACGACTTCCATCTCATCCATGTGTGAAAGAAAAGAATACTCTTCAGCAAAAATCAAACAGGGCTCATCCACAATCTCATCATAGGAAATCATGTAATATGTCATCATCATTTAGAACTGAGAAATAAGTAGATATAGTGCCAATAATACAATCATTAATAGTCAGACTGATGCTCCCCCTGAACCTTTACTCCTAATCTTTAGCTGTCATACAAATTCTTTTATCATAAATGAATACGCGACTGTCTCCACTGTAACTCGCGTGTATACGCGGCTTTAGTTCACTGAAACCGCGTATGGAAAGTGACACATTGAAAATTTCACATTCCTTCATCTCCCCCTGAAGTTGTACCACCTGTACCTGTCTTCTTCACATCAGATGCTCTGTCAGAAATAAACATAACCAGAATAACCATACATCGCTCCCCCTGTGATGATACATTACTAATCCCTATAATGTATCTCACATCTCTCCTGCAGTCATTCAGAGAAGTAAGCTTTAGAAGCGGATGACTGTTGTAGGGTCAGAATTCCCTACGTTTCTGACCGGTCCTCCTTCCTTTTCCAAATTTGCTTGAACTTTCTAATTGGGTGCTGGAAGTTATCCAATTTCTCATATATGTTCATCCTGCATTCTTTTTCAACATGTCCATACTTGATACAAGCATAACAACTCATGTGACCAGAGAAGTAAGCATAAGGATCATATTGTGTTTCTCTGTTCTTCCTTCTATTGCAATCAGCTGCTTTATGACCATACTTGTTGCATGAAAAAAAATATCCCTTGAAGCAACCAGAGTACCTTTCTGAATAGAATATGTTTGATTGCGACTGAAATGATCTGCTTCTGCAATTTGCTGCAACATGCCCATAATTATGACATTTAAAGCATTCAACATTATTGAATGATTTCCTTTGAGAATTCATGATTGTTGGTTGACCTTTTGTTTCTTTCAACACTTCAGGTTTTTCTTTGACATCCTTTGAATCTTTAGCACTTCCTTGCGAACTAGATTCTCCTTTGACCGTTTCATGAAAACCCAGACCAAGTTTAATAGAAGGAGACCTTTGACTACTAAGAATATTTTCCAGAATCTTAGTACTATCTTGAAACCTCAAAAGTTTATCTTTTTCTTCTAATTTACCTTTGAGAATGTTTACCTCAACCTCCAAGCCTTGGCATTGCTTCTTCATGCTTTCTTCTTTCCTTCTTCTGTCTTCTACTTGATCATTTAATTTTTAGATCTCTTATTTCAACCCATTTTCTTGTTCTTCAAATTCTTGTAGAAGTTCTTCACTGTCCTTATATTATTCTTCTTTGAGAGAGATGATTTTCGCTTCAAGTTCTTCATTTTTCTTATTTGATTTTTCCAGATCTGCTTTCAGAGAGATGTTTTCTGCTTCAAGTCCTTCATTCTTCTTGTTTGATTTTTCCAGATTTACTTTCAGAGAGATGTTTTCAGCTTCAAGTTTTTCATTCTTCTTATTTGATTTTTCCAGATCTGATTTTAGAGATATGATTTCTACTTCAAATCCTTTACTTCGATTGGATACATTATCGTACATCCTTTTCAGTCTAGAGACCAAATCTTTGTAGGCAGATTCCTTTTCATTAAATATTCTTTGTTGATCTTTGATAACTTCTTTTAGGTCCATAGCATTACTTTCACTATCTTCACCATTGCTTGCACAAAGAAGAAAATCATTAGAACAACAATCAATACCTGTTTCATCTTCTTCATTTTCTGCTGCACATGTTTTCTGAGATATCTCATTTCCTTGAGTAGCCTTCTTCTTTTGCGTCTTTCCCATTGTGACGGATCTCCTTCAAGCGATCAAGCTTCTGCAGAAGGACCTGCTCTGAAACCAATTGTTGGGAAAAATATTGAGAGGGGGGGGGGGGTGAATCAGTATTTAGGGCATATTCAAATATTTTTACTTTTCATGCTCTAAAACCCATACGCTACTTTACTTGATCAGACTCGCGTATATACGCGGATACCCTTCACAAAACTCACGTATATGCAGAGATCTTGATATGCAATTAATTCATTACTTAGATCCTTGCATTTATTCATTCATCAGATGTTTATATAGCAACAAACATGTGCGGTAATAACAGAGTAAATCATCACACATAAGCATCACACATGAACACCAGGATTTTAGGTGGAAACCCAAGTCAGGAGAAAACCACCGCTGCCGTTGTCTCAGCCTTCAATATTTTACTATAAAGAAAAAATCTTACAACTATGTACCGACGCAGACTCATACCAATACGCAGGCACCCTGCTCTCGTTTACCAGCCTCTCCTGGAAGGGAGCTATGACCCCCTGCTCTTTTTTACCAGCCTCACCTCGAAAGGAGCTACAACCCCCTGACTGAAGGCTACAACCCTCAGCACCTCTATGGACCACGTTTCATCAATTTTCACACTGGATCCAAATGCTTTCTTTAGAGCACAACTTGCAGGCCACTTTTCATCATATTTTCAGACTGGACCCACTCCACACATTTAAGCTCAATCATACATCAAACTGATACTTATAACACATTGACAGATAGCTGTAAACCAACAGAACAGATAAGACATCTCATACCACAAACTTCAGCAAACCCTAGTTTTGAATATGTGCTTTCCTTTCACTGATACCGCGTATATACGCGCTTCCATTCAAATCAACCCGCGTATACATCTGTTCATACTTCAGGACTGATACGCGCATTCGCTTTACCAAACTCACGTATATACGTGCTTCCACTGTTCCGAACTAGCGTATATATCTTCAGACATTACAGAGCTGCATACTTCTTCAGATCAGATATTCAGTTCATATTTAACCCTTTATTTTAGACAGATGTTTGCCTCATCTCAGATCTAAGCATTCCACAAACAAATCTAGAAGATACAAATACATTTCAGATCTAGATTCCCTTCTTCATCATTTTCTTCATAGGTGCATCATAGATTTAGATCTATCATCAAACCATTACCTTTTTCATACAGATATACTTCAGAGTGAAGTATTCATTCAAACCCAGACTCATGCACCCCCATTTCACAATGATTTTCTTCTCCTTATATAGGTTTACCCTTTATCAATACCATGAGCCAAAACCACATTCCTTCCAATGGTATTCCTGGACGGGATCACATAGACGAATCATTGCTCAATTCAATGGGTCAATACCATGGTAGTTACCCCTGGTTTTACATATTTAGAGCGCTTTTGCCCATACGCGACTTGGCACGTTATTTCCCGCGTGCATACGCTACTTAGATTAGACAAACCCGCGCATACCTTGAGACATACTCTTTTAATCATTGTTATGGCACAGACTGAATTCCTTTCATCATTACCTTCTGTACTGATCAGATTCACATCAATAACAAGTTCATCAAGACATATTCCATCAAGGACAACTTCATCAAGTAGGTTGCCATCATCTTCATCAAGTGGGTTGCCATCAACGACAACACTCTGCATCATATTGCCAAAAAAAGTAAGAATGGTTCAAGAAACAAAATTCTATACAAAAAACAAGCAAAGTAAAAGAAAACAAACTTTATGTACCAGTTTCAAGAAAAAGTAATTTTTTTACAAAATTGGTGCTGCCAAAGAATTGCCTTCTACAATTGAAACTTGCATGGTGGGGTCCTTATTGTTCAATTTCCACTAGAGCGGAAATTATAATTTGAAGAGATTGACCCCTGAAACACAAAAACATAAAAAAAATAAGAAGAAAAACAACACTTTATTAAGTTACAACAGCTATGATGTTATTTCTAAGAGAATATCAAATCTATTAATGGAAAAAAAAATGATCTTTTGAAAAATGTTTGGCAGCAGTGACATGAATATTCAATTAGAAACAATTTCTTCATTTCTTATTGTTATGAATCTGTTAGGTAATTAACTGGATGAAATGCCTTTGTTTCACTAAAATTTCTTTCAAGAATCACTCATCCATAAATTGACCTTCTTTATTCTTCTAAGACCTGCAAAAAACGAGTGTCTACCTGCAATAAAACATTAAATAATGGAGGAAAAGAGGTGTACGGGCTCCCTTAATCCAATAATTATGCAAAAAAAATATCAAGTAGTTACTCTGTAGAACAAATCCACGGAAAAATAAAACAAATTTTATTTGTCACCTGCGGGAGAGCAGTGGTCGACTATACTAACCAGCAGTGTTTTAATCATACCTTATTTTTTTTTCGTCCAATTTGAGTGATTCCAAAGCAAAATGAGAGATAATTCAAAGTTTTATCTCCAATAGAAACAAGTTTTAAAAATTCCATGTAATGGTATGTTAATTTTTCTTAGAACAACCTGCCTAATAGAGTCATTGTTTATTTTCCAGCTCAGACCAACAGTTGATATTTCAAGCATAAATTTTTCGTTTGATAGCGGATTGAACCTATTAAAATTGGAGATTGAATTAGATTCATTTATTGATATCCAATAGAAACATATTTTGAATAAAAGAAGAATTGATGGGTCAAATATGCTAGGGAACAACCGAGAAAACCGAGTTTCAAGAGTGCTGATTTATGATAGGCAGTCAATAGTTTGGTCATAAATTCCTCATATGATATCGAAATTGAGTGATTCAAATTGCGTTGTAAATTATATTCATAGAGGAATATACCATAGAAACAGGTTTTAAAAATATAGTCATTTAGGCCTCCAAAAACTGACTGTCCCAACTCTGTTGTTGAGTTGTCTACTAGACACCCTGTCAATGTTTTGGTTCTAACTTTCTCGTTTCAAATCCAAATTGAGTGATTTAAATTGGGTTAGAAAATATACATTAAGGGATACTTAGGATAGAAATAGGTTTTAAAAATATTCACTTTTTGTCCGCAAAAACATGACTGTTCCAACTTTTTTTTCAGGAATTTCATGAAGCCTGCAAGCCAAAAAAATGATATTCAAGCAATTTTTCCATATTGATGATAAAAATGAATATAAGTGTTTGTAGAATTTTTATTTGCAATATAATTCATCTACATACACAAATAAGTTAAAATATTCATCATCAATGTTGATTTCCCCAGCGTGTTGCAACAAAACAACTATTTTTACAAAAATAAAAAAATGTGTTTATTTCCTTATTTATTTTATTTTCTCCACTATCCTACTCTTCTTTGAGAATCAAATATGCTTATGTATAAGAGTATTCCCAGTGGAGCCATTTCCAAATTAAGGCCTCTATACATACCCAAATTTGAAAAATGCATGTTGATAAATAGTAGGGTATGAGAAGCCAACTTCCCTTCTTGTAAAAAAATTGGGCGAAAATTCTCAATTTCTTGAGAATCTTGCTCAGTCTCTTCTGTTTGGCTATGTACCTCAGCAAAGGCTACAAATGGTGATTCTATGGCTTGAAGGGAACTAGAAGGTTTTCTATAAATAACTTTCCTAGGTCCTACTAATGGCTGAGATTCTGTTTTTTTAAGAATTTCGTCAATAAAGGTCCTTCTCCCAAGGGTCACCAGTCCCTTAGGTTTTTCAGGTTTGGGAGGAATTTTATCTTGTTTAGATTTTCTAGTCATTCAAAAGAACAAGCCTTCATTCCTACCTAAAGAAATAAATTTACCTAATTCTGTTGTGAAGCGAGCAGTGAGCAAGTATGTTCCTTGCTCGGTGCGCAGGTTCTTACATTCCGTCTTTAAAACCCAATTCTTCCCAAGCAGAAAAAAATTCAAATGTGCATCACTCGTTTTAAATGGCATACACTCTCCCAGAAAATGGCGCAAAAATGTTGAGGTATAAAAGGTATCTTTTTAACACCTATTTATCTCACATTAATTATCAATCCAGGAGCGATTTTTTATTTCAAGAGTGTACTCTGTCTGAGGCAGCAATACAATCTAAGAGTAATGTATTGCAAGATGTAGTACAAAGTTTAAAATGCAAAAGTAATGGATGCTTGGAAAAGAAATCTAACTACAAAAACATAAATTTAAATGCTCTGAAACCTTAATTAAACCAATCTACAAAACATTGATCAGGGATACAGTAGAAATAACTCCTTCCCTTAGAAATCGATGCAAGATAACCAATCTGGGAACTTGGAAGCAATAACCAGTGTCCTCTACAGTTGGTGATCTTAAAGTAATCGAAATGAAAGAAAACTCAATCTTCGTGCTAATGAAAATAACTGAAAGGACAAAAATATGGAAAGGAACAATAGCTTGTAATTCCTATGCATACCAATTGTAACTCATCTATTTTCTAATCTGAAGCTATGAATCAGAAATAAACAATAAACAGAAATGGAATAAAAATATGAACAACAATTCTAATTCTAACGCAATCAGGCAACTAATCTCAGTACTCCAATCCTGTCGACAGCCAAGACTATGAAACAGTTCATTGGAATGAATCATAAATCAATGGAACATCAACGCTTTATAAAAGATAGCAAGATGAATAAGATAGTAAATACAATCCTTTCTAAAGTAAAATAGTAGTGCAATTCATCAACGTATACATCAAATCTGAATTCAATCCAACAACAATCAAATAAATCTGTAATCGGAATAAATTTAAATGCAATTATCACACAACAGAAATAAAAGAATAGAAATACAAACAGCGGATCGCTCCACCAGGGCCGGGCCCTCAACTGCTGGTGAAAGTGCCGCTGGGCTACTGCAGAGCTTGAGAAATGGAATGAGAATGCCTCTTTGTATTAATCAAACATGAATAGATTTTACATCAATTGCTCTTTTCTCACAAGAGTCAAGGAATTACAATGTTACAAAGGGAATTCAATAATCATCCATTGTTTTTTCAATACATAATACATGTTCTCCTTTTATAATTAGAAGGAGGATAAATTAAATAGAAAATATGATCTCCCATAACAATATTGGATTTTTCCCAACAACTTGATCAACCAGAAAATATATTTCCAACAATCTTTCAACAAGAGCAAGGTGAATTTGGCTTTACAGCTGAGATTTGGAGGATGGCCGGAACAATAAATCTAAGAAAATCATGCTCAAAGAACCTTGTGTTTCTCTCAATACAGGCAAAATTTGGGCAAACTGTTATTTGAAATAAAGTTAACTGGGCCCGTTTTGGACAAAACCCATGTTTCGGATTTTCCAGATTCTTCTTCATTTGCCCAGAATCTCAACCGCAAAACTATCACTTCTTATTACGGTGAATTTCTGAGTTGGAATATTTGATGATGATTTGGAGATCAAATCTGCAATTTGGCAAATATCTTGGAGGCTAAAATGGTGAGTGATATTAAAAAATATATTAATAAACCATCATTGATAAAATTATGCATAATAATCATCAATTTATTAAAAATAAAGGAGAAGAAATAATATTCATCCATTAGAGCATAAATCGTTATAAAATGGATTTATATTATAAATTATAATAAATAACATGATAAATAAGAGTAAAAATGGATGAAATAAGTGTTAAAAAGTGGTCATATTCACGACCCAACAGAGGCTCTCTTTCCTTTGAGAGATCAGTTTGGAAGCTCTTGGAGCATATTGCAGATCTTGGCACTTGTCCAACACTTCTTCTTGCACCTACAGTGCAGTATCCCTCAGTGACTGCGTTATTTTCAGTTAGTATTTGCAGTGAAGGATTGCAATGATTGTCGGAAGGTGAGATATTCAGTGTTAGGATAAGACTTACACTTGGGAGATACATTGGAGGACGTATTTGTATCTGATGTAGCATCTTCAGCCATCTCCATCCATTTCCAGTTCTTGAGTTGCAGTTGCTACCTTGCAACTCCGACATTTTACAATTTTTCATATTTTAAACAATCCTTCTAGGATTGTCTTGAGATAGTGTTTGGGAGCATAGATCTTCTCTCCCATTATTGTATGAGTCATATATATGCATATCTATGATATTTTACACTTCTTGTAGTAGTGCTCCATCTATGACTGCACAGTTCTTGTTCATAAAGACTCTGCCATGTAGCAATATTTTACTTTTAGCATGTGTATTGATGGGAGGCTTGTTTGCCTTGATCCTTTGAGTTGTATTGCTATAATTTTCTGCTAATTCATAATAAAATGGCTCTATGGTTTCCATACATTTTGGTATGATTTTGTTCACGACTATAGTCCAGTCCTGTAGATCTATTGGAGGAAGGAATTTTCCAGTATTTCAGCTGTAAATCCTGTGAGGGATCATCTCCTCACATTGGATCTATTGTTTCCATCACTCAGGAGCTGATTTGACACATCCAACAGTAGGCTATTGATCCTCCCTCTCTAACATCGCAGTTTTCTGAAGCTATTGTTCATCTAGCACCTATTTTCAGTGGAGGAGATTGGAAGAGCTAGATCTTAAGCTTTTAGCCCAAGGATCTAGTGAAAGGGTTAGCCCTTCTTGCATAGATCTAATTGTGCATCATTGTTGCCATCATATCATCAGATCTAGCTTCAGATCTACATTCCCAACAACATATATGTGAAGCCCTAAGAGGGTGGTTTTCTTAGACTTACAGATCTAAGAAACCCCTTTTGGGTTATCTTGGGAATCCTTCATTGAGCCCAGATCTACAATTTTAGCACCATCGGAGCTCCCATTATGCATATATTTGACTTTCTTTCTTTTAGGCAGTTGTAGTCCCAATAGTTGCAGCAGGGACAGCGCAGTTTACCTTCCAGCAGTTTAGCAGTTATGCAGTGCCTCTTTGGAAATCATTGCAGGGTCATTCTAGGCCACCCTTGTCGCTTGAGTGTCTCATATTTTGAGCACTGTTGTACTTTTGTTTTCACCTCCAACATAATAAAATGGCTTAGCTATTTTTGTGCATTTTGATGTGTATATAGATTTATTGTTTACTTTGCTGCAATTCTTATATTGTGTTTCAGTATTAATGCATTCTCCCTTTTGGAATATTACATCGAGTATCAAATAGATTTTATTTTACTAAAAGATGCAATTTCACTAAATTTATTTATTCTTTGATGAACTCTCATCTTTATAAAGTACGGTTATTTTGTTACCAGTCAAGAAAAGAATATTTAACATAGTAAAGACTCCTTTATAGATAATAAATCTTAAATTATAAAAAATTATCATCCAGAATCATTGAAAGGACCAATGATTCACCCCATCCAGCAAAAATTTCAATTTCTAGAAAGTAATTCAAAAATTATGCTAAAAATATTAGAAGATAATAAGTCTCATCAAGAGCTTGTTTACCATGTTCATAGGGAAATAGTTGAACTGACATTACCAATACTGCCTACCAAAATAGGGTAATGACTTGAGATTATATCAAAATGACAAGGGGTCTTATCAAGAGCCATATTGATCAGTTTAATTACAATCAGTGAGTGGCATTGTCAATATTTCGTTACCAATATAGGACAATGGATTTTAAGTGATTAAAAATACATAACAAAATATTTATAGAAAAGAAAACAAGTTCCAAAATAGATAAAGTATATAAAATTGAACTTATTTTTTAAGGTTGTAAGAGTAATGGATGGGAAAATGAATCATTGTTGGGTAAAAGGTAACCCTGCCAGAAGCTTAAATTCCCTACTGGATAAGAGGCTCTACCTATGATAAAAGAGTATATATTTATAAAGATAATCTGAAAGAGACACCCGCTACATCTTTTTGAACTTAGTAAAGACTAATATAGATATTCATAATTTTATTTTTAAAGAGGAATTCTTATGAATTATAATTAAGAGAGATTTTATTGCTTAGTGAGATATTATTTATTGAAATTCATTCTTGCAACTATTTTTATTTTGAAAAGTTTTAGAAATTTCAAAAAACTAAACTGTTATATGGAATTATGAATTACGGATAAAAATTTCTTCACTAAATGTGGTGCAATGAATTTAGAACAAAAAGTTAAATAATTTGCAGATAATTTTCCTAATAGTAAATAGACACACATAAAAAATCAAGAAACATACTTGGAGTCCAAACACTTCCAATTCTCCTTCTGTCATTCTTGTTGTAGCTTCAAATCCAAGCTAGATTGCCAAAATATTTCCTGTGAGAATGAAAAATAAACAACAAAGAGATATCAATATACAAATGCATGTTCAAGTTATTCAGTTAAGTCAATGAAACATGAAACATATACATTAGATAAAAATTCATAATATGAAAGATAGAATCTTATATAGATACATATCTGGGAAATTAAAAAACAATCTTTATTAATGGATAGAAGGGGAGGTTACAAATAGCGATTGATTTTATTTCACCATCTCCAACATCATTCCAACCTCATCACAATGAACATCTATCCAGCATCATATCACTCAAATCAATTCATCAATTGAAATTCTGCCATCATTTCTCTACTCAAATTCTTCCATCTCAAGCATTGGGATCTGTGCTCAATTTATAAATGAGCTGAAGGTATTTTTACAATCAATGACTTTCTAATAATAGTAAATACATGTTCCCAAACTCAGAGGTATCAAATGGACACATGGATTCAAATTTTGACACCTATGCACTCTTCTAGAAGGCACTGGCCAAGTGGAGATTCTAGAACAATGAGAATTTCACTCCCAATTGACCAACTCACCCTTGATTTTCGAGAAGTGCTTTGTAGAGCACCCATGAGTGGAGTTACCTACATATGCAACTCAGTTAGCCCCTTGAGAGACTACTTTGGTGAGCTCATAGGTGTTATAATATATACTTCAAATCTTGGAAACCTTGCAATGGAAGTCATGTATGATTTGTCTTTGTTCTTTTTCCTAGGGAATATAGAAATTGGAATGATAGGGAATGATAGACCATATTCATTGGTTCTGGGGATGATGTCCAATTTAACCAGGTCATTGGGAATGGTGCCCAAATTGACCTATACACAATCAGAGATATCTTCTTCTCCCAAGTGAATCGCCAATTTTTGTACTATACAACACCCCCCATTTATTTTAATAAATGGGGACACTTTAAAAAACAAATATAAATTTATAACCGTGATTTCATCTTAATCTAATTCTAAAAAACTTTAAGAAATAAATTTTTTTCCCTTTTCACTTTAATTTCAAAAGTGCTCATTGCAAATCGCATAACTTACAAGCCGAATAAGTTAAAACATGTATAAGAATGTGACTTTTGATATGCACTTCAACGCTTTTGGAGATATATAAAATCCTCGTTGCAAATTCTTTAAAAATCCCTTTAAAAAAAAATTGCATTGCGCCTTTTAAAATGAACAAGCTTATAAAAATTTGGTAAAAATTACGATGAGTCGGACCCAACGAAACAAAAAATGAAAATTATAATTATCTAAAGGTATGATAAAGCGCAACAACGTGACTCTTTAGCATATTTCTTGTTTTCGCGATGAGAAACCAAATGGAAAGTTTTATTACCGCATGAAAGTTGTGATGTGCAATTTGCGTAGATCACATTTCAAGAGTTTCATCGGCGGCAAAAAACATAACTAATGGTAACTGTTGAAAGTTGTGATGTGTGATATTAACACTTATTATTCGACTGTGCAAAATTATTCATATATAATCAACCTGTATAAGATCTAACGTCTTAGATTGATAGATTAGACATATTACGTAAATGTGTGTAAGAGATTTGATAGAAAGAGTTATGGGTTTTTAATGAAATTTAATGGGAGTAAGGTTCAAAATATTGATATCTACTTCAAGCGTGTTTTGAATAATTAAGTGCCGAATTTTTATTATAATGTTTTAACTATATCCTTCTCTCCATTCATCTGAGATCTGAGTTTACTCTTTTCACCTTAATTCAGGAAACTGCCTAACAGACTGAGAATAACTGGAATAAAAAATAAAGGCAAGAAAATTTCCCAAACATCCACTGCAGAAGACTCGGACATGCCTCCATTGTTCTTAGATATAACCTACAACAAGTATTGTGGTAGTTATTTATGGGAAGAAACATGCCACCTTTTTTGAGGAAGAACAACGAAGGGTAATAGTCAAAAGAGCTACAACAGATGTGACAGTTTCCTCAGACCCATCCTACTTTGACGTTTCATGTTCATTTCTTCAAAGAATAGCAACGAGGCCAAATATTTTACCCTACACAGATATGGTAAAATGGGTAATTGACCACCTTAACATATCTAATAGATAATTTAAGAATTCAAAGTTGGAGAATATTGGTTCGTTCATTGCGTAATATTTAAGGACAATGTACTACTTTCCCATGCCATAGAATAATTATGATAAAGCTTTTGTCCAAAGCTTTACAAAGACGAATATAAACCTCATGAAAGTAATAAAGGATGGAAGGATTATGAAGGAAAGCTGAAGCGGGACAAACTTGGTATGTACCCGATAGCACAATTACCCTCCCCTTATTGTTATGTTGCTGGAATGCTATGTAGGTTTTTTTAAAAACACGACACCACTAGGTTTTACATAGACTCGATCCCTATAATCGACGCAATCATAAATTCTTCTATTATGAATTGGGCGAGCATTTTCTCTCATAATTTGGCCAGATATATCATGGATTATAGAATTAAAAGAAGTGTTTCCTCTAGAACAATACCCCCATTCTACATGAGTGCTTACATTATGGATGCAATTTTCTTTTGCTCAAGATTTCCTATCATGGGATGGAAATGGACAACCCAATACCCCACTCCAATCCACATTTACCATAGAGCCCTTTGGGAATCCAATTTTCATTCACATTTCAATAAATTTTGAATGGAGTTATGTTACCCATCCATCATATTATCTTTAATGAAAAAGCCCCTAGGATTTCTAAGGAGGCTAGCACAAACATTTTACCATTTGTTAGATGGTTTGCTGAAGATAATTTCACTTATATCAAAGTTTTTGGGAGTTATTCTTATTCCCGTGTTTTTCCCTATTATGTTTCTAATAAGCTTTTAGCTAGGGAAACTTCCTACCAACTTCTAGTAAGTGGTATTTCCAAACAACTCAAAGATGCCAACAAATCCATTTGGCCTAATTTCCCTTTTCGAAATTGGTCATGAATTCAAGGAGATTTCAAATACCACTTCATTAAATTTGGGTCTAATGCCACATATGTCGTTTGATCCTAATGATGTGGTTAATAATTTCACCACTGAACTTAAACTGAAACCTTTATTGAATCAAAATGATATGTTTGACAATTTATTTCAAGGGATGGAGAATTTCAAAGATGTATTGAAAAATGAATCCAGACAACTTAGTAAAACATACTTTGAGGCTTTCCAAGTATATAAAAATAAAAGGCTAGAAAAAATCCCTTTGGATTTCTTATTTATTGAAGATGTCAAGAAACCAACTCCAAGAATTAGTCTGGATAACGAGGCCAAGGATATGTCTAAATATAAATCCCAAGAGAAATAAAATCATGAGTCAAGGCAATCAAAACTTTATTTTCGGGATTTGGATCACTCTGATAATGAATCTGAGAGTAGGAATGAGAGTCTAGATAAAATAATTGATAAAGTGATTAAAGGGATTGAGATTCAAACGAAAGGAGAAATTAATGGATCTTAATCATCTTTTCAAGAAGTTTAGCATATCTAGAATACACCTGACCAAATAGAGAAGCCTCATTCAAAATATTTGAATAAAGAATGGGAGATTTTTTTCTAGGCACTAGAAACACCAACGCCAAAGCCTAATGTTGATGAATCAAAAAGTTTCCAAACTCCAAAACATTCTCAAAATTTAGTAGAAACTGCAATTCCACTACAGCAAGTACCTGAAGGTCATGATCAAGAGATCATCCTGGCATATCCTACAGAATATATTGTTTTATAGATTGAAGAGATACCCTCACTTGATGTCTTCTACAGTCCCAGTCATAAGGCTGTAGTTAAGAGAAGAAAGAGAAGAATAATGGATAAAACAATTTCAAATATTATGAATGAATCTATAGATGTTCTATGGAAATACACTTTGGCTAATCCTACATAACATTTTACTAATTTATCACAATTCACAGGAGCATATGCTACTACTACCATTGACAAAGCCACAGAAGTATAACTTCTATTGAATAAAAAAGAAGACAAAGTAAAAGAGTTGGAGAGATTTTTAGAATGGGAAAAGTTTAACTCCGGAAATCATATTGAAATGAAGATGTCTCTATTTCAAAAGGATTTTGAAATAATGAATTTATAACACTAGGTGAATATTGAAGAGAAAGAAACACAACTTGAAGTAGAAATGGAAAAATTGAAAATCCAACCTCAAGTAAAGCTTGTTGGCTCCCCGTGATTTGCAAGATTGGCAAGAACAGCTCTGCAGGGAACCACATCAGATCGCTTTGGAGTCCAAGGACCTATCCTTCCTACACCCAGACAGGTCTCTCTCTGTTTTGTGATCAGAATGATTTTAACTTTATGCTTATGTTTTTGATTTTAGGCTAGTTAGGAAGTTCTGGGGTTGTTTGTTTTGTTTGATTGATTGGTTGTTTGATTAACTAATTGATTGTTTTGGTTGAATAGATAGACTATGAGAAGCATTAATCCATTGGGCTATGGATTCATAAAAGGATTTAATTGTACATCAACTCTGCAAGGGCTTTCATAGGGCAAGCTAACTATGTCAAGTGGATCTTTTTAGATTAGATGAAATATGAAATGACAACAAGTTGTGAAATAAGTAAAACTAAAGGGAAATTAAGAATCCTTTAACTATACTTGAACAAGAAAATCCTTTAAGATAACTGTTTAAGAGGAACTAAAGAGCAGGGAAAACCATCAATTCCTTTAGCTAAACTCTACTAAGTAAACCTTAAGACAACAATCCAAAAATCCTAGAGAGCAAGACACCCCTGAATTCTCTAGCTACTACTTTCAGACAAAGAAAACATTCAAGATAACAGTCAGTGAAACTAAAGAGAAGGACACCCCTGAATTCTTTAATCAAACTTCAAAGAAGGCCTTTAAAGTAACCATTTAAGAAAAACCGAAGAGCAGGGAAAACCATAAATTCCTTTGGCTAGACTCTATGAAGTAAAATTCAAGGTAACAAGCTAGGTGGAACTAAAGAGTAGGACACCCCTAAATTATTTAATCAAACCTTGCAGAAGAAAAAATTAATATGAAATAAGCAGACATAATTAAGGTGCCAAGACAACATATCTTAATCTAAAATTTTTGTTCTTTTATCATATAAATGATGGATAATATGGAAAAAAGAAGAGAAAAATTGACAAAGAAGGATAACATCACCATTGACATAGCTCAAGAATCTTGTGAACGTGCTTGTATTACTGATGTCCAAAACAGTTACAATATTCCAGTGCAATGATCTTTGCAACTTAGAGCCTAATCAAAATCCAGCCTAACAATCAACCAAACAACTAACAACCAACCAACAATAATAATGAACAATGCATGCAGTATTTATTTGCAAATGAGGAGGTGATCCTAATATAGGGTTTCAGGTTGTTGTTATTGTAGAGTAAATGTAATCTTGACCTTTGAGACCATGGAAGGCCCAAGGAAAAATACCTGAAACTGATTCACTATAATAATAACTTCCTAATTTACTGCTGAGCTAACTTTAGGATATTTTTGACTTTTTGGATTTTCATTAAATTTTACAATAAATTTTGAGCTGCTGAAAATATCTTCCGACTAAAGCATTAACTGAGGTAGCCTTTTAAATTAAAACTAGGCTGTAGGTGGCCAATGTTTTTTGAAGAAGTAAAGGCTGATTTGGCCTTTGTTATTCGAATTTGTCTTCCTTTGCTAATGTGCTTCTGATTTGTCATTAATCTCTGATTAGTCTTCCTTTATCCTTGAACTATTTACTGATCTTTTATTTGTTATTGTCATCTCTTTCGGTCTTCTAACCCTGTCTTTCTCTTTAATCTTTGATGAAACCTTTAACCTCTTTACCTTTCACTGCCATGGTGAACTATTTAACTGTGTCCTTCATTTTCCTTTTATCTCTGCATATTGAAACGTCTCTTGTTGCCTCTATTTTGATTGGATGATCATCAATGGTCATGATCCATTGATTATTTCAAATTAATCTTGCACTCCTAGTCATTTTGATAAACAAAACTGTTGGATCGTGACATAGAGAGTTTGTTTTGAACATATTTAGGACTTAGAAAAGAAAATTATGCATTTTCTCATACCTTGGTCACCTGCACAATTTAAAAAAAATATTATTTGAAAGCTTGCACTGTGGATAGAGTCCGTTCAATAGGCAGCATTTGGGCTTCAACGTTTAGTTATGACTTATCAGGTCTTTGGAATTTCGTAGGGGTTGATATGGAGGATCGGGGCTTGGACACATTTGAAATGGGGTCAGCGGTTGTTGTCTGTAGGCAGGAGGCGGTTTATGGTTTTTGCATGGGTTGTAGGTGGTGGGGTGGTTTACATCACGAGGATGCGATATCATAAAAGGGCTGACACATGGAGGGGAGGATAGGCAATAATACCGCCCATTTTGCAAGGTCGAGGGTTTTTAACTCCTTTCCATTTTGAAAGTGCGATAGAGGATTGGGGTCATCAGATCTAGTGGCATAGATCGATTGGTGGTTGGGTATAAATGAGTCGGCAGCTTAGATAAGACGCGGGGCCTAGAAGTATAATGGAGCAGGAGTTTAACGTATTGCGAGGACAAGGTTATATGGCTGCGGGGGGGTTTAGGTTTAGGGCAGGGGGTTAATAAAGAGGAGACGAGGTATTTTGAACATAGTAGGGTCGGGTAATTTAAAATAAGATAGAGTTTTATTTTCAATAGTGGGGGGTGAATAATAAAATGAATAAAATTTAGTTTTAAAACAATGCAAAAGAGGTATTTACAATGTTTTGAAGGAAAAGGGAGGGGTCAAATGGGGCTTTAGGAAATGGAAGTGGGGTTTTAGGTAGGGGAAGGGGTAAAAATTGGGGATCAGGGTCAAACATGAGTTTTTTCAAAGCATGAGGCTATTGAATGTTGCAAAATGAGAGATAGTGGATAGGTACAATGGAAATAATGAAGGCAGTAAGATTTCTGAAAATAAAATGATAGTCAGGGAATGTTTATTTTCAGTAGACTGTCGGAAATCCATATCTAGTGATACTGTAGAATACAGGAGAATAACTGTGGCACCAGCTTGGGAGGGAAGCTCCTTTAGGAGGTGTCAAGAACCTCATATTTCATATCTCTGGATTTCGTAGATTAGTGCCTCATGTACTTGGATGATTTTTCATTTTTGTAATGCCAATCTGCTGCAACTTTGTGACTTTGGCCTTCAGAAATTAAGCATCATGCTTCCTGCAAAGTAGATTATTCCTACCCATCATTCTGTTCTAACATTGTTTCTTCATTGATTTGGGTGCATTTAAACTTGTAAACCCTTGACATCATTTTTCTTTTGAAAGAAAAAACTATCTATTTATACCCTTATATCTTCCTAAGGCTTAGATTAGACTGATGAGCTCTTGTATTTCTATACCTAACTACTTATCTATCAATATTAAACAGTTTGATAGATTTTTATTCACTAAGTATCAACATGAAATTTAAAACATGACTGAATCAAGATTAAGCAGTTTGATTGTCATGAATTGTGGCATTTTGGGCAAGCTGCACACAATGTTTCTTTTACAAAAAGTAAACTAAACTGAGGGCTTTGGTTTTGAATATTTCACTTATCACTCATCCCTTACTTCACTTACTAGTTCAAATTTTATGCTTTGGAACCAATATATTTTCCTATCAACCTACTGATAAGCCAAGTTTAAATAGCTTAGCAAATCTTCATTTCTAACTTATCAGTAAAAATTTGAAATTTGTTCAATCATGGTTAGGCTGTATGATTGAACAAGACTTCATTTTCAAAAGTAGTGGCATTTGGAGTTGCACACTTTTAGAAATTTTATTTTTTTGGTATGGGGCTTACCTTTTTCTTTTTTATCTGCCCTCTTTTCTTCTTTTATTTCTTTCGTTTTTGTATTATTTTTATGATATTTTTGTTTAAGCAATGTTATGTAAAATGAAGAAACTTAAAACTGAGATTTTTAACTGAAATAATTCTTCAGCATCCTGCCATTGACAGGACCTCCAAATAATTCTGTTCCATCCATTTCTTGTAGAAAAAATGCATTATTACCTCTTGTTGAATGAATGATGTATGGACCTTTCCACAAGTTGTAAAATTTTCCATGCTTACCTTTGTCCTCTCTTCTTGAATCCCACTTCAGCACTTTGTATCCAATGCTAAAATCATTTTCCTTGGTCCTCTTTTCAAAGAGATTGTTGATTTTTTCTTATAACAGTTGTGTTATGTTGTATACTCCTTCTCTGATTTGCTACAACTGAACAGTCTGCTTTATCTTCTTTCTATGTCATTTTTTTCAGACTACACCTCTTGAATGAGCTTCGTTACTGGCACTCCCAAGCTTGTATGGAGGATTGCATCTTTTCCATAAAATAGATGATAAGGAGACATAGCAATTGATTTCTTATTTGTTAACCTATCTTCCCATAATGCATGAACTAGTTTGTTGTGCCATGATTTTTTGTTTTCCTCCAGCAGCTTTTTGATGATGTTCACCAAACTCTTGTTTGAGGATTGAGCCAACCCATTAACTTGAGGGTAATAAGCAGTTGAACGACCCCAATTAATGTGATATATGTGGAAAAAATCCACCATATTCTTGGATCTAAAAGCAACAACATTATCAGTTATGATTTTTCTAGGACAACCAAATCTAGATAGAATATTGTTTTCAAGGAATTTTATAATCACTGAGTCTGTGGAAGTCTTGGAATGGATGGCTTCTATCCACTTTGTAAAATAGTCACTTGTAGTAAGGATCCATTTATGATGGGAAGATTAGGTAAGGTGAATTTCTCCAATAAAATCAAGACCCCATTTTTTAAAAGGAACTTCAACTGAGATAGGTTGTAATGGAAAAGGCATCAGTTTCCTTTTTCCCTCAAATATTTGGCATTTATGACAGGAAACTACCATTTTTTTATGTCTTGGAAGAGGGTAAGCCAATAGTAACCAGCTCTAAGGATTTTATTGATAGTAGTTTTCCAATACAGGTGGCCTCCATATTGTCCTTCATGAAATTCATGCATGATCCTATCTCCACCTTCTCTAGGAAAAAATTTAAGCAATACACCACGAGATTTTTTCCAATACAAAAATTTATCCAAAATGCAGAAATCTACAACCTTTAGTTTCAAGAATCTAGCCTTTTTTTTGGACAAACCAGGAGGAAAATTCAGATTAAAAAGCACATATAATATATCAGCATACCAGGGTGAGTTCATAAATTCTTCCTCAATAGGTGGAGTCGCTAGCTCCTCTTGTTCATCCAATGAGTGAATCATATTGATGTCCAGTGCTTGAAATTTTTTTCCAGCCATGAGTTTAGCTAGTCCTTGTCCCTTGATTGGCTTTCTAGGCTTGATTTCTAGATCATATTCTAATACAATGGCAATCCACTTACCCCTTTTTCAATTAGGACCTTATGTAAGTATATCTTTAACCACTGTATGAGGCACAAATGCAATGATGTGTGAGTGTAGAATGTAGACTTTGAAATCTTTTAGTGCTTTGATCAAGGCAAAAGCCTACTTTTCCATGATATTATATTTCAGAGGTTGTTACACAATAATTGGTCACCATCCCTATACTCCCCATTCCTTGATCCTGGAGGACCCATACAGTGACCCTTGTGTACTTTCCAAGCATTGAATACATACCCATGAACCACATTTTGTCTACCAAATCATCTCCCTTTACAACGTTTTTGAAAGATCCCTATAAAAACATGGTTTTCAAGGTCGTCTCCTTCTCTCAGTGTCTGACGCATGCTGATATCAGATATTTTCACTAAGACCCACACCGATCAGCGCTCTGTCTTAATGTCTGACTCATGCCGAGCCTCTTTTGGAAATTTTTTTAAATAGAAGTAAAGCTTCCATGACTAGAAGCTTCACGAGGCGGTGAGCTGGAAGTATGTTTTGAGGATATGGCTAAGGAACTCCCCTTTGGGCTTCTTGTTCCCAAGAAATAGGAACTACTCCAAAGGATAAGCTCTTTTCCCATTATTTGAGGGCCCATAACCTCCTCCTCCATTGTTATATAAGGAGACCTCCTTCAGCTCTATAGCCTTAGTGATGATAGAAAGGAGAAGCAATTATAGCTTTGAGAGAATAGTGCAGAGTGTGATTGTTTTTGTGTGTTAGGAACAAAGTGAGATATTAGATCTTTGTGTGTGAGAGTGTTGCAAACATGCTTGGATATGGACTTGCCGAAGGAGAGCCTCAACATCAAGGCTTGGTTGTAAACTCCCCTTGTCTTTATCATAATAAAATGCAACTAATGTTTATCTTCCACTCTTGTTTACATTCATAATGATATTTATAGCATTCCTTGATCAAATAGATAGGTTGTAATTGTTTTACGTTTGTCGTGATTTTACGCTTGTTGTTGTGTCTTGATTGTCTGTACAGGTAATCAAACGTTGGCAGCGGTGTGTATCAAGCTTGAGGAGAGCGAAAAATACAAAAGCTTCGATGCAAGACGAAAACATAGCATTAGGATAAGGTAGGTCCTCTTCCTTGCTCTAAATTTCCTTTAAAATCAAGGAAGGTAGATGTTAGTATGTTCCCTTAATTGCTAGACCCACCCTAGGGCTAGAGGGATTGTCTTTGTCCACAGAGGGGATTTACCTGGACAAAGAATTGGCGACGCTACTGGGGACTTCCTTTGAGTTTATCACTCTTTGAGGTCTTAGTCATTCAACGAGTTTAGTTGAACAAACATTCCCTTGTTTGTTCCTATGTTTTTCATCAATTACAATCTTTTAGTTTTTTCTTGAAGTGGTGAGTTTGGTATTGGTTAGGAGAAATTATTATTTTTTATTATTTCAGGCATTGGCGCTTTTATTTTTCTAAAATTCATGCCGATTGGAGCTAGTTGTCAGTTAGAAACCCGCACCAATTGGCCATTGGCGCTAGTTTTCAGCTAGCAAGTTGCACCAGTTGGCGCTAGTTTCACCCACAAAATTTGCGCCAATTCTAGGGTGTGTGAAAGGTTTTTCCCTAAGTCCTTCACCAGTGTGTCTTTCCCTTTTGGTCCTTTTCTTTGTATGATTTACATGTTCTCCCATTCACTCAAGTGGGTTTGATTGTCTTGTTGGTTTGTTTTGGTTTTTTTTCCTGCTCAGACGTGTATCCTTACATCCTAGTTTTTTCTAGGACCATGCATCAATTTCCTGGTTGCATGCTTCGCGAGACATCACCTTGCTGATTGAGTCGATCTCCTTTCTTGGTGAGCCATCTCTAGTTGATTGCACTTTTCTTTTTGGTTGATTGAGTGGTAAATTTTTAAGTGTCTATCCGAGTTCATTTGGTCCTCTTGTTCAATTGTGAGCATAGATTACATTACTCGTTGTTCAACTAAAAAGTATTATGTCTATCATTTCTTCATGTAAAGGGGAATTAATGCCTTGTTTTTATCCCATACTTTGGAAGTCCTTTTTTTCTTGAACTCATATGTCTTGTAGCCTTTTGAGGAATTTTGTGACGAAATGCTTAAAACAACGATTTCATTCTTAGCATTTGTTTGCATCCCTTTTGCATTTATCCTTCCATTAAGGAAATTTGCGTTCATTTAGTTTTCGTCTCAGAGTTTTCTTTTCGTTAAAATGCATTAGATAAAATTTCATTGAAAATTATTTTTCGAGATCCATCATTGAAATTAGACTACATTGTTTAATGATTGAAAGCTAAAAATCGCATTGAGTGCATTCTCTTTAATCAAAAGCATGCATTAAGTAGATTCTCATTTCATCGAAAAATGCATTGAGTGCACTATTATTCTTTCAAAAGAAAAAGGAAATTGTGCATATATTAAAATTACATATTTTTTCAAAAAGAGGATTTTGCATAGATTAAATTGCATAATTCACATCGTTGAATGTTTTATATTACTTTTGAATAGTGAAAGTCATCTAGTTAGGAAAAATTTTCATCTGTTGTTTGTTGCATAATTGTTTGGGACTCTTCCCTTAACTATATAGAATTCATTAAATTGAAAGGTTTATTTTCTCATATAGCTTCATATAGGAGATTGTCAGATGAAATTCGATAGAGCCTTGAAACTGAGACATAATTCAAGATCAACTTTAAAATTTATTCAATTAACCTAAGGAAGCATTGGAGCCTAACACAACAAACATTGTTTGGGACTCTTCCCTTTATTCAACATTCATTGTTTGGGACACTTCCCTTAACTAGATAGAATTCATTAAATTGAAAGGTTTCTTTTCTCATATAGCTTCATATAGGATATTGTCAGATGACATTTGATAGGGCCTTGAAACTAAGACATAATTCAAGATCAAATTTAAAATTTATTCAATTAACCTAAGGAAGCATTGGAACCTAACACAAACATTTTGAGAGGTCTAGGCTAGTGACGTGTTCCAGTGTCATTAAACCTAGTAGCTGTCAGTCGCCATCTGGCCTTAGACAACACTAGTGCAGACTTGTGCTCCCCATACCGTCATGTATATAAAGGAAGACCCTCATAGGTTTAAGTCCTTTATCCATAGGAAGTCGATTCTAACGCCCTATAACCATGATACGCCGAACATAACATTCAGGGAAACTACCTGCACGTACATTAAGTCCTTGGTAATTTCTCTTTCATTTGATCACCAAGGTGTATATGGCAGTTCACGAAAACTTGGTACACCCTCTTACTTAGATTACCTGAGTAGTCATTTTGATATTTTCCTGACTCCTTAAAAAGTGAAGAGATCCTTGAGCGCTTGTCCTTTCACGCTCATTTCAACCTGAAAGTGATAGAGTCACCTTTTCCCTGTTTCTTGACTCTTGAAATATGAAACGACAAAGTTTTGTTTCAATGTCTTAAAATATTACTTGCCCACAAAATATGCCTAGCTAAAGTTATCTTTCTTAGTATTGTGTCTTAAGTTTGTCTCCAATGGAAATGTTTCCAGAGTTTGCTAACAAAGGAATCCCCTCCGAAGGAAATCCCATTCCTTTTCCTACTTTTGGAAATGTTGGTGCTCCTTATACGAAAACATTTTCCCTTCCTGGGTTAACTGTTGGTTTTCCCGTATGGTTATTTTTGACCTCGGTGGTCCTGAGTGTCCCAACCTTTGTTCAATCGCCCCCTCCACTGGAACAACATCATGTTGCTTCTAAGGTGGACCTCTCCCCTTCTTTTCTTGTTTCTTTGTCCTCCTCTTCCACTTCACTTGGTGAAAGTCTAGATTCTAGTAACCTGGTGGCTAAGAAAAAGAAGAAGAAGAAGAAGTCAGATAAGCGAGAGGCTAATGCTGAAGCTATTGTTCATAACACACCTTCCATCGATAAACCAACCAACCTTCGATGGAAAGTAAAATTCCTTTGAATTTTGTGAAAAGGTGACCATCTTCTTCGAGACTTCCATGCTATTCCCAAGGTACTTGAAGCATGGTCTGATGACCATCCGCCATTGCCTTTGGCTTCTGGAAGTCATATTGGTGGCACATCTTCGACTAGCCATGATAAGACTCATAAGAAACAAGTTAAGATTACATATCCCTGTAATTTGTATGAAAAGCATCATCCTATTCACCTTTGTCCATACATGGATGAGGCCACGAGCGTATTGGAAAACCTTCATATTTCTTCACCCTACCTTCTGGTTGGCTACACAATGCTTTCTTTGAGTCCTCCGCTAGTTGATACCACGTTCAATCAAGAGTAATTCTTGGTCGATCCCATTCCTTCTGAAATTCAAATTCAAGAACCCGTTCCCAACCAACCATTGGTCATATAATCGGTTGATCTGATCCCTCTTATGGTTCATCAGGTATTTTCCATCGAGAGTAGATATCATCCCCCTCACGTTCTTATGTTTTCTTCAAATTCCTTAGACTTGGAGAAAGATCCTCCCATCCCTGTGACTCAAGAAGTTATTTTTCTTGCTCCCATGTTTGTGGTCCATGAGGATGCTCCTCTTGCTCCGGTAACACCACGGTATGACCATATTAGTTCAATGGTACCCCCTCCAAGTATTTTGGTCACTTCGTTTGATTGGAGTTGATTTGTAGGATACCACCTTCCTTCTTATGTGCATTTTGAGATCACGGTATAGTGCTTTGATGTGGCCATACCTAGCACAATTATAGATGAAGGCGCATCTGTTAGTATTATGTCTTCAACTACTTGGCAAGCTTTTGGTTCTCCACTGCTTGTGCCTATTACGTAGAATCTGCTGGCATTTAACATAGCAACCAGTGAACCGTTAGGGATCCTTCCGAAGTGGCCTATTACATTGGGAGGGAAAACTATCTATATAGATGTGATGGTTGTTCCAGGCCCCTAGGATTTCAATTTAATCTTGGGGCGTGACTATTATTATGCCATGGGCACACTTGTCTCCTCCCTCTTTCATGTGATTTGTTTTCCACACAAAGGTTAGATCGTGACCATTGATCAAATTTCATTATTTGGTCCAGAGGTGGTAGCTGGCCCACCATCATCTCTGCTAGAACTTTATCCACCGATTTTATCTTCTCCGCCATGGGTTAATTATGTGGGCACTTGTTCGTTGCCCTCATCCAGTGACAGTGCCATCGAGTAGCATCTACTGGAGGCATTCTATCACGATTTACAAGATCTTTTTCTCCCCTAAGATGAATTTTTTTTGGAAGCCATGACCTCTTATTCGTTATGGTAAAAGCTTCTTTCAGAGTAGAGTTTGTTTTCTTGTGTCAAGCTCCTTAAAAAACGAAACAAGGTCTTTGGAGCTGAGTTCATTTTCTTGTGTCAAGCTCCTTAAAAAATGAAACAAGGTCTTCAGAGCTAAGTTCATTTTCTTATGTGATGCTCCTTAAAAAAATGAAACAAGCCATTTTGAGGATAGTTCTTTTACTTTGTCAACCTCATTAAAAAATGAAACAGGTTCCCTTTTCAACTCGAGTCTTTGTTTGGATCTCGTAGAATCCTAGTCGAGTATTTATCTTGATCTCATAACTGAACCTTCACTCCATCCATATTCCTCAACTATTCTGACCTGGTGGTATCAGGAGAATCCATCCATCAAAAATTAAGCTTCATTTCCTGCTACATTGCCCAAAACCTCATCACTAAAAGGTGTGGGAAATGGATCATGCACGCATGCTTTGTTCAAACTGCGGTAATCAAAACACACTCTTATTTTTTATTTGTCCCTTTTATTCTGGATAAAAATGGGACTGACCCACCCTGATTCCTCGACTGGAAATATCAGTTGTGCTTCTATAATTTTGTGAATCTCTTTCTTCACCTTCTCTTTTACCCTAGGTTTTAATTATTATGTTGTGTGTTTCACTGGTCTGACCTCTGGATTAAACATTATGTGTATTCCCCCAAAATCGTCTTTTATCCCCTTTAATTATGCAACAAAGGAAGGAAATAGATCTTCATATTCTATCAATAGATGACAAATTTTCTTCATTGTTTCTTCATCCCAGTAGTCTCCAATAGAAGCTAGTTTTGGATTCTCCCTACTTCCAATATTATGCTTTTTAATCTTGAGTTGTAGTAAATGGATCGCTTTTGTGACAGGTTCCTCCTTGATTTATCACTCCCCTTCCTTCTCTTCAAATAATAAATGCCTCAAGTTTTCTAAGTCATCATCATTTGTTTCCTGATCTATCTTGCTACAAGCCACTACTTCTCAATAACTTGATTCATACATTTTCTTCAAGGTGGATTTATCCATCAGCTCCTCAGGTCATGTTGTAAATAGAATCCTCTTCATGGCTTGCAAAGCATCTGTTAGCTTCTAATCGTCCTCATGAAAAGAAAATCTATTTACAAAATTTCTCGACAGTAATTCCCAATTAGTTGTATGTCTCTTTTTCTCTTCGGTGGTGTACCATTCTTTTGGGATTGTGCCCAAAGAGTGCACAAATTTATGAACCCACAAGACTCTGGAATAACCTTCCAGTTCCCACCATTCCTCACTGTATTTCATGTGTGCTTAGGGATCTGAAGTTCCCATGTAATTCTCATCTAGATGCGGTCCTGCAAACACTTGGAACCTAGTTCTTAAGGCTTTCACAACATCTTCCCATCTCCTAAGATGGTTGCGATGGATTCCCCACCACCTATTAGAGGTTGCTTGTAATGCGACATTCATTAAGGGAATTTTATGTTCCTCGGGGACAATATCATCTAATTTATTGATAAAAGTGTTAACAGCCTCTATATTGATAAAATTAGGGTAACCTCTTACCTCTGTCCCAATATAGTTGACTCCTTGGATGGTAGCGCACCTTCTACTATTGATTTCGTATCCTCCCCGTTGTCAGTTGTCCCACGCAACCTCTGACCCTATCTCAGAGCTCTAGATCCTTCACCAATGCACTGAAATTTTTGTTGTCATATTATTGTAATCCTCCATTTTCCCTACTATCATATGGTATAGTTGACCCAATATTCCAGGCTCTTCTCTGGCATCAACTGATTCTGTGAACCTAGGACCTTGATAAAGTTCCAACGAATGAATCACCCTGAACTCCCCATCTTCAAATATCATAAAAGCTTTCTTTAAGTTGATGACTCCATAATTATAAAACACTCATTCTATCCTCAAAGGTGTCGGATAGGGGTCCTTACACCCATAATTTCTAACACTTAAAAATTAGTGGAGGTCCTTACTCCCGCAACCTCAACTCAACGTCTTCTAGTCTCCCAATTGGTATAATACAATATTGGTTTTCGATGAACAATTGTATGGGGGAGAACACTAGATTGGGATTTCCCAGTGCCTCCCAAGTATTCCTCACTAGTATATTGACATTTGAACCTAATTCCATTAACATATGAACCTAAGTCCAGCATTGTATCCCTTATTTGAAAGCTTGCAACTTGTGCATCAATTCTGAATTACTTTCTTGTCGGTCTTTTATTTCTTTTAACCCTCCAAAATATTGGTATTGATCGGGTTGACTTGATCCAATCCACCCATAACAACTGGCTTAAAATTTTGTTTTAACATATTGATAATTTGATCATCATCTATGATATTAAGAATAACCTAAAACATTCTTCTATAGGCTGAACTGGTGTCAAGTTTTTCTTCGTGTTGGAAATACTAAGAGGGGGGATGAATCAATATTTATTATCAACTCACACTGTTAAATATTTTTAGAGAATTAGTTAATATTAAATTATTCTTTATGTTTATCCAGTAACAATAGAAAATAATATAACACAATAGGCACACGAATTTTAGCAGGAAAACCCCCTCCTGATCAAAAACCACCGAATTCTTTTCTAATAGATTATTTAATATTCAACCCCAACTGAAATGAAAGGAAAAAATTCCTATAATTCTAGAGAAAAATTCTTCTCCAACTCCCACTGGAACGACGCCCCAATGCCCTAGTTTCTCCAGTAGTCAACTAAATTGATGCCCCGACATCCTAGACCAACCTAACCCCTGAAGTGTTCATAGGCTCCAACCTGTAGGTGACTTCATGCCCTAACATAGCACCTCCCTACCACCATATAATGATCATAAATAAGACAAGGGAGTGGACTCCCATACTAGGGATAATGATCCATGATACAATATGATTCACAATAATTTTCTTGAACTAGATCAATAACCCAATCACACTATGACCTACAACCCAACCATAACATTATCCAACAACGACACTTATACCTCCCAACAATGCATCTCAAACTATAGGAAGATTGACTCTTTTAAAATAATGACTCTTTCACAATTTTACAATGATGCTTTTTACAATATTGACTTTTTACACGACCTGATACTTGACTTGACATTGCTTCTTTGAACACTAGCAACTAATGATGTATTTTTATGCTTGCTTCAAGTAATGGTACTTTGGTGTTGCACTGTCCTTCTAGTATGTGTCTGATTTGTCCTATTATGTCCTCCTTCCTGCACATGCATTAATGAATAAGACCCAAACCAATATACAAACTAAATACTTACATTGTCTTTCAAACCATATGTCAGATAAATATTCAAAATTCAAATGTAAATACGTTCAAAATTTATGAATAAAACCCAATCAAACATACATACAAAATACTTACACTGTCTTGCAAAAACACATGTCAGAGACGATATTCAAATTAAAATTCAAACACTAATCATACATACCCTTTTGTAGAGAATTACCCTTGAATGTTGATGTGTTTTTTTCACTGCAGTGATCCTTGAATGCATATTTTTTGTTGCCTTGTAGAAGCTCGATATTGAATCTGTTGTATCTATGTAATTTCAAATCTTCAAAGTTTGAAATTATGCCCCATAGTAGTCCTCTAAGTCATCATTCCAACCCCACAAGTCTGATAAATATTGGATTCTTCAAGAAATGGTTATGCCCAATCTCCT
Organism: Pinus albicaulis; assembly: GCA_034641835.2. NCBI lineage: Eukaryota > Viridiplantae > Streptophyta > Pinopsida > Pinales > Pinaceae > Pinus > Pinus albicaulis. Next base: position 54,868,665 of record CM076578.1, read on the forward strand.
ACGATGACCTTATTATAGATTGGTTTAGTAGAGTGAACTTGTACGAAGTGCCATGTGTCACTATTTCAACCTTCGATCCTGTTTGACATGAAATTCAAGAGCATGAAAAAACCCTAACTTCCTCAGATCATATCTATGAATATATAGTGAACCAATATTTGAAATTCCATCACATGCTTCATCAAGATTTCGGCTCAAATGGGTGTTTTTTCAGCGTCCGAAGCTTCATAGAAAAAAAATTATAGTGATAATTCCATGATGACCTATTTTAAGTAGCGAAATCCTTGCCTCAGGAGGATATTGAGTCACAATTTATATAAATTATTAGGTTAAGAGGGTCTTCAAAAAGTGAACATTGGAGGGATTTTTTGAGTTTAAAAAATTATTAATTATTTATTATTCAATGACCACAACCAATGATTAGTGTCATGCCACAACCCAATGGGGTTTTAGCCCACTAACTGGGGTTACTAATGTTGAACAGGATCAAGCCGTGATGAATTATGTGGCATGCCATATGTTGTCGCTCCTAGAGAAAGCCTAGAGTTGTGATAGACCAGTGCCTAGGACATATTATATAGCAAGGAGCATATGGTATAACAGAGGAAGTTATCAATAACAAGCTCTCATGCTATCTCTTGTAAAACAAGGAATTTTAATCTGAATGGGACCAAGACCTTCAGAAACTGACAAAGAAAAAGGGATATTGCAGAGGCAACATGCAAAACTCCAATATAAAAAGAAACAGACAGTTCAGAGACAACTTACTGTAAAGAGGGCCAATTCAGAAATACCTCACAGAAATAAATTATCAGAAGGTGTATGTAGTGAATGAAATATTGAGAAGATATTAGTTATAATTGAGCTGATATCCAGATACACAATACCACCATGCATGGGATTACCAATCTAAGAATCCATACATGACAACAGCGCTTTAAAAACACCCTCCCAAAGAAACTAATATAGCAGAAATACGGTTTAGATGAATAGTGGAACATAATATCATGCATGAGCCATATTTAAAGAGCTTGACTAATCCGAGTATGGGTATCAACAAGGATAAATCCATACCAAAAATCAGTGATCCACTCGCATTCCAAAACATGATACAGGAAAGATGGATGAAATGAAATGATCTATTTAAATAACACATGAGAGAAAGTTACAGACTGTGAAATACCAAAGACAAAAATCCTCTTTAACAGATGGAAATCCTCCTCACTGAGACCCTATGGGCTCTGAGCCTTCATAGTAGAGTTATACAAAATGTATACAAAAATCCTTTCACTGCATAATTTTCTGATAAAATCTGGAACCCTAAATCATCTGTTCTTCAGGAGCTTTATAGGAGAAAAATAAAGCTCGAAAAGGGAGTAGGTGATGAACATTTAATTGTCTCATTAAAACAAAATGGCGGAAACATGCACGCCCATATGCTGAATGACTTTGTAGTGTTGTATGTACTCTGCTGCCTGCTTACCGAAATCAATGCACTGGGTAGAAATCTCTTCAGGGACACGGCAAAGAAGTAAAATCTCATAGACATTCTGTCCTTTTCTGAAAGAGAATGGTGTTGAAAAGAAAGCCTTAAGGTATTTTTCTGCGAATGGTACCCTCTTCCTTCTAAACCTTGGATTATGGTTTGAGATCTTCAATGCTGAACATTGAATTCCTCGATCATCCACTGATATTTCTTTGTTGTTCCATTAATATCTCCATCTGCGCAATCTGTTCTTTGAATGACTCTGGAGGGTTTGACAGATTTGAACCCTGCTTCTTTAATGGAAGTTTTGTCGATTTACCTTCCCATTCCTTTCTCCATAATTACGGTCTCAGAAAAATCGTCCTTTGATGTGCTCTGTTACTGAAATCAAGACTGTAAATCACAACAATATTTTGTCGCTGAAACCCTGCAAAACCCGTAAACTTGTTAAGAAAAAATCATGCGTGGGGATGGTGAAATGGTGGCATGGTGATGGCGGAAACACAGTGGAATGACGGAGAAATACTCTTGTTGCAGGTTGGCGGAAATGCAGAAGATTACACGTAAAACCTTAGAAATAGGCTTTGTAATGGAATATGTATATGAGATGGATGTCGGGTGAACACACGTGGAACGGGTGACGTGGAGGTACGGAGTGAACTAGCGGAGAGGCAAGTGATCTGGACCGTCAGATCTCAGGAGGAGATCAACGGCTAAAATTACGTCGGAGGGCGATGGACCGTGGGCCAGGGGTACGGTTTCCCCAAGTTAACTTCCGCGTAGCTTCGAGGGGCGATGGATGTCGGATGGGCTGCTCTAGATCAGACGGCTCACACACATATTGCATCGTGTCTACGGATGAACGATGATGCGCGATGAACGGTGGTTTTTGGGCCATACGTGGGGACACGCGGCGGAAGATGTATGGAATCACTCCGAAATGAGAAATATCGCCCGCCTCGGAAAAGCGGTGCGATATAAACCACCGGTTTTGTACAGTGCACAGAGTGGGGGCCACCAGGGAAGGAGTACTGTGAACCATTGATTTTGCGGGTTGATAGGACGGTGGACGGGCGATTTGGGCGATGGACGAAGTGGGCCATGGGTGCGGGGAATATTTGTGAATACCATCGGATCTGTACAAATCGACGGTTATAAACGCACCCAATATACATATGTGCATGATAAGCACTTCCGGGTTTAGCGCTTGGTTTGTCACCCAGGTTATATGGAGGAAAATACTAAGGGGCTAGGGCCGAAAGGGCTAGGCCTTGCAGATTTTAAAATATGGGTTTTGCGGCCTTTTTTTTTTAAATGTAATTTGGGGGGAGAGGAAGGTAATGATAAGCAGAAAATGGATTTCTAAGGGAAATTAAGGGGTTTTGAAAGGTTTAAGCAAGGTTTCTTATCAAAATTTCAATAGGATGCTGATATGATCAACATTGGCTCCACCTGGGGACGGTACGTTCATCCCTGAGCTTGTCGAGAACTTCGCAGACCACCTACATCATCAATTTTTATAGACATGAAAAAATAAACCTATTCTACCTCTACCCCTATTACTCCTTGAGACCAGATTAGACTGTTGGTCTCATATGTTTCTCTACCTAATCTAACATCTGCTGGGATTAGACTGTCCAACAGATTTCTTCTCTACGTTCCAAGACAGAAATTGAAAAACAGTCAAGCTAGGATTAGACTGTCTGGCTTGCTGGACTTAGCAAAAACATTAAAAACAACTAACTACATGCTCACAGACTGAGCTTTATTGAGCTTTTCCTACCTACCCTACTCTAACTGGAATATTTACAAGTCTAGCTTACAAACATTGTCTTCCAATGTAACCATTCCATCAAGTGACCCCATGACTGGTATGTTTCGCCCAGCTCCTTGAGCAGGCTGGATAGGCAGGGCAGCTCCCACTATTTTTGTTCCAAAATAACAGCTTTGAAAATTTTTCTTTCTGTTTGCAACATGCTGCTCGAAAAGACCTTTGATCCTTCCTCAAATGTTTGCAGGAAATGAGCATAGGGATCATCAAAAGATACCTGGCTATGAATATTTGGCAGGCAGGCTTCAACCAGGATCTCTTCTTCTTCCACTGGATCAAGAAAAATACTCTCTTGAGAGAGAGAATCTCCCTCATCTTCTTCACTTTTTGAACTGGAGGACTCACCATATCTTGCAGTTGAGTCCTCTTAGAGCTTTGATATGTTTTTCTCTGATGTGCTGAGCTTCATAAAAAGATCTATATATTCTTGAGAAGTGGTTTGTTCCATTTCTTCTTCCTTTTCAAGAGAAGGCCCCTTAATTTCAATCTGCTCAAGAATTTCTTCTTTGCTTACCTCCTCATCTTCTGAAAAGGAAGTCTGATGGTTTCCAGTCTCACTGATGATCTGTGGTAAAGAAGAATGAAGATTCAAGGAATCTTCATTTGCTATTATACTATCGTATATCTCCCCATCAGTATCGTAAATAGCCTGCATTGGCTTATTACTCTCTGGAAGTAAAGGGAAATGATTTTCCTCCCATAGATCTACTAATGATGAAACTGCAAGATTATCTTCTATTTGGGAAACATCATCATCAGATAGATCAGAAATAGGAAACACATGAATATAAGTAATACTGCCAACAGAGCATATTGGATTATCAACAAGTTCTTCTTCACTTTGATCCGCAGAGGAGCTTTCTAGATCTGTACAATCAAACTCATAATATGAATGGGCAAGAGTGTGTGTTCCATAGAAGATTTCTGAGGTGGGCTGTTGATTTAATATCTGATCAATTTATTCTTCTCTTAAAGGAGAAGATTGTTTTGTGTTCCTTTGTGCAGAAGAGTAGCAGCTCTTTGTTTCTTGTACTAGCTGATTTGGAGGCAGGATGTCTTCTTGAACCTCTTCTAGAGTATCCTCAGTTATGCTTGCAGGAAAAACTTGAGGATCTTCTAATGTTTCTTGACCTCTCTCTAATTCAGACCAGTCCTCATGAACCTGATGATACTCGGTTAGACTACAAAGCTCATGAGTGGTTTCTTCCTCCACATCAAATTCTGCATCTTCTATGTGGTCTCTTATTTCCTCCAAGCAACATTCCCTATTTTCCTTTGCTATTAGGTCCTGATACTCTCTGATCAGCGTAACACAAGACATGGGTAAGCAATCACGCAGTTCCTGATCGCTTTCCTCCTCATCTTCCATAGGTTTTAAAGAATCATACATGTCTTGCTCATTATCTAGGTCTTGAGTTTGTTCTTGTTCTGGAAGAGGCATGGGTTGTTCTAAATAATCCTCATTTGCATTCATATTAGCCATATACATCTCGAGCACTTTATCAAACGTTTCTATTAATTCATATAATTGATCATACAAAGCATCTAGCTTTGTATCCCTATCCATGTTTGGATCCATGTTTCTGCAAAGATGGTCACTGCATCTTCTCAACCAGTTCAGAGTCTTCTACCAGTGGATTCATTTGGTCTTTTGGGAGTTATGGAGTGAATTTATCTAATAAACGAATGTGGATTTGCCAAGGTGAGGGATCTACAACTCTCAACTCTCCATGCTCACCTACTTGAAGAGTGAATTAGGTTTTTTCGAGGCCCAGGGATTTATATTTTCTCAACTTCGATCCCTGGAAATGGCGCCAAAAAGATGTTGTCGCTCCTAGAGACAGCCTAGAGTTGTGATAGACCAGTTCCGAGGACATCTTATATAGTAAGGAGCATATGGTATAACAGAGGAAGTTATCAATAACAAGCTCTCATGCTATCTCTTGTAAAACAAGGAATGTTAATCTGAATGGGACCAAGACCTTCAGAAACTAACACAGAGATCATTGTAGAGGCAACATGAAAAAATCCAATATAAAAAGAAACAGACAATTCAGAGACAACTTACTGTAAAGAGGGCCAATTCAAAAATACCTCACAGAAATAAATTATCAGAAGGTGTATGTAGTGAATGAAATATTGAGAAGATATTAGTTATCATTGAGCTAATATCTAGATACACAATACCACCATGCATGGGATTACCAATCTAAGAATCCATACATGAAAATAGCTCTTTAAAAACACCCTCCCAAAGAAACTAATATATCAGAAATACGGTTTAGATGAACATATTTTCAAACTCGAACAGTGTATAACCACATGGATAAGCTCACATTAACCCGTCAATTTCGAATCCAATTTGTGATTTGTGGGAATGATATATCGAGATATCAAGTAGGAATTAGCATGTAATAATGTCGATTCATACGACAGAGTAATAATGTGAATATCATGCATGAGCCATATTTAAAGCGCTTGACTAATCCGAGTATGGGTATCAACTAGGATAAATCCATACCAAAAATCAGTGAGCCACTTGCATTCCAAAACATGATACAGGAAAGATGGATGAAATGAAATGATCTATTTAAATAACACATAAGAGAAAGTTACAAACTGTGAAATACCAAAGACCAGAATCCTCTTTAACAGATGGAAATCCTCCTCACTGAGACCCTATGGGCTCTGAGCCTTCATACTAGAGTTCTACAAAATGTATACAAAAAGCCTTTCACTGCATAATTTTCTGATAAAATCTGGTACCCTAAATCATCTGTTCTTTAGGATATTTATAGGAGAAAAAGAAAGCTCGAAAAGGGAGTAGGTGATGAACATTTAATTGTCTCATTAAAAAAAAATGGAAGAAATGTGCACTTCCATATGCTGAATTACTTTGTAGTGTTGTATGTAATCTGCTGCCTGCTTACCGAAATCAATGCACTGGGTAGAAATCTCTTCAGGGACACGGCAAAGAAGTAAAATCTCATAGACATTTCATCCTTTTTTGAAAGAGAATGGTGCTGAAAAGAAAGCCTTAAGGTATTTTTCTGCGAATGGTACCCTCTGCCTTCTAAACCCTGGATTACGGTTTGATATCTTCAATGCTGAATGTTGAATTCCTCGATCATCCACTGATATTTCTCTGTTGTTCCATTAATATCTCCATCTGCGCAATCTATGCTTTGAATGAATCTGGAGGGCTTGACATATTTGAACCCTACTTCTTTAATGGAAGTCTTGTCGATTTACCTTCCTAGGCCTTTCTCCATAATTGTGGTCTCAGAAAAATCATCCTTTGATGTGCTCTGTTACTGAAATCAAGACTGTAAATCACAACAGTCTTTCGTCGCTGAAACCCTGCAAAACCCACAAACTTGTTAAGAAAAAATCATGTGTGGGGATGGTGAAATGGTGGCATGGTGATGGCGGAAACACAGTGGAATGACGGAGAAATACTATGGTTGCAGGTTGGCGGAAATGCAGAATATTACACGTAAAAACTTAGAAATAGGCTTTGTAATGGAATATGTATATGAGATGGGCGTGGGGTGAACACACGTGGAATGGGTGACATGGAGGTACGGAGTCAACTGGCGGAGAGGCAAGTGATTTGGACCGTCAGATATCAGGAGGAGATCGACGGCTGAAATTACGTCGGAGGGTGATGGACCGTGGGCCAGGGGTAAGGTTTCCCCAAGTTAACTTCCGTGCAGCTGCGAGGAGCGATCGCCATCGGATGGGCCGCTCTAGATCGGACGGCTCACGTGCATATCGCGCGGTGTCTACGGACGAATGATAACGTGCGATGAACGTCGGTTTTTGGGCCGTACGCGGGGACACGCGACAGACGATGTATGGAATCACTATGAAATGAGAAATATCGCCCGCCTTGGAAAAGCGGTGTGATATAAACCACCGGTTTTGTACAGTGCACGGAGCGGGGCCCACCAGGGCGGGAGTATTGTGAACCGTTGATTTTGCGGGTCGATTGGACGGTGGACGGGTGATTTGGGCGATGGACTGAGTGGGCCACGAGCACAGGGAAGATTTACGAATACCGTCGGATCTGTACAGATCGACGGTTATAAACGCGCCTGATATACATATATGCGTGATAAGCACTTTCGGGTTTAGCGCTTGGTTTTGCACCCAGGTTATATGGAGGAAAATACTGAGGGGCTAGGGCTGAAAGGGCTAGGCCTTGCAGATTTTCAAATATGGGTTTTGCGGCCTTTTTTTTAAATGTAATTTGGGGGGGGAGGAAGGTAACAATAAGCAGAAAATGGATTTCTCAGGGCAATTAAGGGGTTTTGAAAGGTTTAAGCAAGGTTGATTATCAAAATTTCAATAGGATGCTGATATGATCAACACCATATATCAACGGAAACATCTTGACAAGTAGAAACCATCCAAAATATCCTTGATTCAAAATAGAGTAAGTTGTCAAGTCAAAATTCCCATGTAAGATCGGGGTAGCCTCTGGTGTTTCTTGGTTCACATCAATGACAACCACTGATAAAAAATCTCCCCCTTTTCCATCAATGTCAACATAAGTAATCCCCCTGTGATCATGACACATCTTCCTACAACATTCTCTCCCCCTTTGTCATCAATGGTAAAGGGTAACTCACCTTGACAAATGTCATCCTGCGGACCTGTACACACCTCAAATTCCTTTTTTTTTAATTATTTAGATAAGAGAAAGAGTCTAATTATAACTTGGGATAATCCAAAGCTTTAGGAAAATATACTCAAATGCTTCACGAAGTAATGGTTTGGTAAATATTTCTGCAATTTGTTCCTTTTTACCAACATATTCAAGCTTGATATTATTTTTGGCGACCTGCTCTCTAATGAAATGATATTTGATCGAGAATGTGCTTTGTTTTGGATGCCTCACAGGATTCTTGTAGATACTTATGGAATTTTTTTTATCACAAATATGGGAATAGGCTCATGTAAATTGACTTGAAGATCTTGCAAATATTGGTTCATCCAAAGAACTTGAGTGCAACAAGCTGTTGCCGCGATATGTTTTGCTTCTGTTGTGGATAACAAGATTGAAGACTGCTTTTACTTAACCATGAAATAAGGAAACCACCTAGATATAATTTTGCTCCACTATTACTCTTTCAATCATAAACACTTGCTACCCAATCAACATCTCTATAAGCTTGAATAGCTATATTATTTCATTTGGCATACCATAAACCATATTCTATTGTGCCCTTAAGATATCTGAGAATTATTTTGATGGAAATAATATGAGATTATTTTGGTGCTACTTGGAATCTTGCTACTTGTACAACTACCTGCGTTACATCTAACCGAGAAGTTGTCACATATAGAGGACTACCAATCATAGATCTATACAACCTCTAGTCCACATCCTTTGATGAATCTTCTAAACATAACTTGCAACGCGTTACCATTGGGGTAAGGACAGACTTGCAATATTCCATCTTGAATTTATTGAGCATTTCCTTGTTGTACTTGGTTTGATATATAAATATTCCTTTATCTCGTAAGGATATCTGAAGGCATAAGAAGTATGTCAGCTCACCAAGTAGAGACATTTCAAACTCACTTTGCATCTTTGTGGCAATTTTTTTACTTAATTTGTCATCATTCCTTGCAAAAATTATATCGTCCACATATACCTCGATAATTGTTAGATTATCTTGATCCACTTTCACGTAGAGACTTTTGTCACCGCTTCCTTTCTTGAATCCTTGTTTATGTATATATCCATGACGATGAGCATACCAAGCTCTAGGAGCTTGCTTGAGACCATATAGTGCCTTCTTTAATCTGCAAACATAGTCTTCCTTTTCAGAGAGCAGAAAACCTTCGGGCTGTTCAATGTAAACTTCTTCTTCCAATTCACCATTAGAAAAGAGGACTTAACATCCATTTGGTAGACCTTGATTTTTCTCGAGCATACATAAGCGAGAAACATTATGATAGCATCCATTTTGGAAATGGGAGAAAATGTTTCTTCAAAATCAATTGCTTCAACTTGTGAATATCCTTTGCAGATTAATCTTGCCTTATTCCTAGTAACATGTCCATCCTCATTCAATTTGTTTCTCAAGACCCATTTAGTTCCAATAAAAAATTTATCCTTTGGTCATGGAACTATTTCCCAAGTGTTGTTCTTCTCAATTTGATCAAGTTCTTCATTCATAGCTACTACCCATTGTTCATCTTGACTAGCTTCCTTGAAATTTCTAGGCTCAAAAGTTGCTAAAAAAGCAATGTGGGCTTGTTGTGAGGAACGAAGCTGTCAACTTGTTCTGGTTCCAATCCCTTAATTTATGTTTCTAATTATTTGATTTGATGGATGATTATTTTGACACCATTATTTTAAATCTTTTGGAGAATTTTCGTGTACACCCTGCTAATCATTTCTTATTTCCTCTTGGTTGACTGTTGTTTCCTTTTTTGATTGGTCCTTTTCTGGATCTTCTTCTTCATCCTTCACAGATTCTCCCTCAAAACCCTCATATTTTATTGAAGGGACAATATCATTTTCATCCTTTGTAACACAATCTTCATCAAAATTACCATTTATGATTTCCACTATTTGTTTTCGCCTCAAATTGTAGAATTTATAAGCCTTGATTTTGCATGAATAACCAACGAAAATACCTTCATCAACACAGGAATCGAAATTGCCCAATTTTTAATCTTCTCTTTTGATGTAGCATTTGATTCCAAATATTTTGAGGTATTTGAATTTAGTCAGTATTCCTTTCCATAATTCGTATGGATTCATGTTACAATTGTTCCTTAGAAAACCTCTATTTATAATGAATAAAACTGTATCGATTGCTTGAAACCAGAATTTATCATCTAATTTGAGTCATTTAACATTGTTTTGGCCATTTCCTATACGGTTATGTTTTTTCTTTCAACAACTCTAGTTTTCTACGGTGTTCTTGCTATTGAGAATTGACTTTTTATACAATTTTCATCACAGTACTGTTGAAATACCTTGGAAGTTAATTCTTCGCCATTATTTGATATCAGAAATTTGATATTCAAATTAGTTTCATTTTCAACCAATTCCTTGTAGATTCTAAAACACTCGAATGTCTCAATATTTTTCTTTAAGAATTTGACGGTTGTCATTCTGGTGTAATCATCTATCATTATCATGAAATATAATTCTCCATATAAACCTTTTTTTCTCATACGACTGCATAGATCAGTATGTACTAATTCCAATGGACGTGATCAAAGTGTTTTTTTTTTTTTTGAAATCAACTTTGTTCGACCTGCTGTGTCGACAAGATTCACATACCACATTGGTATGTTTTGAATTTTTAGTCATTTTTCTTATTGCTTCCTTCTTGCTGATCCTGACCAAATTATCAAAATTTGTATCTCCCATTGATTTGTTCCATAACCAACTTTCATCTTATTTTTCCAAAAAGAAACCTTTAGGTGTCTCATCCAAAATATATATCTCATTTGGAGCTCTAGTTGCTGTAGGCACAATTTTACCAAACTTTCCTTTCCTGATTTCACATTTCTTAGAGTCAAATAGCATCGTGTTCCCTTGATCGCACATTTGTCCAACACTGAGCAGATTTTGATTCATATTTTCAACCAACAACACATCTTTCACTAATGCATTCTTGCTTCCAAGTGTGACTCTAACTACTCCTGATGTTTGAAGACTCGTCATTTCCAAAAGACATTATTCCATCCATATTTTCCTTCAAGGATATGAACTTATTCCTATCTCCAGTCATATGAGTTGAGAAACCACTATCAACATAACAAATGTTTCTATTTCTTTGAGCCTTGAGAGCGATAGCACATTTTTCAGTCTTCTTTTTCCATATTTTTTCATTCTAATTTTGTGAGAAATCCTCTGAAGAACTTCCAAGTATGCAATATTTAGCTAGTTGTCCAAATTTTTTACATTTGTAACATTTGACATCATCTCTAAAATGATCAAATATATTAATATTCTATTTACTTTGTAATATCCATCTCTGAAATATCTCCCAAATCTGTATTTATTCCAAACATACGTGCGAAATTCTATAGCTCTATGTCCAAACCTTCCACATGAATAACAATGACCATAAAAAATAGTTTGATACCTGGGAGGAAATATTCTCTAAGGAATTGTTTTCCATGGTTCTTCCTGTGAGTCCTGATCTCTTGAGTTGGCTGGGAGGTCTACCTGCTTGTTATATTTTGCATATCCATCTTCTTTTACTTTCATAGACGGACTTGGTTCCTTTTCATATTTTTCTTTGTAACCATGACGAGTCTTGTCACTATTTGATTGCTGATTGTTGATGATTTCTTCCAATGCCTCAGATTTTTTTGCGTAGTTTTGAATATTTTTTTCATTTTTTACTTGCTTTTGTAGAGAAAATATTTTAGCTTCCAATTATTCTCTTTCCTCGTTGTTTTCTTTTAATTCTTCCCTGAGCGATTCTTCAACTCATTTGTATTCTTCAACCTTGATTTTAAGATTCAGGACTTGTTCCCTTTCTATCTTTAATTCCTCTTCAAGAATTTTGACATGCTTCTTTTTGACCTTGAGCTCTTTGATAACCCTGATCACTTTGTTTTGAAATTCAACCTCAGTCATCTCTTCTTCTTCGTCTCCTTCTTCATCAGATGCTTCTTGCTTATTATGTTTGGCCATAAAAAATACTCTTTCGTTGATTTCTTCTTTGTTATCACTGTCTTCATCAAATGTGGAGCTATCTTCTTTGGAGAAGAAACTCTTCCTAAACCATTTATTCTTGCCTTTCTTGTTGAACTTCCTCAGACCTTTCTTTCCTTTCATAACGACCTCATTTTGTGAAGACACTTGCCTAAAAAATTCCCAACCTCACCATAATTGATATCAATAGAAGTTTACCTTTTAATTTCCCCATACCTGTTCTCATTTTTCACGTGAAGTAGGAAAATTATTTTTCTGGAAATTCTTCTTCATCTTCTTCCTTTTCTTCTTCCTTACAACTACAAGTTTTCACTTTTAGAGTATGATTTTCCTTACTATTCTTCTTTGATGTGGTGAATATTTTTTATAGGTGAGATGTGTCGTCCTCTTCTTCAATCCTCATTTCATATGTCATAATAACTCCATGAAATTCATATTTGCTGAGATTTGTTAGATTTTAACTATATTCCAAGACATATACCTTTGGCTTGAATCTTGTCGGAAAGGTTCTAAGGATCCTTCGGAAAAAAAAATTCGTGACTACGGGTTCTCCCAATCCTTCCAATGCCTTTTTTATTTCATCAATAGGCAAAAAGTATGCATCAATATTTTCATCTTACTTCATTTTGAGTTTATCAAAATTCTCCCTGTAAATTTGAAGCTTTTCTTCTTTCACGTTTGAGTCACCTACATATATATTCTCAGGCTTTCCCCATACTTCTTTAGCAGTATTTCAACCCAAAACCTTAAGATATATATATTCAATAAGCCGTATGATAATGAGATCTTTAGCCTTTGCATCATATACCATATTTTTCTTACCTTGTTCATCCTGGGTCATTCTAAAGCCCTTTTCAACGATTTCCCATACTTCGTATCCTTGCGCCAGAAAATGAACCTGCATTCTTCCGCTCCAAAGTGTGCAATTATTTCCATTGAACAGAGGAACTCTATTCTTAGTATAATCCATGATCTCCTTCCATTTGTTAGACTAATATTGAAGGAACCAATATCTAATACCCATTGTTGGAAATACTAAGAGCGGGGTGTGAATCAATATTCCTTATCTATTAGTACTTTTAAATATTTTTAGAGCATTAGTTAATATTCAATTATTCTTTATGTTTCTCCAGTAAAAATAGTAAAAAATAGAACACAATAGGCACACAAATTTTAGGTAGAAAACCCCCTCTGAATAAAAAACTACCGAACGCTTTTCTAATAAATTATTTAATCTTTAGCCCCAACTGAAATGAAAGGTACAACTTGCTAGAATTCTAGAAAAGCATTCTTCTCTAGCTCCCTCTGGAAGGATGCCCAATTCCTTAGTTTGTTCAGTAGTCAACTGAATGGATGCCTCGACATCCTAGACTGACCTACCACCCTGAAGTGTTCACAAGATCCTACCTGAAGGTGACTTCATGCACCAACCTAGTGTTAGTCATTAGTATTTTTCACTATCTTTGGATGATTTTAGGGTGTTTATAGATTTTTTAAAACAATATTTTATCAATATCTTGAGTTTCAGAAATCTCATTGCCTTCATTATCCTTATAAACCTATTTTCACTTTTCTTCAGTTGGTCTTCCCAAAGCCACCTTGTTGCTCCTAAAAGAATCATAATAGGATTATACCTCTCATTTTCATCATCCTTCCCTGCCTATGACCTCATTGCCGTATTTCTCCCCGTCAATATATTCCATCCTCCGTCTAGGGTTTCTTGTTGTTATCTCATCTCACTGTCCTTTTGGGCATAATAAACAACAACAAATATTCTAGTTTCACTTGGCAATCTCCAAGCAAAGCTTCTGTCAAGATCAGGTCAAAGAACCCTCCCACTAGGTCATTAGGGTTTTCACATGTTTTAAGGTCATGTTGTATGGTACAAAAACCGTCCCCATTTCTTAATTTTAGAATAAAATTAGTTTATAAATATTTCCCCTTTCTTTTTAGATAGAAATAAAAGACTTTGAAGAAATCAGATTATTTTAAATAAAACAATAAAAAAATTCATTGTTTAGAAAATCATGTATCGCATATCGCATATATCAAATGCAAATGAAAAAAAGTGATATTGAATTTATTCCGATCTGATCAACTATAAGTCTTATATCGCATCGACACAAAGTATAAAAGTAACATGTTAAAAATTTCGATGCGATAAAGTAAATCGCAATCGCAAATCGATAGAGTCTTAAGGTTTCACATTTGTTTTGAAAAACTCCATGTAACTTATCGCAATTGCATTTCGAAAAAGGTTATCCTTCATTCGTTCTATTTCATAAACTCCGATATGATACAAAATATTGCAATCGCATTTTGTAAAATCAAATATTAATTGTTTTATAAAAGTTCCGATGCGATGGGTCCCACCATCATCGCAATCGCATTTCGGTGAAAAGCATGAACAACTCAATCCTTTTGGAAATATTCGATGCGATATACCTTTATCGCTAATCGAAAATTGGTGGAAAATATGAGATATCTTTCGTTTTCCTTTTAAAAACTCTGATGCAATGAATTGTTAGTCTTTATTAATCACTATTTTGCACCGAGCATATATTTATCAGTCAATCGCAATCGAAAAATTCAAAGGGAAAAGTTTTACATTAACATTTCAATATCACCAATATCCGATTGTACGAGCATCATTAATTTGAAAATCAAATGAATTACGGTAATTGATTCTCATATCAATGCATGAATGTGAATTTTCTTTAAGACATTCATTTTTAATACGTGGTTAATCAATTTGGGATCATTAATAAAAATATTTTCGCATAGTTGTTCTCCTAACTTCATTTCTTCCCACGTCTGAAAGGTTTGTCTCATTTGTAGAGCTATAGAACATCCAACCCTTTTGTTCGCCGAAATAGTGAAATGATACCAGATGAATAATATGTCTAAGAAACTTAAGAAATCAAGAATTTCTACCGCCTCAAAGACCGCTGGCACTACCACAATGCCAAAATAAAAACCAGCTAAAATCAAGCTGGTTACAGATACTGCATGCCAGGGTCTCGGGAAGCTTCCCTGGGAAGAGGTCTATAATTTTCTTGAAAAATAAGACCCTACAGTTACATAGGTAGAGGCAACAGTGCCAGATGAAGAATCAAATTCAGATGACAATCCCCTTAAAGAACTCGCAAATTCTTTTCTTCATAGAATTGCATATTGGGTGAATGTATTCCCATATTATGACATAATACGATGGGTGATAGACAACACCACCATCACCAAAAAAAAAATTCATGACAGTTGGGGGAAAGATGTTTGGGTCCTTTAGAGCATAATACATCAAAGAAATGTACCATCTGCCAGATCTTCAAAAGACCTATAACAAAGCCTTCATAGAAGATTTTACCTCAAGCAATGAAATTGAATCAGACCCAATTAGAGAATGGAGATGAGCTCCAAAAAAGCATAAGCATGAGACCTCAGGTATGTATTCTGTAGAGTCTCTTGCACCCCCGTATTGCTATGCTACTACAATGATGTGTAGACTTTTTGGGAATGATAATTATGCAAGGTTTTCAATTCAAATGGTACCCCTAATTCATGTTGCTATAAACTCTAAGATTATGGATTGGTCAGTTATTATTTCTGATAATATAGCTAACATAATTATGGACTATAGAAAGAATAAAAATACTGGAAATAAAACCCTGTTTCATTTATGTGCCTATATCTTAGATGCTTTATGTTTTAATTCTGAATTCCCTATTCTGGGTTGGAAATGGACTTCACAGGAACCTGTCCTGATTCACATTTACCATAAACATTTTTGGAAGGATCATTTCAAGAATCATGTATATAGAATTTGCCACAGCTTCATGTTACCTATCTATCAAACCATTTTTAACCAATTTCCTCCCCGGCTCTCTGAAAAGCCAAAGCTTGATATATCCCTAATCAGCGATTGGTTTGGAGAAGAAAATTTTACCTATATTAGGGTTTATGGAAGCATTGTTGAACCTCATGTCTTACCTCTATATTTCCCTGATAAACTTTTAGCTCAAGAAATTTCTTACCAGTTGACTGAAAGAGGGATGTCCAGGTGTTTAAATAATTCCAAAAAATTGATGTGGCCTACTTTTCCTTTCCATTGTGGAACCTATATTCTTAATAATTTTAAGCATGTTGAAAAATAAACCCTTAAGATAACAAATCTTAAGCTTGCAACCGTTCCCGACAGACAATATGATCCAAATAAAGTGGCTTTTGATCTCAAAAATTGTTGGCAATATGATGCAGAGTGTTGTCCTTGATGGAAACCCACTTGATGAAGATGATGGAAACCTACTTAATGAAGTTGTTCTTGATGCTTTATGAGTTTATTAATGATGTAAATCTAATGTTCTACAAGTAGCTCAGAAGTAACAGAAGAAAGGAATTTCAGGAAGTGCCAAAGAAATGATAAATAAATTATGTCACTATGCATACGTAGATTTGTTAAGGCGAAGTAGCATATGTACGCGGAAAAGTACGTGCCAAGTCGCTTATGCTCAATTGCACTCTAAATTTGTAAAACCAGGGGTTACCACCATGGTATTGACCCATTGTATTGAGCTCTGGATTGTTTATGTGATCCCGTCCAGAAATACCATCAGAATTTATGTGGTTTTGACTCATGGTATTGATAAAGGGTAAACCTATATAAGGAGAAGAAAATCATTGTGCAAGGGGAGGGCATGAGTCTGGGTTTGAATGAATACTTCACTCTGAAGTATGTCTGAATGGAAAGGGTAACAATTTGATGATAGATCTGAATCTATGATGCACCTATGAAGAAAATGATGAAGAGGGATCTCTAGATCTGAAATGTATATGTATCTTCTGGATCTGTTTATGGAATGATTAGATCTGTGATCTGGCGAATCTGAGCTGAAGAAAAGAATGAAGATCTGAGCTTTTTATCTGTTCTGGAGAGCTGCACTGCCCTAAAATGTCTGAAGATCTATACGCAGGTTCGTCAAGGAGAAAGCGTGTATATACGCGGCTTGTATTCAAAGAAAGAGCGTATGGGAATTGAAGTCAGCTTTGAAATATGTGCAGATGTATATGCGGGTTGGTGTTGGTGAAAGCGCGTATATACGCAGGTTCAGTGAAGAAAAAGCGCGTATGTAATTTAGGGTTTGCTGAAGTATGTGGTATGAAATGTCTGATCTATTCTACTGTTTTACTGCTATCTGTCAATGATGATCTGGGTCGTTTGAATATTGATTATGCTGCTATAGAGCAAGTTGATGGTTTGATAAATGTTCCTTGAGCTTAATTTTGTGGGTTTGATCCAGTGTGAAAATTGATGAAACGTGGTCCATAGAGGTGCTGAGGGTTGTAGCCTTCAGTCAGGGGGTTGTAGCTCCCTTACAGGAGAGGCTGGTAAACGAGAGCAGGGGGTCATAGCTCCCTTCCAGGAGAGGCTGGTAAACGAGAGCAGGGGGTCGTAGCTCCCTTCCAAGAGAGGCTGGTAAACGAGCCCAGGTGGGTGCCTGCGTACTGGTATGAGTCTACGCCAATACATAAGTTGTAAGGTGTTTTCTTTATAATAAAATATTGAAGGCTGAGACAACGACAGCGGTGGTTTTCTCTCGACTTGGGTTTCCACCTAAAATCCTGGTGTTCATGTGTGATGCTTATGTGTGATGGTTTATTCTGTTATTACTGCACATTCTTATTGTTAAATAAACATCAGATGAATGAATGTTGCAAAGAACTAAGCTAAGAATTATCTGCATAATTAGATCTCTGTTCATACGTGAGTTTTATGAAGGATATCCGCGTATATACGCTAGTTGGCCTCAGCAAAGTAGCATATGGGTTTTAGTGAATGAAAAGTAAAAATTTTTGGAGTAAGTCCTAAATACTGATTCACCCACCCCCCCCCCCCCTCAGTATTTTTCCCAACAATTGGCATCGCAGCAGTCCTTTCCGTAGAAGCTTCGATCGCTCAAGGAGATCCGTCACAATGGGAAAGAAGCAAAAGAAGAAGGCTACGCAAAGAAAGGAGATATCTCAAAACATGTAAAGAAAATGAAGAAGATGAAACAGGTAGTGATTGTTGTTCTTGTGATATTCTTCTTTGTGCAAGAAATGGTGAAGATAGAGAAAGTAATACTATGGACCTAGAAGAAGTTATCAAAGATCAACAAAGAATATTTAATGAGAGGGAATCTGCCTACAAAGATTTGATCTCTAGATTGAAAAGGATGCACGATAATGTATCCGATCGAAGTAAAGGACTTGAAGTAGAAATCATCTCTCTGAAAACAGATCTCGAAGCATCAAATAATAAGAATAAGGAACTTCTACAATCATTTGAAGAAAAAGGACTTGGAGCAGAAATCGTCTCCTTCAAAGAAGATTTGAAGAAATAAAATAAGAAGAATAAAGAACTTGAAGCAGAAATCATCTCTCTCAAAGAAGATCTGGAAAAATCAAATAAGAAGAATGAAGAACTCATCTCTTTGAAAGAAGATCTCGAAGCATCAAATAAAAAGAATGAAGAACTTTTAAAAACTTTTGAAGCACAAGAAAATGGGTTGAAAGAAGATATTTTAAAATTGAATGATCAAGTAAAATAAGGAAGAAACATTGAAGAAAGCATGAAGAATCAGTGTCAAAAAATTGGAGGTTGAGGTAAACATTCTCAAAGGTAAATTAGAAGAAAAGGATAAACTCTTGAGGTTTCAAGATAGTACTAAGATTCTGGACAATATTCTTAGTAATCAAAGGTCTCCTGCTATTAAAATTGGTCTTGGTTTTCATGAAACTGTTAAAGGAGAATCTAGTTCACAAGGAAGTGCTAAAGATTCAAAGGATGTCAATGCAAAACCGGAAGAGTTGAAAGAAACAAGAAGTCAACCGACAATCATGAACACTCAAAGGAAATCATTCAATAATGTTGAATGCTTTAAATGTCATAATTATGGGCATGTTGCAGCCAATTGCAGAAGCAGATTGTTTCAGTCACAAACAAACAGATTCTACACAGAAAGGTACTCGGGTTTCTTCAAGGGATATTGTTTTTCATGCAACAAGTATGGTCATAAAGCAGCCGATTGCAATAGAAGGAAGAATAGAACAACGCATTATGATCCTTATGCTTACTTTTCTGGTCACATAAGATGCTATACTTGTAACAAGTATGGACATGTAGAAAAGGAATGCAGGATGAATAAATCTGAAAAATTGGAGAACTTCCAACACACAATAAGAAAGTTCAAGCAAAGTTGGAAAAAGAAGGAGGACCGGTCAGAAACGTAGGGAATATTGACCCTACTGTAGTCATCTGCTTCTAAAGCTTACTTCTCTTAATGATTGCAGGAGTGATGTGAGATACATTATAGGGATTAGTAATGTATCATCACAGGGGGAGCGATGTATGGTGATTCCCATGATGGTTTTGGTTATTCTGGTTATGTTTATTTCTGACAGAGCATCTGATGTGAAGAAGACAGGTACAGGTGGTACAAACTCAGGGGGAGATGAAGGAATGTGAAGTTTTCATTGTTTCACTTTCCATACGCGGGTTCTGTGAACTAAAGCCGCGTATACACACGAGTTACAATGGAGACAGTCGCGTATGCATTTATGATAAGAAAATTAGTATGACAATTGAAGATCAGGAGCACAGGTTCAGGGGGAGCATCAGTACAACTGCTAATGATTGTACTATTGACATTGTATCTGGTTATACTCATGCTGATGAAATGAAACATGGTTTCTTGTAATGATATTATGGATGAGCCCTGTTTGCTTTTTTCTGAAGAGTATTCTTTGTTTTCACACATGGATGAGATGGAAGTCTTATGATTTAGAGATAAGGACAAATCATGCAGAGATTGTTGCTGATAACTTTCTGTTGAAAGAGTTTCAGGTTGCACAAGCTAAGGAGGAGCCTTGGTCATATGGAAATGATGCTTGGATGCACATTTTCAGGGGGAGCATTAGCCTTGCTGAGCATAATACATTGTTGGAATTATGATGATTCTGAAATAAGATCTCTCTCTCTTGAGGTCTTTCTGGTACTGGTCATAAAAAGTCATATTTGTAATTTGATGAAAAGGTCATGTTGAGACCTATGATGTAAAATTGTAATATTCAGTCATGTAAGGACTTGATCAAATATGTAAACCCACTTGGTTGGGTACTTGAGTCAAATTGTGTAAACCCTCTTGGTTGGGTAGTTGAGTCAAATTGTGTAAACCCACTTGGTTGGGTATTTGAGTCTCATATGTAAATCCACTTGGTTGGATCTTTGATGTAAGTATGAGTCCTTGGTGATAGGAAGGTCATAGAGTCATGTACTTCATTGAAAAATATGTTTGAAGATTCAGCATGAACTCAGGGGGAGCATGGTAACTTCAGTGCACATCAGATCTACAGCGCTCTTCTATCTACATGAGGAGAAAACAAACTTGTGTTGGTTTTGATCCGCCCTTTGCCCTTGATGTCAAAGGGGGAGAGTGACATTGTGTTTGAATAGGGGAGAATATCATTATTCTTAATGAATCTATCTGTTGTGGTGATCAAACACCATCGTGGTTGCCATCAAGTCCAAAGGGGGAGATTGTTGGCAATATGATGCAGAGTGTTGTCCTTGATGGAAACCCACTTGATGAAGATGATGGAAACCTACTTAATGAAGTTGTTATTGATGCTTGATGAGTTTATTAATGATGTAAGTCTGATGTTCTACAAGTAGCTCAGAAGTAACAGAAGAAAGGAATTTCAGTAAGTGCCAAAGAAATGATAAATAAAGTATGTCACTATGCCTACGCGGATTTGTTAAGGCGAAGTAGCATATGTATGTGGAAAAGTACGTGCCAAGTCGCGTATGCTCAATTGCGCTCTAAATTTGTAAAACCAGGGGTTACCACCATGGTATTGACCCATTGTATTGAGCGCTGGATTGTTTATGTGATCCCGTCCAGGAATACCATTGGAAGTTATGTGGTTTTGACTCATGGTATTGATAAAGGGTAAACCTATATAAGGAGAAGAAAATCATTGTGCAAGGGGAGGGCATGAGTCTGGGTTTGAATGAATACTTCACTCTGAAGTATGTCTGAATGGAAAGGGTAACAGTTTGATGATAGATATGAATCTATGATGCACCTATGAAGAAAATGATGAAGAGGGATCTCTAGATCTGAAATGTATATGTATCTTCTGGATCTGTTTATGGAATGATTAGATCTGTGATTTGGTGAATCTGAGCTGAAGAAAAGAATAAAGATCTGAGCTGTTTATCTGTTCTGGAGAGCTGCACTGCCCTAAAATGTCTGAAGATCTATACGCAGGTTCGTCAAGGAGAAAGCGCGTATATACGCGGCTTGTATTCAGAGAAAGCGCGTATGGGAATTGAAGTTAGCTTTGAAATATGTGAAGATGTATACGCGGGTTGGTGTTGGTGAAAGTGCGTATAGACGCAGGTTCAGTGAAGAAAAATCGCGTATGTAATTTAGGGTTTGCTGAAGTATGTGGTATGAAATGTCTGATCTGTTCTGCTGTTTTAATGCTATCTGTCAATGATGATCTGGGTTGTTCGAATATTGATTATGCTGCTATAGATCAAGTTGATGGTTTGTGTTAGTATGAATCTTTTGTCGAAGCGTACGAAAAAATACCACTTTAGCTATGCATAAATTATAGCCCTAACATCAAATATGGCTGGCAATATCTTCAGATCTGCAGTTAGTTGATCAAGACAAGTGCTGCAAAAAACCAGATCTATACATAGAAAGACATTAAGCAGTAAAATCAAGAGTTTGCTCCATGCATCCAATAGACAAGACAAGAACAATGTTTTTTGAAAGAATTTTTGTATTAAGGGCACCTGGGAGGAAAACAAGAAGGTGTATCCAATTCTCCTCAATGGGATGGGTTCTTGGAAGTCCTCGGCACTTTAGATCTAGAATCTCTCTCTCTTGTTGGTGTAGAAAACCCAGAAAAAGATAGAACTCAAAGGGAGCTCACACAGAAAATAATGAAGAATGTGACCAAGTGTATAGATCTAGAGTGATCTAATAGGAAACAAAAGGTGAAGAATGATAGGAAAAACCCTCCTATTTATAAAAAAACATTGGGTCATTCTAGATCTGGGTGCATGATTAAAATAACATTAACCAAATCTAGATCCACCTTTTATGGAATATTTTATTATATTTATTGGAGGGAAAAGGTATTTGACTTGGGTCAAATCCCTTTATTTGTGAATAATAAATAAATAAATGATTTATTTATCATTTTGAGGAAGTGGTTGAAGGATAATAAAATAAATAATGATTTATTTAATTATTTATGGGTGATTTGGTCATATTTAACAAGGAATCTTATTTAAATAAGATTTAAATAATTATTCCTAGAAAATAATAAGATAAGTAAAGATTTATCTAATTAATTTCTTTGTTTTGGGTTAAACACGACTAGGAAAATCAAACAAATATAAGTTTGTTTAATTTTTCCTTTTGGGGTTTCCTGTTTAGACCATAAACAACCTAATAAATGTGTTTTATTAAGTTATTTCACATAGTGAAAGAAATTTTACTTAGGGTAAAGTTGGTCTTACATGGTGTACTTGGGTCCATCTAATGATAGTAGGTTAGATGACCAAAAAATGGTGTAACAGATTGCCCCCCAGCGTGCGAGTGTTAGGAGAAAATCGTATGACCGAAGTACGTTGTAAGAACTCAATCACCATACATCAAAAGGGAAGTCAGAGAGAGAAATGTAAGGTAGACTAATGTGCTGAAGAACTAGACCCTGAGGAGACGAGACTTACAGGTGCAACAAGTCTCTTTTTATGAGAGGGTACCTGTGCTAAAGGCGGCGGGGGAGGCATACCTATGCCTGCCGAGACAAAGTACAAAAGAATAGTGTGTCCAATAAACAAGGGACCGAACCATAAAGTACAGCCGGCATAAACATGAGCCGGATATAAATACAATGAGAGATCCCATATGCATGTTGTGCCTGGGATAACAGCCAGGACTTATACAATAATATCTGAGTACAGGAGATACAAGTACAACCCAAATGCCCCCTACAAGCGGGGAAGGGCTCACAAAATCTGACTGATACATGCAAATCAAAGAGGCGTTGCAAGCGGCTAAGGCCGACATCATCAAATATATGGAGCTACATCGAAGGCTGCAATGAAGAGGTCATCCGGGCATGTGGGGGGCTACCTGCAGAGCCACCCCCTCATGAGGGCTGAGACATCTCACACACACCCGGGCATCACCAATAGCTGCTGCTGCATCACTGGACCATCGAGCATACAGATCTCGATCATGCTGAAAGGAGCTGAAGTGGAGAAACAATCAAGTCAAAGGGAAATGAGAGATCCCTTTTCCTGATCCGAGGCACCGAACAAGAGTGGAAGCTGGAACCAAGGTACACCGCTCTCTAGACCTCTCCTCTGGAATGAAGGAGCTGATGTCGATAGAAGGAGGTCCGTCGTAGGTGAGGCAATGAGAGATCCTCAACTAAGGCCCGAGACAAAATAGTAGAGCGACTGACAGACTAATACCAATGATGATGATGGAATGGAGGGGACTGAGTAGAAAAAGGAAGACTTCCCTTGCTAGAGCATAAAGGAAATGAATGACATGGCAGCGACTGACACAGTATCATGAGGGATAGGGGACAGTGGGACTGAAGGCCATAATGTGTGACACAAGAGAGGGACCAAGCAATGAAGGATGGAGGACTATAGCGGGGTACAAAGGGACTCGGGATAGACTCCATGAATGCGATGATGACTCAACTTGGATGCTCTAAACAAGGGTGACTTGATGGTGCTGCCACACAGTAAAGGTCCAATGGGGGACCATGAAAACATGAGTACCAGATGGTAACTCACGATGAAAATCAACACGAACAAATACAAGTAAGGAGGCAAAGTGGTGCCCCAAGTACAAGTGTTGTAAGTGAAGAAATTCGATTTGGAGGAGAGGTGAAGTGATCCTTGGTGGAAAAATTATGTCCTGGTGAGGTATCAAAGTATGAAAACAAAAAGATGTTGGCTATCTAACAGAAAAGAAGACGTGCATTTCAGAGGGCAAATTGTAAGGGTAATATTTCTTAAGATAGAGTGCATTGCGAGGATTAGGAAGAGGATTGCCTTCAAAGTCCTCTAAGAGGTATGCCCCCTTACCAAGAGCCTTACTGATGACATAAGGGCCTAGACATAATGATTCAAACTTCCCGTGATCGAGGACATCATGGGCCTGGTCATATACTAGAACAAGGTTGCCTTCGTGAAAAGTACGAGGCTGGAATTTTCAGTCATACTGAGCTTTGGTGTGTTTTTTGGCCGCTTCCATGGTTTGCAATGCAACACGACGGTCTTCGGAGGCGCGCTCAAGCATGATAAGTCATTTTTCTAGAGGTTGGGTGTCACGGAGAAGTTCAATGGCCAGATGAAGGGAAGGGATTTCATACTCGATCGGTAAGACTGCCTCCTCTCCAAAAACGAGGTGGAAAGGAGTAAACCTGGTGGAGGTTTTAACAGAAGTTCGATAGGCCCACAAAGTAGGGAAGAGCATGAGATGCCAGTTGGTTTTGTGCTTATTCACCGTTCATTGAAGCATGGTCTTGAGGATCTTGTTGACTGCTTCAACTTGGCCATTACCTTGGGGGTAATAGGAGGAGGAATACTGGTGCTCAAAACCCAACAGTGAGGATAGCTCACGCCATATCTCATCTTCAAAATGTCAGTCGTGGTCAGAGACCAGTTTTTTCGAAACTCCGAATCGAGCAATAACGTGGTTAAAGAAAAAGAGGGTGGCGGTAGTGGCCGTATTGTTAAATGTGGGCATAGCCTCGGCCCATTTGGTGAAATAGTCAACCGCCACAATGATATACTTATGGTTACCAGCGGATGGAGGTCGACACTCCATAAAGTCGATGGCCCATTTACAAAAGGGACCAGTTGTGACGACGGGATGGAGGGGAGCTGGGGGAGCTCGTGCCTTAGGGGCGAAATGCTGGCAATTGGGACAGTGTTTGACTGCCTCAATGCAATCACTGAAGAGGGAAGGCCAAAAATACCCAGCGCGCATGACTTTCTGGGCGGTAGCAAGACTGGAGAGGTGGCCACCGCAAGCGCCGCTATGGCAAGCATTGAGGACCTGTTCAGCTTCAGCGTGTGTGAGACAACGACGAAGGACAGTATCGATACCGCGACGATAGAGGTCGTCACCGATAAGAAGGTATCGGGGAGCCTGGTGTCGGATTTGTCGGCGAGCCTCACGATCAAGGTGGAGGGCGAACTTTTGGGTTCGCAAGTAAGTAAGAATATCGCCGTACCACGGATCGTCTGAAGTAATGGTGAATAAGTGTTCATCAAGAAAATCATCATTAACTGGAGGGTCCTGCGTTCCGGTAGGTAATTCAGAAATGAGTTCAGCGAGGGCTAATCCTTTCTTACTTTTTGGTGTGACAAATTCGAGGTCCAATTCCTGAAGGATAACGACCCAACGGGCGTACTTCCCAGTGAGGATGCGGTGACTCAATAGGAAAGCCATGGGGTTGGAATTAGTCATGACCTTGGTGGAACGCATGAGGATGTAATGACGAAGTTTTTGACGGAGAACACAACAGCGAGTGCCAGTTTTTCTTCATGTGAGTAGGAAACAGGAGGCCTTACGAGGTTCTTACTGACGTAGTCGATCACATGCTCGATACCGTTGTCATCTTCCTGGATAAGAACTCCAGCGACCGAATAGGTGGAAGCGGAGATGTACAGGATGAAGTCCCTATCAAAGTTGGGAGGGTGGATCAAGGGAGCGGATGTGAGGGCCTACTTGAGGGCATCGAAAGACTCATGAGCATAGGTATCCCATACAAACGGGATGTTAGATCGGAGGAGTCTAAGGAACCCATGTGCGGTGGTGGCATAGTCAGGAACGAACTGGCGAAGAAAATTAGCTTTGCCTTGGAGACTCTGTAGCTGGAGTAAGGTACGAGGAATGGGGAGTTCAAGAATGGCTTGGACTTTTAGAGGGTCAAGAGTGATACTGTCTTTGGACACGATGAAGCCTAGGAGATGGCCGGCAGGGACGCAGAAGACACATTTCAATGGGTTAAGGCGGATATTATACTTGCGACATCGGAGGAAGATGGTGCACAGATCGTGGAGGTGTTGCGCCCGATGTTTAGAACGCGCAGTGAGGTCATCTAAATAAGCAAGGATATGTGAGCTAAGTCATGGAAACAATAAGACATGGCCTGTTGAAAAGTGGCGCCGGCGTTTTTAAGGTTGAAAGGCATGACCTGGTAAGCGAAAGTTCCCCACGAACTCATGAACGCGGTTTTAAGCTGATCAACAGGACGGATAACAATCTGGTTGTATCCGGAGAAACCATCCATAAAGGATAGAACCTTATGCCCAACACACTCGTCAATGATTTGGTCAATGAATGGTGTGGGGAAGTTGTCTTTGGGACAAGCTTTGTTCAAGTCGCGAAAGTCCGTGCAGACACGGATGGTGCCTTGTTTCTTGAGGACGGGAACTGGGTTGGACACCCAAGTGGTGTATTCAATGGGGTAAATGAAACCATCCTTCTTGAGCTTATCGATTTCGGCTTTGATAGCATCACGTCTGGAAGGATGAATGGGTCTCAACTTTTGACGGACTGGGTTGGCATCAGGCCATGTGTCGATATGGTGTTCGACAATGGCGGGATCGAGTCCGAGCATTTCAGAGTAGGACCAGGCGAAAATATCGCAGAATTCTTTGAAAAGCTTAGTGTAAGCTTCAATTTATTCCAGGGTGCATTGGGCGCCCAAGGTGACATATTCTTCGATTCCTGGTTTGACCGAAATGTCAATTTTAATGGTAGGATAGATATTGGCCATGTTTCCTTCTTCGAAAGCATCGGGTGCAGGGATGGGATTTTTGAACCAGTCAACTGTATGGGGGATGAAGTCTTTGGTCTCCACAGCATATTGGTCATGGGACTGCTGTGGGAGGAAGTATGCGCGATGGTGCATATCATCCCAGGGAAAGTCAGGGTGGGTCATGGCTTCCATAATGTCCTCATCCGACTGGAAGATGGGAATACTGGAGGAAGGGGGATCACCTGATGATGTAGCAATACCTGACGGGTCATCTTGAGGAAAAGGGCTCATATGGGCAACGTCGGCAGAGCCAAGGTATACTGAGGTGGAGCCGAGAGTGTCCGCAGGTAGGAGGGTAGAAAAATCATCTCTCAAGGATGACAAAAGGTAAAAGATGGTGGACGAAGGCTCTGTTGTTTCAACGGCTGGAGGGGGAATATGAATGGGAGTAGGAAGATCCTCTGGTCCTACTAGGGTAGAACTCGCAACCAAGTGAGAAGGTATCTTGTCATGCGTAGCCTTGAATTGGCAGTACGTGGCTAAGGAGGAACGATACTCGTCAAGCCGGGGACAGAGGTGGGTGTAATGGCCGTGGAAATCGCACAAAGCACAAGGGTGATTTGTGCGCAAGGTTTTGAGTTCCGGGATAGAATCAGGGATAGTGACGTAGACTTCAGGGAGATCAGATTCCGGAAACATCTCGTTGACCAGGGCCTTGAGATGCGGCAATTCAGGACACGTATTGGTGGCGTGACCGACAATACCGCACAAAGCGCACTGGATAGCGCGCTTTGGCGTTCGAGGAGGGGTAGGGTTTTTCGGGGCGGTGTGGTCCTTATTGGCTTTTATGTGAGCTTTTCCCCCTTTTCCCGATACGGTCGCAATAGGAGATGGTGCTGGCGAAGCTGTGTGAGGTACTGTAGTAGCAGGAGAAGTGGTGGGGACTGGTTGAACCGGGGTCAAAGCAAGGTATGGTTTGGGGTGACTGGGTGGGGTAGTGGCTGGAGGGTCAGGGTACCAGACAGGTATACCCAGGGTCAGGTTGGGGAGAGAGAGGGTAGCCATAATAGGTACCGAATACACTCCAGGGGGTGGGATGAGTAACGGTATCTGACCGGAGGGGTAATGGCCAGGCGGAACGGCACTGAGGTGGCTAAGGCCTGGATGAACTGATCCAGAAGGATAGAGGGGTTCATGGATACTAGCTGTAGAAGAGGGGCTAGAAGGAGGAGGTCCGGCTGGCTAAGATGAATGGCTAGGAGCGGGTTGCGGTGGGTGAGGTTGAGGTTGAGGTTGTTGACTAGCCGCAGCGGGCGGCGTAAGGGCTGCCCGAGATGATTGCATCATGCAAACATTCAATAAGATGGGATCAGAGATAGGAGGAGGAGGGAGACCAGGGAAAGTTCCAAGCAAAGAGGAGTCTTTATAGACGCCGGGAGAGACACTGGTCAAGGAATCGACGTTTTTCTTATTGGCTACAGAAGAGATGGTCGTCTCAGGGGAGGTCTGAGACTTTGGCTCATGATAACTCAACTGGTCAATGGTGACTATCTTTCCATTGTGAGGAAAAGAAATCTTGCGAAAAACTGCGAATGGGACAGCAGACATGGCATAGGTGTAGCTTCGCCCCAATAGAATGTTTTATTCTAGAGGGGCATCGATGACTTCGACGTCGACGCAAACAGTCTTACCAGCAAGGGTGATAGGACAATTACGAAAAAGGCCAATGGGTTGGGAGGCGTGGCCATCCCACGCTCGAAGGGTGATCGTGGAAGGGGCCAAGTCAGGAGATCCGAGTTGCTTCCAAACCGAAGCGGACATCACACAGGTGGATGCCCCCTCATCAATTATACACCGAGAAACGTTGGCATTCCGGATTTTGACTAGGATTTGGAAGGCGACGGAAGCAGGAAGAGGAGGATGTTCTGATTGATCGGTGTCGAAAACAATCATTTGGTCATCAGCAGGATCTACAGCACCCACGGCAGATAGCAGAGCCTTCTTTTGAGAAGGGCACGACTGGAGGAGTTCCAATGTGGAAATGGTAGCAGGCGATTGCGCCAAATCATCTACTATGCTATAAGAATGAGCAGCTCGACCAGAAGCAGCATTTCGACGTAATGGTCCCTTAGGAATCTTGGTATGAACCTCAACTTTGGGTTGAGGGATGTGTAAGGGGCCATTGGATGTCGAAAGAGGCTCTGTAGAACCGGAAGAAGGGGACTCGGGGGCAGACTGAGCAGGAGGCTTGGGGTACTGGCGAGACCAAGTTTGAAGGTGAAGGTCGACGGTTGGGGATGGATCAAAGTTCATCATGAGGATCTGGTAATCGGAGGAACCAGAAGGGGAAGGTTGAGTGGCGGCCTGTCCGTTAGGTGGTTGGGCAGCCATGAATCCTTGCTGAGGGAAAAGATCAGTAAACACAGCTGGTTGAGTAGTGGCCACATTAGGGGGAGCATGAGGGGAGGCATTTTATCCTCGCAATGTGGCTTGAGACTCCCACATCTTCTGCATCTGTGGTAAGAGGGGACAATCGTGGGTGTAATGACCATAAACACCGCAACACGAACAAGGCTTATTTGTGCGAAGAGGCCTGTCTGGTTTGGGCTGAGTGCCCTGTTGCTGGTTAGCAGTGTTAGGGTCAATACCTAAAGGATTGGGTCCACGAGTACTAGGGGCAGATTGGTTTGGATTTCCTCTCCACCTTCTTTGAGAAGAAGGGGGATTAGTCGTGCCCTGCTGTGAAAATACTTTCCCTGGAGGGGGCTGTAGGTGCTGTTGCGGGGTTGGAGGAGGCAAGGGAGGTGGAAGCGCATATGCTGGAGGAGCTGGCGCACCAGGATGCGGATAAGGGTAATGGTTAGGTTGGGAAACATTGAGGTAAGCAGGAGGTTGGGCAAAAGGATGAGGCATGCCGTATCCTGGATACATGCTACATGGAGGGGGAAAAGTGCTAGAGGTGTTGGCCCCTCCCTGGGGGAGACCATAGCCCATAGAAGGTTGAGCGGACGGATGAGAAAGGGCTCCAACGATACCGTCGGCGGAATGAGATGCCCCTGGGGCATTACCGCCTCCGGGCCTGGGGAGGTCAGGAAGGACGGTATAAACATAACCAGACTGAGCATAGATCAGGTCATATTTCAAGGCTATTTGGAGGGTGACTTCTTCGGTTTGAGGGAAATGGGAGGCGACATATTTGCCGATAGGAGCTAAGAGAGTGCAAAGGAACCAGTCCAGATAAACCCGATCTTCGAAGGGGGGGCTCGACATAAGCTCCGTCTTCTTCGCCATTCCTGGACATGGGTAGAAAGGCGGGTCGAAGAGGTTTGCTTGAAGGAAGTCAAGAGCTCCGTACCAGTATCGTATCGGAGAGGGAGTTGGAAATAAGATAAAAAGGCTTGGGCAATGGTCGCAAAGGTGGTATGGGAAGAGGTGGTTTGGTCAACATACCATTTAGAAGCTTCGCCGGTAAGCGTGCGTTGGAACAATCGAAGACGGATGGAGTCATCGGTAATGGAATTGGAGGAACACCACATGTGGAAAGATCAGACATGATTGGTTGGATCTTCTCCAGCAAGGCCTTCGAACTTAGGGATGTTGGAGGGGAGCTTGGTTGGCATAGCAGGCCAACCAACATCGTGGCGGATAGGGTCATTGATCAACTGATTGAAATCAGGGAGGCTGAGGCCTGCGATGTACGGCAGCAAGGGTGTGGCCGAGGTAGTTCCTGTGGTGGTTCCACTAGTGGTAGTTCCAGCATTAGGGCCGGGATTAGCGCTAGTGTTAGGCCCTGGACCAGACATAGTGAAGGTGACAGGGGGAGAACCAAAAGTAAAAGGAGAACCCAATGAATCAGAAGAGGAGTCGGAGTGCGGACTCGGAGGGGGACTGGCTCGACGACGACGGGACGGAGCAGGTCGACCGACCAGAAAATGAGGGTGAAGGCCAAGAAGTCTCCGGGAGGTGCGCCTTGGGGGCGCAATGATGACAACACAAACATGGCACAAGGGGAAGAAGAATGACCACAAGGGCAAGGAGGTGCAGAATCATGTGATTACAATGTCGAAACAAGGGCAGATAGGTGCAGTGTCAATTGATTTTAAAGTCTTTGCCTGGTGGTGTAAACCAGGCTCTTCTTCGCTTAGGGTGAGTGTGTGGCGTGCGTTAATTTTAATTTTTAAACCCTTTTCGTTTTGAGAGCAAGAGAAAAAGTGTGCTGCGTAACTGAAAATAATGCTGTAAAAACAGTATATAATGTTGAAATAACAGAAAATTAATAGCTACTAGTGCATCGATTCAACCCAACAAGGCGGGTCTCTAAAAACTAATCTAAAAGAGGGAAAAAATCTAGTCAAAACACACTAAAAATAGGCCAATAGATCTAGGGTCGAAAGGGACAGGGATCTAAAGGAGAAAGCTGCTGAAAAGAGGTGCAGATCACAGCCAAGAGGCAGAGGCAAGGTGGCTGGAAAAATGGAGGAAATCAGCAAAAAGCAGAAAGGACAGGGAGGAGGTCCTAAATGGAGGTCCAAACAAAACTACAAGAGGTGGTTTGAAAGGAAGAAGAGCTGATTTAAAGGGATCTCAGAATGAGGGATCAGATCTGAAAAAGGGAAGGCTGAAACTCTGAAAAATCAGACACCTGAAACAGCTAAAAATCTTCCACCAAAAGTGGAGGGTACTGAAGCCCTAGGGGGCTAGGTTCCCACTTAGATGAGCAAAACAGATCAGAAACAGGTCCAAACGGGTGGAGACAGAGGCTGGAAAACCCTGACAGAAGGTTCAGCAAAACCCAGAAAAAATGCAGAAAAACAGTAGAAAAAAGCACAGGTCGCAGGTTCTGACCTGTTTTCCTGTTCAGGTCGCAGAAAAAGGGCTGAAAAGTGCGACTTGGAGTCCAGGTCGCAGTTTTTGGGCTGAAAAGTGCGACCTCCAACTCCGGTTGTCCCGGCAGCAGATTTGCGGAAAAGTTGTCGTCTTAGTTGCGGCTGATGTCTGTCACTTGCGCAATAGGGCCATAAACACGTGGAAGTTATAAATTTTAATGTTTTAGGGTTTTATAGGTGAAAAAAAACATGAAAATAGGAAAAAAAAAAAGCTGAAAAGAAACCCTAGGGTTTGAAGTAGCTGGATATGCAAGAATATGAAAAACAACAGCGGTCGTAATTGAAAACTCGTGTGGAGTCGCCAATTGTTAGTATGAATCTTTTGTCGAAGCGTACGAAAAAAGACCACTTTAGCTACGCATAACTTATAGCCCTAACATCAAATATGGCTGCCAATATCTTCAGATCTACAGTTAGTTGATCAAGACAAGTGCTGCAAAAAACCAGATCTATACATAGAAAGACATTAAGCAGTAAAATCAAGAGTTTTCTCCATGCATCCAATAGACAAGACAAGAACAATGTTTTTTGAAATAATTTTTGTATTAAGGGCACCTGGGAGGAAAACAAGAAGGTGTATCCAATTCTCCTCAATGGGATGGGTTCTTGGAAGTCCTCAGCACTTCAGATCTAGAATCTCTCTCTCTTCTTGGTGTAGAAAACCCAGATAAAGATAGAACTCAAAGGGAGCTCACACAGCAAATAATGAATAATGTGACCAAGTGTATAGATCCAGAGTGATATAATAGGAAAAAAAAGGTTAAGAATGATAGGAAAAACCCTCCTATTTATAACAAAATATTGGGTCATTCTAGATCTTGGTGCATGATTAAAATAACATTAACCAAATCTAGATCCACCTTTTATGGAATATTTTATTATATTTGTTAGAGGGAAAAGGTATTTGACTTGGGTCAAATCCCTTTATTTGTGAATAATAAATAAATAAATGATTTATTTATCATTTTAAGGAAGTGGTTGAAGGATAATCAAATAAATAATGATTTATTTAATTATTTATGGGTGATTTGGTCATATTTAACAAGGAATCTTATTTAAATAAGATTTAAATAATTATTCCTAGAAAATAATAAGATAAATAAAGATTTATCTAATTAATTTCTTTGTTTTGGGTTAAACACGACTAGGAAAATCAAACAAATATAGGTTTGTTTAATATTTCCTTTTGGGGTTTCCTGTTTAGACCATAAACAACCTAATAAATGTGTTTTATTAAGTTATTTCACATAGTGAAAGCAATTTTACTTAGGGTAAAATTGGTCTTAAATGGTGTACTTGGGTCCATCTAATGATAGTAGGTTAGATGACAAAAAAATGGTGTAACAGTTTGATAAATGTTCCTTGAGCTTAATTGTGTGGGTTGGATCCAGTGTGAAAATTGATGAAACGTGGTCCATAGAGGTGCTGAGGGTTGTAGCCTTCAGTCAGGGGGTTGTATCTCCCTTCCAGGAGAGGCTGGTAAACGAGAGCAGGGGGTCATAGCTCCCTTCCAGGAGAGGCTGGTAAACAAGCGCAGGTGGGTGCCTGCGTACTGGTATGAGTCTGCGCCAGTACATAAGTTGTAAGATGATTTATTTATAATAAAATATTGAAGGCTAAGACAACGGCAGCGGTGGTTTTCTCCCGACTTGGGTTTCCACCTAAAATCTTGGTGTTCATGTGTGATGCTTATGTGTGATGGTTTATTCTGTTATTACTGCACATGCTTACTGTTAACTAAACATCAGATGAATGAATGTTGCAAAGAACTAAGCTAAGAATTATCTGCATAATTAGATCTCTGTTCATACGCGAGTTTTACGAAGTATATCCGCGTATATATGCTAGTTGGCCTCAGCAAAGTAGCGTATGAGTTTTAGTGAATGAAAAGTAAAATTTTTTGGAGTAAGTCCTAAATACTGATTCACCCCCCCCCCCCTCTCAGTATTTTTCCCAACAATTGGTATCAGAGCAGGTCCTTCTGCAGAAGCTTGATCGCTTGAAGGAGATCCGTCACAATGGGAAAGAAGCAAAAGAAGAAGGCTACGCAAAGAAAGGAGATATCTCATAAAACATGTGTAGTAGAAAATGAAAAAGATGAAACAGGTAGTGATTGTTGTTCTTGTGATATTATTCTTTGTGCAAGCAATGGTGAAGATAGTGAAAGTAATACTATGGACCTAGAAGAAGTTATCAAAGATCAACAAAGAATATTTAATGAGAGGGAATCTGCCTACAAAGATTTGATCTCTAGATTGAAAAGGATGCACGATAATGTATCCGATCGAAGTAAAGGACTTGAAGAAGAAATCA
This sequence comes from Pinus albicaulis, assembly GCA_034641835.2. Taxonomy (NCBI): domain Eukaryota; kingdom Viridiplantae; phylum Streptophyta; class Pinopsida; order Pinales; family Pinaceae; genus Pinus; species Pinus albicaulis. The sequence continues at coordinate 54,902,729 of CM076578.1, forward strand.
TCTCTCTGAAAACAGATCTCGAAGCATCAAATAATAAGAATAAGGAACTTCTATAATCATTTGAAGAAAAATGACTTGAAGCAGAAATCGTCTCCCTCAAAGAAGATCCGAAGAAATAAAATAAGAAGAATAAAGAACTTGAAGCAGAAATCGTCTCTCTCAAAGAAGATCCGGAAAAATCAAATAAGAAGAATGAGGAACTCATCTCTCTGAAAGCAGATCTCGAAGCATCAAATAAGAAGAATGAAGAACTTTTACAAAATTTTGAAGCACAAGAAAATGGGTTGAAAGAAGAGATTTTAAAATTTAATGATCAAGTAAGAGAAGGAAGAAAGGTCGAACAAAGCATGAAGAAGCAGTGTCAAAAAATTTGAGGTTGAGGTAAACATTCTCAAAGGTAAATTAGAAGAAAAGGATAAACTCTTGAGGTTTCAAGATAGTACTAAGATTCTGGACAATATTCTTAGTAATCAAAGGTCTCCTGCTATTAAACTTGGTCTTGTTTTTCATGAAACTGTTAAAGCAGAATCTAGTTCACAAGGAAGTGCTAAAGATTCAAAGGATGTCAATGCAAAACCGGAAGAGTTGAAAGAAACAAGAAGTCAACCGACAATCATGAACACTCAAAGGAAATCATTCAATAATGTTTAATGCTTTAAATGTCATAATTATGGGCATGTTGCAGCCAATTGCAGAAGCAGATCATTTCAGTCACAATCAAATAGATTCTATTCAGAAAGGTACTCTGGTGTCTTTAAGGGATATTGTTTTTCATGCAGCAAGTATGGTCATAAAGCAGCTGATTGCAATAGAAGAAAGAATAGAAAAACTCATTATGATCCTTATGCTTATTTTTCTGGTCACATAAGATGCTATACTTGTAACAAGTATGGACACGTAGAAAAAGAATGCAGGATGAATAGATCTAAGAAATTGGAGAACTTCCAGCACACAATAGGAAAGTTCAAGCAAAGCCGGATGAAGAAGGAGGACCGGTCAGAAACGTAGGGAATATTGACCCTACTGCATTCATCCGCTTCTAAAAGCTTACTTCTCACAATGACTGCAGAAGTGATGTGAGATACATTATAGGGATTAGTAATGTATCGTCACAGGGGGAGCGATGTATGATGATTCCCATGATGGTTTTGGTTATTCTGGTTATGTTTATTTCTGACAGAGCATCTGATGTGAAGAAGATAGGTACAGGTGGTACAAACTTAGGGGGAGATGAAGGAATGTGAAGTTTTCAATGTTTCACTTTCCATACGCGGGTTCTGTGAACTAAAGCCGCGTATACACGCGAGTTCTAGTGGAGACAGTCGCGTATGCATTTATGATAAGAAAATTAGTATGACAGCTGAAGATCAGGAGCACAAGTTCAGGGGGAGCATCATTCTGACTATTAATGATTGTATTATTGGCACTGTATCTCCTTATTACTTAGTTCTAATGATGATGACATGATACATGGTTTCTTATGATGAGATTATGGATGAGCCCTTGTTTGCTTTTTGTTGAAGAGTATCCTTTGTTTTCACACACGGATGAGATGGAAGTCTTATGATTCAGAGATAAGGATAGATCATGCAGAGATTTTTGCTGATAACTTGCTGTTGAAAGAGTATCAGGTTGCACAAGCTAAGGAGGAGCCTTGGTCATATGGAAAGGATGCTTGGATGCACATTTCTAGGGGGAGCATTAGCCTTGCTGAGTATAATGCATTGTTGGCATTATGATGGTTCTGAAATATGATCTCTCTCTTGAGGTCTTTCTGGTATTGGTCATAAAAAGTCATATTTGTAATTTGATGAAAAATTCATGTTGAGACCTATGATGTAAAATTGTATCTAACATGTATGACTTGATCAAATATGTAAACCCACTTGGTTGGGTACTTGAGTCAAATTTTGTAAACCAATTTGGTTGGGTATTTGAGTCTCATATGTAAATCCACTTGGTTGGATATTTATGGGCAGGGTCCTCGGTGATAGGAAGGTCATAGATTCATGTACTTCATTGAAAAAAATATGTTTGAAGATTCAAAGATGAACTCGGTGGGGAGCATGGTAACTTTAGTGCACATCAGATCTAAAGCGCTCTTCTATCTACATATAGAGAAAACAACCTTGTGTTGGTTTTGATCCGCCCTTCGTTCGATGTCAAAGGGGAGAGTGACATGGTGTTTGAATAGGGGAGAATATCATTATGCTTAATGAATCTATCTCGTTGTGGTGATCAAACACTATCGTGGTCCATCGTGGTTGCCACTAAGTCCAAAGGGGAGATTGCTGGCATTATGATGCAAAGTGTTGTCCCAGGAAACCCACTTGATGAAGATGATGGAAACCTACTTAATGAAGTTGTTCTTGATGCTTGATGAGTTTATTAATGATGTAAATCTGATGTTCTACAAGTAGCTCAAAAGTAATAGAAGAAAGGAATTTTAGGAAGTGCCAAAGAAATGATAAATAAGGTATGTCACTATGCATACGCGGATTTGTTAAGGCGAAGTAGCATATGTACGCGGAAAAGTACGTGCTAAGTCGCGTATGCTCAATTGCGCTCTAAAAGAATAAATCCAGGGTTTACTACCATGGTATTGACCCATTGTATTGAGGGTTGGATTGTCTATATGATCCCGTCCAGGAAAACCATTGGAAGTTGTATGGTTTTGGCTCATGGTATTGTCAAAGGCCAGATCTATTTAAGGAGAAGAAATTCATTGTGCAAGGGAGTGCATGAGTCTGGGTTTGGATGTGTACTTCACTCGAAAGTATGTCTGAATAGAAAGGGTAACAGTTTGATGATAGATTCGAATCTATGATGTACCTATGAAGAAAATGATGAAGAGGGATCTCTAGATTTGAAATGTATATGTATCTTCTAGATCTGTTTATGGAATGATTAGATCTGTGATCTGGCGAATCTGTGCTGAAGTAAAGAATGAAGATCTGAGTTGTTTATCTGTTCTGGAGAGCTGCACTACCCTAAAAATGTCTGAAGATATATATGCAGGTTCGTCAAGTATAAAGCGCGTATATACACGGCTTGCATTTAGCGAAAGCGTGTATGGGAATTGAAGTCAACTTTGAAATGTGTGCAGATGTATACGCGGGTTGGTATTTGTGAAAGTGCATATATACGCAGGTTCAATGAAGAAAAAGCGCGTATGTAATTTAGGGTTTGCTGAAGTATGTGGTATGAAATGTCTGATTTGTTCTACTGTTTTACTGCTATCTGTCAATGATGATCTGGGTTGTTCGAATATTGATTATGCTACTATAGAGCAAGTTGTTGGTTTGATGAATGTTCCTTGAGCTTAATTGTGTGGGTTGGATCCAGTATGAAAATTGATGAAACGTGGTCTATGGTGGTGCTGAGGGTTGTAGTCAATGGGGTTGCAGCTCTCTTCCGTGAGAGGCTTGCAACGAGAGCAGGGGGTTGTAGCTCCCTTCCAGGTGAGGCTGGTAAACGAAAGCAGGGGGTCGTAGCTCCCTTCCAGGAGAGGCTGGTAAACGAGCGCAGGTGGGTGCCTGCGTACTGGTATGAGTCTGCGCCAGTACATAAGTTGTAAGATGTTTTGTTTATAATAAAATATTGAAGGCTGAGCAACGTCAGCGGTGGTTTTCTCCCGACTTGGGTTTCCACCTAAAATCCTGGTGTTCATGTGTGATGCTTATGTGTGATGGTCTATTTTGTTATTACTGCACATACTTACTGTTAACTAAACATCAGATGAATGAATGCTGCAAAGAACTAAGTTAAGAATTATTTGCATAACTAGATCTCTGTTAATAGGCGAGTTTTATGAAGAATATCCACGTGTATACGCTAGTTGGGTTCATCAAAGTAGCGTATGGGTTTTAGTAAATGAAAAGGTAAAAAGTTTTGAGTAAGTCTAAATACTGATTCACCCCCCCCTCTCAGTATTTTTCCCAACAATTGGTATCAGAGCAGGTCCTTCTGCAGAAGCTTGATCGCTTAAAGGAGATCTGTCACAATGGGAAAGAAGCAAAAGAAGAAGGCTACGCAAAGAAAGGAGATATCTCAGAAAACATGTGCAGTAGAAAATGAAGAAGATGAAATGTAGTGATTGTTGTTCTGGTGGATATTCTTTCTTGTGCAAGCAATGGTGAAGATAGTGAAAGTAATACTATGGACCTAAGAAGTTATCAAAGATCAACAAAGAATATTTAATGAGAGGGGAATTTGCCTACAAATATTTGATCTCTATATTGAAAAGGATGCACGATAATGTATCCGATCGGTAAAGGACTTGAAGGTAAATCATCTCTCGAAACAGATTCCGAAAGCATCAAATAATAAGAATAAGGAACTTCTCAAGCAATCATTTGAAGAAAAAAGGACTTGAAGAAGAAATCGTTTCCCTAAAGAAGATCCTAAGAAATCAAATAAGAAGAATAAAGAACTTGAAAAGGTAAAATCATCTCTCTCAAAGAAGATCCGGAAAAATCACATAAGAAATGAGGAATCTATCTCTCTGAAACAGATTCAAGCATCAAATAAGAAGAATGAAGAACTTCTACAAACATGTCAAGATCAAGAAAATTGGTTGAAGGAAGAAATCTTAAAATTAAATGATCAAGTAGAAGAAGGAAAAAGGGTCGAAGAAAGCATGAAGAAGAAATCCCAAAAATTGGAGGTTGAGGTAAACATTCTCAAAGGTAAATTAGAAGAAAGGGATAAACTCTTGAGGTTTCAAGATAGCACTAAGATTCTGGACAATATTCTTAGTAATCAAAGGTCTCCTTCTATTAAACTTGGCCTTGGTTTTCATGAAACTGTCAAAGGAGAATCTAGTTCGCAATTAAAGATTCAAAGGATGTCAAAGCAAAACCTGAAGTGTTGAAAGAAACTAAAGGTCAACCTACAATCATGAAATCTCAAAGGAAATCATTCAATAATGTTGAATGCATTAAATTTCATAATTATGGGCATGTTGCAGCCAATTGCAGAAGCATATTGTTTCAGTCACAAACAAACATATTCTACACAGAAAGGTACTCTAGTTTTTTCAAAGGATATTGTTTTTCATGTAGCAAGTATGGTCACAAAGCAACTGATTGCAATAGAAGAAAGAATAGAAAAACATACTATGATCCTTATGCTTACTTTTCTAGTCACATAAGATGTTATACTTGTAACAAGTATGGACATGTAGAAAAAGAATGCAGGATGAATAGATCTGAAAAATTGGAGAACTTCCAGCACACAATAAGAAAGTTCAAGCAAAGTTGGAAAAAGAAGGAGGACCGGTCAGAAACGTAGGGAATATTGACCCTACTGCAGTCATCCGCTTCTGAAGCTTACTTCTCGTAATGATTGCAAAAATTATGTGAGATACATTATAGAGATTAGTAATGTATCATCACAGGGGGAGCAATGTATGGTGATTGCCATGATGGTTTTGGTTATTCTGGTTATGTTTATGTCTGACAGAGCATCTGATGTAAAGAAGACAGGTACAGGTGGTACAAACTCAGGGGGAGATGAAGGAATGTGAAGTTTTCAATGTTTCACTTTCCATACACGAGTTCTATGAACTAAAGACGCGTATACATGCGAGTTACAGTGGAGACAGTCACGTATGAATTTATGATAAGAAAATTAGTATAACAGTTGAAGATTAGGAGCACAGGTTCAGGAGGAGCATCAGTCTCACTAATAATGATTGTATTACTGGCACTATATCTGCTTATTTCTCAGTTCTAAATGATGATGACATGATACATGGTTTCTTATGATAAGATTATGGATGAGCCCTGTTTGCTTTTTGCTGAAGAGTATTTTTCCCAACAATTTTCTTTGTTTTCACACATGGATGAGATGGAAGTCTTATGATTCAGAGATAAGGACAGATCATGCAGAGATTGTTGCTGATAACTCGCTGTTGAAAGAGTTTCAGGTTGCACAAGCTAAAGAGGAGCCTTGGTCATATGGAAAGGATGCTTGATGCACATTTTCAGGGGGAGCATTAACCTTGCTGAGCATAATACATTGTTGGCATTATGACGATTCTGAAATAAAATCTCTCTCGCTTGAGGTCTTTCTGGTACTTGTCATAAAAAGTCATATTTGTAATTTGATGAAAAGGTCATGTTGAGACCTATGATGTAAAATTGTAATATTCATTCATGTAAGGACTTGATCAAATATGTAAACCCACTTGGTTGGGTATTTGAGTCTCATATGTAAATCCACTTGGTTGGATCTTTGATTTAAGTATGAGTCATTGGTGATAGAAAGGTCATAGAATCATGTACTTCATTGAAAAATATGTTTAAAGATTCAGCATGAACTCAGGGGAGCATGGTAACTTCAGTGCACATCAGATCTACAATGCTCTTCTATCTACATGAGGAGAAAACAACCTTGTGTTGGTTTTGATCCGCCCTTTGCCCTTGATGTCAAAGGGAGAGAGTGACATGGTGTTTGAATAGGGGAGAATATCATTATGCTTAATGTATCTATCTGTTGTGGTGATCAAACACCATCGTGGTTTCCATCAAGTCCAAAGGAGGAGATTGTTGGCAATATTATGCAGAGTGTTGTCCTTGATGGAAACCCACTTGATGAAGATGATGGCAACCTACTTAATGAAGTTGTTCTTGATGCCTGATGAGTTTATTAATGATGTAAATCTGATGTTCCAGCAACTCAACGTATAACAGAAGAAGGGAATTTCAGAAGTGCCAAAAAAATGATAAATAAAGTAGGCCGAATATGCATACACGGTTTTGTCTAGGAGAAGTAGCGTATGCACGCGGAAAAGTACGTGCCAAGTCGCGTATTCTCAATTGCGCTCTAAATTTTTAATACCAGGGGTTACCACCATGGTATTGACCCATTGTATTGAGCGCTGGATTGTTTATGGTATCCCGTCCAGGAATACCATCGGAAGTTATGTGGTTTTGACTCATGGTATTGATAAAGGGTAAACCTATATAAGGAGAAGAAAATCATTGTGCAAAGGTGGTGCATGAGTCTGGGTTTGAATGTATACTTCACTCTGAAGTACGTTTGAATGGAAAGGGTAACAGTTTGATGATAGATCTGAATCTATGATGCACCTATGAAGAAAATGATGAAGAGGGATCTCTAGATCTGAAATGTAAATGTATCTTCTGGATATGTTTATGAAATGATTAGATCTGTGATCTGGCGAATCTGTACTGAAGTAAAGAATGAATATCTGAGCTGTTCTAAAGAGCTGCACTACCCTAAAATGTCTGAAGATCTATATGCAAGTTCGTCAAGGAGAAAGCGTGTATATACGCGGCTTGTATTCAGAGAAAGCGCGTATGGGAATTGAAGTCAGCTTTGAAATATGTGCAGATGTATACGCGGGTTGGTGTTGGTGAAAGCGCGTATATACGCAGGTTCAGTGAAGAAAAAGCGCGTATGTAATTTAGGGTTTTCTGAAGTATGTGGTATGAAATGTCTGATCTGTTCTGCTGTTTTACTGCTATCTATCAATGATGATATGGGTTGTTCGAATATTGATTATGCTGCTATAGAGAGAATTGATGGTTTGATAAATGTTCCTTGAGCTTAATTGTGTGGGTTGGATCCAATGTGAAAATTGATGAAATGTGGTCCATGGTGGTGCTGAGGGTTGTAGCCTTCAGTCAGGGGGTTGTAGCTCCCTTCCAGGAGAGGCTGGTAAACGAGAGCAGGGGGTCGTAGCTCCCTTCGAGGAGAGGCTGGTAAACGAGAGCAGGGGGTCATAGCTCCCTTCGAGGAGAGGCTGGTAAATGAGCGCAGGTGGGTGTCTGCGTACTGGTATGAGCCTGCGCCACTACATAAGTTGTAAGATGTTTTCTTTATAATAAAATATTGAAGGCTGAGACAATGGCAGCGGTGGTTTTCTCTCGACTTGTGTTTCCACCTAAAATCCTGGTGTTCATGTGTGATGCTTATGTGTGATGTTTTTTTCTGTTATTAATGCACATGCTTACTGTTAACTAAATATCAGATGAATGAATGTTGCAAAGAACTAAGCTAAGAATTATCTGCATAATTAGATCTCTGTTCATACGCGAGTTTTATGAAGGATATCCGCGTATATACGCTAGTTGGCCTTAGCAAAGTAGCGTATGGGTTTTAGTGAATGAAAACAAAAAATTTTGAGTAATCTCCTAAATACCGATTCACCGCCCCCCCCCCCGCTCAGTATTTTTCCCAACAAAAATTTGGTCCAATTTGCTAAGTTTGAGCATGAGGCTGATGTCTTTGATGATTTATTTGTCTCAATTGAAAAATTTTCCCAAGTTTATGATCTAGCTAAATCCAAGTTTCAAGAAGAAGACATGAAAAGAATTATGCACTTCAGAAGCCAGAGATTACTTAAAGTTCCCCTTAACCAGCTAAGGATTCCTTTACAGGCAAATGAAAGTATTGAAATAGAATAGAAGAAAAAGGAAAATACAACCATCAAAACAGCAAAAGAAGTTACTACCAGGAAAATGGATGTGAAAACAGAAAGGAGAATAATAGCAGCAAGGCTAATGTGCAGTCTGAAAAATAAGATATAGGTAATAAGCCCGATGATAAAATTGAAAGAGAAAAGACCATGCAGAAAGAGGGAAATTATGCTGAAGTGATTATTACTTCCCATTTGCTACAACAGTATGAAAAAATTTCTCAGCAAATAGGGGAAAAAAATAATCCTCAAGTTGATAATCTGAATAATGAAGATATGGAGATCATTCCTGAATATCCATCAAAAGAAATTGTGTTGATAGTTGAAGACATCCCTCCTCTAGATATATTTTATATTTCTAAGCATAGGGCTGTTGTCAGAAAGCAAAGAAAAATAAGGAGGATAGATCAAGGATCACTTGCAGCTTCACAAGTTGAATTAATGAATGTTGTTTGAAAGAACACTGAGGTAAATCCTTCAGAGGATCTTACCAAATTATCACAATATGCAGGGGCCTATAGTGTAGCCACTATAGATAAAGCTACTGAAGTCACTCAAATGATAAAGCAAAATGACTTACAGATAGCATTGCTAGAGGAGAAAACAACAGGTGATCAATAAAAGATATTGCAGTTGGAGCAGAAGTTGGAAGAAGAAAGACTTAGAGCCAAACAATTGGAAGAACAACTGAGTATTGAAAAGAAGAAGCTTGATCAGCAAGCTTTGAATAAACAACAACAGTTGTCTCAAGAGGTATCCAAATTACAGACCTTGCTGCAAAATGAGAAAACTGCCAAAGAAGAGCAAGAAAAAATGTTTCAACCAAGATTGGATAAATTTAAGGATTATCCTAAAATTGACCAATTTAGAATAGAAGATGTGGAAACAAGTTAGCTATTGTATCAGCAGTTGGAAGATCCGTGTCAAAAAATTGCACAAGCTGAACCTTTATGTGAAATAACATCATCTCTTATCGATGAATCAGTCAGCACCAGAATTGAATTTGAAAATGCAGATGATAAGATTTCAGAATTTATTTCATGGAAGGACTCAAAATAAGGAAAGAGTGTAAATATTCCTAGGATCGAAGAAAGGCATAAAGAAATTTTATTTGCTAAATGGGAAACACAATTGATTAAAGAAGAACGTGCTACATCAAGGGCCAGAGCCATAATGAACAATATGACACAATTATTTAATGATAGTTTATATGCTACTAATTTAATTTTAGATTGTACTCCAGGTAAATTGCCAAGGGTAAAAGAAACTGATACCAGATGGAAGTAGGAATTAATCCACAAGAATCAAAAGATCGGAAAAATACAGGAAATTACATGGGATGTCCTATGGACATATTTGATCAAACCACACAGTCATAAAATGGCAATCAAATGCCTTTCTAATGCCATCAATTACATCATTCCATAGCTATCTGATGCCACATACACTATTCAATTTCATTTGAGGTTGAGTCATCCAACCGAAGTTAAAGATATGCTTAAAATCTGCCACCTCGGCACATTGAATACAGAAGAAATTCAATGAATCTATTTTATTTGATATTGTAAGTCTTTTCCCATATCTCCAATGATAATTTCTAGCATATGTTATAGTTAATTTGTTTTTTTAATTTCCTATTTAAACCTCTTTCAAGAATTTATAAAGGGGTCCTGAATTTGTAATATTTTGGCCTTGGACAATACATTTCTGTACTCCTTGACTATATTATTTTTATAAAGGATCATATCCTATGATTTCATGGTGAATTATTTTTGAGAGTTGCATTTCTGTACCTTGAAGATTGTTCTAAGTTAAAGCGCAGGATCTGGATGTCGAATTGCATCAAGAAAATATCTTAATGAATATGGTATTTCTATCGATTTACGGTTATTTTCTTTATGTAATGAAGTATTCTCTTTGAAATTTGCTATCATTTATATATGCTTGTTTCTCAATTATTTCTTTATCATATCATTTCTGAAGATATAGAAATATTCATATATCATAGTATGTTCAAATGATATATAGAATTATGAATGCAATGTACTATTCTAACTTTGTTTAATTTCTTAAACAGAGTTATCATTATATGATACTGCATCTTTCTATTGAATAATAATACATTTTCATGGCTATTTGTTTAATTGAGACAATCTTTAAGTCATATTCATATTTAATACTCGGGTTAGTTTTAGAATTATTTTCAAGTTATAGATTAAGTTAGATAGATTACTTCAGTTAGTTAGTTCCATTTATCCACTAGCACAAACACTCCATCACCAATCCATTTTTTATTAGGAAACTGGTCCTATAAATCCAGTCGGATCCACCACACCAAACGGAAAAGGAGTTGTCCTAAGGTCCGGACCGGGTGGTTTTCCCCCAATGTTCGAAGCAAAAATTTTCGAGGCTTCAATAGGTCATCATTGGATGTTTGAGGCACTGCTTTTCCTTTGCTAGAATATGGCTTAGATATAATATAATTTCAAGACATGGTTATTCAAGAAGGACCTAAAATATTTCCAAAGAAAATTACGTCATCAGTTCAAAGTTTGCAAATGAGAAAAATGGACAAGGTTTGGCACTTCTGCACGAGTGTTGAAAGTTGTGTTGGGAAAAATACTGAGAGGGGGGGGTGAATCAGTATTTAGGGCAAACTCAACAATTTTTACTTTTCCTTACTTCAAAACCCATACGCTACTTTCCTGAAGCCAACTCGCGTATACACGCGAATATCCTTAATAAAACATGCCTATCCACAGAGATCTTATTATTCTTAACTTAGATCTTTGCAACATTCAATCATATGATGTTTATTTAACAGTAAGCAGGTGCAGTAATAACAGAATAAACCATCACACATAAGCATCACACATGAACACTAGGATTTTAGGTGGAAACCCAAGTCGGGAGAAAACCACCGCTGTCGTTGCTCAGCCTTCAATATTTTATTATAAAGAAAACATCTTACAACTTATGTACTGGCACATACTCATACCAGTACACAGGCACCCACCTGCGCTCATTTACCTGCCTCTCCTGGAAGGGAGATACGACCCCCTGCTCTCGTTTACCAACCTCACCTAGAAGGGAGCTACGACCCCCTGCTCTCATTTACCAGCCTCACCTGGAAGGGAGCTACAACCCCCTGACTGAAGGCTACAACCCTCAGCACCACCATGGACCACGTTTCATCAATTTTCATACTGGATCCAACAGCTTCCTTTAGAACACAACTTGCAGGCCAATTTTCATCATATTTTCAGACTGGACCCACTCCACACATTTAAGCTCAATCATACATCAAACTGATACTTATCACTTCAAACAACCCAGATCTGTAGAATTCATCATTAAAAAATAGCAGTAACATAGCAGAATAGATCAGACATTTCATACTTCATACTTCAGCAAACCTTAGTTTTCATACGCGCTTTCCTTTCACTGATACCACGTATATACGCGCTTCCATTCATATCAACCCGCGTATACATCTGCACATTAAAGAACAACCCATACGCGCTTTATCTTCATCAAACCCGCGTATATACGCGCTTCCGCTGCGACAAACTAGCGTATAGATCTTCAGACATTATAGAGCAGCATACTTCTTCAGATCAGATATTCAGTTCAGATTTAACCCTTCACTTCAGACAGATGTTCGCCTCATCTCAGATCTAAACATACCATAAACAGATCTAGAAGATACAAATACATTTCAGATCTAGATTCCCTTCTTCATCATTTTCTTCATAGGTGCATCACAGATTCAGATCTATCATCAAACTGTTACACTTTCCATACAGACATACTTCAGAGTGAAGTATCCATTCAAACCCAGACTTATGTACACACTTGCACAATGATTTGCTTCTCCTTATATAGGTTTACCATTTTTCAATACCATGAGCCAAAACCACATTACTTCCAATGGTATTCCTGGACGGGATCTCATAGACATACCAGCGCTCAATACAATGGGTCAATACCATGGTAGTAACCCCTGGTTTTACATATTTAGAGCGCATTTTAGCATACGCGACTTGGCACGTACTTTTCCGCGTGCATACGCTACTTATCCTAGACAAACTCGCGTATGCCTTGAGACACACACTTTTCATCATTGTTCTAGCACATGCTGAAATTCCTTTCATCATTACAACTGAGTTTCTCTGTAGACACATCATATCACATCAGATTTACATCATTACCAAGTTCATCAAGTCAAGAATAACTTCATCAAGTAGGTTGCCATCATCTCATCAAGTGTTTCCATCATCTTCATCAAGTGGGTTGCCATCAAGGACAACACTCTGCATCATATTTCCAACAATCTCCCCCTTTGGACTTGATGGCAACCAAACCACGATGGTGTTTGATCACAACAGATAGATACATTAATCATAATGATATTATCCCTATTCAAACACCATGTCACTCTCCCCCTTTGACATCAAGGGAAAAGGGCGGATCAAAACCAACACAAGGTTTTTCTCCTCATGTAGAAAGAAGAGCGTTGTAGATCTGATGTACATTGAAGTTACCATGCTCCCCTTGAGTTCATGCTGAATGTTCAAACATATTTTTCAATGAAGTACATGACTCTATGACCTTCCTATCACCAAGGACTCATACTTACAGCAAATATCCAACCAAGTGGATTTACATATGAGACTCAAATACCCAACCAAGAGGGTTTACACATTTTGACTCAAGTACCCAACCAAGTGGGTTTACAAATTTGAAAAATTCCTTACATTACTGAATATTACAATTTTTACCTCATAGGTCTCAACATGACCTTTTCATCAAATTACGAATATGAATTTTCATGACCAATACCAGAAGGACCTGAAGAGAGATCACATTTCAAAACCATCATAATGCCAACAATGCATTATACTCAGCAAGACTAATGCTCCCCCTGAAACTGTGCATCCAATGCATCCTTTCTATATGAAAAAAGCTCCCCCTTTGCTTATGCATCCTGGATACTTTCAACAGCAAATCATCAAGGCATCTTCACCCAAAATCAAAGAATGAAACAGAAATATAAGAGCTGAAACGTCACCAGAGAAACCATACAGTATCAGAGATACCAAACAGCACCATAGCTTGTGCTGAAGAAATGCTGACCCAGAAAAATTGTCAGCCACCACACATACGTGGTTTTCTGTGTATTAACCCGCCTATATACGCGACTTTGTTTAAGGAAATCCGCGTATCCAATTCCATCTTCTGCATTTTAACCAGATCAGATCCTCTGCAGAGATAGTTTTCAGCTTCTTTCTGAGATATTTGAATGCTTCCCTGGAATATATGAGAATAGATAGATAGGAAAATGTAGTTGTGTCTTCAAGTGTCATCCAATGGTTGTAGCAAAAGAAAATTAGTAACCAAGCCTTCAAACTCTTTGCAACATCAACATATTCTTCCCAAGAGGAATTATCATACTAGAACAACTTCTACAATAAACACTATGTGTCACGCAATCATTCATGTGATCTGATATCACCAAGATCTTCAAGATTTATCATGAACATGATGTAACATGTGTAAGAATTAAGAGAGGTCTCAACCAGCAACAAACTCTGCATGATTTGTCCTTATCTCTGAATCATGAGACTTCCATCTCATCCAAAAGAAAAGAATACTCTTCAGCAAAAAGCAAACAGGGCTCATCCATAATCTCATCATCAGAAACCATGTATCATTTCATCATCATTTAGAACTGAGTAATAAGTAGATACAGTGCCAATAATACAATCATTAATAGTCATACTGATGCTCCCCCTGAACTTATGCTCCTGATCTTCAGCTGTCATACAAATTTTCTTATCATTAGTGCATACGCGACTGTCTCCACTGTAACTTGCGTGTATACGCGGCTTTAGTTAATAGAACCCGCGTATGGAAAGTGAAACATTGAAAACTTCACATTCCTTCATCTCCCCCTGAGTTTGTACCACATGTACCTGTCTTCTTCACATTAGATGCTTTTTCAGAAATAAACATAACCAGAATAACCAAAACAATCATGGGAATCACCATACATTGCTCCCCCTGTGATGATACATTACTAATCTCTATAATGTATCTCACATCATTCCTGTAGTCATTAAGAGAAGTAAGCTTTAGAAGTGGATGACAGCAGTAGGGTCAATATTCCCTATGTTTCTGACCGGTCCTCCTTCCTATTCCAGCTTTGCTTGAAATTTCTAATTGTGTGCTGAAAATTAACCAATTTCTCAGATCTATTCATCCTGCATTCTTTTTCCACATGCCCATACTTTTTACAAGCATAACATCTTATATTACCAAAGAAGTAAGCATAAGGATCATAGTGTGTTTCTCTGTTCTTCCTTCTATTGCAATCAGCTGCTTTATGACCATACTTGTTGCATGAAAAACAATATCCCTTGAAGCAACCAGAGTACCTTTCTGAATAGAATCTGTTTGATTGTGACTGAAATGATCAGCTTCTGCAATTTGCTGCAACATGCCCATAATTATGACATTTAAAGCATTCAACATTAGTGAATGATTTCTTTTGAGTATTCATGTTTGTTGGTTGACCTTTTGTTTCTTTCACCACTTCTGGTTTTGCTTTGCCATCCTCTGAATTTTTAGCACTTCCTTGTAAACTAGATTCTCCCTTGACCGTTTCATGAAAACCAAGACCAAGTTTAATAGCAGGAGACCTTTGATTACTAAGAATATTGTCCAGAATCTTAGTACTATCTTGAAACCTCAAGAGTTTATCCTTTTCTTCTAATTTACCTTTAAGAATGTTTACCTCAACCTCCAATTTTTGGCATTGCTTCTTCATGCTTTCTTCGACCCTTTTTCCTTCTTCTACTTGATCATTCAATTTTAAAATTTCTTCCTTCAACCAATTTTCTTGTTCTTCATATGTTTGTAGAAGCTCTTCATTCTTCTTATTTGATTTTTCCATATCTTCTTTGAGAGAGATGATTTCTGCTTCAAGTCCTTCACTTCGATTGGTTGCAAAAACATACAACTTTTGATACTTGTCTATCTGTCCATTCAGTATTTCTTTCTGTTCATTCATTCTAGAGATCATATCTTTGTAGACAGTTTCTCTCTTATGAAATTGATTCCAATCATTTCTTTCATCATTGATCTTGAGTTTTTCTTCTAGACTTATACTGTTACGGTCACTATCTTCACCATTGCTTGCACAAGAAAGTGAATAATAAGAAAAACAATCAGTATCTATTTTATCTTCTTCATTTTCTACCGCACATGTCTTCTGAGATGTCTTCTTTTGAGTAGCCTTCTTCTTTTGCTTCTTTGCCATAAGCACTTGTAGATCTTGGTCAGAATCTTCTTCATATTCAATTGACATTTCATTATTATCTTCATTTGCATAATAACTCTTTCCCTTTACAAATTGTTTCCCTTTATCATGATTTTCTCTATAAGGACATTTAGCAGCATAATGAACAACTCTTCCACAATCAAAACATTTGAAGGGAAGCTTACCTTTGAATCTTCCAGTACCTGGTTGGAGTCTTCTCACATAATTTTCTTCTTCTTCTTCTGATATGTACCTTGATTCCTTGACAACTTCCTTTTCTTTTCCTTTTGCACACGCCTTAAAAATAGCTTCTTTGATTTGAGAGGGACCTCCTTGTCTCATTTCATAAGCAGTCAGAATACCATGTAGTTGAACAATAGTAAGAGTTTGCAGATCTTGCCTTTCTTCAATAACTGATACTTTTGACTCAAATTTTGAAGTTAAAGATCTTAAGACTTTTTCCACCAGAGTAGTATCGGTTATGGTTTCACCCAAACTTCTCATACGATTTACAATATCATCTAGATGTAAAAAGAAACTGGCAATACTCTCATCACTATGCATCCTTAAATTTTCATATTCAATTCTGAGAGTTTGGAGTTTTGCACCTTTTACCTTTGTATCTCCTTCATAACTCAGAATGATTTTGTCCCATATTTCTTTTGCTGAATTTAGCTGCATCACTTTAGCAAATTTTGGTTCAGACATGCTTCCTAATAAGACATTGACTGCTTTGGTATTGATTTCATATTTCTTCCTTTCTGCTGCATCAGTAGGAATATTTGCCGGATACTGATAACCTCCTTCCACGATTTTCCATACTTCTGCACCAAGACTTTGCAGATATGATTTTGTTCGTATCTTCCAGAATAACAGATTATTTCCATTGAATAGAGGTGGCCTTATAGAAATTATCCCTTCATGACTTCCCATTGCGACGGATCTCCTTCAAGTGATCAAGCTTTTGCAGAAGGACCTGCTCCGATACCAATTGTTGGGAAAAATACTAAGAGGGGGGGGTGAATCAGTATTTAGGGCAAACTCAACAATTTTTACTATTCATTACTTCAAAACCCATACGCTACTTTCCTGAAGCCAACTCGCATATACACGCAGATATCCTTAATAAAGCATGCGTATGCACAAAGATCTTATTATTCTTAACTTAGATCTTTGCAACATTCAATAATCTGATGTTTATTTAACAGTAAGCAGGTGCAGTAATAACAGAATAAACCATCACACATAAGCATCACACATGAACACTAGGATTTTAGGTGGAAACCCAAGTCGGGAGAAAACCATCGCTGCCGTTGCTCAGCCTTCAATATTTTATTATAAAGAAAAGATCTTACAACTTATGTACTGGCGAAGAATCATACCAGTAAGTAGGCACCCACCTATGCTCATTTACCAGCTTCTCCTGGAAGGGAGCTACGACCCCCTGCTCTCGTTTACCAGCCTCACCTGGAAGGGAGCTACGACCCGCTGCTCTCGTTTACCAGCCTCACCTGGAAGGGAGCTACAACCCCCTGACTGAAGGCTACAACCCTCAGCACCACCATGGACCATGTTTCATCAATTTTCATACTGGATCCATCAGCTTCCTTTAGAACACAACTTGCAGGCCACTTTTCATCATATTTTCAGAATGGACCCACTCCACACATTTAAGCTCAATCATACATCAAAATGATACTTATCACTTCAAAAAACCCAGATCTGTAGAATTCATCGTTAACAGATAGCAGTAACACAGCAGAACAGATCAGAAATTTTATACTTCATACTTCAACAAACCTTAGTTTTCAGACGTGCTTTCCTTTCACTGATACCGCGTATATACGCGCTTCCATTCATATCAACCCGGGTATACATATGTACATTACATAACAACCCATACGCGCTTTATATTCATCAACCCCGCGTATATACGTGCTTCCGCTGTGACAAACTAGCGTATAGATCTTCAGAAATTATAGAGCAGCATACTTCTTTAGATCAGATATTCAGTTTAGATTTAACCCTTCACTTCAGACAGATGTTCGCCTCATCTCAGATCTAAACATACCATAAATAGATCTATAAGATACAAATACATTTCAGATCTAGATTCCCTTCTTCATCATTTTCTTCATAGGTGCATCACAGATTCAGATCTATCATCAAACTGTTACACTTTCCATACAGACATACTTCAGAGTGAAGTATCCATTCAAACCCAAACTTATGCACACACTTGCACAATGATTTTCTTCTCCTTATATAGGTTTACCCTTTTTCAATACCATGAGCCAAAACCACATTACTTCCAATGGTATTCCTGGACGGGATCTCATAGACATACCAGCGCTCAATACAATGGGTCAATACCATGGTAGTAACCCCTGGTTTTACATATTTAGAGCACATTTTAGCATACGCGACTTGGCACGTACTTTTCCGCGTGCATATGCTACTTCTCCTAGACAAACTCGCGTATGCCTTCAGACACACACTTTTCATCATTGTTCTAGCACATGCTGAAATTCCTTTCATCATTACAACTGAGTTGCTCTGTAGACACATCATATCACATCAGATTTACATCATTACCAAGTTCATCAAGTCAAGAATAACTTCATCAAGTAGGTTTCCATCATCTCATCAAGTGCTGCCATCATATTCATCAAGTGGGTTGCCATCAAGGACAACACTCTGCATCATATTGCCAACAAGTTGTGTCAGCAGAAGGTACTGATGAGGTAGAATATCTAATCCTGAATGAAGACAACTTGCATCCAAAGAAAGGGGAAGACATTGATCTTGTAGATAACTATGGTTTTAAACTTGATGGTCCAGTTGAGTGCTAAAATAGTCATCACTTGTAGAAATGATATGGAGTAAAGCACACAAGGCCAATTTCACTTCAAATTATGCTTCTGACTAGATGGAGATGAAATTAAAAAAAGTGAGAGTGGTTCTTTTCCCTCATAGGTCAAGAAAGAAAACCCTCCTTCAGTTTTTACACAGGTATCTTGGTTTGGTAGAAATGTCAAATTTACACGTGTTCCAAGAGTTTTTCTACACTTATGGAGTGACCTTGGGAAAATAAAGTTTTCTCATAGCTGGAGTGTCCAAATAACTTTCTTGATGATTCAAAAGCTAACACAACTGGAGGATATTTCCAATGAGCTATCATGAGCTCAATTTGGAGTTGAGGAAGGCCTCCAGACGTTGGCTGCACCAGCACTCTTTATTTCTGCACCATCATTCACCAGGTTTTTACCAGTCTTGGGAGAATCAACTTTTGATAGGTCAAATCAACTCTAATCAGAAAAACAAAGGTCAATTTCGAAAGTAGACAGGATCAGGATTCAAACGAGCTATCATGGGACCAATTTGGACAACGGGAAGGCCTCTTAATTCCCTATGCAAAAAGGCAATGTGCCCTTAGAGAAACTAGCACTGTGCGCTCAGAAACTAGCGTTGCGCCCTCAACCCTTGGCGTTGCACCCTCAGCACTGAAGTTCCGCCCTTGGATAGAGAGGCTTTCTAAGTGATCCAATCAACCAAATCAAGTCAAATTTCTTCGAAATCTTGGCTCAAGTCTTCTAAGGTGCTGATAAGAGGTAAGTGCATGCCATAACCCACTTTGAAGCTATTTTTTATCATCATTAAATGAATGGAGTGAAACCCTAGATCAAACCCTAAGTTTAAACCTTGAAATTACTTTTTTCCATTGCTTCATCTTCCTAGATAGAGTGTTATTTATAGAAATATTAATTGGACAGCTGGAGGGTTTTCATTGATTTGTTTAGCCTCTCACTCATTCTCATACACCTATACCCTCATTCACAAGGCTAAATTTTCATTACATCCCTTCATCTCATTTCCATTTACACTCCAGGGTTTTATAGAAGCAGATTTCACAATGTCTAAGGGTGAAGAAAGTGGTGTGGAGGCCCAAATTCCAAGGAGGCATGATCATAAAGGAGGCAAGATAAATATATTTGAACCCCTCAATACGAGAGAGCTCATGGCATCTCCCCTTACCATTTCTTGTTTCAAGCATGTAGGATGCTTTGAATTTTGTGAAAGGGTTGCATAGCAAGTCATTGTTGATTTAGATGATTAGCATGATGATGAGGCCTTAAAAATTATTTTCAAACATAAGGATACCCAAATTATTGAGCTTCAGACCAACTTAGAGAGGTATAAGTTTATCATTGCATGCTATGAGCACGAAAGTGAACAATTCAAGACCAAGAAGGTCATCATGGAGATTAAAATTCTCAAGGAAAAAAGAGAATAAAACAAGGAAAAGGCCTTGCTTTATGAGGCCTATGAAAGTTATGGTTAGACCAATGAGACAAAAGAAAAAGTGCCGAGAACTACTTCAAGAAAAACCAAATTGGAAGCTCAAAGCTACAAAAAGCCAAATCAAGACATGAAACCCTAACCAAGAAAAATAAATAAAAGGAGAAGAAAAAGCTCAACATCCTTGCTTATGTATCCCTCCAAGCCTCCCAAACATGATCAGCAAGACAAAATCCATTTTTGGCATCTTTTTTGAAATTTTGAAATTTTGACTCTTTGGCCAACAGAAAAAAGGGCCAATTGCGTAGCGCCACTGGAACTATGCTCTTTTTTGGGGCACTAAATGGAAAAATGGTTTAAATTTTCATGTTCCTCATGGAAATGACATCACCCATAGAAAAATTCAGCTAATTTGGAGCAAAACTGGTCCTCCAAAAGTGCCAAACACCACCTAAAAATCACCTTTATGCCCTATTTTCAGCACTGGCGCTGCACCCTGAGAAGTATTGGCAGAATGGGTTTTTTACTAATTAAATGGGCAACAATTTGGAAACTAAAGGAAAATTTTGAAACTAGACATGAAAGGCTTTCGAATGAGCTATCATGGAGCTAATTTGGACACCGGGAAGGCCTCCAAATCTCAGCTACAAAAGAGGAAATGTTTCTGGATTTAGCACTGCGCCCTTGGCCTAGTGTTGTGCCCTTGCACCTTGGCACTGTGCCCTTGCCTGAAAGTCAACAAAAGACACAAGAATTTATTAAAAATATATTTTTGAAGGCTTGGAGGACAAATATCTACAAATTTAGCTTAGAATTTATGTTAGAAGTTATTTTTGTAATGCATGAGGCTTTGATATTTTTCCTTGGGCCTTGCATGGTCTCAAAGGTCAAAATTCCTTGAATATGTAATAAATGACTTATAAAACCCTATAAATTTTTAAATACTGCATGGAGGCTTCATATTTACTGTTGGTTGTTTTATGGAGATGAATACATAGACTTGGAGTTTTGAAGAAATTGGCTTTGGAGCTTTGTGACTATTTTGGATTAAATGCCATGGAGTAAGCACTTTCATAGGATTCATGAACTTTTTTGAATGGTAATGTGTTTCTAATATTTTATTTGTTTCCTTATGTTTACATATTTTCCATATTTTCTCTTGCAGTAGAACATAAGGTTTAGGTTAAGACATGTTGTTTAGAGGCACCTTAACTCTTTCTGCTTTCTATTATTTAAATACTTTTGTCTACTAGGTTTTCTTGAATAAATTAGGAGTTCCCTGTTTCTCCATGTCCATCTAGTTTGTTTCCTTGAGATTAAATCAGTAGATTATGGCTAAAGAATTTTATGTTTTTCCCTATCCTTTGGTTTTTCTTGAAATGTTGTTCTCAAGGCTTTCTTTCAAGTATACTAATTAGGGTTTAGGCTAAAGAAGTTTATGGTTTGCCCTATCCTTTAGTCTATATTGATATGGTTACTTTGAAGGTATTTATAGTTTGATTAAGTAATTTAGGAGTTCCCTACTCTTTAATCATTACTTATGTATTATTTTGCATGTTTTCTTTCTCTGAACGTAGATGGCTAGAGAGGTTAGGAGTTCCATGCTCTCTAGGGTTTGTTGGATAGTTGTTTTTAAGTTTTCTTAATAGAGTTAGGTCAAAGAGGTTTATGGTGTGCCCTGTCCTTTGATTCTTTATTTATGCATAATACTCTTATAGACTCGTTCTGTTATAGTTTATGTTAAAGGATTCTTAACTGCCTTTTAAACCTACTACATTCTCAACTTGTTGTCCATTTCACACTCACTAAACCTATTTAGATTCATTTGTCTTTGTTAAACTTTCCCTATGAAACACCCTTGACCTATTGTAGTACTTTTCAAGACCTTTTTCAGACTCCATAGCCCAATGGTTTGAATCTCTCTCAGTCTATCTATTCTGCTTGACAAGCAACCCAAATAAACAAAACAAAAAAACAAACCCTATCATTATAACTAGCCTAAAATAAAAACCCTAAAATCAATTAAATTTACATATTTTATACAAATATAGAGAGAGCCCTCTCTGAGTCTAGGAAGGGTAGGTCCTAGGGCTCCGAAGTTGGTTTGATGTTACCCTTGCTCAATTTGGTCTTGCCAATATGACAAATTATAGGGACCTAACATAATGGTGACTCCGTTGGGGACTCTGAGTAAGTAACAACTTAAATATTCCTTAAGAACTCACAAATCTCATGTCAAACTTATATAAATCAAGTGTTAGCCAAGAGTGATATCTGGTTGATTCATCATACTAGCACCATGGTGACTATACTAGAAAACACTTATTAAAAAAGCTTAGTGTTACATTAAGGACTCAGAAAACCAAAAAACATCTTTAGATTGGTATTTAGTTGTTGATGGTGGACAACAAGTACATCCTCTATTGGGAAAAATACTGAGAGGGGGGGTGAATAAGTATTTCCATACGCGATTTTTATGAACTGAAATAGCGTATGCACGCGGAAATATAGAAGGAAACTAGCATATACTGATTTATCTTTCAGATTTAGAGAATCAGTCTTTTAAACAGATTTATTAGTTATGAATAAGGCTAGATAATCTGAAGTTATGAGCAGTAAACAACAGTATAAAGCATCACACACATGAACACCAATATTTAAGGTGGAAACCGAAATCGAGAGAAAACCACCACTGTTGTCGTCTCTGTCTTCAATATTTATTATATAAAAAACCTTTTACAACATTGTACTGATGCAGACTTATAACAATACATAGGCTTCTACCTGCAGAAGGCTGCAACCTTCTCTCGTTTTCCAGCTACAACTGAAAGGGAGCTCCAACCCCGTGATCTCGTTTACCAGCCTCTCCTGGAAGGGAGCTTCGACCCCCTGATTTCAACACCAGCTTCTACTGGCTAAAAGCTTCTACTTTCATACTGAAGGCTTCAACCCTCAGACCCACTGCAGACCACGTCTCATCAATTTTCATACTGGATCAAAATAGCTTCAACACAACCCCTTAACATTAACGACCATACTTTACTCAAAACTTCAATTAGAACAGTAAGACCACTGTAACCAGAACATCAGAAATAACCCAAACTTCAAAAACAAATATGCAGATACAAACTCAACTCTGAACATTCATCAATTCAAATAGCATACGCTACTTCTCTTTACTGAATCTGTGTGTATATGTGCTTCCCTACTCACCAACCTACGTATGCCTCTGTGCATACTGTTTTTCATAACATGGAATGCATACGCCACTTCTCTTCACCGAAGCTGTGTGTATACGCGCTTTTCTTTGTATCCACCTACGTATACTTCTGAGAATACTGATTTTCAGAATGTGATCAATCTCAGATTCAGATCTAAGGTTTTCAGTCAGACACCTTCTCAGCAATGTAGAACCTTTAGACAGTCAGTCAGGTTTAACGATGTTTTCTCACTCATCCTTCATCATGTTTTCTCAATTAGTGATTAGATTTGTTCATTATCAAATCAGAAACATACTCCATATTCAATTGACCCAGAACCTCAAGTAGACTTCATTGACTGACAGTAGAGAGAAAACAGAAATCACAGAAGTAATATCTGTAAATAAACTTCAGAAAACCCTAACTTCCATACGCGCTTTTTATTAAGCGAACCCGCGTATATACGCGCTTTTACTTAGACAAACTAGCATATAGATCTATAACAAATAAAATTGTAGAATAGACCAAATCTATAAACTTACCCATATTTCTTCAATTTCTTCATCAGACTTGCGCCAGGTCTTCATCATTTCTTTTGCAGATCATCCTAGAGATTCATCATTTCTAGATCTAGATATCTTGAACCTTCATCATATCCATAGGTGCATCATAGATTCAGATCTATCAATTAATAACAGAGTTCAACCATGCAGATATCTCTTAAAGAGATTTATTTATTAACAACCCTTACACATGCACACCTTGCACTATGATCCTCTTCTCCTTATATAGTTTTAGCCTTTATCAATACCATGAGCCAAAACCACACAACTTCCGATGGTATTCTTGGACATAATCAAATAAACCATACAACATTGAATACTATGTGCCAAAACCATGGAAATTCCCCTTGGTATTATAAATTTGAAGCACAAAATGGCATACACAACTTGGGACGTACTTATCCGCGTGCATACGTGACTTGGCCTTTACAAACTCGTGTATACATTGTGACATATTATATTTATCATTTCTCCAGCACTTATTGGAATTATTTTCTCTGTCACATCTGAAATGAACTGTAGATACATCATTCTTACATCTTTAACACATAGGTTTCTATCCAAAGACAACTTCATCAAGTAGGTTTCCATCAAGGACAACACATTGCATCATATTGCCAACAATCTCCCGCTTTGGACTTGATGGCAACCATGATGGTGTTTGATCACCAAAAAATATAGATACATTGAATATAACCATTATTCAAACACAAACACCATGATACTCTCCCCCTTTGACATCAAGGGAAAAGGGCGGATCAAAACCAAAACAAGGTTTTTCTTCTCTTGTAGAAAGAAGAGCTCTGTAGATCTGATGTGCAATGAAGTGACCATGCTCCCCCTGAGTTCACGTTGAATCTTCAAACATATTTTTCAATGAAGTACATGAATCTATGACCTTTCCTATCACCAAGGACTCATACTTACATCAATGATCCAACCAAGTGGATTTACATATGTGACTCAAGTACCCAACCAAGTGGGTTTACAAATTTGAACAAGTCCTTACATGACTGAATATTTCAATTTTACATCATAGGTCTCAACATGACCTTTTTCATCAATTACAGAAATGACTTATACAATCAAGATCAAATATTCTCAAGCATGATATCAAACTACAACAAATAATTAGAATGCCAACAATGCATCCTTTCCACATGACCAATGCTCCCCCTAGCCTGTGCATCCTGAACACTTTCAACAAAAAATCATCAAGGCATATTCATCAGAAGCATTATAGAATGAAACAGAAATATGAGAGCTAGAACATCACCAAAGATACCCAACAGCACTACAGCTGTGCTGAAGAATGCTGACCCAGAAAAATTTTGTCAGCAAACACCCATACGCGGTTTTCCGTCTATAAACTCGCGTATATACGCGATTTTCCTTCAGGAAATCCACGTATCCAATTTAATATTTTGAATTTAAGAAGATCTGATCTTCTGAGAGGCAGAGACAACTCCCAGCTTCTGTCTGAGATATATGAATGCTTCTCTGGGTAAAGGTTTGTTAAATATATCAGCAACTTGTTCTTTGGAGGGAACATACTCCAACTTCACCTTTTGTTCAAGCACTTGTTCACGTAAGAAGTGATACTTGATGGGAATTTTCTTGGTATTGGAATGCATAACAGGATTCTTTGAGATACTGATGGCACTTTTATTATCACACATAATGGAGATTGGAGGTGAACATTTGATTTGAATGTCTTGTAAGGTTTGCATCATCTAAAGAAGTTGAGTGCAACATGATGCAGTAGCCACATATTCTGCTTCTGTTGTAGATAAGGCAATAGAGATTTTCTTCTTGCTGAACCAAGATACTAACTGGGGCCCCATATAGAATGCACCACCACTAGTGCTTTTCCGATCATCAACATTTCCAGCCCAATTTGCATCAATGTAGGCATGAAGAGTAAGATCAACATTCTTTGGATACCATAGTCCAAAGTCTTGAGTTCCTTGTAGATATTTGAATATTCTTTTGACAGCCTGAAGGTGAGACTCTTTTGGATTAGCTTGGAATCATCCAACAATCCCAATTGCATGCAAAATGTCTGGTCTAGTCCCAGTGAGATAAAGTAGACTTCTTATCATAGATCTATATTCTGGTTGATTCATTGCGGGAGAATCATCATGAGAAATGAGATTACATCCGGTTATCATTGGTGTACTTACAGGTTTGCACTCTTCCATGCCATACTTCTTCAAAATTTTCTTAAGATATTTTGCTTGTGATAAGAATATGCCATCTGTTGCTTGTTGAACTTGCAAGCCAAGAAATAATGTTAGTTCCCCAAGTAAAGACATTTCAAATTCTTGCTGCATAACAGAAGCAAATTTCTGACTCATAGATTCTTCATTACTTCCAAAAATGATATCATCAACATATACAACCACAATCAATAGTTTATCATTTTCAGTTTTTGTGTATAAGTTGCTATCAACAAACCCTTTTGAAAATCCTTGTTGATAAAGATATTTGTCAAGACGATAATAACATGCCCTTGGAGCTTGTTTGAGACCATATAGAGCCTTTTTAAGTCTACAAACAAGTTTTTCATCATTTCCCAAAATGAATCCTTCTGGTTGTTCTATATAAACTTATTCTTCTAGATCACCATTGAGAAAAGCAGATTTAACATCCATTTGATAAACTTTGATTTGTTGGAAGCTTGAAAAAGCAAGAAAAATTCTTATGGCTTCAAGTCTAGCTACAGGAGCAAAAGTTTCTTCAAAGTATATACCTTCTTGTTGAGCATACCCCTTGCAAATAAGTCTAGCTTTATTTCTTATAACATCCCCATTCTCATTTAACTTTTTTTTGAATATCCATTTAGTTCCAATGACATTTTTGTCATGAGGTCTTGGTACTAATTCCCAAGTGTGATTATTTTCAATTTGATCAAGCTCTTCATTCATGGCTTGAATCCAACATTCATATTTGCTAGCTTGATTGACATTGTGTGGTTCAATAGTGGATAGAAATGCCAGATAGCTAGAAGATCCCACAAGAGTCCTTCTTGTTTGTACACCTGATCCCTTTTCTCCCAAAATTTGAGATTCTGGATGATTCTTTTGAACATGTCTAGATGGAGCTTTTTCAGATAAATCATCTTCGGATTCTTCATTGGGTTCACTATCTATATCATTTCTATTTGATGTAGAAGGATATATGTCATCATCGTATTCATCTGTTGTTTGTTTTTCTTCTTTTGGAGCTGCAGGAGACTCGTCAATAACAACATCAATACATTCAATAATCTTCTGAAGTCTTTTATTGTAACATTTATATGCTCTACTCTTAGAGGAGTAACCAAGAAGTATTCCTTCATCTACTCTGGGTTCAAACTTGCCAAGTTTTTCATCATTATTTTTGATAAAGCATTTGCTTCCAAAAACTCTAAAATGCTTCACAGTGGGAGGATTACCATACCATAGTTCATATGGAGTTTTATCACTATTTACATGAACATGTGCCTTGTTAAGAATATTTACCGTTGTATGTGCTGCTTCTCCCCAAAATGTGTCAGGTGTTCCGGAATCATCAAGCATAGCTCTAGCCATTTTTTGAACTATTCTATTCATTCTTTCTGCTACGCCATTTTGTTGTGGAGTGCCAGCTACAGTAAACTATCTTTTCATGCCATGTTGTTCACAAAATTCAAGGAATTAATCTGATGTATATTATCCTCCTCGATCATATCTAAGACACTTGATTTTTAGATCTAATTCATTTTCAACCAGTGCTTTGAAGATCTGAAATTTGTCAAATGCTTCATCTTTGTGTTTAATCAACCCAATCCAACACATTCTAGAGAAATCATCAATAAATAAGATATAGTAGTGTTCACCACATGGTGACTTTTTCCTCACAGGTCCACATATGTTAGTATGAATGAGTTCAAGAGGCTTACTTGATGATCCTTCCTTGGCATTAAATTGCACTCTGGTTTGCTTACCAAACTGGCAATATTTTCATATGATACTTTCAGGTAGAGTAATATTGGGAAGATCACGAACAACTTTAAGTCTGCTTGATTTGTTGATTTGAGAGAAGCTCAGATGCCCCAACCTTCTATGCCATAGCCAGTTTTCTGAAGATTTACTCAAGTAACATTGTTCTTTACAGTTCTTCAATACATACATATTTCTTGGAGTTCTTTTTCCTTTTATAATTGTTTTACCTGTATCAAGATCACGTACCACACATTCTTTTGAACTAAAGACAACTTCAGTTCCTTGATCACACATTTGACTTACACTTAACAGGTTATTCTTTAATCCATCCACATACATGACATTATTAGCTTTCACCTTTTCTTTTAGAAAAACAAACCCTTTTCCCTTAATGACAGCAGGAGTATCATTTCCAAATGTAACATTCTTTTCTTTTTCTAGCGCATTATATGCAAGAAGTTTATTTTTGTCACCTGTCATATGTTTTGAGCATCCACTATCAATGTACCATTGATTTTCTTCACCTTCTACAAATAAAGGTATGCCACAATTTTCAACCTGTAATTCCTTCTTTTTCCACACTTTGGAGCTTGAAGGAAACTGCTCTTTTGGCTGGACTTTGCTCCTGCATTTAGATTCTTCATGGCCAAAGTTATTGCAATAAGCACATTCAACTTCATTTTGAAGAGGAGAAAAGTTGTTATAGGTATTCTTCTTTGTTCCAATATCAATCCTTTTCTTTCTTGCTTCTCTTGTCATGATGGTTTTATATGCAACACATTGAACATCTTTATGACTAAAATTGTGACATGAGAAACATTTTCCATTGAAGAAGAAATTTCTGCGATCATGAAATATTCTACTTGAATTTACCTATTGATTGGTGTTTCTTTGAAAGGTATTCCTATTAGTTTTATTTGAATTGAGATGGTCATGCTTTACCTGTAAATATTCTTTATTCCCTTGCTGAGTGGAAAAATGTTGTATACTAGCTGTAGCTGCTTTTAGATAATTTGGTGCTGAAGCCTGAGAATATTCTCCGATATATCCAAGACCTGTCTTTATAAGAGGAGAACGTTGTACCTTGATAATCTCATCTAAGGTTTCAGATCCTTTAGCAAATCTAAGATTCAAAGTCTTCACTTTCTCAATTTCTTTTCTTAGACTTACTATTTCACATTCTAGTTTCTCATTGTGTTTCTCCTTTTCTTCAAGCCGATTTTTCAGAGTTTCTATGGATATTTTACTTTCTTCTAAGCATATTTTACTTTCTTCTAAGCATATTTTGAGTTGATTGAATTCATCAAGAAAATCATTGTCCTCTAAAGAATCCATAAAAGTATCTTTTTCTTCTCTAGATTCTTTTTCAAATGCCATGAGAAGTCTAAGATCTTGTTCACATTCTTCCTCACTGTCAGATAACCCATCACTGTCTTCATGAGTATAGTAATTTTTTCTAGTGCTAAACCGATTCTTATTCCTTCTTGCTACTTCCTTCCCTTTTTCATGTGTTTCTTTATGAGGACACTTAGCAACATAATGACCAACTCTTCCACAAGAAAAACATTTGAAAGGAAGCTTACCTCTGAACCGTCCTGTGCCAAGTTGGAGTTTCTTTACAAAATTTACCTCATCTTCTTCTAATATATACCCTAATCCTTCTGTCTCTTGTACTTATTTCCCTTTTGTAGAATCTCTAAAGACGACTTCTTTGACTTCAGATGGTCCTCCTCTTCTCATTTCACATGCAGTTAGTATGCCATGAAGTTGCACCACAGTAAGATTTTGAAGATCCTGCTTTTCTTCAAGAGCAGAAAATTTTGACTCAAATTTTTCCATTAGTGATCTTAAAAAATTCTCAACCAAAGTAGATTCGGTTATTTTTTCTCCTAGATTTGTCATACGGTTTACAATATCATCAAGACGTAAAAAAAAACTGGCAATGCTCTCCTCATTATGCATTTTTAGATTTTCATATTGAATTCTGAGAGTTTGGAGTTTATCATGTTTTACCTTTGCATCACCTTCACAACTTAGAATGATTTTGTCCCATATTGCCTTTCCTGTATCCAGCTGCATGACTTTGACAAATTCTAATTCGGTTAGACTTCCCAATAGAGCATTGATCGTTTTTTCATTTGTTTCATAATTCTTTCTTTCCGTTGGATCTGTTGGTACTGCGGCTGGATATTGATATCCTCCTTCAACAATAGCCCATACATCTGCTCCCTGAGACTGAAGATAGGATCTCATCCTTGTTTTCCAGAAGATTAAATTTTTTCCGTTGAAGAGCGGAGGCCTGATAAATGTTGTTCCATCTTGATTGCTCATCTTGATTGATCTTCCTTCTAGCGGCTAAGCTTTTTCAGAAGGACCTGCTCTGAAACCAATTGTTGGGAAAAATACTAAGAGGGAGGGTGAATCAGTATTTAGAGCTAACTGAAAACTTTTTACTTTTTCTTTAAGCAGATTTCCATACGTGATTTTTATGAACTGAACTAGTGTATGCACGTGGAAATATAGAACGAAACTAGCGTATACTGATTTATATTTCAGATTTAGAGAATCAGTCTTTTAAACAGATTTATTAGTTATGAATAAGGCTAGATAATCTGAATTTATGAGTAGTAAACAACAGTATAAAGCATCACACACATGAACACCAATATTTAAAGTGGAAACCCAAATCGGGAGAAATCCATCGCTGTTGTCATCTCTGTATTCAATATTTATTATATAAAAAACCTTTTACAGCATTGTACTGATGCAGAATTATACCAGTACGCAGGCTTCTACCTGCAGAAGGCTGTAACCTTCTCTCGTTTTCCAGCTACAACTGGAAGGGAGCTCCAACCCCCTGATCTCATTTACCAGCCTCTCCTGGAAGCGAGCTTCGACCCCCTGATTTCAACACCAGATTCTACTGGCTGAAAGCTTCTACTTTCATACTGAAGGCTTCAACCCTCAGATCCACTGCAGACCATGTTTCATCAATTTTCATACTGGATCAAAACAGCTTCAACACAACCCCTTAACATTAACAACCATATTTTACTCAAAACTTCAATCAGAACAGTAAGACCATTGTAACCAGAACATCAAAAATAACCCAGACTTCAAAAATAAATATGCAGATACAAACTCAACTCTGAAAATTCATCAATTCAAATAGCATACGCTACTTCTCTTTACTGAAGCCACGTGTATACGTGCTTCCTTGCTCACCAACCTGCGTATGCCTCTACACATACTGTTTTTCATAACATGGAATGCATATGCCACTTCTCTTCACCGAAGCTGCGTGTATACGTGATTTTCTTCGTATCCACCTGCTTATACTTATGAGAATAATGATTTTCAGAATGTGATCAATCTCATATTCAGATCTGAGGTTTTTAGTCAGACACCTTCTCAGCAATGCAGAACCTTTAGAAAGTCAGTCAGGTTTAACCATGTTTTCTCACTCATCCTTCGTCATGTTTTCTCAATCAGTGATTAGATTTGTTCATTATCAAATTAGCAGCATACTCCATATTCAATTGACCCAGAACCTCAAGTAGACTTCATTGACCGAAAACAGAGAGAAAACAGAAATCACAGAAGTAATATCTGTAAATAAACTTCAGAAACCCTAACTTCCATACATGCTTTTTATTAAGTGAACTCGCGTATATACGCACTTTTACCGAGACAAACTAGCGTATAGATCTATAACAAATAAACTTGTAGAACAGACCAGATCTATAAACTTACCCAGATTTCTTCAATTTTTTCATCAGAATTGCACCAGGTCTTCATCATTTCTTTTGCAGATCATCCTAGAGATTCATCATTTCTAGATCTAGAGA
Source organism: Pinus albicaulis (assembly GCA_034641835.2). NCBI lineage: Eukaryota > Viridiplantae > Streptophyta > Pinopsida > Pinales > Pinaceae > Pinus > Pinus albicaulis. The sequence continues at coordinate 54,934,371 of CM076578.1, forward strand.
TCTTGAACCTTCATCATATCCATAGGTGCATCATAGATTCAAATCTATCAATTAAGAACAGATTTCAACCATGCAGATATCTCTTAAAGAGATTTATTTATTAACAACCCTTACACATGCACACCTTGCACTATGATCCTCTTCTCCTTATATAGTTTTAGCCTTTATCAATACCATGAGCCAAAACCGCACAACTTCCGATGGTATTCTTGGATGGAATCAAATAAACCATACAGTGCTCAATACTGTGTGCCAAAACCATGGAAATGCCCCTTGGTATTATAAATTTGGAGCGCAAAAGGGCATACACGACTTGGGACGTACTTATCCGCGTGCATACGCGACTTGGCCTTTGCAAACTCGCGTATACATTGTGACATATTATATTTATCATTTCTCTAGCACTTACTGGAATTCTTTTCTCTGTCATATCTGAACTGAACTGTAGATACATCATTCTTACTTCTTTAACACATAGGTTGCTATCCAAATACAACTTCATCAAGTAGGTTGCCATCAAAGACAACACATTGCATCATATTGCCAACATCCTCAAAATAGTAAGCATCATCTGCCTGGTGACTCCACAGGTCTTCAGTAGTCCTTTTCACCCCATTATTTCTCACAGACTCCCCCGGGAATGTATCAATCAGTAATAATAGTGTAAATCCCAGTTACATACTATGTGAACTTAGCACCCTTACAGATAGGTTTTTTTTTTAAAACTCTCATAAATTTTCAACCTCTCTATGTTTTGGGTCTGAAATCTAGCTTCACAAAGGATCAGTACCAAATCTCACCCTGACCCAAACCCTCCTACCATAGTTGATGACCCATAAACAATATTATGGAAAACCTCCAAGACTGAAGACTCAACTATTGTTAGACCAATTCATGAAACAATTTATGTCCCAAAAAACGTTAAAAACTTTCAAAATACCTTGTTGTTGATGGTGGATAGCAACATACCTTAAAAAAGTTGAAATATTCCACCTGGCGACTGCACAAATTTCAATAGACCTAAAAGAATCCACTGGTAGAAGACTCCAGACTATTTATAAAGATGCAGTAGCCCTTTCCTCTGACTAATTGACAAAGATGAATCCAAGGATATAATCCAGGTATGCTCCAATGAATAAAGATCACATCCCTAGATTCCCACAAAAAATGCCTGAGATAAATTGGGACAAAAACCTGCCTATGTTTCAAGATGAAAAATTTGATGACCCCTTGTTACATCTCATCAAATTTCATATACATATATGGAGGTTAAAATTTGAATGGTATGAGGACTGCCTTATAAAAATGTTCATGGGGACATTAGAAGGTAAATCAAGGGAATGGTATGAAGGCCTGTACCATGGTAGTTTGTTTTCTTTAAAGGATTTCCACAAGGTATTTTATGAGCATTATAAAGAAAATTGTTCATATTTATCATTAGCTGAAAATTTCTTTGATCAATCTAAATATCTCATACAAAACCTTGTAAACATTGATGAATATTTGGGAAATTGGCATCTCGAAGATCTATTAGATGAAATTCATGCAAGATCTATTAGATGACTGAAAAATGAGAACTGTGGAGATTCCGAGCTCTGATTTTGAAAATCTACACCACAGAAATCTACAATCCATTATTGAAATTCATGCATTTCATACTCAATTTAACTGTCATGATAGCCAAGAGGAGTTGGTTGAGGATGAAATCAATCAGGAAATAAAGGAAGATCCACAAGATCTCTCTAAATGGACAAGTAATGATTCATCATCGCTTTTGTGTGAGGCTCAAGAAGACCTTCAGCCTTATGATCGGTCTTCACAAGAGAAAAATATTAGCTATGGTTCTATCCAAATAAAAAAAAGAATGCCTCCTCCTTTAATTGAGTATGAAATCAATCAGGATCCAAGCATACAGCCAGCCTCTGAAAATATTTCTGTCTATTCTACTACTGACCTATCCATTGAAACATTTCTTCAAGCAGAAACTATAGAACATATTAAAACTAATGTTGTGTTTCCTCCTCTAGAAGACCTATTTCCAAATAATTCTCTTAATGAAAACCTTCAGATAGAATTCATCCCACTAAATCAGATCATATCAGGTGTTCTAGAGAACAACATAGTAGTACATTATGAGGCCGATAAATCAGATCATCATGAAGAAGAGGATGAGGTTCTTTCTCAAAAGCATCCTAGGAACAACCAAATGGAACAAGAAGTAGTCCTGGATGAAGCTCATGGTTTAAATCCTGATAGGCAAGTATTATTCAGAGATCCTTTTGTTGGTTTCTTAGAGACATTTAAAGGAGTAAAATATGCTAGGAGAATTTTTTTGCAGAGTGTAAAGAAGATCTTGAGCACTGTTGTTCAAAAGCAAGTGAGATGGGAGTGGCCTTTTTGTCTTTTCAGCATACCCAAAGGGCTGAAAAGAAATCAATCATGTAGTCATTTACTTGATTGGTTGCATTGGAGACAATATTTCAATTAATGTAGATATCATATACAAGTTAGATTAGGATATAAAGGTATGCAAATAAGCTCAGCACTATGAGCATATTTCCAGTTTCATTTTCAGATTATTTTGACAAAAAAAAATAAAAAAAAAATAAAAATGAGAAAAGAGGGAAGATAAAAGAAAAGATAAAGCCCCATACCAAAAAATAATGTTTCTGAAAGTGTCAAAGTCCAAATGCCACTACTTTTTAGAAAGGAAAGTATTGTTCAGTCATATAGCCTAATCATTATTGAACATGTTTTAAATTTCTGCTGATAAGTTAGAAATGAATATTTTCCAAACTATGAAAACTTGGCTTATCAATAGACTAGGTTAGGAAAAGACATTTGGTTCCTAAAGTTCAAATCTGAAACAAAAGGGAAAGAGAGGGATGAATGAAAAATTCTAAATGATAGCCCTCAGTTTTTCATTTACTTTGTGCAAAAATAAGATCTATTTGCAGCTTGTCCAAAATTCCATAGCTCATGACAAATCAAACTGTTTAACCTTGATTTGATCATGTTTTAAATTTTGTGTTGATAGATTAGAGAATAAAAATTTGTCAAAATGTTTAACCTTGACAGATAAGTAGATTAGGTAGAGAATAAAAGAGATCATTAGTCTAATCTGAGCTCTTGGAAGTGATAAGGGTAGAAGTAGATAGTTTTTATGCTTTCAAAAGAAAAAATGATGTCAAGGGTTTTCCAATTTAAATGTGCCCAAGTGAAGAAAAAAATGTTAGGAAAGGTATGATGGGTAGGTAGTGTTGATATTGAAGCAATCATGTTTTTAATATTATAATATCACAACTTCAAAGAATAGTAGAAAAAATCAACATTGCAAAATGAAAAAAGAGAAATTTGCTAAGCATGTGAGGCATCTCATCTACAAAATCAGAGATCTAAGGTTCTTGACACCTCCTGAAAGGAGTTTCCCTCCCCAAGTGGAGCCACTGTTAGTCATCAGTATTTTTCACTATCTTTGGATGACTAAAGGGTGTTTATATATTTCTAAAAACAATATTCCATCAATATCTTGAGTTTCAGAAATCTCACTGCCTTCATTATCCTTATAAACCTATTTTCACTTTTCCTCAGTTGGTCTTCCCAAAGCCACCTTGTTGCTCCTAAAGACTCATCATAGGCTTATACCTCTCATTTTCATCCTCCTTTCCTGCATATGACCTCATTTCCCTATTTTTCCCCTGTTAATAGATTCCATCCTCCCTCTAGGGTTTCTTGTTGTTATCTCATCTCACTATCCTTTTTGGGCATAATAACCCACAACAAATACTATGTTTTCACTTGGAAAACTCCAAGCCAAGTTTAAGTCAAGATCATGTCAAAGAACCCTCCCACTAGGTTATTAGGGTTTTCACATGTTTTAAGTTCATCATTAGATTTTTCCGATACTACTTTTCATTTTCTAGAATTTGGCTCAGATATAATAGAATTTCAAGAAATGGTTATTCAAGAAGGACCTAAAATATTTCCAAAGAAGATTACCTCATCAGTTCAAAGTCTGCAAATGTAATATTCCAAAATTGGAACATCATAGAAAGCCTACTCAAATAACGCACTCCTGGGAGATTGATTCACAGAAATAAGTTTACAGCCCTTGGATCCCTTATATCAGCAGATCTAGAGTCTAGATCCAAAAGGGGAGCAAAAACAAATCAAACTAGGTGTGGTAAATAGATCTCCCACCACCTAGTCTAGCTGAAAAACACCCTACAAGAGGGGTGTTGGGAAAAATACTGAGAGGGGAGGGGGGGGGGGGTGAATCAGTATTTAGTGCAGACAATACAACTTTGATAATTTCTTTCTTAAAAACCCATACGCTACTTTCCTGAAGCCAACCCGTGTATATACGCGGATATCCTTTACCTAACTCGCGTATATCCAGTGATTTAATTATGCATTTAATTCTTGACTCAGATTATTTCATTAATCATTCATCAGATTTTTAGAAAACAGTAAACAGGTGTAGAAAGAACAGAATAATCATCACACATAAGCAACACACATGGACACCAGTATTTTTAGCTGGAAACCCAATTCGGGAGAAAACCACCGCTGTCGTCGTCTCAGTCTTCAATATTTATTATTAAGAAAACTTCTTACAACATGTACTGGCACAGACTCATACCAGCACGCAGGCACCCACCTGCAGAAGGCTACAAACTTCTCTCGTTTACCAGCCTCTCCTGGAAGGGAACAACAACCCCTTGCTCTCGTTTACCAGCCTCACCTGGAAGGGAGCTACTACCCCCTGATATTAACACCAGCCTCTACTGGCAGAAAGCTTCTACTTTCAGACTGAAGGCTTCAACCCTCAGAACCACTACAGACCACGTTTCATCAATTTTCAAACTGGATCAAACAGCTTCAACACAATCCTTCACTTATCAGCAAACATCCTTTTCCCATTGTATCAAACAGAACAGTGAAACCACTGTAACCAGAATATCAGAGATAACCCAGACTTCAGAGTAGATATACAGAAACTCAATCAGCTTTGAGAAACCATTAGTTCAAATTACATACTCTCTTTTAGTTAAACAGACCCGCGCATATACGCGCTTTTAATAAAGACAACCCGCGTATACATCTGTGCACTTTTCAGAGAAAAACCTTAACAGTCCATACGCGCCCTTGGTTAAACAGATCCGCGTATATACGCGCTTTTCATGAAACGAACCTGCGTATAGATCTAAAAGGATAAAATTTGCAGAGAAAACTAGATCTATGGACTTACCCAGATTTATTCAATATCTTCAATAGATTTGCGCCAGGTCTTTATTACTTCTTTTTAAGTCATCCTAGAGATTCATCATTTCCAGATCTACAGTTTTTGAACCTTCATCATATTCACAGGTGCATCATAGATTCAGATTTATCGATTAAGAACAGAGTTCGACCATGCAGATAAACTTCAGAGTGTCGTATTCATTAAAACCCAGACACATGCACACCCTTTTCACAATTATTTTCTTCTCCTTATATAGGTTTACCCTTTATCAATACCATGAGTCAAAACCACATAACTTCCGATGGTATTCCTGGACGGGATCATATAAACAATCCAGCGCTCAATACAATGGGTCAAAATCATGGTAAGAACCCCTGGTTTTATATCTTTAGAGCACAATTAGGCATACACAACTTATCTCGTACTTTTCCGTGTGCATACGCTACTTCGCCTAAACGAACCCGCGTATGCATAGTGACATGTCTTATTCATCATTCCTTTGGCTCTTTCTGATATTTCTTTCTTCTGTTAATTCTGAGCTACTTGTGGAACATCAGATTTACATCATTAATAAACTCATCAAGCATCAAGAACAACTTCATTAAGTAGGTTTCCATCATCTTCATCAAGTGGGTTGCCATCAAGGAAAACACTCCGCATCATATTGCCAACAATCTCCCCCTTTGGACTTGATGGAAACCACGATGGTGTTTGATCACCACAACAGATAGATACATTAAGCATAATGATATTCTCCCCTATTCAAACACCATATCACTCTCCCCCTTTGACATCAAGGGAAAAGGGCGGATCAAAACCAACACAAGGTTTTTTTCTCCTCATGTAGATAGAAGAGCGCTGTAGATCTGATGTGCACTGAAGTTACCATGCTCCCCCTGAGTTCATGTTGAATCTTTAAACATATTTTTCAATGAAGTACATGAATCTATGACCTTCCTATCACCAAGGACTCATACTTACAACAAAGATCCAACCAAGTGGATTTACATATGAGACTCAAATACCCAACCAAGTGGGTTTACACATTTTTGACTCAAGTACCCAAACAAGTGGGTTTACACATTTGATCAAGTCCTTACATGACTGAATATTAGAATTTTTCATCAAATTACAAATATGACCTTTTATGACCAAAACCAGAAAGACCTCAAGAGAGAGATCATATTTCAGAACCATCGTAATGCCAACAATGCATTATACTCAGCAAGGCTAATGCTCCCCCTGAACCTGTACATCAGTTTACTCCATCTCCCCCTTAGCTTGTGCATCCTGAACACTTTCAACAGAAGATCATCAAGGCATCTTCACCCAATATCAGAGAATGAGATGGAAATATAAGAGATAAAAATTTACCAGAGATACCATACAGCATCATAGATATCAATCATTACTGCAGATGAGCTGAAGAATGCTGACCCCAAACAAAATTTGTCAGCAACTAACCATACGCGATTTTCTGTGTATGAAATCGTGTATATACGTGACTGTCGTTCAGGAAACTCACGTATCCAATTTAATATCTTGAATTTAATTAGATCTGCTCTTCTGAGAGGCAGAGACAACACCCAGCTTCTGTCTGAGATATTCGAACGCTTCCCTGGGCAGAGGTTTGGTAAATATATTAGCAACTTGTTCTTTAGAGGGAACATACTCCAACTTCACCTTTTGTTCAAGCACTTGTTCACGTAAGAAGTGATACTTGATGGGAATGTGCTTGGTATTTTAATGCATAACAGGATTCTTTGAGATACTGATGGCACTTGTATTATCACACATAATGGAGATAGGAGGTGTACATTCGATTTGAAAATCTTGCAGGGTTTGCATCATCCAAAGAAGTTGAGTGCAACAAGACGCGGCAGCCACATATTCTGCTTCTGCTGTAGATAAGGCAATAGAATTTTGTTTCTTGCTGAACCAAGATACCAACCGGGGTCCCATATAGAATGCACCAACACTAGTGCTTTTCCGATCATCGACATTTCCAGCCCAATCTGCATTTGTGTAAGCATGAAGAGTAAGATCAGCATTCTTTGGATACCATAGTCCAAAGTCTTGAGTTCCTTGTAGATATTTGAATATTATTTTGACAGCCTGAAGGTGAGACTCTTTTGGATTAGCTTGGAATCTTCCAACAATCCCCACTGCATGCATAATGTTTGGTCTAGTCCCAGTGAGATAAAGTAGGCTACCTATCATTGATCTGTATTTTGGTTGATTCACTGCGGGAGATTCATCATGAGAACTGAGGTTACATCCGGTTATCATTGGTGTACTTACAGGTTTGCATTCTTCCATGCCATACTTCTTCATAATTTTCTTAAGATATTTTTCTTGTGATAAGAATATACCATCTGCAGTTTGATGTACTTGCAAGCCAAGAAAGAATGTTAGTTCTCCAAGTAAGGACATTTCAAATTCTTGCTGCATGACAGAACCAAAATTCTGACTCATAGATTCTTCATTACTCCCAAAAATGATGTCATCAAAATATACAACCACAATCAATAGTTTATCATTTTCAATTTTGTGTATAAGTTGCTATTAGCAGACCCCTTTGAAAATCCTTGTTGATGAAGATATTTTTCAAGACGATAATACCATGCCCTTGGAGCTTGTTTGAGACCATATAGAGCCTTTTTAAGTCTAAAACAAGATTTTTATCATTTCCCAAAATGAATCCTTCTGGTTGTTCTATATAAACTTCTTCCTCTAGATCACCATTGAGAAATGCAGATTTAACATCCATTTGATAAACTTTGATTTGTTGAAAACTTGAAAAATCAAGAAACATTCTTATGGCTTCAAGTCTAGCTACAGGAGCAAAAGTTTCTTCAAAGTCTATTCCTTCTTGTTGAGTATACCCCTTGCAAACCAGTCTAGCTTTGTTTCTTATAACATCCCCATTCTCATTTCACTTTTTCTTGAATATCCACTTAGTTCCAATGACATTTTTATCATGTGGTCTTGGTACCAATTCCCAAGTGTGATTCTTTTCAATTTGATCAAGCTCTTCATTCATGGCTTGAATCCAAAATTCATATTTTCTAGCTTGATTGACATTGTGAGGTTCAATCATGGATAGAAATGCCAGATAGCTAGAATATCCCACAAGAGTCCTCCTTGTTTGTACACCTGATTTCTTGTCTCCCAAAATTTGAGCTTCAGGATGATTCTTTTGAACATATATGGATGGAGTTTTTCCAGATAAATCATTTTCAGGTTCTTCATCGGATCCATTGTCTATATCATTTCTATTTGATGCAGAAGGACAAAAGTCACCATCATCTTCATCTACTGTTTGTTTTTCTTCTTTAGGGACTGCAGGAGACTCATAAAAAACAACATCAATACATTCAACAATCTTCTGAAGCCTTTTATTGTAACATTTGTATGCTCTGCTTGTAGATGAGTAACCAAGAAGAATTCCTTCATCTGATCTGGGTTCAAACTTGCTAAGCTTTTCATCATTATTTTTGATAAAGCATTTACTTCCAAAAACTCTAAAATGCTTCACAGAGGGAGAATTACCATACTAGAGTTCATATGGAGTTTTGTCACTATTTACCCGAACATGTGCCTTGTTAAGAATATTTGCTGCTGTGTGAGCTGCTTCTCCCCAAAAAGTGTCAGTTGTTCTGGAATCATCAAGCATAGCTCTAGCCATTTGTTGAATTGTTCTATTCATTCTTTCTGCTACGCCATTTTGTTGTGGAGTGCCTGCTACAAAAAAATGTCTTTTTATGCCATGTTGTTCACAAAATTCAAAGAATTCATTTGATGTATATTCTCCTCCTCGATCAGATCTAAGACACTTGATTTTTAGATCTAATTCATTTTCAACCAATGCTTTGAAGATCTGAAATTTTTCAAATGCTTCATCTTTGTGTTTGATCAACCCAATCCAACACATTCTAGAGAAATCATCAATAAATAAGATATAGTATTCTTCACCACGTGGTGAAGTTTTCTTCATAGGTCCACATATATCAGTATGAACGAGTTAAAGAGGTCTTCTTGATGAGCCTTCCTTGGCATTAAATTGAACTCTGGTCTGTTTACCGAATTGGCAAGATTTTCATATGATACTCTCTGGTAGAGTAATATTGGGAAGACCACGAACATATTTAAGTCTGCTTGATTTTTTTATTTGAGAGAAGTTCAGATGCCCCAGCCTTCTATGCCATAGCCAATTTTCTGAAGATTTACTCAAGTAGCATTGATCTCTGTTGTTCTTCAATACATACAGGTTGTTTTGAGTTCTTTTTCCTTTTATAATTGTTTTACCTGTATCAAGATCACGTACCACACATTCTTTTGAACTAAAGACAACCTCAGTTCCTTGATCACACATTTGACTCACACTTAACAGGTTATGTCTTAATCCATCCACATACATGACATTATTAGCTTTCACCTTTTCTTTTAAAAAAACAGACCCTTTTCCCTTAATGACAACAGGTGTATCATTTCCAAAAGTAACATTCTTTTCCTTTTCTAGGGCATTATATGCATGAATTTTGTTTTTTTCACCTGTCATATGTTTTGAGCATCCGCTATCAATATACCATTGATTTTATTCACCTTCTGCAAATAAAGCAATCCCACAATTTTCAACCTGTATTTCCTTCTTTTTCCACACTTTGGAGCTTGAAGGAACATGTTCTTTTGGCTGTGTTAGCCACCCATATTTTTCCTATCATATCAGCTGGTGGCTAAATATTCTTTGCAGCCTTCAAGAAACAAATTCAGTCCTAAATTTTTTGGTGCTTGAAATCTTTGGTGAAACTCATGTTGCTGGTTAAATCTTCATACCTGTTTCCTTCCCCAAACCCCTGATATCCTGCAATAATCCATGTCAAATACTATAGTATTTCCCCCTTTTTTTCCTCTTCCTTTTCCTTCCAACTACCTCATTCTCCATTTTCGTTTTATTCATAAAAACCCCACAAAACATATGTTTTCCCTTTAACCCTTCACACATTCCACTTCCCAAAGGTTAAAAACTCACTTTTTAACTTATCGGACCCTTTTTCTTCTGAAAAATCATTGGAAATCATATAAATGGCATATGTTATGTGTTTTTGGCGTTTTAGCCCTTTCAAGCTAAGCCCCCGGGCCATTTTTCTCCATATACCCGAGCGCTAGGACTGACCGCTCAGTCCTCAGGTGCTAGACCGAAAAATACCGTTTTCCTCCGTTCATTTCCCTTTGAAAACCCGAAAAAACCCATTTTATAAAGTTTTAACGTGAAATATTTAAGTCACGTGGTTTACTCCCGTAATTCATCTCCGCCATCCGATCAGAAAACAAATCAACGGCGCGAAGTGCTACTTGCTCGTGGCCCCCACTCCCCGCGCTGTTTTCTGAAATCCCGCGCGGTTTATTCCGCACCACTCTTCAGGCAAAGGCTGTTTTGGCCCAAGGCCCAGCGATTCCACACACCTCTTGACGCGTGTCCTCCGCCATGTTTCAAAACCGCCGCATAAATTCAGTCCCTCGCGCGTTAATCTTCGTACCATAACCACGCAGCGGAATCCACCTCCACCGTCCGATTTGGGCCATCCCATCCGACGGCTGCCGATCGCCTCACTTGCTCGACCTTTACCGGACATGCACGCTCGTTAACCCATCCATCACGCGTCCAAGATTTAATCTCCGTCGTAGATCTCTGCAGATCGACGGCTATTATTCGTCCTCCTGATTCCATCGCCCGGTCAGACATTTTCCCGCTGAATTCCCGTTGCCCGATCTCGACCGTCGATTTCTGTAGATCGACGGTCCTGATTTAATCTTTCTTCAACCTTTCCCATGACCGCCCAGATTTGATCTCAGCCGTTGGATGATGCCATCCGACGGCTCGCGTTCCTCCACACATTCCCCAAAGCAGATTGACCTATAAACTGGATTTTTTACGTGTTTTTTGTATTTTGCAGGGTTAAGGTCATTTATTTGTGTTTTAAAAGGAAATTTCAGACTAGGAGGGTGACGATCCTCTATGTTTCGATTTCTCCAAGGAAATCACTTACAGAGTTAGTTTTCACGTCTCTTCAATGTTTCCACAGGCATTGATGCCTTTCCCTACCTGCGCAGCCCTGCACAACAGAGAAAACCGTCAAAATCAATGCAGAAAAAGAGTATCAGAGATTGAAGACAACAGTAAGCCAGAGCAGAGCATAGGTGGACAGATTTATGGGGATTAAGGCTAAGACAGTTATCAAATACCTAATCCCCTATCTAAAAACACAATTTGAAGAAAAACCTAAAGTGTTTTAGCAGGAAAACACTCCACCGCCACATATGGAGGTGAATTGATTCCTCCCAGCGACTACAGTGCCACCTGTGCCTCAACATATTCAATCAAGAAAAAAAGTTATTGTTTGGGATCAGATATTTTACCCCGACGCAGCCGAAGAGTTACTTATGCTAGGAATTTAATGAAAGAATGTCTGCAGAGTAGCCCTAACATCACACAGAGCCTCAAAGGTCAACAAAATCTCCCTCCGAGCTTAATTCATAAGTGTAAACCAATTAATGCAGTGAAACACCTGTATAGTCTCTTCATTTGAGCCCCCAAAGGCCAAGAAGACATTAATTCTGCATTGATTGTATTTGAGATCTTTTCATCGGATCTCACCTCCTCATCCTTCTATAAATACTTCAGTAGAAGATGAGTGAGGGGTTGGTTGTTAATGTAATTGCTGAAGCATTGTAATTGTAACTGAGCTGAAGAATCTTGATTGTAGATAGGATTTCACTGGCTCTTGGAGCTTTGCTTGTAATAGATAAGTTAGGTTTTGAAAAAAAGATGAATTGACACACTGGATTTGAAGATTGTAACCGGTTTGAAGCATCAATACAAGATGATTTATGGGATCCTGGTCTATGCTGATGGTGATGTTATTCTTACTGTAACTTGTGTTTTATTTCTGTTTCCATTTTTGTTTCATTTTTTTCTATAAAGAACAGTTTAAACAGGGTTAGGACCTACTGTACATCAGTAACCTTCTCTGGCTGAGAAACATTTATTTGGATGTTTTCTTTCAACTGTGCTATTTGAAAATGATTTAATTCAGTTTAAGTACAGGGATGCTAGCGTTCCCTCATCTTGTTGTCTTAGCTGAATGTTATTTTTAAATGTTACTTTCAATATATGTTGTGTGAAGATGAACTGAGGAAATTAAGGTTAGCCCTAAGTCCCTTTCTTATTTGCTCTACTATTTGATTGTTTCCATTAGGATGTGTTAAAAGCTAACTAGTTTCAAAGTACTTATCAGATCTTAGGCCATTCTGTGTTATCTCTGTGATTGTCTTGAAAATGACCAAGTAAAGAAGAGCTAGGAGCGGATTTGTGGTACGCCCGGCCCGCTAGCTTCTACTCTAAAAGTTTCCTTCAAGTTTCCCTTTTGTTTTTATATGTTTTCTATCAGAAGTATATCAAAGGCTTGATAGTTTCAAAGTACTTACCAGATCCTAGTTTTCTTCTATGTTTTTCTTAAGTGCCTGGTCAAAGGCTGGATAGTTTCAAAGTACTTACCAGATCCTAGGCTGCTCTTTGTTCTGCATCTGTCATTTCCCTTTCTAATTGTATCACTCCATTCCATAAATCAAACTTTAAAGAGATCCTTAGGCATAGATGACTTGCCCCTTAGACCACTCTTGAACCTGATTGTTTCAATTAAATCCTCTTATGACTCCATAGCCCAATGGACTGAAAACCTGCCATCATCTTTCTTCTTGATCAAAGCTTACTCTTTTTGCTTGCAACTTCTCACTTTTGAACCTATTTGCATATAGATATTTCTGCCTCAGATAGAAACTATGTTCAACCATCCAAAAAACCAAACAAACCCTTGGACTTCATAACTAGCCTAATATTATTACCCCAAACTTCAAAGACAAATCCATCTTTGTATATATTGGAGAGATCCCTCTCCGGATTCAGGAGGGCTAGATCCTAGAATACCAAAGTTGGTTGAAATGATGTTAACTCTGTGATCGGACTTTGCCAATCTTGCTTATTACAGAGACCTAATATTTCTGGCAACTCCACTGGGGATTTGAGTTGAGTTTTCATCTTTTTTCCCTTTTATTTTCACACAAACCTTGAGAGTAAAAAGCAGCCTTTTCAAGCACTACCAAGAAATGGTAATCATGATGAAACTTGTTTGAATCAGTGACAAACTAGGTCAACTCTAGGATTCTCTTAAGTTTTCATCTAACCTTGGAAAATCAGCTAGCTTAGCCATTAGAGTAGACTCTCTTTGTCTCACAACCGTAGCTAAGTTTTGAAGCAAAGTCAGGACATTCTTGCAAACCACAAATAATAAATTCAGAAAATACCAAAAAGAATTTCAGATTGGTAGTAAAACACTTGCTCTTACATTTCACTTGCCATTGGATGTGTTTTACTTCATACTCTTAGACCGAGTCTAGAAAGGGCCAGGTAGCCTCCGGATCTCATCCTCTTTTAGAGGTGACATATCTGGTGAAAGCCCTCCCAGTCAATCTCTGGTTAGAGTTTGTTGTGTTTTGAGATATCCTTGAAAAGGGATGTATCACAAGCACTGTGGTGGACAGTGTACTTATTTGAACACACTCTAAACTTTCCACCTGGCGACTCCAAAATCCTAAACAGGCGTTAAGACTCCACTGGGAAGAACCCTCATCATTATAATATCCTTCCAACTCAGTTAGAAGGTTGTAGGATTTAAATTGCGAAAACAGATTAGTTAACCTCTCAAAGATTGTCATATCTGGTTGAACTTTTCTTGTTTCTTTGGGTCTAAAAACATAGCATAGTGGCTCCTAGAAAGATTCACACTAGAGCCCATCCTGACCCTGATCCACCCGAGATAGTTGATAACCCAGAAAGTATCCTTAGGAAGTCTCCTAAGATAGAATCCTCAACTATTTTCAGATCATCCCTAAGAGTTAATTTAGTCCCTGAAAATATTTTAGCTCTGCAAAAATCACAAGCTGATTTAGTCAACCCATTTAGGACTATGTCATTTTGTGATTTAGATCAGCTAGATTCTGAGTCTTCACATTCATCTCCGGAAACAAGTGAACACCTTGGGAGTAGAGAATCAACACCTCCTGATTTACATTTTCGTCTTAACTTAGGTGTCTCTCATCTAAGATCAGCTCAGCAATCTACTGCTGTCCCATCCACTTCTGTTCATCCTTCATCCACTGTTAAAACCACTTCATTTCAGCCCACCCCACCTCTTGTCAATCCACCCCCACCGCCTATCATGGCAGCATAGTATGCTCCCTTAGTCCTTCCTGTACCATTAGTCAATCTTCCACAGGACTATCAGTCCAAAATCCCATTGTATGATGCTAGCAATACTACAACAACATCACAACATGTGGACAAGATGAATGACTACTTTGACAGAAATGAAATTGATGATGATTCTGTCAAGCTTAGACTTTTTGCTCAAAGTCTGGGGGGAGAAGCAAGAAAATGGTTCAAAGGTTTAGCCCCCCATAGTATTAATGATCTCCAAGGCTTCCATCAAACATTCTTAAACAAATGGGAAGTGAGGAAGAATCCTCTCCGAGTCCTTGCTGACTATAACAATCTCCATAGGAACCTGGGGGAAAGTGTACAGGCTTATTGTACCAGATTTAACAGTGTGTATAATTCACTTTCCCCAGAATTAAAACCTCCACAAGGTTCAGCTTTAAACAAGTTTCCTGAAGGGTTTGATGCTGATATGACCTATTCATTAAGAGAAAGAGATTTTGCAACCCTTGAAGATATGCAAAGAGTTTCTCTTTCTATGGAAGTAAACTTAATGGAGAAGAGAGCAAGGATGAAAGATGAAAAAAGAGTATCTTTCAGAGAGGAATCCCCACCTTCCACCTCAAGCTCAAAAATGGAAAGAATGATGGAAGAAATGATGAAGAAAATGAGCATTCTAGAGAGAGCGCAAGCAAGTCTAAATCAAAACGCTCCTCAAAACAGAAACCAAATCCAGAATCAGAATGTTAGAAGAAACCAACCTCCAAACAAAACTAGGGAAGATGATCAGCAGATCACTCCTCCATTTCATCAAAACTATTTAAGTGAGGTTGAGGAAACAGATGAAATAACAGAGGATAATGATATGAACCTATTTGGGGTAGATGATGATGACTTCGAGGTTCATTATGATAGGAAACAAGGTCTTTATACACCTTACGACGACAAAAGAGATGATAATGAAAATTATTATCAAAACATGGAAAATGATGTCACAGAGCCTTCAAAGGAATATGAACTCAGAAGTAAATCTAATCAACAGAACCCCAACACTAAAACCTCTGACAAACCTTCTCAAAACAGCACTGCAACCAAGCTTAAAACAGTCAAACAAAAGGATAAAACAGTGGCTGATAATTCTGGTAAAGGTAAAGAGAAAGACACTCAAAATCTTGAAAAACAGAGTGCAAACATCAGTAGTACTAACACTTCAGCTAGTACTCCTTTTTCAACCGTTGTGTAAACTGTAGATAGAACAAATCAGCAAGCTGTTGTTGCTGATAAAGTGGCAGTAAACAAGGCTGAAACCAGCACCTTAAAGAATCGAATTTCTTTCAGTCTAGAACAGGAAATCTCAAAGATTAAAATTTATGTTCCTTTGACTGAGTTAGCTGCCCGACATGTATATAGGTCCAAAATTTTGAAGGCTTTGAACATAGAAGAAAATGAGGATACACTCAATCTTAATGATGACCAACGAGAGCTGATTTTTGGTCCAAAGATTGAAGGTAAGTTTCAAGAGGGATATGTCCCTCCCTTCTATGTAAGTTTGAACATTCATGACAAAATTCTACACAATGCTATGCATGACTCAGGTGCTTCCCATAATTTAATTCCAAAAGCTGTGATGGAAAGCCTGGGTCTTGAAATTACCAGACCTTACAAAGACCTGTACTCCTTTGACTCAAGCAAAGTTAAATGTCTAGGATTGATCAAAGACCTTTGTGTTAATTTAGCCCAGATTCCAGCCAAATGCTTAGTTATGGATGTTGTTGTGGCTGATGTACCCCCAAAGTATGGAATTCTTTTATCAAGATCTTGGGGGGCTAAGTTATAGGGGACCATGCAAATGGACATGACCTATGCGACTATCCCTGTTTTCAATTAGACTAGAAGACTTTACAGGGAGTCTCATATGCAATACACGGTGACAAGTCAAGATAGACCTCAAAACTCTCCTCTGTATTCTATGAGCACATACCTTGATTCTTTTATCATGTTTAATGATGAAACACTTACAGAACAAATCATTTCAACAGAATTAATGGCTGAAACGAAGGAAGTGGAATACAGCACTGAAATGTCCAAGCAGTTTGTTGTACTCGAAAACCTTAGCAAACCAAGCACAGGTCTTGAACTACAAATCATCAATCCATTAAACTTAAATCTTGACAGTCAAGAGAACAATCCTCAACCCGATGGAAAACATGAGGAGTCAAATCATACAAAGGACATGCACGAAACTGATAAAACTGAAAATGATCCTTTCTGGACTATGAATTTTGATGGTTCATGCACTAAAAAAAATGCTGGTGCAGGTGTCTGGATTACTAACACTGAAAACAATCATACAGAATGTATTTCATGTAAATTAAACTTTCAGTGTTCCAACAACATAGCAGAATACGAATCCCTCCTCTTAGGCCTGCATTTGCTGAAAAAGTTAGGAGCCAAGAGAATAAATGTGTATGGGGATTCTGAGTTAATCATTAGGCAAGTCAATGGGGAGTATAATGAAAATCACCCCAGACTTAGGGCCTACAGGAATGATGTCATGGTTCTTTTGAAAACATTTGAGGAGGCCAACCTGAGTTTTGTCCCAAGGAAAAGAAACATTGCAGCCCACAATTTAGCCTTTGCTACTAGAACCTGCCCAATGCTACATGATGACACATCTCAGATTGAATTCAGACCAGCTGTCCCGGATAACAAGAAATATTGGCAGGTGTTTGATGGAGATAAACAAATAGAAGACTTCATGCAATTCAGAAATGAGTTTGAACTACATAGCTCAGATTCAGACTATGATACAGACTGCAGTGAAGAAAATTTTCTTGGTGAAGAAGAACCGTCTCCTGAGCTTGTAGATATTAACCTTCAGACTAGCAAACTTAGAAACCAAACAAAATTGAGTACAAAATCAGAAACGGAGGAGTTGGAAACTCTGCATTCTAAGGACGATAGTTTTCCCAAGGGTTTGGCCCCTCTAGAAGAATTGTTTGATTTTAATGATGTGGCCAATAAACCCAAACTGGAGCCTATAGAGACTGAAGTAGAAGAGTGCAACATAGGTAGTGAGGAAAAACCAAAAATGATCAAACTATCCAAAACTTTTCCAGCTCACATTAAACTCAAATACATAGAGCTGTTCAAAGAATTTTCTGATGTTTTTGCATGGAGTTACGAAGATCTTAAGTCCTATGACACTGAAATAATACAACACAAAATCCCTCTTAAAGAAAACCAAAAACCATTCAAACAGAAACTACGCAGAATAAACCCTGTCCAGTTGCCATTGGTTAAGAAGGAAATCATGAAGATGCACGATGCTGGTATTATTATCCCTATTAGGTATTATGAGTGGGTGTCTAATCTGGTGTCTGTTAGGAAAAAGACTGGAGAAATCAGGCTTTGTATAGACTTTAGAAATTTAAACAAAGCTTCATTAAAAGACAACTACCCTTTGCCCAAGATGGATCATATTTTACAAAGGGTGGTGGGGTCTAAAAGAATTTCTTTGCTAGACGGCTATTCAGGGTATAATCAGGTCTTAGTCCACCCTGATGATCAATTAAAGATAGCTTTTACTACACCATGGGGTACTTTCATGTATGTGAAAATGCCTTTTGGTCTAATGAATGCCGGAGCAACCTTTCAAAGAGCCATGGACATAGCATTCTCGGAAGAATTGGGTTTCTTCATAATTATCTATCTTGATGATGTAACTGTGTTTTCAAAAATAGATGAAGAAAACTTAGAACATTTGAGAAAAGTTTTCGAGAAATGGAGGAAGTTTGGAATATCTTTGAACCCTAAGAAGACTTTATTTGGTCTCCAAGAAGGTAAAATTCTTGGGCACATCATTTCAGAAGAGGGTATAAAGATAGATCCAAAGAGGATAGAGGCCATATTGCAAATCTCTCATCCTCAAAACATCAAAGAGTTGCAGTCTTTCATTGGGAACATAAAATTTTTGAGAAGGTTCATCCCTAACTTGGCTGAGCTCCTTAGGAATATCACAAACATGTTGAAGAAGGAACAAGGGATAAAATGGACCTTGGAAGCAAAGACATCCTTCGAACTGGTAAAACAAGAATTAGCCAAAACACCGGTTCTAATAAGCCCTGATTTTTCAAAATATTTTTATATTTTCTCGTTTGCATCAGAACATACCATAGCTGCTGTCCTTTTACAGAAAAATCCACAAGGACAAGAGCAGCCCATTGCATTCTTTAGCAAGGCATTAAGGGATTCCCCTTTGAAGTATAACATTATGGAGAAGCAGGCTTTTGCTTTGGTAAAGGCTTTGAAAGACTTCAGGGTATACATCCTTCACTCACACATCATTGCCTTTGTCCCAAATTCAGTTGTTAAAGACATCCTAACACAGGACCCAGATGGTAAGAGAGGTAAGTGGATTGCTGTTATTCTTGAATGTGATTTAGAGATAAAACCCACTAAGCTCATCAAAGGCCAAGGTCTAGCTAGATTAATGGCCGAATCAAATTGTGAAGTTCTTGATATTAATATGATTAATGCTTTGGATGAACAAGAAGAATTCTCAGCTCCCATTATTGAAGACCATTTTGTGAATTCTCCTTTTTATACTGATATTGTTTATGTTTTGCTTAATATGAATACACCTCCTTGTTTATCAAAGACAAAGGAAAGATTCCTAAAGTTAAAAGCTGTAAACTATTGCATTATTGATAAATGCCTTTATTGGAAAAATGCAAGTGGTGTATTGCTTAAATGTTTGCCTGAGTTTGATGCAGAAAAGATTAAGCAGGAATTCCATGAAGGAGAGTGTGGAGGTCATTTATACTGGAAGGAAACAACCAACAAAATTCTGAGGGCTGGTTTCTATTGGCCTACTCTTTTTCCTGATGTACACAAGATGACCACTACTTGCCATAAATGCCAACTATTTGAAGGCAAGAGAAAATTACTACCCCTGCCTTTGCATCCAATCACTGTTGAAGCCCCTTTTCAACAATGGGGACTTGACTTCATAGGAGAAATCCATCCACCATCTTCTGCTCAGCATAGGTGGATTCTTACTGCCACAGACTACTTCACTAAGTGGATAGAAGCCATTCCTTGTAGGCAGGCCAATGATTCAGTTATCATAAAATTTTTGGAGACCAATATCCTCTCCAGATTTGGTTGTCCTACCAAGATCATCACAGTCAATGCAACAGCATTTGGATCAAAGAAAATGGTTGAATTCTGTCACAAGTATCAGATAACATTGGGACACTCCACAGCCTATTACCCTCAGGGTAATGGACTTGCAGAATATTCCAACAAAAGCTTAGTGAACATAATCAAGAAACTGTTGGAGGACAATAAAAATTCTTGGCACACAAAGTTTATCCATGCACTTTGGGCTGACAGATTAACTTTAAAGAAATCTATTGGTATGTCACCCTTCCAGCTTGTGTATGGTACAGATGCAATTTTTCCTAACAGCCTTGGTGTACCAGTTATGAAGTTAATTCAAGAGTTGCAGACTGAAGAAAATGACATAATCAGAAGAATAAATCAAACCATTCATCTTCAACAAACCAGAGAGGAAGTGTATAACAAAGAATTACATAAACAAGACAGTATCAAGAAGATATTTGATAGAAGAACAAAGGCCAGCAATTTCAAGATTGGGGACAAAGGTTTGAAGTGGGATTCAAGGAGGGAAGACAAGGGAAAGCATGGAAAATTTGATCATCTATGGCTTGGCCCTTACTCTATTCATTCAGTCGCTGGTAATAATGCATTTTTCTTACAGGAACTGGATGGAACAGAATTGTTTGGGGGTCCTGTCAATGGTAGGATGCTTAAGCATTACTTCTCTTGATCCATTTTATGTTTTGAAGCCTTTTTATCTTTTTCCATTATGAATAGTCCATCCTCCATTGCATTCAAAGTTATGAAAAATCTAAAAATACAAAAATAAAGAAAAAATGAAAAGAGGGCAGAAGGAAAACAAGAAAGGCACAGCCCCATGCCGAAAAGAGAAATAAATCTGAAAGTGTGCAAGCTCAAATGCCACTCCTCGAAACACACTTCTAGTTAGTCAAACTGCCTAATCTTGACTAATTAGCTTTAAATTTTCTGCTGATAGGGTAGTGAATTCGATTTGCCAAACTCTTCAATCTTGGCTTATCAGTAGATAGATTAGGATAGAAATTGAAGGTTCAAACAAATTCAAAATCTGAACCTAAGTTTCCAAAGAGAGATGACTCAAAACTGTTTTATGTTCTGAGTCATAAAAGAGAAAAAATGGTTCTAATTTGCCCAAAATCTGAATCAGATATCAAGCAAGAGACAGCTCAAAAAAAAGCAAAAATAGAGCTGTGAAGAAAAGAGAAGGTCGTGATGAAAAACTTTCAGATCTTAAGCCTTCCATTTTGATTTTTTTTTTAATTTTTTGCAAATAATAATCTATGTGCAGCTTGTTTTTATGCCATAGATCACAACAAGTTAGACAGCTTAATCTTGACTTGACTGTTTCTAAATTTATGTTGTAGAAATTAGAGAATGAAAGTCTGTTGGACAGTCTAATCCCAACAGACAGTAGATTAGGTAGAGAAATATCTGAGCTCAAATGTTAAATCTGAGTTCAGGGAGAAATAAGGAATAGAAGTAGATTATTTTTTTATGCTTTCAAAAGAATAAAATGTTTTGAAAAGATTTTTCCAATCCAAGTGCACTCTGATGAAGAAAAAATGTTAGATCAATAGGATTGGGTAGGTAGAAATTGTATTGATGAAGTTCATGTCTCTTTCATGACTGATATTGTTTTTCAGAGCAAAGCAAGAGCAAATAATGGATCAGGCACCAGTCAGCATCCCAGAGAAATCAAGTCTGAATTCTTGATGCCTTCAAGAAGGCACCATCCCCAAGTGGAGCCGCTGTTAGCCACCCATATTTTTCCTATCATATCAGCTGGTGGCTAAATATTCTTTGCAACCTTCAAGAAACAAATTCAGTCCTAAATTTTTTGGTGCTTGAAGTCTTTGGTGAAACTCATGTTGCTGGTTAAATCTTCATACCTATTTCCTTCTCCAAACCCTTGATATCCTACAATAATCCAAGTCAAATACTGCAGTATTTCCCCTTTTTTTTCCTCTTCCTTTTCCTTCCAACTACCTCATTCTCCATTTTCCTTTTATTCATAAAAACCCCACAAAAACATATGTTTTCCCTTTAACCCTTCACAAATTCCACTTCCCAAAGGTTAAAGACTCACTTTTTAACTTATCGGACACTTTTTCTTCTGAAAAATCATTGGAAATCATATAAATGTCATATGTTATGTGTTTTTGGCATTTTAGCCCTTTCAAGCTAAGCCCCCGGGCCGTTTTTATCCATATACCCGAGCGCCAGGACTGACCGCTCAGTCCTCAGGCGCTAGACCAAAAAATACCATTTTCCTCCGTTCATTTCCCTTTGAAAACCCGAAAAAACCCATTTTATAAAGTTTTAACATGAAATATTTAAGTCACGTGGTTTACTCCCGTAATTCATCTCCGCCGTCCGATCAGAAAACAAATCAATGGCGCGGAACGCTACTTGCCCGTGGCCCCCACTCCCCGCGCTGTTTTCTGAAATCTCGCGCGGTTTATTCCGCACCACTCTTCAGGCAAAGGTTGTTTTGGCCCGAGGCCCAGTGATTCCACACACCTCTTGACGCGTGTCCTCCGCCCTGTTTCAAAACCGCCGCATAAAGTTAGTCCCTCGCAAGTCAATCTTTGTACCATAACCACGCAGCAGAATCCACCTCCACCGTCCGATTTGGGCCCTCCCATCCGACGACTGCCGATCGCCTCACTTGCTCGGCCTTTAACGGACATGCACGCCCGTTAACCCATCCATCGTGCATCCAAGATTTAATCTCCGCCTTCGATCTCTACAGATCGACCGCTATTATTCGTTCTCCTGATTCCATCGCCCGGTCAGACATTTTCCCACTGACTTCCCGTTGCCCGATCTCGACCATCGATTTCTGCAGATCGACGGTCCTGATTTAATCTTTCTTCAACATTTTCCACGACCGCCCAGATTTGATCTCGGCCGTTGGATGATGCCATCCGACGGCCCGCGTTCCTCTGCACATTCCCCAAAGCAGATTGACCTATAAACTGGATTTTTTACGTGTTTTTTGTATTTTGCAGGGTTAAGGTCATTTGTTTGTGTTTTAAAAGGAAATTTCAGACCAGGAGGGTGACGATCCTCTACGTTTCGATTTCTCCAAGGAAATCACTTACAGAGTTAGTTTTCACATCTCTTCAATGTTTCCACAGGCATTGATGCCTTTCCCTACCTGCGCAGCCCTACACAACAGAGAAAACCGTCAAAATCAATGCAGAAAAAGAGTATCAGAGATTGAAGACAACAGTAAGCCAGAACAGAGCATAGGTGGACAGATTTATGGGGATTAAGGCTAATACAGTTATCAAATGCCTAATCCCCTATCTAAAAACACAATTTGAAGAAAAACCTAAAGTGTTTTAGTACGAAAACACTCCACCGCCACAGATGGAGGCGAATTGATTGCTCCCATCGACTACAGTGTCACCTGTGCCTCAACATATTCAATCAAGAACAAAAGTTATTGTTTGGGATCAGATATTTTACCCTGACGCAGCCGAAGAGTTACTTCTTCCAGGAATTTAATGAAAGAATGTCTGCAGAGTAGCCCTAACATCACACAGAGCCTCAAAGGTCAACAAAATCTCCCTCCGAGCTTAATTCATAAGTGTAAACCAATTAATGCAGTGAAACACCTGTATAGTCTCTTCATTTGAGCCCCCAAAGGCCAAGAAGACATTAATTCTGCATTGATTGTATTTGAGATATTTTCATCGGATCTCACCTTCTCATCCTTCTATAAATACTTCAGTAGAAGATGAGTGAAGGGTTTGTTGTTAATGTAATTGCTGAAGCATTGTAATTGTAACTGAGCTGAAGACTCTTGATTGTAGATAGGATTTCACTGGCTCTTGGAGCTCTGCTTGTAATAGATAAGTTAGGTTTTGAAAAAAAGATGAATTGACACACTGGATTTGAAGATTGTAACCGGTTTGAAGCATCAATACAAGCTGATTTATGGGATCCTGGTCTATGCTGATGGTGATGTTATTCTTACTGTAACTTATGTTTTATTTTTGTTTCCATTTTTGTTTCATTTTCTGCTATAAAGAACAGTTTAAACAGGGTTAGGACCTACTATACATCAGTAACCTTCTCTGGTTGAGAAACCTTTATTTGGATGTTTTCTTTCAACTGTGTTATTTGAAAATGATTTAATTCAGTTTAAGTACAGGGATGCTGGCGTTCCCTCTTCTTGTTGTCTTAGCTAAATGTTATTTTTAAATGTTACTTTGAATATATGTTGTGTGAAGATGAACTCAGGAAATTAAGGTTAGCCCTGAGTCCCTTTCTTATTTGCTCAACTATTTGATTGTTTCCCTTAGGATGTGTTAAAAGCTGACTAGTTTCAAAGTACTTATCAGATCTTAGGCCATTCTGTGTTATCTCTGTGATTGTCTTGAAAATGACCAAGTAAAGAAGAGCTAGGAGAGGATTTGTGGTACGCCCGGCCCGCTAGCTTCTACTCTAAAATTTGCCTTCAAGTTTCCATTTTGTTTTTATATGTTTTCTATCAGAAGTATATCAAAGGCTGGATAGTTTCAAAGTACTTACCAGATCCTAGTTTGCTTCTATGTTTTTCTTAAGTGCCTGGTCAAAGGCTGGATAGTTTCAAAGTACTTACCAGATCCTAGGCTACTCTTTGTTCAGCATATGTCATTTCCCTTTCTAATTGTATCACTCCATTCCATAAATCAAACTTTAAAGAGATCCTTAGGCATAGATGACTTGCCCCTTAGACCACTCTTGAACCTGATTGTTTCAATTAAATCCTCTTATGACTCCATAGCCCAATGGAATGAAAACCTGCCATCATCTTTCTTCTTGATCAAAGCTTACTCTTTTTGCTTGCAACTTCTTAGTTTTGAACCTATTTGCATATAGATCTTTCCGCCTTAGACAACAACTATGTTCAACCATCCAAAAAACCAAACAAACCCTTGGACTTCATAACTAGCCTAATATTATTACCCCAAACTTCAAAGACAAATCCATCTTTGTATATATTGGAGAGATCCCTCTCCGGATTCAGGAGGGCTAGATCCTAGAATCCCAAAGTTGGTTGAAATGATGTTAACTCTGTGATCGGACTTTGCCAATATTTCTTATTACAGAGACCTAACAGGCTGGACATTGCTCCTGCATTCAGATCCTTTATGGCCAAAGTTATTGCAATAAGCACATTAAACTTCATTTTGAAGAGGAGAAAAGTTTTTATAGGTATTCTTCTTTGGTTCAGTATCCAACCTTTTCTTTCTTTCTTCTCTTGTCATGATGGTTTTATAAGCAACACATTGAGCAACTTTATGACCAAAATTGTGACATGTAAAACATTGTCCATTGAAGTAGAAATTTCTTTGATCATGAAATCTTCTATTTGGATTAACCTGTTGGTTGGAGATTCTTTGAAAGTTATTCCTGTTAGTGTTCCTTGAATTGAGATGATCCTGCTTTACCTGTAAATATTTCTTACTTCCTTGTTGAGTGGAAAAATATTGTAAACCAGTTGTTGCTGCCTTTAGATAGTTTGGTGCTGAAGCCTGAGAGGATTCTCCAATATATCCAAGACCAGTTTTTATGAGAGGAGAACGTTGTACCTTGATAATTTCATCTAAGGTTTCCGATCCTTTAGCAAATCTGAGATTCAGAGTCTTTACTTTCTCCAATTATTTTCTTAGACTTACCACTTCACATTTTGCTTTCTCCCTATGTTTCTTTTCTTCTTCAATCTGATTTTTCAGCATCTCTATGATTATCTTATTTTCTTCTAAGTATATTTTGAGTTGATCGTTTTCCTCAAGAAAATCATTGTCCTCTAGAGCATCCACAAAATTATCCTTTTCTTTTCTTGATTCTTGTTCAAATGCCATGAGAAGTCTAAGATCTTGTTCACATTCTACCTCACTATCAGATAACCCATCACTGTCTTCATTAGTATAATAACTTTTCTTAGTGCTAGATCAGTTTTTATTCCTTCTTGCTACTTCTTTAGCAGATGTTTCTTTAGAAGGACACTTTGCAGCATAATGACCAACTCTTCCACAATCAAAACATTTGAAAGGAAGCTTACCTTTGAATCTTCTGGTTCCTGGTTGGAGTCTTCTCACAAAATTTGCCTCATCTTCTTCTAAGATATATCCTGAACCTTCTGCCTTTTGAACTTCTTTCCCTTTTGTAGAAGCTTTAAAAACAGCTTCTTTGACTTCAGATGGTCCCCCTCTCCTCATTTCATATGCAGTCAGTATGCCATGAAGTTGCACCACAGTAAGAGTTTGAAGATCCTATTTTTCTTCAAGAGCAGAGACTTTTGATTCAAATTTTGCCGTTAGCGATCTTAAGATTTTCTCAACCAAAGTAGATTCGGTTATTGTTTCTCCCAGATTTCTCATATGATTTACAACATCATCAACACGTAAAAAGAAACTGGCAATATTCTCATCATTATGCATTCTTAAGTTTTCATATTCAATTCTGAGAGATTGAAGTTTTGCACTTTTTACCTTTGCATCACCTTCATAACTTAAAATGATTTTGTCCCATATTTCCTTTGCTGTATTCAGCTGCATGACTTTGATAAATTCTTCTTCAGTTAGACTTCCTGTTATAGCATTGACCACTTTTGCATTTGATTCATAATTCTTCCTTTCAGTTGGATCTGTTGGTGTAGCAGCTGGATATTGATATCCTTTCTCAACAATGGCCCATATATCTGCTCCCATAGACTGAAGATAGGATCTCATCCTTATTTTCCAGAAGATTAAATTACTTCCGTTGAAGAGCGGAGGCTTGATAGATGTTGTTCCCTCTTGATTGCTCATCTTGCTTGATCTTCCTTCTAGCGATTAAGCCTTTTCAGAAGGACCTGCTCTGATACCAATTGTTGGAAAAATACTGAGAGGGCAGGGTGAATCAGCATTTAGTGCAAACAATAAAACTTTGATTTTTCTTTCTTAAAAACCCATACGCTACTTTCCTAATGCCAACTCGCGTATATACGCAAATATCCTTTACAGATTCGCGTATATCCAGTGATTTAATTATGCATTTAATTCTTGACTCAGATCATTGCATTAATCATTCATCAGATATTTAGACAACAGTAAACAGGTGCAGAAAGAACAGAATAATCATCACACATAAGCAACACACATGGACACCAGGATTTTTAGGTGGAAACCCAATTCGAGAGAAAACCACCGCTGTCGTCGTCTCAGTCTTCAATCTTTATTATTAAGAAAACTTCTTACAACATGTACTGGCGCAGACTCATACCAGCACGCAGGCACCCACCTGCAGAAAGCTACAACCTTCTCTCGTTTACCAGCCTCTCCTAGAAGGGAGCAACAACCCCCTGCTCTCATTTACTAGCCTCACCTAGAAGGGAGCTATTACCCCCTGATATTAACACCAGCCTCTACTGGCAGAAAGCTTCTACTTTCAGACTGAAGGCTTCAACCCTCAAAACCACTGCAGACCACGTTTCATCAATTTTCAAACTTGATCAAACAACTTCAACACAATCCTTCACTTATCAGCAAACATCCTTTTCCCATTGCATCAAATAGAACAGTGAAACCACTGTAACCAGACTATCAGAGATAACCTAGACTTTAGAAAAGATATACAGTAACTTAATCAGCTTTGAGCAATCATCAGTTCAAATTACATACACGCTTTCCTTTAAACAGACCCGCATATATACGCACTTTTAATAAAGACAACTCGCGTATACACCTATGCACTTTTCAGGAAAACCCTAACAGTCCATACACGCCCTTGGTTAAACAGATCCGCGTATATACGCGCTTTTCATGAAACGAACCTGCGTATAGATCTACAAAAGATAAAATTTACAGAACAAACCAGATCTATGGACTTACCCAGATTTCTTCAATATCTTCAATAGATTTGCGCCAGGTCTTCATTACTTCTTTTCAAGTCATCCTAGAGATTCATCATTTCCAGATCTACAGTTTTTGAACCTTCATCATATTCACAGGTGCATCATAGATTCATATTTATCGATTAAGAAAAGAGTTCGACCATGCAGATAAAATTCAGAGTGTAGTATTCATTAAAACCCAGACACATGCACACCCTTTGCAAAATGATTTTCTTATCCTTATATAGGTTTACCCTTTATCAATACCATGAGTCAAAACCACATAACTTCCGATGGTATTCCTGGACGGGATCATATAAACAATCCAGCGCTCAATACAATGGGTCAAAATCATGGTAAGAACCCCTGGTTTTATATCTTTAGAGCACAATTCGGCATACGCGACTTATCTCGTACTTTTCCACGTACATATGCTACTTCGCCTAAATGAACCCGCGTATGCATAGTGACATGTCTTATTCATCATTGCTTTGGCTCTTTCTGATATTTCTTTCTTCTGTTACTTCTGAGCTACTTGTGGAACATCAGATTTACATCATTAATAAACTCATCAAGCATCAAGAACAACTTCATTAAGTAGGTTTCCATCATCTTCATCAAGTGGGTTGCCATCAAGGACAACACTCCGCATCATATTGCCAACAAGAGGTTGCAGCTATGCACAACAAACTGCTTCAGAAATAACGCAGTCTTGGAAACCATGAGTAGGAGGCCATAAAATATGATCAGCTTATGAGTATACAGTAGCAAATTAGAATTACAATGATGCTCTTACATTATACAGTAGAATAAAAGAGACAATAGAGCAATAAATCTTCAGAAAAGAAGGCTGCAACTCATATATAAACTACAAAATGGCTTAACAGTGTTATTTTAAGGAGCTACAATAGCTGAATATTACATCTCAGATCTAGGACAAAACATCAGATCCATTTCAGATTTGTAATCTAGAAAGACTTATTTACAAGATCCCCTTGGGGTTTTGACCAAATCATGCATTACAAAATGTAGATCTGAGTTTTAAGTTACAGATCTGAAAAATGATTCAGAAATTTCTAAAGATGACTTTACATTGAAATATATCAGATCTAAAAAGAACATGGATCAGCAAGATAATCCATGGATCACCAAAGTGAAAGGAAAATCCCAACACTAGAGATCTCTCATCAAAAATGGGGTCAAAACACCCTGCAAACCCTCCACTGAAAATAATGCAGTTCCTCAAGGAAAACTATGCTGTAGCTTGAATAACAGAGATGGCTTGATGCCAAGATACAATTTCGAAGCTCAAATAGTGGATGCGTTCTTCCAGGAGGTTAAAAGACATACTCACTGAGAAGAGGCTCCAATACAAGATAGATCTAAACAGATATAGAGTTCCACTTGCTGCAACCTACAAAAGAAAACAAACCCTCATTGGATTTGTGTTGTAGTTGGAAGTAGAGCCTGGCCCAAAGCCTAATATTGGATCAAATCAGCAAGACTCCTCAAAGAATCCTCAATAAAAGAGGTGAAATCCCTACATAGGATCTCCAAGTGCTAAGCAGCACAATTCTCCACTAAACATCAGAGAATAGTATTTTTCTAAAAAGAAAAGATACTCAGAAACATAGACAATCAACAAAATTCTCTTCCTACCTTCCCTTTCCTTTTATAAGATGAAAGCCTTTTCAAACCCTAAACCACCTTGATGAGTTAGCTCCTTTCACATTGTTAGCCATCAATAAATTTTGTTACAACAAATGATGGCTAAAACAGGTCTTGAGCATTCAAGATATTATTTTCATAGAAAAATACTCATTCTTGAAGCCTTGTGGTGCTCTCTAACTTAAGAGTGATCTTCACTATTGTTTCATTCAAAAAATCCACCAAGTAACCCTGCTGATATTAAAAGAGACTTTTTTTAGGCCATTTTCCATCATTTCCTGAGCTTGTTTTCATTCATTTTTCCACCCATTTTCACTAATCCAAATCAACCATTATCCCCTGAAAATCCCCTTTTTCCTTTCCTTTTACCCCTAATTTCATCTAAAAAACCCTTTAAACCTTATAAAATCTCTTTTATTTTGTTTTTAAATCCCTTTTTCTACCTATCAGAACCTCAAAAAATGCTAAAAAAACTCACGTTTTCGACCTTTTTTCCATTCATTTTAGTCTAAGGCTTTAAGCGCCTTTCAGCTTAGCCTTAGTCTCCTTGACCACCATAAAACCAAGGCGTGAAACCACGCACTAAGGACTTAAGCTCCCATTGCAATCGCATATCGGAGTTTTCAAATTCTTCATGCCTTTGCCTGTTTTTTCTGCTGATTTACAATATACTGATGCGCTCATCGCATCGGCATTATCCATCACATCGGAACTCTCTATCACATCAGAATTCACGATTGCATCGGTGATTTTCTATTGCATCAGCGTTATCACTTTTCATCACATCGCTCCCTTTTTCCCCGCCAATGCGATCCCCCTTTGTCTTAGCCCTTATTCCTAGCCCCTTATTTCTTCGCTCCCGGTTCCTTGTTCCTCCACAGAACCGCACCTTCCCCACTCCTTAATCCCCCTTCCCTTACCTTTTATTTACCCCTGCGCCCCTTGTAAAAGGAATTTCCCTTTGTATTTCCCTTACCATACTTGTTAAAACCCACATCGATCCCCACCGTTGATCATCCCAACCCAACGGCTCCTGTTCAAAGTGCTCCTTAACTCTTTCCCTTTATAAAAAACTCACTCCCATAGCATTTCTCTGTGATGCATCGCTGCCTCTCTGGGTTAATATGGACCATCCATCTCCTCGATCCAACCGCTCACAATCATGGCGGAAGCACCCGACCAAGGATTTTATGTACTACCTGGTGCCCCCGCATTTGACCCTTTTGACCCCAGCCTAAATCATACTTATGGTTAAGGATAATTGCGGGGGCACACCCCCAAGAACTTTCCTCCGTACACCTGGTCCCCCCGCGGTGACGTCACCTACCGGTCCCATCGCTCAACGCCTCTGCTTCCTCTCATTCACACCTTTTCTCTGTGTATTTTCTCCCTACACAGATTTTAACCCTTTTACATTGTAAACCAATGTTACCCAGCCTCAATCCCCCCCGGCTATGCGACAGATTAGCTTACGTCACTCCGGCCCCACCATTTTTTTTCTCTCCGCCCATCTTATCCCCTCTCGCGCTCATCTAAAGCCTTAGATCTTCGGCCTGAAGATCTAATGGTTGATTGCATTGTTTCGCACTCTGTTTCACCAAAACCCTCAAACGTGCAAATTCTGCGTGAAATGGGTGGTATTGGCCTGGACGTGTGTCACTCAGTGTATGGAATCGCGTTTGTTTTTCACTTTACCAATTATCTCTGTTTTTCAACGCGAATACCACCTGTGGTATTCCCAAAACTGCCATTGCCTCTATTCGTGCCCAAAATTAAGGATTTCCTTCTATTTTCCCTGGTTTTATCCACAAAACCCTCCTTTGCATATATTCCTTCTCTGCAAAACTCCTTCGCCCTCCACCAAGCCTCTGAAAGTAGTTATACCCTAATACGTAGGATTTTATAATGTTTTATGTTTCATATGCAGGTTTAATGGTGTTTTAAGGCCGAAAATCATTCCCACAGTCCATAAAGAGACAAGGCCGAAGGTGACGACCTTTTGAAGCCCAAAAAACGAAGAAAAGGGACATTCAAGGGTTAAATTCCATGTTTCAGTCAGTGTATCATGATCATTGACCGAACAATCAAACCCTCCAAGCTGCCACCTGTACAGCTATCAAAGAAGATAAAAGTGTATCAGAAATTAAAGTTAAAGGATAAACATATTGAATAAAACAGAAATATGTTTAAAAGAGGCCTAAAGCTATATAAAAATCCTAATCAGTGTTTAAAGTGACAAAGTAAGACAGATCAGCAAAGGACCGCTTCAAAATGCCAGATCATTGAAGCAATTAATCCCCAGAAAGCCAAAAATGCCACCCACAAGTTCATTTTCCTCAAAAGAATACAAATTGAATTCACAGTCAGAGATATTTGCCAAAGACAGCTCAAAAGTAATTTCCAGCCTACCAAAAGCCTCCAAAGTCAACAAAAGTGACTGAAGTAGATAAAAGTTAATGTAAAATTGATTAAAACAATGTTAAACATCTAAAATCTTCTCCATAAGGCCTCTTAAAGGCCGATAAGAATTTAGTCTGTATTAATTGAACAATTGGACCTTCTTTCCACTCCACCTCCTCAATTTACCTATATATATCATATGAGGAGTCTAGTACTATTGTTGGTTGCATACTTATTGAATGTAAATAGCTCTTGAGGTTGCTGAAGCTCTATTTTGTAATTGAAGAAAGATAGGGTGAGATGAGAAGTTTGAAGCTATAAAGACCTACTGGACTTGAATATTGTAACTGGTTTGAACATCAAATATACAATCTGATTTATGGGATCCTGGTCTATGTCAATGGTGATATTTTTCTTAATTTAATTGTTATTTTTCTCCTGTTTTCCATACTTTCCACTTTCTCTGATAAAGAACAGATATAGATTAGGATTTTCCGCAAAGTACCCTATTTCTCACTGATAAATCTTTATATTTATGTTTTCTGCTAATTTTTGCTTTGAGGATAATTCAATAGAGTATAACCAGTGAAGTGTGTGGTGATCCCATGTTTCCTGAGTACAACTTGAGATATTGTCTTTGAAAGTTATTGAAAAGTCTGCTAAGTAAATTTGAACTAAGGAAGTCTATGGTTAGCCCTGTCCTCTAGCTTACCTCCAACAGTAGCTTTGAAAAGTTCCCTAAGAGTATGCTGAAAGTAGGATAGGTTCAAATTCCTCACCTGATCCTAAGCTACCCTTTGTTCTGTTATATATTTTTTAATTTCTGAAGGTAATTTGTTAGATTACTGGATTGTTTCCTGAAAAGTGTGCTTTATTAAAAGTTTTCCCAAAGAAGTCTATGGATTGTCCTGTCCTTTGGCTTGCTTCAAATAGTTACTTTGAGAGGCTTTTCTTGTTTAGAGAAGTTAATAGATTCTTAAATGGTTATTATCTTTGCTTATTTCACAACACTTTTAATGTTCCATACCACAAAATCAACTTAAAGAGATCTTTTGACATATATGACTTGCCCCATAGACCATTCTTGAAACTTGTTGTGCAATTAAATCCTTTTGTGACTCCATAGCCCAATGGATTGATACTGTTTATTACCTATCCTATCAGTTGAACCATTATTTCAACTTACTTACACCTTTACAACTTAAAATACTTCCTTCACTTTGATGATATCCATCCCAAAAAAAAAAATATGAAACCCTTGTACTTCATAACTTGCCTAATATCATATCATAAGCATAAAGACATATCTTTTGAAAACACTCATAAATAAATATCCCTCTCCGAATCCAGGAGGGCTAGATCCTAGGATTCCAAAGTGGTTTTGTAGGCTTTGCAGTGTTTTTTCTTGCCAATCTTGCAAAATACGGAGACCTAAGGGGAGATTTATTGAGTAATAGATAACTTCACAAATCAACGACCCCTATTTTTGAATGAAAAAAGTGTCACCAAGACTGGTTATTATTGATTGTTGATGGTGAACAACAACCAAACCTTGAAAACAAGTAAAAATCCTTCACCTGGCGACTCCATTAGTATTCAGTAGGCCTGCTGACCCCACTGGTTTTTCCGAAGACTCCACGAGGAAGTTCTTTTATCCTTAAAAAATTATTCAAACCCACTTAATAAGACTTTGAGGATTGAGTTTTCTTTGAAAAATATTAGTTAGCCTTTAAAATAATGTTATACTTGGCTGAATTTTTCTCATCATTGGGTCTAAAAACACCACATAGTGGCTTCTAGAAGGATTTATACCAAAGCTTATCCTAACCCAAATCCTTCTAAGATAGTTGATAATCTAGAAATCATCCTTAGGAAATCTCCTAAATCCAAGCCCTCAACTGTTGTCAGACCAATTCATAGAGCTAACTCTGTCCCTGAAAATCTCTCAGCTCTGTAGGATACACAAGTTGACTCAAGAAACCCATCCAGAACTAAGTCACTTAGTGATATAGATCAGATAAACTTTGAGTCTCCACACTCACCCCAACATAGTGGTGAACATACTGATAGTAGAGAAACTTACCCCACCTGATCTGCATTTCATTCATAACTTTGGTTTCTCTCATCCCATATCTGCTCAAAAGTCTCTTGCTAGTCCAAGTACTTCTGTTATCTATACACCTACTGTTCAAACTACTCCATTCCATCCTCTCCCTCCTTTCATAAACCCTCCACTTGTAAACCCCCCATTTTTTCCACAACCTCCTATCATGGCAACATGGTATGCTCCCCTAGTGTTACCACTACCTCTGGCTCCTTTGCCACCGGACTATCAGTCCATAATTTCCCATTTTACCGAAAATGAACCCATTACTACTCAACATCACGTAGACAAGGTGAATGATTCCTCTGATTATATGGAAATAGTATATGAGACCATTAATATGAGAATATTTTCCCAAAGTTTAGGAGGAGAGGCCAATAAATGGTTTAAGGGCTTACCTCCTAATAGTATAAATGATCTGCCTTCATTACATAAAACATTCATAAAAAAATGGGAAATTATAAATAACCCTCTTGAAATACTTTCAGATTACAACAACCTCAAGAGAAACACTGGGGAAAGTGTTCAAAATTATTGCACTAGATTTAATAATGTTTATAATGCACTACCCCAAGATTTGAAACCTCCACAAGGCTCAGCTTTGGCCAGATTCCCTAAAGGATTTGATCCTGAAATGGCCTATCAGCTAAGAGAAAGGGATCCCTTAACTTTAGAAGACATACAGAAGGGAGCTCTTAGTGTGGAAGCAAATCTGATTGAGAAATGAGCTAGGATGAGGACTGAAAGAAATGTAACATATAGGGAAGACACTGCACCTTCCACATCTTACTCAAAATTAGATCATCTAGAAAAGAGCATGGATAGGTTATAAATAATGGTGGAGAGGTTGGCTTTCCAAACAAACGCTTATAATAAGAACCAACCTCAAAATCAGAACCAGAACTCTAGGAGACACCCCCCTCAAAATAGACAAAGAGATGTTGATCAACAGATCAGACCTCCTTTCCAAGAAAATTATGTTAATGAGGATGAAGAAACAATTGAACAAGTAGAGGATGATAGCATAAACACGATGGGAGTAAGCAATGAGGATTCTATTTTCCTCCATGAAAGAAAACCAGGTCTATATACACCCTATGATGATAGAAGACCAGAAACTGAATACTATGAACCACACTTTGAAAATTCCATCATAGGATCACCTAAAAAATATGACCTAAGAAGTAAAAAGAATCAAGAAACTCCCAGGAACAAAACCTCTGATACTTCTGCCAAAAACAACCATGTAAATACTTCCAAAAAGATAGTAGAAAAGCATAAAACAGTGGCTAAAATTTCTAGTCCAAACAAGGGAAAAAACACCCAAATCAATGAAAAACATAGTGGTGACCCTAGCAGCACTATCATTTCAGCTAATTCTCCTGAAAATACCATCTTGACTGCTGTAAATAGTAGAAATACGCAAGCTGATTTTGCTGATGAATCAGTGACTAAGAAGGCCGAATCAAACAATTCAAAAAATCAAATTCCTTTTAGCCTAGAGAGTGAAATTTCCAAAATCAAAATCTCCATTCCACTCACCTAGTTAGTCACTCAAAATGTATATAGAGGTCAAGTTTTGAAAGCTTTGAACATAGAAGATATTCATGATACTGTTAATTTGAATGATGATACACCAGAGCTTATGTTCGGTCCTGAGATTGAAGGAAAATTTCAAGAAGGAACTACCCCTCCATTCTACATCAGTTTGAACATCCATGATAATATTTTTCACAACACCATGATTAATTCAAGAGCATCACATAATCGCATGCCTAAAGTAATAATGGAAAGATTAGGTCTAGAGGTAACTAGACCATATAAAGATTTATATTCCTTTGACTCAAGCAGAGTGAGATGCCTAGGCCTAATAAAAGATTTATGTGTTAACTTAGCCCAAATTCCAGCCAAAATCTTAGTGATGGACATTGTAGTGGCTGATATACCCCCAAAATATGACATGCTTCTTTCAAGATCATGGGGTGCTAAATTGCAAGGTACTATGCAGATGGATATGACTTATGCCACCATCCCTGTCTTCAGTCAACCTAGAAGACTCTATAGGGAAACACACATGAAATACATGGTGAGTAACCAAGAAATACCAGAAAAATCCTCTCTCTATTCTATACATACTAACCTTGACTCAGTCATTATTTATAATGATGAGATTTCTAATGAGCAAAGATTAATTAAAGAAACAACAGCCAATACAGTGGCCACTCCACATCCAAACATAGTGGCATCCATAGATAAAGAGGAAAACAAGGAGAAAACTAAAAGACAGTTTGTCACAGCAAACAGATCACAGGTATTGAGGTCCAAAACAATCATAAGTATAGTGCAGATCAGGAAAATCAAAGAATAAAACCTCAAAACATTGAAAAACTTGAGGAACAAAACAAAATTCAACATAGTGCAGACCTGCAGGAACAACAAAGTGATAGATTAGGAAAACAAGACAGAGAGGAAAAAAATGAAATAAATGACAAATCTAAAAACAATCCTCTTTGGATTATGACTTTTGATGGATCTTGCTCTAAAAATGGTGTAGGAGCAGGCATATGGGTGCACAACACTAAAAACAATCATGCTAACGGTCATTCTTATAGATTAAACTTCCAATGTACAAACAACATAGCAGAGTATGAAGCTCTCTGTTTAGGCCTGCATTTATTGAAAAATTTAGGGCCAAAAGAATAATAGTTCATGGAGATTTAGAATTAATAATTAGGCAAGTAAAGGGAGAGTATTCTGCTAAACATCTCGGACTTAGAGCCTATAGAGATGATGCCATGGATTTGTTGAAAACATTTGCTTAATTCCAACTTACCTTTGTCCCCAGGGACCAAAACATTATTGCTAATGGATTATCCTTTGCTGCTAGTACTTGTATAACACCTTATGAAAGCAAGCAATGCACCACCCCAGTCAAATGTAGACCAGTTGTCCCGGATAATGAAGAATGCTGGAAAGTGTTTGATGGAGATAAACAAATAGAAGACTTCCTACAGTCCAAAAATTAATTTGAAAAACCAAAATCAGATTCAGAGTATGAACAATACTTCCCTACTGAATAAAACCCACTTTTTGAAGAAGAAAAGTCTCTTGAGATTGCTGAAATAAATCTGTTAACCCATCAACCCAAACATACAACAGAAAAAAGCAAAGATCTAGAAAATGAAGACTTAGAAGTGCTGCAATCTAAAGATCAAAGCATGCGAAAAGGATTGATCCCATTATAAGAATTGTTTGACTTGAATTATGTTGCAAAAAATCCAAAACTGGAACCTATTGAATTTGAGGTGGAAGAATGCAACATAGGCAATGAGGAAAAGCCCAAAATGATCAAACTATATAAAACACTACCAGCTCACATTAAACTGAAATACATTGATCTATTTAAAGAGTTTTCTGATGTTTTTTGCACGGATATATGAAGATCTAAAATCATATGATACGAAAATAATCCAGCATAAGATACCCCTCAAAGAAATCCAGAAGCCTTTTAAACAAAAATTGCACAGAATCAACCCTGTTCAATTACCTCTGGTAGAGAAAGAAATTAGAAAAATGTATGATGCTAGAATTATAGTCCCTGTTAGATACTTAGAGTGGGTGTCTAATCTTGTATATTTTAGGAAGAAAACATGAGAAATAAGGCTTTGCATTGACTTTAGAAACTTAGACAAAGTCTGATTAAACGACAATTATCCCTTACTCAAAATAGATCATATCTTACAAAGGGTAGTTGGTTCTAGAAGGATTTCTTTGCTAGATGGCTTCTCAGGTTATAATCAAATATTGATACAACTTGATGATCAACTTAAAACAACCTTTACTACTCCTTGGGGTACTTTCATGTATTTGAAAATGCCCTTTGGTTTAATGAATGTTGGCGCCACATTTCAGAGAGCCATGGATATAGCATTCTTAAAAGAAATAGATTACTTCATAGTGATTTACTTAAATGATATTACTTGTTGGGAAAAATACTGAGAGGGGGGGGGGGGGGTGAATCAGTATTTAGTGCTGACTGAAAACTTTTTACTTTTTCTTTCTCTAAAACCCATACGCTACTTTACTGAACCCAACTCGCGTATACACGTGGATATCCTTAATAAAACTTGCATATTACCAGAGATCTCATTTTGTAGATAATTCTTTACTTAGATCATTGCATCATTCATTCATTAGATGTTTAGTAAGTAGTAAAAATGTGCAGTAAGAACAGAATAAATCATCACACATAAGAAACACACATGAACACCAGGATTTAAGGTGGAAACCCAATTCGGGAGAAAACCATCGTTGTCGTCGTCTCTGTCTTCAATATTTATTATAAAGAAAACTTCTTACAACCATGTACTGGTGTAGACTCATACCAGCACGCAGGCACCCACCTGCATAAGGCTAGAACCTTCTCTCATTTACCAACCTCTCCTGGAAGGGAGCTACAACCCCCTGTTATCGTTTACCAACCTCTCCTGGAAGGGAGTTACTACCCCCTGCTCTCGTTTACCAGCCTCTCCTGGAAGGGAGCTACTACCCCCTCCTCTCGTTTACCAGCTACCACTAGAAGGGAGCTACAACCCCCTCACTGAAGGCTTCGACCCTCAGCACCATTGTGGACCACGTTTCATCAATTTTCATACTGGATCCAATAGATTCCACACAACATACCTTGTAGGCCACTTTTCATCAGATTTTCAGACTGGACCCACTCCACACATTTAAGCTCAACATACATCAAACTGAAACTTATAACCCCATCAATTCATTCATTGAATCATCAACCAATCAACCAACAACTTGATCTTCAATCAACATAATAAGCAGCATAATCAACATTCAAACAACCCAGATCTGTATGAATACATCATTGACAGATAGTAGTAAAACAACAAAATAGATCAGACATTTCATTCCACATACTTCAGCAAAACCCTAGATTCCATACGCGTTTTTACTTCACTGAAACTGCATACATACGCTCTTTCATAGAGACAAATCTGCGTATACTTCAGTGCATTTTATTCTTCAGAAACCCTGACTGCCATACGCACTTTGCTTTAAGCGGATCCGCGTATACACACGCTTTTCATGAAACGAACATGCGTATAGATCAGAAACTTTTCAGGACTGTGCAGCTCTTCAGATCAGATAAAAAACTCATATTGCATCCTTTACTTCAGCAAATATTCACCAGATCACAGATCTAAACATTCCATAAACAGATCTAGAAAATACATAGCCATTTCAGATCTAGAGAACCCTCTTCATCATTTTCTTCATAGGTGCATTATTAATTTAGATCAATCAAAGAACTCTTTCCCATTCCATGCAGATATACTTCAGAGTGAAGTATTCATTAAATCCCATACCTCTGCTCACCCTTGCACTATGATCTTCTTCTCCTTATATAGATTTATCCTTTGTCAATACCATGAGTCAAAACCACTCAACCGTTGATGGTATTCCTGGACGGGAACAAATAGATAATCCAGCACTCAATACAGTGTGCCAATACCATGGTAAATTCCCTTGGTTTTATAAATTTAGAGCACAAATAGGCATACGCTACTTGGCACGTACTTTTCCGCGTACATACGCTACTTAGCCTTTACAAACCCGCGTATGCTTTGTGACATACCATTTTCATCATTGCTCTCGCCCTTACAGGAAATCCTTTCTCTATTACATCTGAATTGCTCTGTAAATACATCAGATTAACAAATAGGACAAGTCATTTTCCATCAAGGACAACTTCATCAAGTAGGTTTCCATCAACTTTATCAAGTAGGTTGCCATCACGGACAACACTCTGCATCATATTGCCAACAATCTCCCCCTTTGGACTTGATGGCAACCATGATGGTGTTTGATCACAACAACATATAGATACATTGAATATAACCATTGTTCAAACACCATGATACTCTCCCCCTTTGACATCAATGGAAAAGGGCGGATTAAAACCAAACAAGGTTTTTCTTCTCTTGTAGAAAGAAGAGCTCTGTAGATCTGATGTGCACTAAAGTTACCATGCTTGCTCCCCCTAAGTTCATGCTAAATCTTCAAACATATTTTTCAATGAAGTACATGACTTTATGACCTTTCCTATCACCAAGGACTCATACTTACATCAATGATCCAACCAAGTGGATTTACATATGTGACTCAAGTACCCAATCAAGTGGGTTTACACATTTTGAGTCAACTACCCAACCAAGTGGGTTTACAAATTTGAATATAAAAATTTACATCATAGGTCTTAACATAACCTTTTCATCAAATTACAAATATGAATTTTTATAACCAATACCAAAAAGACCTCAAGAGAGATATCATATTTCAGAACCATCATAATGCCAAAAATGCATTACTTTCAGCAAGGCTAATGCTCCCCCTGAAGCTGTGCTCCTGTTCTTGAGCCATCTCACTATTTTCCTTAACTGAAAAGCATACGATTTTGTCTCCATTGGAACTCACATGCATACGCAACTTTAGTTCATGAAACCCGCGTATAGGAAGTGAAGTACAGAAAAATTCACAACTCCATCTCCCCCTGAACTTATGCCACCTGTACCTGTCTTCTTCACATCAGATGCACTGTTAGAAATAAACATATCCAGAATTACCAAACCAACCATGGGAATCATCATACATTGCTCCCCCTGTGATGATACATTACTGAATCCTATAATGTATCTCACATCACCCCTGCAGTCTTTATGAGAAGTAAGCTTTAGAAGCGGAACTGCAGTAGGATTATTATCCCCTACGTTTTTGACCGGTCCTCCTTCTTTTTCCAAATTTTTTTGAAATTTCTTATTGCATGCTGGAAATTATCCAATTTCTCAGATCTATTCATCCTGCATTCTTTTTCTACATGTCCATACTTGTTACAAGCATAACATCTTGTGTGACCAGAAAAGTAAGCATAGGGATCATAATGTGTTTTTCTATTCTTTCTTCTATTGGAATCAGCTGCTTTATGACCATACTTGCTACATGAAAAACAATATCCCTTAAAGAAACCTGAGTACCTTTCTGTGTAGAATATGTTTGTTTGTGACTGAAACAATCTGCTTCTGCAATTGGCTGCAACATGCCCATAATTATGACATTTAAAGCATTCAACATTATTGATCAAGGGATGGAATGATTTCTTTTGAGAGTTCATGATTGTCGGTTGACCTTCTGTTTCTTTCAACACGTCAGATTTTGCATTGATATCGTTTGAATCTTTAGCACTTCCTTGTGAACTAGATTCTCCTTTAACAGTTTCATGAAAACCAAGACCAAATTTAACAGAAGGAGACCTTTGACTACTAAGAATATTGTCCAGAATCTTAGTACTATCTTGAAACCTCAAGAGTT
Organism: Pinus albicaulis; assembly: GCA_034641835.2. NCBI lineage: Eukaryota > Viridiplantae > Streptophyta > Pinopsida > Pinales > Pinaceae > Pinus > Pinus albicaulis. Next base: position 54,975,478 of record CM076578.1, read on the forward strand.
TATCTTTTTCTTCTAATTTACCTTTCAAAATATTTACCTCAACCTCCAATCTTTGGCATTTCTTCTTCATACTTTCTTCGACCCTTCTTCCTTCTTCTACTTGATCATTCTATTTTAAAATCTCTTCTTTCAACCCATTTTCTTGTTCTTCAAAAGTTTGTAAAAGTTCTTCATTCTTCTTATTTGATTTTTCCAGATCTGTTTTGAGAGAGATGATTTCTTCTTTAAGTCCTTCACTGTGATTGGTTGCATAATCGTACAACCTTTGATACTTGTTTATTTGTTCATTCATTCTAGAGGTCACATCTTTGTAGATAGATTCCTTCCTTTTAACTTGATCTTCATCATTGATCTTGAGATTTGCTTCTAGACCCATATTGTTACTTTCACTATCTTCATCATTGCATGTACAAGAAAGTGAATCACAAGAACAACAATCAATACCTGTTTCATCTTCTTCATTTTCTGCTGCACATGTTTTCTAAGGTATCTCCTTTCTTTGAGTAGCCTTCTTCTTTTGTTTCCTTGCCATGAGCACTTGCAGATCTTGATCAAAATCTTCTTCATCCTCATTTGACATTTCATCATTATCTTCATTTGTATAATAACTCTTTCCCTTTTCAAATTGTTTCCCTTTATCATGATTTTCTTCATAAGGACATTTAGTAGCATAATGACCAACTCTTCCACAAGCAAAACACTTGAAGGGAAGCTTACCTCTGAATCTTCCAGTACCTGGTTGGAGTCTTCTCACAAAATTTGCTTCTTCTTCTTCTGATATATAACTTGATTCCTTGAAAACTTCCTTTTCTTTTCCTTTTGCACATGCCTTAAAGGAAACTTCTCTGATTTGAGAGGGACCTTCTTTTCTCATTTCAAAAGCGGTTAGAATACCATGTAGTTGAACAATAGTAAGAGTTTGCAGATCGTCCCTTTCTTCAATAGCTGATACTTTTGACTCAAATTTTGAAGTCAAAGATATTAAGACTTTTTCCACCAGAGTAGTATCGGTTATGCTTTCACCCAAATTTCTCATACGATTTACAATATCATCTAGACATAAAAAGAAACTGGAAATACTCTCATCACTATGCATCCTTAAATTTTCATATTCAATTCTGAGAGTTTGGAGTTTTGCACTTTTTACCTTTGTATCTCCTTCATAGCTTTGAATGATTTTGTCCCATATTTCTTTTGCTGAATTTAGCTACATCAATTTAACAAATTCAGATTTAGACATGCTTCCTAATAAAACATTGACTGCTTTGGCATTGATTTCATATTTCTTCCTTTGTGCTGCATCAGTAGGAATAATTGCCGGATACTAATAAAATTCTTCCACGATTGTTATAGCATCATTTTTCACCCTCATGTGATTCATGATTGTCTTTTTGGCCTTGGGAACCCATTCCCACAGACTTGGATAAAATTTCATAAAAAACAGTGTTTCAAATCCCATATGCGGGTATGCCCAAAATTTTCCGTGTGTATACGCGAGTCCAAAGATACTTTCCCACGTATGCAATTAAAATAATTAAAAATATATATATAATTCCCTATTTTCGAGGCTGGGTTGATGGTTATTCCAGTAATTCAACCACCCCAGCCCGTGGCCAACTGTTTCCAACTAATTGAAACTACTTTTAGGGAGTATAAAAGCCCCTCACATGCATGGTCTAAGGGGGAGAGAGAAATTATAGATATTATACTCTGTTGGAGCCCAAATTCAAGTCTGATTTCCCGTGCCTCCTGCACTTCCCAGTTTATTACAGGAAATCCTTGTTTCCTGGAGATGTTCATCAGTTTATATGTCATCTCGTGTGCACGAGTCTTGGAAGAATCTTAGCGAGGCAAGGGCGGGACGGATCCAAATGACGGTCTGTTCGAAGATCGTGGAAGGATTCAGGTGATCTCTCCACCTTTCTATCATTGTACATGATGTTCATAATGAAGAAGAACCATCTTGTTCCCGAATTCACGTGTTAATATCTGCTTGCATATGTGAAAAGATTGTTACTTAAGCATTTATTATTGTTTATATGATGTTTCACATGGATTTCACTAACATTTAGGATAAATATATGCTGTACAACTAGATTTCCATGCACGTTTATTCTTGGTTTTCAGGTTAAGGAGGAAGAAGGGTTGCTGGGGGTTTGGACCCCGCGGGATCTACATCAAACGTAGGATCTACGGGTGAGTTATACACTCGATGTTATCTAGTTTTTAGCATACAAGTGTGGTTGTGTGAGTCCTTCTTGAATAGAATGCCCTGATCTCTGGAGGTTTTGACCCAACGACCTCTAGGGAGTTATTTCCCGAAACAGAACTGGTGACTCTGCTGGGGATCGCATTCTTGTGATTCCCCTGTTGGGTGGTTTCAGCTGTTTTAAAGGTTTCCAACAGTTTTAATCATTATTTCCAGTCCAGTTAGTTTTTCTCAGTCAGACTGAAGACCTGGTTCTTTATCCAGGCTTGATCATTTTTGTTTTTCATTAGTTACCTTTCCATACAAGATTTTTTATACACACAGACGCGTATACACGGATTTTTTGTTAAAGGAATTCGTGTATACACATGTTTCCTTTGACACAGCTGCGTATGCACGCCTGTTGCAAAACTGCCAAGTAGCGTATGCCTGGGAAAATTTTGAAATTTTTGATTTCTTGACTTTTTTGTCTTGTCTACCTGTGGAGACCTGTTCTTGCAGTGTCCTTATAGTCTCTGGATTGTGTTGATAGTGGTTATTGGTCTTTTTCTCTCTTGTTTGTTTGAAGACTGGCTTATTTGGAAAATCTTGTTTTTTGGTGCTTGCATTTCTGGTTCGAGTACCAAGATCTCTTTCTGGAGATTCTTCGTTGTTCTGCTTTATCAGGACAGAGAGCTTCTGCTCATATGCTCTTTCCTCACTTTATGTTTTTCTTTGCACTTTGATTTTTGCCTACTTTTTGGTTGGTTTTCTTGATTTCATTTGACTAGGTCTTGTCGCAATTTTTGAAGAGTCATTTTTGGGTCTTTGAATTTTGTTTTTTTGCTGCAAGATTGTGCTATTCTTCTGGGCTGAGTTGTTGAGTTTCTTGTCTTCCTTTTTGCTCGTATAAATCTTGCTACTAGTTGGCACTATAAGATTTGGAGCATTTTGTTGAAGTTTTTCTTGAAATTCAGAGATTGTTTGGCTTGGTAATTGGATAGTTTTCTTGGTCTCTTTGAAGTCTTCTTTTATAAAATTAAAAAACATTTTGTTTTTCCTTTGCTTTTGTTTTGTATTTTTGTTTTGGTTTCTTTTCATCTCTTGAAGCCTTGTTGAGATTTCTTGCCTTCGGTTTCTGAGTTGAATTGGGAAGGAAATTTTCATTGGTTTCTTTCTCTTGTTTCGAGCATATTTTGGTGTCTTTATACTGAGAGTTTCTGATTTTGGGAACTAGCTTTGTGGACAACTAGAAAAGTGATCAAACTGAAGGATTATTTGGAAATTTCTCTTTGCTTTGGTAGATTTTGCATCTTAGAATTGGCATGCTCTTAGTAATTTTCATTAGGTGCACTTAAGCATTGAAGTTTGTTGTCTAAAAAAATATATATATATATAGTCTCGTAGAACCCGTGTAGAAATTTCTTTTCATCGAAAGGCAATGAATGCATTTGCATGTAGTTTGGTTTTCATTAATTTATTTTCTGCGTCATAAAACATCACGAGTTTCATTTCCATATCCCCTTGACTTAATATAACAACCAACTAAAATAAGTGCATTAATTTAAAAACAACTAGAATGTTTTTTATTAAGTGTCATACACCAACTAGCTAGGTTGTAGGGCCTTGGATTAGGTGAGTGTAGAGTTAACTCTCCAAGGCTGCTCAAACCAAAACATAGAAGTTTATTAATTGAGCGAAATCCAACACCGTTAGGTGGACCAGGAAAGCTCTCCTCCAGAGAGTCAAGCGCGAGGGGAAGTGAAGGCTGAGAAGAGAGATACCCCCTCTCTGATTTGCTGGATCTTGCCTCAAGACCATTCCACCCGGCTGCTGACACGGATTGGTGCCCTTAGTTTCCATTCCTAGGTTCCACATCCGTGACTGCGGGGGGGGAATACCCGTGGTACCTGAGGCAGACGTCGTATCACTTTTAGCAGTACTTCTGGAGGGTGCCCCGACGAAGCTTGGGTACTTGCACCGGAAAAGACTATTGTTAGGAGGTCGGCGTAACTATTTCTGTTACCTTCGCTAGTAGGCCTGGGCCGTAATTATCCCAGACTACTTTCGAGAGGTCCTATTTTTCGCTTTCTCGTATTTGGTGTCCGGTCCTAATCACCCGGAGTGGAAATACCTGAAAGCTGCTTGTTTGGGTTGTATCTTAGGGATTTTTTTTGTAGTGAGTGATATTTTCTCCTAGCTTTCCTAGCTTTATACTTTTTTGAGTCTAATTAAATCTATTAAAATGGCTGATCACGTTGATCGAGGAGAGTTCGGGGGTCATCTCCTGAAACTGTTGAGCCTTCTTCAAGAAGGCGTAGGAGTAACATAGCATGTGAATATCACCCTGTGATATCTGACGCAGTGGAGAGAGATCCTCCACAAGGGCTTGAAGGTTTCGTAGTTGGTTCCGGTGTTGGTTCCGAGAGGAGCGTTCCGCTCACCTCGAGAGTCTTGTTTCCGAGAGAATTAGGAATAGAAGTAGAGGAAGTACCTGAGTCTCCTTAGTCACTTCCATCTCCTCTTCCTCCTGATTATCCGTTTTTTGTTGAGTATATCGGACCTGAGTCAGAAAGACCAGAAAGTCCTCCTTTTTATTCATACCTTTCGATTTCCACGACTGGGAACGAAACTTCGGCTGTGAGTGCTGCAGGCATTCAGACTCCTGCTTCAGTTGAATGAGGGGGCACAATTGATATATCTTCGATTGCCTCTAGTACTAATTTGTTTGGCTCTGGTTTCACCCAAGCACATGCTTCTCAACCTGGTCCCTTTTGTTTTGGAATGCCCACTAGTGGGATTCCTTCGTTTTCCTTTTCCACTGCTACAGCTACATCTACACCCATGTCTTCCATGGCTAGTGGGTCAGCTTCTTTTCAAGGGTTCCCCTTCGGGACTGGGCATATTCCTAGTTTGAATCCTTCCTTAGGGTCTTTTCCTTTTACCTCTCAGACTCAGAATTTTAACCCTTGGTCTGGAGGTCAGAGTTCGACTACCTTTACAGGTTGGAACCCTGTATTTACAGCAGTGGGGGAAGGGAATCAGTTTTACGCTGGTCAACAAGGGAATGCTTCTTTCCCTTCATCGAGTGCTTATCAAAATTTATCCCCTCTTTCTAATGCTTGGAACCCCTATCAGGGGATTTCCTCTTCATTCATGACTTCGAGGGGGGGGAACTGGTCCGATCTTTGGTAACTCTACATTGGGAGGGGGTCCTTCTCCAAATGCTGGGTCCTATGGCCCAACATTTTCTACGAGTTCTTTCTGGCAACCTGGTGCCTCATCAAATCTAGGTTACTCTTTTCAGAATGTAGGGAATTCATCCCACCAAGGATGGAATCCTCAGGCTCCTCCTCGCTTACCTTTTCTGGCAACGTTAAACTTTCCAGATTTATCGAAATTGACGAATGATCCGATCCGATATAGTCTGGGGTGGCCTTCGGTTCCTACCAAACTACCTTCATACATTCCAAAGTTTGAAGGAAAGAATGGAGAGGACCCGGCTGATCATATCACCACCTTCCATTTATGGTGTTCATATAACTCCCTGATCGAGGATTCGATTAGGTTGAGATTGTTTCAACGCACCTTAACTGGAAACGCTGCCAAGTGGTATATTGAGTTAACTGGGGGCAGTTTTGCTACTTTTGGAGATCTGGCTACGACATTTCTAAATCATTTCCAGTTGCCTGTCCGTTATGATGCCGGGACTGAACTCCTAGCTAATTTTAAGCAGGACGATGCAACCCACATTTCTGATCATATTCAGGAATGGAGGAGAAGGAAGAGGCTTATTAAAGCTCATATTCCGGGAGAATTCCTTTTGGAATGGTTTTTGAAATCCTTGCAGTCAGATATTTCTAAGGATGTATCCCTTTCAGGGGTATTTTCTGAGGAGCAGGCTATTTTCAGGGCCCAGCAGCTTGAATTGATATATTCTCAGTCTGGTGTCCTTCACAAATATTTTCCTAACGCTCCTCACTCCAAATTAGACATATCCAAGACTAAACCTGGTCCTCATGGTGATGGACTTATTGGGTCGATCAATAGTGGTGCAGTTAACCTGCTTAGTCAATTGCAGCAGTTGTCTATACAATATTCTCCTTCTGGTCAGGCTGTGCCTGCTGAGTCATCGCCTTCTTAATCGTTGTCAATAAATGCCGTTCAGACTTCCGACCCGAAAGGAAATCAACAATCCGAAGGGAAGAAGAAGGGACGGAACAATAATAAGAAAAAGGGCAAGAATGGGAAGGGTAATGAAAATAAATCCAACGAGCATGTTGGTGAGGGTCCAAAGGATAAAAAGAAAGTGAATTTTCCATGCAATTTATGTGCTGGAGACCATCTTACTCACCTTTTCCCTAAAATTCAGGATGCGCAGCGCTTGTTAGCTTAGCAGGGTTCTTCTAGTTCCCAGGCTGTGTTGACAAACCCTTTTCCCCAAGGGAAACAGCTAGTTTTTGACGTGAATCAAAATACTGGGGCTTCCTCTGGAGGCACCCAGGAAGGGGAAACTCCATCAAACATATACATGATGAGTGCTCACGCGGATATCGCCACGAGATCCCGTGATTATGGCGAAGAGGAGTCTTCAAAAGCCAAGGGTGCTCCCGATGGTACTGAGTCGCTTCACATTATGAGGCCTACTGTTGAGCCTATACCTCGGATGCCAAAATTATCTACTAAGCATACGACGATTAATCCAAATGCCAGGGCTACCCAGAACTACTCTATTGTGGAAGATCTGGCGCAGAGTCCTTGTGCCATGTCGTCTCTAGAGGTGCTCCAGTCTTGTCCTGCTCAGCGCAGTGCTCTGCTCACTGTTATTGGGGCTGTCGATCCAAAGAACTCTCTTATGATTACATTCGATATGTATAATTTTAAAAAGAGACTCCCCCATCATATGGCTTTTCATATTAAATCGTCGTTTAGGAAATTCAATATTTTTCGAACGGTCGTTGATGAGGGCGCTCCCACATGTGTGATGTCTCTCGCATGCTGGAAGGGACTTGGATCTCCCGCAGCTGTTCCATCTGCTACTCTTCTAACTGCGTTTGATGGTCATTCTCATAGACCGCATGGTATTATCCCAGCTTTTCCCATGTGTGTTGGGGGCAAAACTGTAAATATAGAGGTTGAGATAGTTGATGCAAGCTTGGACTACAACCTTCTATTGGGGCGAAACTAGATTTATGAGATGGATGCCATTGCATCCTCATTATTTCGCATTATTTTTTTCCCCCACGAAGGGAGGATTGTTACAGTGGATCAACTAGACTGTTCTCCTGTAGACCCAAATGCATCTACTGACTCAACTATTCCAAATTTGGATAATACCAAGTCGCCGGTTGAGAATTTAGGGGTTGGAATGTATTCTTCTTTGATGGGTACTTTTGATATTCCACCTCCTACAGTTCATATAAATGCAATTTCATCCTCTAGGGATCCCCTTCGAAGAGAGTTATTCAGAACTCATTATTTTTTGGATCCTTGGACCTTTCCTTCCCCTACCTCCACATTAGCGGAAGTTCAAGTGGGTGGAATAGAATTTCCGATGTCTGCAGCTGAGATTTCTTATCAATCTATTGTTGACTCTGCAGAGTCCATTCCAGCTCCTCTTTCTCTGGATGAGTTGGATGATGATGTGGCTCCGGCTTGGAAACTTAGTTCTTCTTCTGCCCAGGATTTCCTTGATACCACTCTTCCATCTGAAGAGACCATCCTGGAAGCTATGACTGGTATAGATAGACCGTGCAATGATTTGCATCATCGGTCTTACTTTTTACCTGATTTGAGCGAAGTTGAATCAAGTTTTCCAAGTCCTTTGTCTCCTGGTCTTGTTCGCCCAGTCCTGAACCCTTTAGCACCAACACAGGTATATGCTGAAGGGAACATGGTTGTGATTTCTCCAACTATCCCGGTGAACATTTCCAGGGATCCCAATGTTATAGAGAATGTCTTCATCAGAGCTGAATGTTCCCCTGAAGAGATTCAGATTTACACCGATCTCTTTAAAGAGTTTAGGGATGTATTCGCTTGGTCTTATGAGGAAATGCCTGGCATAGATCCATCTATTGTCCAGCATGAGATCAAGACTTACGAAAATGCTAAGCCTGTGAGGCAAAAACTTCATTCGGTCAATCCTAGGAAGGCTGCAGCTATCAAAGCCAAGGTGGAGAAGCTGCTTAAGGCGGGATTTATTTTTCCTATTCCTTTGACTGAGTGGGTTTCGAACCCTGTTCCCGTAGATAATAAACAAGGAACAATTTGAGTTTGCATTGATTTCAGAGACCTTAATAAAGCATGTCCGAAAGATAATTACCCCACACCATTTATAGATCAGATTATCGATGAGTGTGCCAGTAACGAGATTTTCTCCTTCATGGACGGTTTCTTCGTATATAATCCAATTACTATCCATCCTGAAGATCAGCATAAGACTTCCTTTATTTGTCCCTAGGATACTTTTTCTTACAAGAAGATACCTTTTGGTCTTAAAAATGTTGGGGCTACGTTTCAGCGGGCCATGTCATATGCCTTCCACGACATCAAACATATTATCGAGGCGTATTTGGATGATTTAGCTGCTCGTTCTCGAAAGAGAATTGATCATCCTGCTCACCTCCGTCAAGTATTTGAACGATTTCATTTCTATAAGATTAGGTTGAATCCAAACAAGTGTGTTTTCGCAGTCACATCCGGTCGGTTATTGGGATTCATTGTGTCTATGGAAGGGATTAGGGTAGATCCCTTCAAGGTTGAGGCAATACTTCGGTTGCCTCCCCCATCGTCTATTTGTCAACTTCAAAGTCTACAAGGAAAGGTTAATTTTCTTCAGAGATTTATCGTAAATTATGCTGAAGTTACCAAAGGATTTATGAGATTGTTGAAAAAGGGAGTTCCATTCTTTTGGGATGACTTCGCTCAACGCTCATTCGATGCTTTGAAAAAAGCATTGACCTCTGCTCCTTTATTGAGTCCACCTGATTATAGCAGGGATTTCATTTTGTATCATGCAGCAGCAGAGTCTACCATTGGTATGGTTCTGGTTCAGGAGGATGATGCTCTGGCAGAGCATGTTATACTATATTAGTCGAGGCTTGGTAGGACCTGAACTCCGGTATACTTCGATAGAGAAGCTAGCTTTAGCAGCTGTTCATGTTGTGCAGCGACTCAGACATTACATTCTTCTACGAAAAACTTATGTTTTGGCAGCAGCCAATCCATTTCAATTTGTTCTCAATAGGCGAGTGATTGGGGGCAAATACAATAGATGGATTGTGATTTTACAGGAATTTGATCTTGAGTTTATGTCTTCCAAGTCCAAGAAATCATTGGTTTTCACGGAATTAATCTCTGAGTTTCCCTGTGGAGAAGAGATAGTCTATGATGAATCCTTCCCAGATGAACATTTGTTTCTTATCTCTCCACAGGATCCTTGGTATGGAGATATCATTTTGTATCTTCAGACTGCGAGGTTTCCCTCTACTTTTTCGAAATATGAGCGCCGTAAGTTGCGTCACTTGGCTAAAAATTACATGATTATTGGTGATGCTTTATACCGTCGAGGGGTTGATTCAATCCTGAGACGTTGCTTAACTCTCGAAGAAGCTGAGGCTGTGCTGAATGATTTCCACAGTGGAGCTTGTGGTGGTCATTTATCTGGGCTTGCTACAGCCCAAAAAATCTTGCGTGCTGGATACTTTTGGCCTTCGATTTTCAAAGATTGTATGGAGTCGGTCAAAAAGTGTCATCCGTGTCAAGTTTATACTCGAAAAATGCGCTCTCATCCAGCTCCGCTTTTTCCAGTCATTACTGTCGGTTCCTTTACAAAGTGGGGTATTGATTATACTACTTGTAACCCGCCTTCGGCTAAAGGTCACAAGTACATTATTGTAGCAATAGACTACTTTACGAAGTGGGTCGAGGCTATGCCTACTTTTGGGAATGATGGTGAGACAGCAACTCTTTTTCTTTTCAACCAGGTTATTGCTCATTTTGGTATTCCTAGAGAGATTTTCACTGATCATGGCAGTCATTTCCAGAATAGCATGATGGCTGAGTTGGCTCTAAAATTAGGTTTCCGGCAGGAGAATTCATCTCCATATTATCCTCAAGCCAATGGGCAAGTGGAAGCCGTGAATAAATATTTGAAGATCATTCTTCAAAGGACAGTCAATAAAGCTCAATCCAACTGGCATATCATGCTGTATCCTACACTTTGGGCATACAGGACGTCAGTGAAAACTGCATCTGGCTTTACTCCGTTTCAACTAGTTTACGGGTTGGAATCCATATTTCCCATTGAATGTGAGATTCCTTCTCTTAAGTTAGCTGTTGAACTTCTTCCTGACACTTCTTGTCTTGAAGAACGTCTCCTTCATCTGGAACATCTTGATGAGCAGCGTCGGGATGCCGCCACGATGAATGAAGCACATAAGAAACGAGTCAAAGTTCAGTACGATAAGGCGGTCAAACCTAGGGTTTTCTCGGAAGGCAGCCTTGTTTTGGTCTATGCCCAGGAGAAGGATGCCCTGGGGGCAGGAAAGTTTAAGTCTATGTGGTATGGCCCCTTCATCGTTAAAAATGTCCTTAAAAAAGGAGCATATACCTTGATTGATTTCGAAGGAAATGAGTTGCCAGAGCCTAGAAATGGGCTCTATTTGAAAAAGTATTATGCCTAGGCTTCGGCCTGGCATTTTTCTTTTGTGTATAGTAGTTTTGTCTTGTACATATCTGGTTTTTTGGTATTTGATGTGATTTTGATGTTTTTGATCTGCTTTGGCAGGTTGTGTCGAATGTCATGAGTCATTATGGGTTTGCCGATGGTGCTAGTAGACACACCCAGAACTTGGCTTTCGCGCCTTGGGTGCTCCATCATCCATCCGGTCAGTTGTTAGTGTCAAGAGGAGTCTGCATTGGTCCTGCTTCCAATAATATAGCAGAATACACTGCAGTTATTTATCTACTCTCGGAGGCAATATCTTTGGGTGTTGATTCGTTAGTAGTTTTCTTGGACTCCCAGCTGGTGGTGTCGCAGTTGAACAATACTTATCAGGTTCGAGATCCATTTTTACTCCGGTTGTTTTTGAGGGTACGTTTGTTACAAAGATCATTCCAATTTTTAACATTCATTCATATTCCTCGAACTGACAATTGGATGGCAGACTCATTAGCTAATCAAGCAATTGATTGGCATATTAATCACTCAATACATTAAATTTAATCATCAAAAACATCATGCATTTTTCATACATTCGTCACATCACATCAAAAATCGCTGTATATATATATATCATCAGACTGTTCAAAAAACTATACAAAATTTGGATCCATAAGTCATACAAAAAATTAGGGCTTATGCCCGATCATGTTCAGTATCAAAAAATACACAGTCATCCGGTAATCATATCTATCTACTCCTGTGGGCCCTGCCCAAAATTCGTGTTCCTATTGAACACGACTGCAGTAGCGACTCGACGGAATAACCACACCCAGTCACGTGGTAATCCCACCACCCATCTCTAGATGGCCTCAGGAAGATCTTCCACTGCAGCCATAGGTACTTGGCGAGTTAACCCCTCCAAGTTCCTCTGTACAACGTGGAGGGTCCTGTCTGGGTCTACTGTATCTGCCTTGCCTCTGCGGCGCTTATGTCGTGGGTAACCCTCAAGACGGACTGGTACAACATATGTATCATGGTCATTATAATATTGTAAGTCATTTTGGAATCCAATCAAAAAACATGTTTTCACATTTTTTCATATATATTGAAAAAATCCAAAAAAATCACATAAGTCAAAAAATTGCAATTTTACCAATTGTGCCCCATGTCGCGCCAGGTGGAAGGATGAGGTCTGGATCACCGCGGAAGTCCATCCCAGCATAAGGGTAGTCCTCCACTGCTATGACTTGTTCCGCCCACCATTGGAAGAACTTGTCATCCCAAGTGGTTCGGGGAACTTCACTTCCCCCTAGTCTCTTCATCAAATCTGCCCATCGGGCAATTCTTGGGTCTCTTGGGCTACTGATTGAAGAGATCACTTTGGGTCGAAACCTAGGAATATTCTCAAAGAAGAATGTCATCAAGATCGTACCATATCCGAAATGTTTTGTTTTTTCTTTGTGGATGGAAGTCAGTTGTTGCTTCATATTCATTAGCAGAGCTGTGCACCAATCATATAGGTGAACTAAACATTCTACTGCTATGCTCATCTGCGTCATGGATGCCTGATGTAAGGAAGCAGATCCTACCACCCTGTCGATGGTAAACAGGAGAATTTTCATGTGCAGATCTCTTAAGTCTTTTATTGCAATTTGGGTCCCTACTTTCTTGAACCCCTCTATACAGTAGACGTGGACATAGTCATCCACTGTGAGCCCTCCCAAAGGCTTACTGTGCAAATCTACTAGGTCCCCCCTCCGGGAGAGTCCAGTAATGAAATAGATGTCTTATAACTCTATATGTATGGGCATTCGATCTATTATGAAGCAATCCTCTTCCGGTTCCCAATAATTTACTAGCATTTCGAGCAATCGGACATTACTCTTCATATTTGGCATTTTGAAAAATTTGAGCAATCCACAATTTCGGAGGACATTGAGCGACTGTTGGTCTTGCATAACTTCATTTTCAATAGCACTGTGCTCACGTTCCCTCCAAGATATAGTCGTCCTGAGAAAAATCATTAATTTGTCCATTAGAAACGCATTTTTTTCATTTTGGGTTGCGCATACGCGACTTACTCTGTACACAGTCGCATATATACGTGACTTGGTCTATATAAACCCACGTATGCGCAGAGCCGCAATTTAAAACAAATATTTCTACGATGAAATTTCCAAATTTTTACCCTATCAATGGAGAGAATTGATAACAAAGATGGATTAAGATCTTACCTGACTAGTTTGGTGAAGTTTGACGGTCGATTGCTCCTGTGTTGACGAAAGAAGTTTTTTCTCCAGAGCTCTTTTTTCCAAATCAACAAGTCACAATGAACCAAATATGAGGTAACATGTGTATTTATGCCCAAAAAATTGAAATTTTTTTACAAAAAATTTTTATGCTTATTTTTTCAATCTATCTTAAGCTGCATAACCCGGATGCTTGTCAGTGCCCAGATTGGTATATTTTTAGGTCCATTTTGACGAAGTTGAGATTTTTTCCGGTTTTTGATCCATGACTGTTGACCCGTCATGGCAGGTATATGATCTTCACTAGCATATAGGTTAGGGAATCCACTTTTCCGTTGCATTTTGCATACTAGCCTCCATTCTGATCACTTTCCATAGGGTCGATCGCATCAGGTCATGAGCATTTAACCCATTTCACTCACCGATTTTTTAATCATGACTTGGTGGTGGAGCCTTCCTTTACATGGGCTTCCTAGTTAGTTCCTCGCTATCACTTGTTGCCCATGCTGCGTTTTATGTAGGCTCGAGAGTCCTCTTTAGTCCCGCCATGACTTATGTGTTGAAGCTTCATTCTTCTTCTTCTTCACTATCATTATTCTGGATATTACCCTAGAGGCTCCATGGTGTTGTTGAGTTGTATTACTGCATTGCATATTGGCTACTTGTTTATCCTGGCCTTTAGCCGGCTTCATTTGGACTCGATGTTTAAGCCATCTTTTGACCTTGACTGTCTGTACAAGTTAACCAATGCATGCACTTAGCTATCGCGACTTGACACCCTTTTTACCCATGGATGGAACATTCCTTTGAGTATCGCTGACCAGTTTCCACCACCTTGCATTAAGCATAGGATTGTTCCTATCCCAGGAACTAGTGCATCTGTTTCTTGATACTCGTTCTATCCATTGTACCATAGCATTCTTTTATTCTTTTTGAGGCTTATTATATGAAAAAGACAAAAAAAATCAAATATAAAAAAAAGAGCGGGAACGGGATGTTACTTCGTAATTTGATGGGAGTACAGTATCAGTTTTTCGCCCTTGAACAAAGCACATACACTTATATATTTCATTCATTTGGGATGGTTTTAGTTTTGACCTAGGTTCAACTTTTTCCTTGTTTCACTGGTCAGTCCTCCCCCGATTGGTTATCTCTTCCAATCATATGGAGAGTTTGTTTTTGCCTCCTGCATAACAGACTTATACAGTGTTATTTTTACTGCCATGGTCATCATGAGTCGTGCTTTTTTTCAAGGGAAGTCTAACCAGGGTCGGCCATTCTGCGGTGTCTCTTGACTCATTATTCAGTTGGACTTCCCGGTCTTGTCAGTATCTTGTTCTATCACATCAGATGTTTTGGTCTTCTGCTCGTGCTGGTTTGAGAAGGTCTCCATTGACTTCTTGCTGGCGGGTTTGTCTCTTATCGACTACGACATATTGCTCTAAGAGTAAACCTAGAGCTGCACCTTGGCCCCATTTTCATCATTGATAGGTGCCCTTGTGCTCAGCATTTGATCATCATTATGGGTCTTTGACTGAGTGGTTTCCCCTGTGTTCGACGTCAACATACATTATCACACTTGGGATTCGTGTAGTACCTTGATTTCCATTTGACCCTATCAGTGGATATCTCGCCTCTGTGTCAGCTTTCATTTATTGGTTGGTTCAGAGGGTTTCTTCCATGCAATAACTTCATCTTGTGCATGTCGGAAATGTACTTCGGGTTGGTTTCGTCACTCTGCTTCTTCCGATTCCTTCCAAATCTTGCCCTGCGGGTTACACTCGTGCTGGACTGATGTGGGATGCCTTAATGCCTTCCTTCCAACAGATCTTTTCCCATCGACTCTGACTCATTACTATGGGAATAAGGTCTAGAGTATTTTTTCAGTACCTTAGGGTTTGCAGTCATCAGTGGCAGACTCTTCGCTATCGACAATGGGGATTCATCATTGCCTCCTGATTGGTATATTTTTCCAAGTGTTCGACTTCAACTCATTTATTCACACTTGTTAGATTGTACTGGGGCACCTTGACACTCATTTTCATTATTGGTGGGTTGTCTCGCTTTGGTTAACGGTATACATTATTGACCGGTAATCCAACGATTTCTCACATGGTCGACTTCAGCTCATTTATTCCCATTGTGTAGAATTGTGCCATCGAGATCGGTGAAGACCTCGAGTTGCATCAACATATTTCGGTTCACTTTTGACAGTCCATTCAGTTTCTTCCAGTGATGTCGTCCACCCTTATATGTTGCAGTGTCAGTACAACAGCATTCTATATGTTGGCTCCCGAGTCACGTGATTGTACCATGTGTTCCACCCTTTATGATTTGGTACCTGGAGATTCAGTTACTTTTGTGATTAGACATGCATTTTTAGCATTATTGATCAATTTGATATATGTGATACTTGGACATTGATTCCGACTTATAATTCCGGGCCGTGCTCAGATGATTCATTGTGTACTTTCAGTTCAGCTATACTTGTATACATTCTGGATCTATTCTGTACTTTCTATGTGGATATATTTTTGACTGAGCATGGGTATGCCCGCCTCAGACATGAGTTGACTCTCTGTTTTCTTTCATTGGTTTCTGGCAGGCTGAAATCTGGTGAAGTCCTCTCTTGTCCTTGCGAAGTTCTTTCTGTGTGCATAATACATTTCAGCCATCATGTACCCCTTCTGACCTCATATATTAGGGGCATTTGTAATAGCATCATTTTTCACCCTCATGTGATTCATGATTGTCTTTTTGGCCTTGGGCACCCATTCCCACAAACTTGGATAAAAGTTCATAAAAACAGTGTTTCAAATCCCATACGCGGGTATGCCCAGACTTTTCCGCGTGTATACGCAAGTCCAGAGATACTTTCCTGCGTATGCAATTAAAATCATTAAAATATATATAAAATTCCCTATTTTCAAGGATGGGTTGATGGTTATTCCAGTAATTCAACCACCCCAGCCCATGGCCAACTGTTTCCAACTAATTTAAACTACTTTGAGGGAGTATAAAATCCCCTCACATGCATGGCCTAAGGGAGAGAGAGAAATTATAGATATTAGACTCTGTTGGAGCCCCAATTCAAGTCTGATTTCTTGTGCCTCCTGCACTTCCCAGTTTATTACAGGAAACCCTTGTTTCATGGAGATGTTCATCAGTTTATATGTCATCTCGTGTGCACGAGTCTTGGAATAATCTTAGCGAGGCAAGGGTGGGACGGATCTAGACGACGGTCTGTTCAAAGATCGTGGAAGGATTCAGGTGATCTCTCCACCTTTCTATCATTGTACATGTTGTTCATAATGAAGAAGAACCATCTTGTTCCTGAATTCACGTGTTAATATTTGCTTGCATATGTGAAAAGATTGTTATTTAAGCATTTATTATTGTTTATATGATGTTTCACATGGATTTAACTGACATTTAGGATAAATATATGTTGTACAACTATATTTCCGTGCACGTTTATTCTTTGTTTTTAGGTTAAGGAGGAAGAAGGGTTGTTGGGGGTTTGGACCTCGGGGGATCTACATCAAACGTAGGATCTACGGGTGAGTTCTACAATCGATGTTATCTAGTTTTTAGCGTAAAAGTGTGGTTGTGTGAGTCCTTCTTGAATAGCATGCCCTGATTTGTGGAGGTTTTGACCCAATGACCTCTAGGGAGTTATTTCCCGAAACAACGATTTCCCATACTTTTGCACCAAGACTTTGCAAATATGCTTTTGTTCGTATCTTCCAGAATAATAGATTACTTCCATTGAATAGAGGTGGCCTTAGAGAAAGTACTCCTTCATGACTTCCCATTGCGACAGATCTCCTTCAAGCGATCAAGCTTCTGCAGAAGGACCCGCTCTAATACCAATTGTTGGGAAAAATACTGAGAGGGGGGGTGAATCAGTATTTAGGGCTGACTAAAATTTTTTTACTTTTTCTTTCTCTAAAACCCATACGCGACTTTACTGAACCAAACTCGCGTATACATGCGGATATCCTTAATAAAACTTGCGTATTACTAGAGATCTCATTATGCAGATAATTCTTTACTTAGATCATTGCATCATTCATTCATTAGATGTTTAGTAAGCAGTAAACATGTGCAGTAAGAACAGAATAAATCATCACACATAAGCAACACACATGAACACCAGGATTTAAGGTGGAAACCCAATTCGGGAGAAAACCACCGTTGTCGTCGTCTCTGTCTTCAATATTTATTATAAAGAAAAATTCTTACAACCATGTACTGGCGTAGACTCATACCAGCACGCAGGAACCCACCTATAGAAGGCTACAACCTTCTCTCGTTTACCATCCTCTCCTAGAAGGGAGCTACAACCCCTTGTTCTCGTTTACCAACCTCTCGTGGAAGGGAGTTACTACCCCCTGCTCTCGTTTACCAGCCTCTCCTGGAAGGGAGCTACTACCCCCTGCTCTTGTTTACCAGCTACCACTGGAAGGGAGCTACAACCCCCTCACTGAAGGCTTCAACCCTCAGCACCATTGCGGATCACGTTTCATCAATTTTCATACTGGATCCAATAGCTTCCACACAACATACCTTGTAGGCCACTTTTCATCAAATTTTTAAACTGGACCCACTCCACACATTTAAGCTCAACATACATCAAACTGAAACTTATAACCCCATCAATTCATTCATTGAATCATCAACCAATCAACCAACAAATTGATCTTCATTCAACATAATCAGCAGCATAATCAACATTCAAACAACCCAGATCTATATGAATACATCATTGATAGATAGTATTAAAATAGCAAAACAGATCAGACATTTCATTCCACATACTTCAACAAAACCCTATATTCCATATGCGCTTTTACTTCACTGAAATTGCATACATACGTGCTTTCATAGAGACAAACCTGTGTATACTTTAGTGCATTTTATTCTTCAGAAACCCTGACTGCCATACATGCTTTTCTTTAAGCGGACCCGTTTATAGACGCTCTTTTCATGAAATGAACATGCTTATAGATCAAAAACTTTTCAGGACTATGCAGCTCTTCAAATCAGATAAAAAACTTAGATTTCATCCTTTACTTCAGCAAAGATTCGCCAGATAACAGATCTAAACATTCCATAAACAGATCTAGAAAATATATAGCCATTTCAGATCTAGAGATCCCTCTTCATCATTTTCTTCATAGGTGCATTATTAATTCAGATCAATCAATGAATTTTTTCCCATTCCATGCAGATATACTTCAGAGTGAATTATTCATTAAAGCCCAGACCTCTACTCACCCTTGCACTATGATCTTCTTCTCCTTATATAGATTTATCCTTTGTCAATACCATGAGTCAAAACCACTCAACCGTTGATGGTATTCCTGGACGGGATCAAATAGATAAATCAACGCTCAATACAGTGTGCCAATACCATGGTAAATTGCCTTGGTTTTATAAATTTAGAGCGCAAATAGGCATATGCTACTTGGCGCGTAATTTTCCGCGTACATACACTAATTAGCCTTTACAAACCCGCGTATGCTTTGTGACATACCATTTTCATCATTGCTCTGGCCCTTACAGGAAATCATTTCTCCATTACATCTAAACTGCTCTGTAATACATCAGATTAACAAATAGGACAAGTCAGTTTCCATCAAGGACAACTTCATCAAGTAGGTTTCCATCACCTTTATCAAGTAGGTTTCCATCAAGGACAACACTCTGCATCATATTGCCAACATTACTATCTATTCTAAAACAGATGAAGAACACCTAATACACTTGAAAAAATTCTTTGAGAAATGCAGAAAATATGGGTTGTCATTAAATCCAAAAAGACATTGTTTTGTCTCCAAGAAGTTAAAATTCTTGGACATATCATATCTGAAGAGGGAATAAGGATAGACCTGTTAGCCCCTTATGAATTCCTTGACAATGCAAGCAAGGGGCTAGATTTTTTTGTGAGCCTTCAAGGAATGCATTTCCCTTGAAAACACATCATCCTTGAAGCCTTCCTAGATTCCCTGCCTTTGACTGTTTCACCCCTGCTGTACTGATGTCCATGAGCCTTGCTGAATGATAAATTTTGCTCAAAAAGGCCTCTTTTGCCCCTTGTATCCCTTACAGAATGCTTCATTTCACCCCTTTTTTCCCTTTTGTCAAACTCCCCTTTGTTTCCCCTAAATTTCCTCTTACTCTCCTAAATATTCCCAAAATCCCCATGAAATCCCTCCCTTATCCTTTGTTTCCTCAAATCTCCCCTTTGTCCTCCTATCATTACCCTTCCCAACCTTAAATTTCATTGAAACTGGGCTAAAACCCACTTTTAAACATTATAACAGGGCTTAGCCCCTTTCTCGCCAGCCCCTTTCAACCACTTCCCACACATGCCCTTGCGCTAGGACCAAGCGCTTAAGTCCTAAGCGCTAATCGCAATCGGAAGATTGTCGGAGGGCCGAAATCCTTTGTAACACAGAAAATTTTTGATGCGATCGGTTTGTTAACAAAGCCTCGCGACTTGTTTTCAGCCGTTGATCTGTCATTCCAATCAGACGATGGAGCGCCAATCGCACCCCCCGCCCAATCGCAATCGCAATGTTTTATGTGCGCTCCCTGATTGGTTCATCGCAAGTGATTGTGATGTGATTGATCGCATTCCCCTCCGATCGCAATCGTAGGTACTTCCCTCCAATCCCCGATCATGCCATCTCCCGATTTCATCCCGACCGTCCATCCTCCCCGCCGATCCGACGGTCATCTCTCCTCCCGCCTAATCGCAATCGGAAGTTTTGATGTGTGTCACCCTTGTTCCCCTCCGATTGCGATTGCCCGACTCAATTGCAGCCGTTCAATGCATTTTGAAATCGACAGCCCAGATCTTCTCGCATCGCATCCATCGCTCTTTCCCTTTTTCCCTTCGTGCAGATCTCCACCGTTGATTCCCTTGTTAATCCAACGGCTATCACTCGTCCTTATTAATTGAAATCGGAAGTTATTTTGTGTGTCACCCCCGTCCCCCTTCGATTGCGATCCCCCGATACGCTTCTCCACCGGTCCCTCCAGATCGAACAGTCCTGAGTTTATCGCATGCCTGTCCCAATCGCAATCGGAATTATGTTAATGTGTTCCCTTGCCGCTTCTGATTGCGATGTTCTGAGTTGATCCTGACCATCCGATCCAACAGTCAAGATCTGATCGCCCTCTGCCTCTGGCTGGGTCCCACCTCATCGCATTTCCGTTGCATGCCATGTATTTCCTTTGTATTTTCATTTTTAACAAAAGTTCTATGATTGCATTAAAGTCTTACATTCCATATGCATTTCGTTCGCGTTTATATATCATTCCACTACTCGATCTTCGCCGTTGATCTTTGCCCCCAGACCACAATCTAACGGTCTACGCTGCATTCTACCACCGAAACCCTATTTTCTCACTGTTACACCATATCAAAGAATTTTTTACCATTGTTTCGTGTTGAACCACTGTTACCACCGCCGCGTTATCACTCCGCCAGTCTCCGCTCCATCCACCTTCCCATTTTTTTTCTAGATCTGGTCGCAGGTTTCGTAGAGTACAGAGGTTGAAATGCCACCATGATTGCACAATATTAATACAGCGACATGTTCTCACTGACAGAGGTGTAAACGAAGTGGCAGAGAGTTCCAGGCACGAAAACGAAGATCTATAAGCCTTAAACCAAGTTCTTCAAGGCAAGCTACCAAGGTCAAAGACATCATAGATCACTAGAGGATACGGATATGCAGAAGATATTGTACAACAGGTTTTTCTACATCACCAGAATGTTTTCCTCCTAGGAAGGACAAGTTTCCCATATGGTTTTTATTATATGCCATGCTCCCGGGGAGATTTCCGCCCAGAACACAGTCCAAAGCTCTCAGAGCATTTGTTTCACAAGTATGGCAGACCATCCCTTCATTTATTTACATTTCTGTTCACACGCCAGAGTACAGCAAACCAGAAATGCATCAAAGACCTGTATGGAGTAAATGAAGCCTAACGAAGACCATTTTTTCCTCCAAAGGTGCCAGAGATTAATGTTCAGAGTTAAAATAGAATGGGCTTTGGCTCTCTCTTTCTTTTCTGAGTTTAATGTTTCATTTAATATTCTACCTACATCCTCCGCTTCTCTTCAGTTATAAAAATCATGAGAAAACCATTGTAAAGGTTGTTGATGAGATATCAAAGAACTGCAAGTTGTTTTTGTGAGATACAGTTCTGTGTAAAGTTGTAAGATAGGCTGAAGAAAGATGTATTTAGGCTGAATGTTCAAGCTGTGGGCAATGTTGTACTTGACTGGTGTTGTTTTTAATATGACAAGCGAATTTCTTTGGATCCTGATCTAAAGCATCTGGTGATGTTTTTCTATCTCTGTGTTTTATTTAATTCCATTTCAATTCTTATGGCTTGCATCAGAAATCTGGCATAGGATTTTCCCTTGTTAGGCACCCTATGTTTCTGCTCTCCTTGCCTTAATGTTTTCTGCTAAATGTGCTATCTAAGGATTGATTTCAATTAATCTAACCAGTGTAGTGGTATGATATATTGCTAGCTGATGTATGGATTAATGGAGTTTGTTTTTAGATGTTCTTGTTTATATTTAATTAAATGAGTTGAGAACACTGGGAGGTTTAGAAATCTGTCCTTGCCTCACTAGGATCTTTCCGTTTCAATTAATCTTTCCAAGTTCCCTCAAGTTGCCTCTGATTATGTCGAAGCAGGTCTGGAGTTAAATGTCCTCTGACCTGATCTATATAAAGAATTGGATGGTTTTCCTCTTTCATTTTCAATCCTTAATGTCCCATGCCACACAATCATTTTAGGATCCAATGCTCTAGATGACTAGCCCAACTGAAAGCTTGCACATTGAACAGCAAGTAAAACCTTTCCTGACTCCATTTCCCAATGGCCTTGATGTTCTCTGAGTTATCTACCTTTGCCTAAAATCTTCTTTTCCTTACCTTGTCTTATATTGAAACCTTCATTCCTGATTCCCAACAACCAAATCAAAACAAATCAAACAAACGACCCTTGTGCCTATAACTAGCCTAACATCTTAAAATCTGAGCTTTAAAGTCATACACCTTTGACATTTCATAGAGAGATCCCTCTCTGGACCCAGGAGGGCTAGATGTTGAGGTCTGAAAGTGGTTTGATGTTGTCTCATCTTTTGGTCTTGCCAATCTGGCCAAAACATGGGAACCCTAACATAATGGCGACTCCACTGGGGATTGAACCCAGAATCTCTGGTTAGGTTGGCAGTTAAACATTCCTATTCACACATCAACCTCTATACCATTTTTTGTGTTTTTCCATACTCCTGGACAGAGTTTGGAAAGGGCCAGGTAGCCTCCAGATCTCACACTCTTTCAGAGGTGACACATCTGGTAAAATCTCTCCCAGTCAATCTCTGGTTAGGGTTTGCTATGTTTTGAAGATATCTTTGAAAAGGGGTATTTCACAAGCACTGTGGTGGACAGTTTACCCTCCAAAAACATCCTAAACCTTCCACCTGGTGACTCCATAGTTCCTAAATGATTTAAAGACTCCACTGGTGATCAGTAGGCCTGTTGATTATCTTGGTACAGATAAGACTCCACTGGGAGACCAGCCTCCACAACAACATCAACCACAGTAGAAGTAACAAGTAGGGTTAAGCTGCTAAAAAAAAAAACAACACTCTGGCTTACAGAACCATTCACACAAGAGCTTACCCTAACCCAGACCCACCTGAAATAGTTGAAAATCCTGAGAGAATCCTCAAGAGAAGGCTCCTACACCCAAACAATCAACTATTTCTAGCCATATCTATAGAGCTAACTCTACACCATAAGACTTTACGACTCTATCAGACCCATTTTTTGACCTAGGCCCTCAAAACAGTTTACCAAGAACTAGGTCACTCAGTACCCTAGACCAGCCAGACCTTGAGCTCCCTGGTTCACCATCCCATAGTGGTCAACACATTAGGGACAAGGAGACCCCTCCATTTACACCCCCTTACATACACTTTATTCAGAACTTGGGGCTCAGTCATCCTAAATATTCTCAACAAACTTCTACTGGTCCTAGTATTCCTGTCATCCATATACCAACTGCTCAAGTCAACCCTCTACCTCATGAAAACATCATTATGGCAGCCTGGTATGCGCCTTTGGTTTTACCCTAGCCTCTAGTACCCTTACCGAATGATTATCAATCAAAAATACCACACTTCACTGCAAAAGAGTCTACCACAGCACAATATCATGTAGATAGGATGGAAGATTCCTTTGACTACATGGAGATAGACGATCATACAGTCAAAATGAGAATCTTTGCCTAGAGTTTTGGGGGTGATGTGAAGAAATGGTTTAAGGGCCTACCTCCGGGTAGCATCAATGACCTCCCAGCTCTGTATCAGACCTTCATAAACAAATGGGAAGTTAGGGCAAATCCTCGCCAACTCCTAGCAGAATACATGACCCTTAAAAGAAACGTAGGAGAGAGTGTCCATGATTACACAACAAGATTTAACAGCATTTACAATGCTCTCCCTCCACATATGAAACCTCCACAAGGTATGGCTATAGCGAAATAACCCAAAGGCTTTGATGCTGACATGGCCTATCAGCTCAGGGATAAAGAGTACAACACATTGGAGGACATGCAGAAAGGAGCAGTGAATATAGAGGCAAATCTGATTGAGAAAAGGGCGAGACTAAGAGCTAAGAAGAGGGTAACATACAGAGATGACAATATAGCTACCTCATCTGACCAAAATTATGATAGATTATCCAAAAATATGGAAATGCTACTGAAAATGATGGATAAAATGGTTGTCACAGTTAGCAATCAGAAAAAAAAAAACCAGAATCATAACTAGAACTAGAACTTTAGAAGAAACAATAACACTCCCAACAGACAAAGAGAATCAGATCAGCAAGTCATTCCCCCATTTCAAGAAAAATTTCCTGATGAAGATGAAGGAATCATAGAAGAGTCTGAAGGGAATACAATAAACATGTTTGAAGTGGAAAAATTGATCCATAATTGTTCCACAGAAGAAGATCAATCTTCTCCCTCATGTTGGGATGAAGAATGGTTTGAATCTGAGGATTACAAGTTAGGATTTGAAAATGCTATGATGCAGGTCAGAGAACAATATGAACTCAGAAGCAAGAAGAGTCAAGACAATTCCAAAACAAAGGCTTCTGAGGTTACCATCAAGAAGAGACCTGAGAAAACTTCTAAAGTGACTGCTGAAAGTAAGAAATCAGCAACTGAGAGTTCTGGAAAGAACAGAGTAAAGGACAACCAAAACACTGACACACAGGGTAAACCAACTAGCAGCACTGACACTACAGTTAGTGATCCTGATAAAACAGTTTCAAACATTGTACATAGTGAGAATCAGCACACTGATTCAGCCACTAAGGTGGTGACTAACAAAACAGAGTTGAACATTCCAAAGAGTCAATCCTCTTTCAACTTGGAAAGTGAGATTGCAAAGATTAAGATCTCTGTACCACTCTCTGAGCTGCCCACTCACGATGTATATAAAGGCCAAATTTTGAAAGCATTAAACTTAGGTGAGAATAGTGACACTATAAATCTGAGTGATGATCAACCTGCCCTCCTGTTTGGTCCAAAGATAGAAGGAAAGTTTCAGGAAGGGGTAGTACCACCTTTCTATATTAGTCTCAACATCCATGATAAGATCCTCCAAAATGCAATGCATGATTCTGGGGCATCGCACAACCTAATGCCTAAAGTGGTGATGGAAAGACTAGGCCTAGAGATAACTCATCCCTATAAAGACCTATATTCATTTGAATCTAGCAGAGTAAAGTGTCTTGGCCTGATCAAAGATTTATGTGTGAGCCTTGCCCAGATTCCAGCCAAGTGTATGGTCATGGACGTTGTGGTGGCAGATGTGCCACCCAAGTATGGCATGTTATTATCAAGATCATGGGGAGCCAAGCTACAAGGGAAAATGCATATGGATGGGGCTTATGCCACAATCTTGATCTTTGGCTAACTTAGAAGACTGTACAGGGAGGCGCAAATGAAATTCCTGGTTAGTAGCCCTGAAAAGCCTGAAAAACTCTCCTCTGTACTCTATACATACAGACTTGGATTCCTTTATCCTCTGCAATGATAAATCTTTGGGGAAACCAAAATCTGAAAATGTAGGTACAGGCAAGGATACACTTGATGAAACAGAGCCAATGGACTTAAACATAATGGCTACCCTAGACTTAGAAGAGGAAGACGTAGAAAAATTTGAACAGTGCACTGAAACAACGACGCAAAGTGAACAAGAAACAGAAGGAAAATAGCCAACCAACCATCCCTCACAGACTCATACATCACGCGAAGAAATAAACAGCCCACAGCCTAGTGCAGCTCCTATAATGCAACATAGTGGTGAAACCAGTTGTAGGGAAAAAACTGATAACAAAAACGAGAGTGAACCCCTATGGGAGATGAGTTTCGATGGGTCCTGCACAAGAAGAACTGCCCGGGCTGGGGTATGGCTACGTAACACAGAAAGCGACTACGTGGAGAACCATGCCTGCAATATACATTTCAAATGTACCAATAATATTGCAGAGTACGAGGCCCTTATCCTGGGTTTAAATATGTTGAAGAAAATAGGAGCCCGTAGAATAGCCGTGAGGGGAGACTCAGAGTTGGTCATAAAACAGGTAAATGGTGAATACACAGCCAAGCACGCTAGGTTGAGGGCGTATAGGAACGATGCCGAAGATATATTGAAAACATTTTTTGAATACAAATTAGTGTTCGTCCCTAGGATTCAAAACATCATCGCAAACGGATTGGCTTCCTTGGCCAGTTCCTACCCTAAGACTCCGAATGACCAACAGATCATCATACAGACCAAATTCAGGCCTGCGGTGCCAGACAATGAAAAATATTGGCAGGTCTTCGAGGGGGATAAGAAAATTGAGGATTTCCTAATAGGCAGGAACGAGTTTGAGTTTTCTGACTCAGACTCTGTATCTAGCAATAGCTGCCTGAGTGAGGAACCCCCAGACGAGGAAAAACCACCTTTAAACGTAGAGATAAACGCTTTAAATGAAGAAATTGTAAATTCAATCACAGAGTGCAAAAACTAATATAGTGAAGAAGTAGATGTGTTGTAGGCCAAATATAAGAACATACCTCGAGGTCTGGCGCCTTTAGAAGATCTTTTTGACTTTGACGATGTAGCAAAAAATCCCACCATTGAGCATGCAGACTCTGACGTAGAAGAATGCAATATAGGCACAGAAGATAAGCCCAAAATAATTAAATTGGCAAAATCCTTACCCACATAAATGAAAAATAAATACATTGACCTTTTCAAAGAATTTATTGACGTATTTTCTTGGAGCTACGAAGATTTGAAGGCTTATGACACAAGCATCATATAGCACAAAATACCTTTAAAAGAAAATCAGAAATCCTTCAGGCAGAAACTTCGTAGAATAAATCCAAAATAGTTGCATGCAGTGGAAAAAGAGATTAAAAAGATGTATGAGGCAGGCATAATAGTTCCTGTAAGATTATCTGATTTGGTTTCGAATTTAGTGGCTGTGAGAAAGAAAACCGGGGAGATCAGGTTGTGTGTCGATTTCAGAAATCTTAATAGAGCCTCACTCAAAGACAACTACCCTCTGCCAAAAATGGAACACATTCTTCAGAAAGTAGTAGGCTCCAAGAGAGTCTCCCTACTAGATGGTTTCTCAGGTTACAACCAAGTCTTAGTCCTCCCAGAAGATCAACTAAAAACAACTTTTACCACTCCATGGGGCACCTTTACGTATGTAAAAATGCCTTTTGAGTTGATGAATGCTGGTGAAACCTTCCAAAGAGAAATGGATATAGCTTTTTCAGATGAGATAGGGCATTTCATTGTTATTTACTTGGATGACATAATAGTCTTTTCTAAGACTGAAGAAGAACACCTGAAACATCTGAGGAAAGTTTTTGAAAAATGTAGAAGGTTTGGTCTGTCATTGAATCCCAAAAAGACTGTATTTGGGATGCAAAAGGGAAAGCTTCTTGGCCACATTATATCTGAAAGGGGAATTAGGATAGACCCACAAAGAGTTGAGGGGATACTACAAATCACACACCCGAGAAACATCAAAGAATTACAGTCCTTCATTGGGAGAATCAACTTCCTTAGGAGATTTATTCCCAACCTAGCTGAACACCTCAAGAATATGACTAATATGCTGAAAAAAGGTGAAGGGGTTAAATGGAATGTCGAAGCTAAACAATCTTTTGAATCAGTAAAACTTTCACTCACCCAAGCTCCTGTTCTGATCAGCCCATATTTCTCAAAGGATTTTCTGATTTTTCCATTCGCTTCTGAGCATACAGTGGCTGCAGTATTATTGCAGAAAAATCCAGAGGGTATGGAGTAGCCAATTTCCTTTTTCATCAAGGCGCTGAGGGATTCTCCCTTCAAATACAACATAATGGAAAAATAGGCTTACGCTCTTGTCAAGGCCTTAAAGGACTTTAGGGTGTACATATTGCATTCCCACACCATAGCTTACGTGCCTAACATTATAGTCAAAGATATTCTATCCCAATACCCAGATGGGAAGAGGGGAAAATGGATTTCTATGATTTTAGAATACGACCTCGAGATTAAACCCACTAAGTTGATCAAAGGCCAGGGCTTAGCTAAATTAATGGCTGAATCAAATCTTCAAGCCCTTGACATTAACATGGTAGCTGCCTTAGATGAGCAAGAAGGATTTCCTGTTTCCACTGTTGAGGAGAAGTTTCAGAACTCTCTTTGGTACTCTGAAATCCTTTACGTGCTCACCAACCTCAATGCTCCACCTGAACTGTCAAATACTAAGGCCAAATTCATAAAACTAAAAGCCAGAAACTATTGCATTTTGAATGAAAATTTATACTAGAAAAATCCAAATGGCCTATTGCTTAAATTTTTTCCTGAAACAGAGGTAGAAAATATTAAAATAGAATTTCATACAGGGGAGTGTGGAGGCCACCTGAACTGGAAGGCCACTGCAAACAAAATACTCAGGGCTGGTTATTATTGGCCCACACTCTTCAATGACATCCATAAGATGGTAATTGCCTACCACAAATTCCAGATTTTCGAAGGCAGGAGAAAACTCCTTCCCCTCCCTTTACAACCCATCACTGTTGAAGGTCCTTTCATGCAATGGGGCCTAGATTTTATTGGGGAAATCCACCCTACTTCTTCTACACAACACAAATGGATCTTAACAGCCGCAGACTACTTCACTAAGTGGATAGAGGCCATACCTACTAGGAATGCCACAAATTCAGTGATCATTAGGTTCCTAGAAGGTCATATCCTCTCTCGATTTGGTTGCCCAAGGAAAATAATCACCGATAATGCTGCTGCTTTTGGATCCAAGAAAATGGTTTATTTTTTTCACAGGTATCAAATAACGCTTGGTCATTCAACTGCCTATTACCCACAAGGTAATGGCCTAGCTGAATCATCAAACAAGAGCCTCGTGGCCATCATCAAAAAGATATTAGAAGAGAACAAAAATTCATGGCATAACAAGTTGGTGCATGCCTTGTGGGCTGACAGGCTTACAAAAAAGAAATCCATTGGCATGTCACCATTTTAGCTAGTTTATGGTACATAAGCATTATTTCCTACCAGCCTTGGGGTACCAGTAATCAAGCTGGTCCAAGAGATTCAAACAGAAGAAGACAGTATGGTGAGAAGGATAAACCAGGAAATTCATCTTCAGTAAAAAAGAAAAGAGGTCTATAATAGAGCTATTAAAGTTCAAGAAAACATAAAGAGGTTGTTTGACAAGAGAACCAAAGCTGTTGATTTCAAAATTGGGGATAAAGTTTTTAAATGGGACTCAAGGAGAGAGGACAAAGGAAAACACAAAAATTTTGACAGTTTGTGTCAGGGTCCATACATCATCCAGGCCACTGTGGGTCCAAATACCTTCTTCCTACAGGAATTAGATGGTATAGAGTTGTTTGGGGGTCCTATCAATGGCAGGATGCTCAAACACTATTTTTGTTGATTTTCAATTTCCAGTTTTCATTTCCGTTGTACATACCATTGTCGAATTTTGTTTTCAAGAAAGAGGAAATGTTCCAAAAAACAGAGAGAAAAAAGAGGTTCAGACATGCTCAAAACATGAACCTCTGAGGTATAAAATATTGGTCCTA
This sequence comes from Pinus albicaulis, assembly GCA_034641835.2. NCBI lineage: Eukaryota > Viridiplantae > Streptophyta > Pinopsida > Pinales > Pinaceae > Pinus > Pinus albicaulis. Next base: position 55,004,786 of record CM076578.1, read on the forward strand.
GCATGCTCAAAATTTGGACCAGCAAAGAAGAAAGAAGAATCAGCTCTAACATGCCCAAAATCAGAGCTGAGATAATGAAAGGAAGTGACTCTAACATGCTCAAAACTTGAGTCACAAGAAAGAGAAGAAGGATACTCCAAGATTTCAGATTTCAAGCCTTCAAAGTTTTGTTTCAGTTTTCTGTAGATTTTTGTCCATGTGCAACTGTCTTTATGCCTTGGATCTACAACAAACTAGACTATTTAATCCTAGTTTGACTGTTTTTAAATTTCATGTTGTAGAATATAGAGAAGAAATCTGCTGGACAGTCTAATCCTAGTAGATATTAGATTAGGTAGAGAAACGATTGAGACCAACAGTTTAATCTGGTCTCATGGAGTAATAAGGGTAGATTTAGAGTAGGTGTATTTTCTGTCATAAAAATAAATGATGTAAAGAGTCTGCTGGTCTAAATGCACCATAGAAGAAAAAATGCTAGGATGGTAGAATGGGTAGGTAGATTATTTGGGAATTTTTTCTGCTGATCTATCATATTTGTGGCAGTTGAAAATCAAATAAGAAAGATGTCTTAAGCAGCAGGCATCTGGCCTACACCAAAGATTAATTTCTGAATTCTTGACTCCTTCAAGAAGAAGCCATCCCCATCTGGAGCCACTATTAGCCCCTTATGAATTCCTTGACAATGCAAGAAAGGGGCTAGATTGTTTTGTGAGCCTTCAAGGAATGCATTTCCCTTGAAAACACATCATCCTTGAAGCCTTCCTAGATTCCCTGCCTTTTACTGTTTCACCCCTGTTGTATTGATGTCCATGAGCCTTGCTAAATGATAAATTTTTCTCAAAAAGGCCTTTTTCGCCCCTTTTATCCCTTGCAGAATGCTTCATTTGACCCCTTTTTTCCCTTTTGTCAAAGTCCCCTTTGTTTCCCCTAAATTTCCTCTTACTCTCCTAAATCTTCCCAAAATCCCCATGAAATCCCTCCCTTATCCTTTGTTTCCTCAAATCTCCCCTTTGTCCTCCTATCGTTACCCTTCCCAACCTTAAATTTCATTGAAAATGGGCTAAAACCCACTTTTAAACATTATAACAGGGCTTAGCCCCTTTCAACCACTTCCCACACATGCCCTTGCACTAGGACCAAGCGCTTAAGTCCTAAGCACTAATCGCAATCAGAAGATTGGCGGAGGGCCGAAATCCTTTGTAACACAGAAAAGTTCCGATGCGATCGGTTTGTTAACAAAGCCCCGCGACTTGTTTTCAGCCGTTGATCTATCGTTCCAATCAGACGACGGAGTGCCAATTGCACCCCCTTCCCAATCGCAATCGCAATGTTTTATGTGCACTCCCCGATTGGTTCATCGCAAGTGATTGCGATCTGATTGATCGCATTCCCTTCCGATCGAAATCGCAGGTCCTTCCCTCTGATCCCTGATCACGCCGTCTCCCGATTTCATCCCGACCATCCATCCTCTCCGCCGATCCGACAGTCATCGCTCATCCCGCCTAATCGCAATCAGAAGTTTTGATGTGTGTCACCATTTTTCCCCTCCGATTGCGATTTCCCGACTCAATCACAGCCGTTCAATAAATTTTGAAATTGACGGACTAGATCTTCTCGCATCGCATCCATCGCTCTTTCCCTTTTTCCCTTCGTGTAGATCTCCACTGTTGATTCCCTTGTTAATCCAACGGCTATCGCTCGTCCTTCTTAATCGCAATCGAAAGTTTTGTTGTGTGTCACCCCCGTCCCCCTATGATTGTGATCCCCCGATATGCTTCTCCATCGTTGATCCTCCCTCCAGATCGAACGGTCCTGAGTTTATTGTTGGGAAAAATACTGAGAGGGGGGGGGGGGTGAATCAGTATTTAGGGCTGAACTATTTTTCTTTTCTTTCTCTTAAAACCTTATGTTATAGTACTGCATTCAAAATGTATGTCCAGATATCTTATTATGTCTTTACTTAGAGCATTGCATCAGATAAGCATTCAGCATGAACAGAAATAACAGAACAAACCATCAAATATACACAACACATATCAACACCAAGATTTAAGGTGGAAACCCAATTTGGGAGAAAAACACCACTGATGTAATCTTAGTCTTCAATATTTATTTATAGAGAAAACTTCATACAATGTATACTGGTGCAGACTTATACCAGCACGCAGGCACCCACCTGCAGAAGGCTACGACCTTCTCTCGTTTACCAGCTACCACTGGAAGGGAGCTACAACCCCCTCTCTGAAGGCTTTGACCCTCAGCACTACTGCAGACCTCGTTTCATCAATTTTCATACGACATACCTTGTCAGTCAACAAATTTATTTATTTTCTGTATACACACACCAGATGTCGCCCGTCATCCAACCAGAGATTGATCATCGTCAGATAATCTTCATGGGTGCATTGTAGTCTCAGATTTATCAGTTAAGAACAGAGCTCACCCATGCAGATATTCCTTTTAGAAAATTTATTCACAACCCTTACAATGCACACCTCGTTCTATATTTTCCTTCTCCTTATATAGTTTTCCCTTTATTAAAATCATGAGTCAAAAACCACGAACCGCTACTGGTAATCCTTTTAGTTTTTCCCACGGGGCTTTTGATCTCTTTTTAATTTATTTATCAAGTTTAAAGAAATTGATAAATAATTATATTTACAGCTTTTGAATTCCCAAGCCTTATATCTAAAGCTTAACCTGTTAGCCACTTGTAAAATTTGATTATACCAAAGGTGGCTAAATATGTTTTGAGCCTTCAAGGAACAATTTTTCCTTACCAAAAAAATGTTGGCTCTTGAAGACTCTTGAAGGCCTCATGCCTCTATCCAGATCCCACACTGCTATTTTTCATCCTAAAAACCTTTGAAATCCTACAAAAAATCCAAAGTCAAATACTGCTGCAGACCCCTTTTTCCTTTCCTATTCTTCCAAACTAACCTCCTTTTCTATCCCTCCATTCACCATAAAAATCCTTCATTTCCACATTTCTGCTATTTCCCCTCACCAAAATTCATTTTATAAGGTTAAAAACCCACTTTTTAACCTTACCGAAACCTTTAATTCCTTCAAAAAAACATTCAAAAACCATAGAAAACGCATATTTTCTATGTCCTGGGCTTAAGCCCCCTCGGGCTAAGCCTCTAACCCTTTCTTCGTCCATGCACCCGAGCGCCAGAACCAAATGCTAAACCTGTCGGGCGCTTATCCTTTCCAATATTTTCTCCGCCCAAAAACATTAGAAAACCTTTGTAAATTCATGTTTTTGGGTTTTTAATTTATTTCCAAAGTTTTCCGCCAGTCTGGATTTTCAATGAATCTCCGTCATCGATCTGCTCCACAGATCGGACGGTGCAGACTCTGACTTACCATGTGGTCCCTGCCATTCAAACCTAAATTTTCACCGTCGATCTGCTCCGTAGATCGGACAGTGCAGAGCGCTCCATTCCTGTGGACCCCCCCCATCCATACGCTATTTTCCAAACCGCGTGGTAGCTTCCGCACCGCCTTGGAGTGGAAGGCGGTTTTTCCCCGATGGCTAGTGATTCCATACGCTTGCCGCCACGCATCCCCTATACCTTTTTTAAAACCGCCATCCCCGCGCATTAAATTTATCCCCCGCGCATTAACGTTCGAACCAGGATGCCCAGCGAAATTGATCTCTGCCGTCTGATCTGCGCCCACTCATCCAACGGCTATCGCTCTTCGAAGGTGTCCGATGGATAACCAAGGTGCATGCGCAATAAAACAAGCCATCATATAGCGGCAATCACATCTCTTCCGTCGATCTGATCTGTAGATCGATGGTCCAAAATTCATCACCCATATTCCCTCCGTTTGAATTTCAACATCCCCTAATTCCATCTTGACCGTCCAAATTGATCCAGATTAATGGCGCAGTTTCACTGCGGGGGTATGCCCCCAATATTTTTCCTCCGTACACCCGGAACCCCTGCAATCATCCCCGACCGTCAATCTCAGCGCGAAGGATGATTCCATCTTGACCGTTCGAATTGATCCAGATCAACGGCGCAGTTTCACTGCGGGGGTATACCCCCAAGATTTTTTCCGTACACCTGGACCCCCTGCAATCATCCCCGACCATCGATCTCAGCGCCAATCGAAGGCTCTGATCTAATCCTCCTTCCCCCATTCTTTTTCGACCATTGGATGATGCCATCCAATGGCCCTGCTTCCTCCGCACATCCTCCGATGCAGATTGACCTATAAACGCAAGATTTTTTAATAAGTTTTCGCATTTTGCAGGGATTAAATCATTTGTTCGTGGTTTCCAAAGAAGATTCATGGAAGGAGGGTGACAACCCTCCCATATTCAATTCATCCACGGAAATCACCCACAGGATTTGAATGCACGTTTCATCCATGTTTTCTCAGGCATTGATGCCTTATAAACCCTGCGCAGCCCGACACGACAGCAAGAAAACCATGAAACAAGCACAGTAAAAGATTATCAGTGCCAAAGACCCGGATGAACCGGAACAGAGAATTAATGGACAGATTAGTGGGGATTATGGCTAAGACAGTTATCAGAAGCCTAATGCCCAATCTAAAACACAGTTTAAAGGAAAACCTAAAGTTTTTTATCAGGAAAACTCTCCACCGCCACACATGGAGGCAAATTAATTCCTCCCAGCGACTAAAGCGCCACCTGTGCCTCAAAGTATTCAATCAGGAGCCGAATTTATTGAGCAGGATCAGATATTTTGCCTCAACGCAGCCGAAGAGTTACTTCTGCCAAGAATTTAATGACAGGATGTCAGCAGAGTAACTCTAGCATCGCACAGAGCCTCAAAGGTCAACAAAATCTCCCACCGAGCTTAACTTATGAGTGTAAATCCATTAATACAGTGAAACATTTGTACAGTTTCTTCTTTGAGCCCCCCAAGGGCCAAGAAAATATTAACTCTGTATTAATCGTATTTGAGATCTTTTATCAGATGTCACCTTCTCATCTTTCTATAAATACTTCAGTAGAAGATGAGTGAGGGGTTGGTTTTCGATGTAATTGCTGAAGCATTGTAATTGTAACCGAGCTGAAGACTCTTGATTGTAAATAGTGATTCACTGGCTCTTGGAGCTCTACTTGTAACAGATAAGTTAGGTTATGAAAGAAAGATGAATTAACACACTGGACTTAAGGATTGTAACTGGTTTGGAGCATCAATACAAGTCGATTGATGGGATCCTAGTCTATGTTGACAGTGATGTTATTCTCATTGTAACTTGTTATTTTATTTCTGTTTTCATTTTTTGTTTCATTTTCTACTGTAAATAATAGTTTGAACAAGGTTAGGACCTACTGTATTCCAGTAACCTTCTCTGGCTGAAAAATCTTCATTTAAATTTTTTCTTCCAACTGTGTTATTTGAAAATGATTTAATTCAGTTTAAGCATAGGAATTCTGGCGTTCCCTCGTCTTATTGTCTTAGCTGAATACTATTTTTAAATGTTTCTTTCAGTATATGTTGTGTGAAGATGAACTGAGGAAGATATGGCACCTGCTAGCCTGCATGGTTGCATAATCGTCGAGAAAAGGCCCTTGGAATGTGTTGTGTCGGATAGTTTATTCCGGTTTCTACCAAATCTTAGGCCATTCTGTGTCATCTCTGTGATTGTCTTGGAAATAACTAAGTAAAGAAGAGCTAGGAGAGGATTTGTGGTGAGCCCGGCCCGCTAGTTTCTACTCCAAAAGTTTCCTTCAAGTTTCCCTTTGTTTTTTATATGTTTTCTATTGGAAGTGTATCAAAGGCTGGCTAGTTTCAAAGTACTTACCATATCCTAGTTTGCTTCTATGTTTTTCTTAAGTTCCTAGTCAAAGGCTGGCTAGTTTCAAAGTAATTACCAGATCCTGGGCTGCTCTTTGTTCTACATCTGTTTATTTCCCCTTCTTGATGTATCACTCCATTCCATAAATCAAACCTTAAAGAGATCCTTAGGCATAGATGACTCGCCCCATAGACCACTCTTGAACCTAATTTTTTCAATTAAATCCTCTTATGACTCCATAGCCCAATGGACTGAAAACCTGCAATCATCTTTCCTCTTGGCTAAAGCTTACTCTGGTTGCTTGCAACTTCTCACTTTTGAACCTCTTTATCTTTGGGAATTTTCACCTCTAACAGAAATTATGTTCAACCATCCAAAAACAAAGCTAAACCCTTGGTCTTCATAACTAGCCTAATATTATTACCCCAAACTTCAAAGACAAATCCATCTTTGCACTTATTGGAGAGATCCCTCTCTGGATTTAGGAGGGCTAGATCCTAGAATCCCAAAGTTGGTTGAAACGATGTTGTTTCTGTAATTGGACTCTGCCAATATTGCTAATAAATTATAGATTCCTAACATTTCTGGCGACTCCGCTGGGGACCAAAACCCAAAACCTTCATAAGACCTTGTGAGTAAAAATCATCTTTTTCAAGCACTACCAAGAAATGGTAATCATGACAAAACTTGTTTGAATCAGTGACAAACTAGGTCGACCCTAGGATTCTCATAAGACTTTATCTAACCTTGAAAAATCAGCTAGCTTAGCCATAAGAGTAGACTGTCTTTGTCTCACAACCATAGCTAATTTTTGAAGCAAAGTTAGGACATTCTTAGAAACCACACAAATAAAAAATAACTCAGAAAATACCAAAAATATTTCAGATTGGTGGTAAAACACTTACTTCTACATTTCGCTCTCCTTTGTTGTGTTTTACCTTATACTCTTAGACAGAGTCTGGAAAGGGCCAGGTAGCCTCCGAATCTCATCCTCTTTTGGAGGTAAAATATATGGTGAATGCCCTCCCAGTCAATCTCTGGTTAGAGTTTGTTGTGTTTCCGGATATCCTTGAAAAAAGGATATTTCTCAAGCACTGTGGTGGACAGTATACCTCTTAGAAAACATTCTAAACTTTCCACCTGTCGACTCCACAATCCTGAAAAGACCTTAAGACTCCACTGGGAAGAACCCTTATCATTATAATATCATTCAAATCCAGTTAGAGGACTATTGGATTAAAATTTTGAAAACAGATTAGTTAACCTCTTAAAGACTGTCATACCTGGTTGAACTTTTCTTGTTTACTAGGGTCTAAAAACACTAACATAGTGGCTCCTAAGAAGATTCATACTAGAGCCTATCCTGACCCTGATCCACCTGAGATAGTTGATAACCTAGAAAGAATCCTTAGGAAGTCTCCTAAGATAGAATCTTCAACTATTTTCAGATCACGCCTAAGAGCTAATTCAGTCCCAAAAATCTTTCAGCTCTACAAAAATCACAAGATGACTTAGTTAATCCCTTTAGGACTAAGTCATTTAGTGATTTAGATCAGCTAGATTCTGAGTCTTCACTTTCATCTCCTGAAACAAGTGAAAATTTTGGTAGAAGAGGAACAACACCTCCTGATTTTCATTTTCTTCTTAAATTAGGTGTCTCTCATCCAAGATCAGCTCAGCAATCTACTGTTGTTCCATCCACTTCTGTTCATCCTTCATCCACTGTTCAAACCACTCCATTTCATCCCACACCTCCTCTTGTCAATCCACCCCTTGTAAACCCACCCCCACCACATATCATGGCAGCATGGTATGCTCTCTTAGTCCTTCCTGTACCATTAGTCAACCTTCCACAGGACTATCAGTCCAAAATCCCATTGTATGATGCTAGCAATGTGATAACTGCATCACAACATGTGGATAAGATGAATGACTACTTTGACAGAAATGAAATTGATAATGATTCTGTCAAGATTAGACTATTTGCTCAGAGTCTGGGGGGAGAAGTAAGAAAATGGTTTAAAGGCTTAACCCCCAATAGTATTAATGATCTCCAAGGTTTCCATCAAACATTCTTAAACAAATGGGAAGTAAAGAAGAATCCTCTCCAATTTCTTGCTGACTATAACAATCTCCATAGGAACCCAGGGGAAAGTGTACAAGCTTATTGTACCAGATTTAACAGTGTGTATAATGCACTTTCCCCAAAACTAAAACCTCCATAGGGCTCGGCCTTAAACAAATTTCCTGAAGGATTTGATTCTGATATGACCTATTCGCTGAGAGAAAGAGATTTTGCAACTCTTGAAGATATGCAAAGGGGTGCTCTTTCTGTGGAAGTCAACTTAATGGAGAAAAGAGCAAGAATGAAGAGCAAGAAGAGAGTATCTTTTAGAGATGATAGCGCACCTTCCACTTCAAACTAAAAACTGGAGAAAATGATGGAAGAAATGATGAAGAAAATGAGCATTCTTGAGAGAGCACAAGCTAGTCAAAATCAAACTGCTCCTCAAAACAAAAACCAAAACCAGAATGTGAGAAGAAACCAGCCTCCAAACAGACCTAGGGAAGATGATCAGTAGATCACTCCTCCCTTTCATCAAAACTATGTAAGTGAGGTTGAGGAAACAAATGAAATAACAGAGGATAATAATATAAACATGTTGGAGGTAGATAATGATGACTTTGAGATTCATTCTGATAAGAAATAAGGTCTATACACACCTTATGATGACAAAAGAGATGATGATGAAAATCATTATCAAGACATAGAAAATGTCATCATAGAGACTCAAAAAGAATATGACCTTAGAAGCAAGACCAGTCAACAAACCCCCAACACCAAAACCCATGACAAATATTCTCAAAACAACACTACAACCAAGCCTAAAACAGTCAAACAAAAGGATAAAACAGTGGCTGTTAATTCTGGTAAAGGTAAAGAGAAAGACACTCAAAATCTTGAAAAACAGAGTGAAAACATTAGTAATACTAACACTTCAGCTAGTACTCCTATTACAACCGTTGTGTCAAGTGTAGATAAAACAAATCAGCAAGCTGTTGTTGCTGATAAAGTGACAACTAATAAGGCTGAAACAAGTGCTTTAAAGAATCAAAATCCTTTCAGCCTAGAACAGGAAATCTCAAAGATTAAAATTTATGTTCCCTTGACTGATTTAGCTGCCCATCATGTATATAAAACCAAAATTTTGAAGGCTCTAAACACATAAGAAAATGAGGACACTCTCAATCTTAATGATGACCAACCAGAGCTCATTTTTGGTCCAAAGATTGAAGGAAGATATCAAGAGGGACCGGTTCCTCCCTTTTATGTGAGTTTAAATGTTCATGACAAGATTCTACACAACGCTATGCATGACTCAGGGGCTTCTCATAATTTAATGCCAAAATCTGTAATGGAGAGCCTGGGTCTTGAAATCACCAGACCTTACAAAGACCTATACTACTTTGATTCAAGCAGAGTAAAATTTCTAGGGTTGATCAAAGACCTCTGTGTTAACTTAGCCCAGATTCCAGCCAAGTCTTTATTTATGGATATTGTTGTGCTGATGTACCCCCAAAGTATGGAATGTTATTATCAAGATCCTGGGGGGCTAAGTTACAGGGGACCCTGCAAATGGACATGACCTATGTGACTATCCCTGTTTTCAATCAGACTAGAAGAATTTACAGGGAGTCCCATATGCAATACATAGTTACAAGTCAAGACAGACTTCAAAACTCTCCTCTGTATTCTGTAAGTACAAGCCTTGATTCTTTTATCATGTTTAATGATGAAACACTTACTGAAAAAATCACTTTAACAGGATCGATGGATGATAGGGAGGAAGAGGAGCACAACACTAAAGTGTCAAAACAGTTTTCTACACTTGAGAATATTGGCAAACAAAACACAGGTCTTGATTCACAAGTCATCGGTCCATTGCTGTTAAATTTTGACAGCAAAGAAAAAATTCCTCAACATATTGAAAAACTTGAGGAATCAAATCATACAGAGGACATTCACCAAACTGATAAAACTAAAAATGATCCTCTCTGGAGTATGTATTTTGATGGGTCATGCCCTAGAACTAATGCTGGTGCAGGTGTCTGGATTACTAACACTGAAAGTCAACACACAGAATGCATTTCATGCAAATTAAACTTTCAATGTTCAAATAACATAGCAGAATATGAGTCCCTTCTCTTAGGCTTACATCTCTTGAAAAAGTTAGGAGCCAGGAAAATAAATGCATATGGGGATTCTGAATTGATTATTAGGAAAGTCAATGGGGAATATAATGCAAATCATCCCAGACTTAGGGCCTATCGGAATGATGTCATGGATATTTTGAAAACATTTAAGGAGTCCAACCTAATTGTTGTCCCAAGAAAAAGAAATCTTATAGCCCACAATTTAGCCTTTGCAGCTAGGACATGTCTAATGCCTTATGAGACCGAAGATTTCTCAACTCAGATAAAATTTAGACCAGCTGTGCCTAATAACAAAAACTATTGGCAGGTGTTTGATGGAGATAAACAAATAGAAGACTTCATGCAATTCAGAAATGAATTTGAACTGCATAGCTCAGACTCAGACTATGATACAGACTGCAGTGAGGAAAATTTTCTTGGTGAAGAAGAACCTTCTCCTGAGCTTGTCAATATTAACCTTCAGACTAGCAAACTTAGAAACGAAACAGAATTGAGTGCAGAATCAGAAATAGAGGAATTAGAAACTCTTCATTCTAAATATGAAATTTTTCCAAGTGGTCTAGCACCTTTAGAAGAGTTGTTTTATTTTAATGATGTGGCCAAAAAACCTAAACTGGAACCTGTGGAGACTGAAGTGGAAGAGTGCAACATAGGCAGTGAGGAAAAATCGAAAATGATCAAACTGTCCAAAACTTTTCCAGCTCACATTAAACTCAAATAAATTGATTTGTTCAAAGAATTTTCTGATGTTTTTGCATGGAGTTACGAAGATCTTAAGTCCTATGACACTGAAATAATACAGCACAAAATACCTCTTAAAGAAAACCAAAAACCATTCAAATAGAAACTGCACAGAATAAACCCTGTACAGCTGCCTTTGGTCAAGAAGGAAATCATGAAGATCTACAATGCTGGTATTATTGTCCCTATTAGATATTCTGAATGGGTATCTAATCTGGTGTCTGTTAGGAAGAAGACTGGAGAAATCAGGCTTTGTATAGATTTTAGAGATTTAAACCAAGCTTCATTGAAAGACAACTACGCTTTACCAAAAATGGATCATATTTTACATAGGGTGGTAGGGTCTAAAAGAATTTCTTTGCTTGATGGCTTTTCAGGGTATAATCAGATCTTAGTTCACCCTGCTGATCAATTAAAGACAGCTTTTACTACACCATGGGGCACTTTCATGTATGTGAAAATGCCTTTTGGTCTAATGAATGCTGGAGCAACCTTTCAGAGAGCCATGGACATAGCATTCTCAGAAGAACTAGGCTTCTTCATCATTATCTATCTTGATGATGTAATTGTGTTTTCAAAAACAGATGAAGAACACTTAGAACATTTGAGAACAGTTCTCGAGAAATGCAGAAATTTTGGAATATCCTTAAACCCTAAGAAGACACTATTCGGTCTCCAATAAGGTAAACTTCTTGGGCACATTATTTCTGAGGAGGGTATAAAGATAGATCCAAAGAGGATTGAGGCCATATTGCAAATCTCTCATCCTCGAAACATAAAAGAGTTGCAGTCTTTCATTGGAAAGATTAACTTTTTGAGAAGGTTCATCCCTAACTTAGCTGAGCTCCTTAGGAATATCACAAACATGTTGAAGAAGGAGCAAGGGGTAAAATGGACCTTGGAAGCAAAGACATCCTTTGAGCTGGTGAAACAAGCATTAACCAAAACACTGGTTCTGATAAGTCCTGATTTTTCAAAGGATTTTTATATCTTCTCATTTGCATAAGAACATACCATAGCTGCTGTCCTTTTACAGAAAAATCCACAAGGACAAGAGCAGCCTATTGCCTTCTTTAGCAAGGCATTGAGGGATGCCCCTTTGAAGTATAACATTATGGAAAAGCAAGCTTTTGCTTTGGTTAAGGCTTTAAAAGAATTCAGGGTATACATCCTTCACTCACACATCATTGCCTTTGTCCCAAATTCAGTTGTTAAAGACATTCTAACACAGGACCCAAATGGTAAGAGAGGTAAGTGGATTGTTGTTATTCTTGAATATGATTTAGAGATAAAACCCACTAAGCTCATCAAAGGCTGAGGTCTAGCTATATTAATGGCTGAATCAAATTGTGAAGTTCTTGATATTCATATGATTAATGCTTTAGATGACCAAGAAGAATTCTCAACTCCCATTGTTGAAGACCGTTTTATGAATTCTCCTTGGTATGATGATATTGTTTATGTTTTGCTCAATTTAAATACACCTCCTGGTTTGACAAAAACAAAGGCAAGGTTCTTGAAGCTGAAAGCAGGAAACTATTGCATTATAGATAAATGTCTTTATTGGAAGAATGCAAGTGGTCTATTGCTTAAATGTTTTCCTGAGTTTGATGCAGAGAAGGTTAAGCAGGAGTTCCATGAAGGAGAGTGTGGGGGTCATTTGTATTTGAATTCAACAGCCAACAAAATTTTGAGGGCTTGTTTCTATTGGCGTACTCTTTTTCATGATGTACACAAGATGATCATTGCCTGCCATAAGTGCCAACTGTTTGAAGGCAAAAGAAAACTGCTACCCCTGCCTTTGCATCCAATCACTGTTCAAGCTCCTTTTCAACAGTGGGGAGTTGACTTCATAGGAAAAATCCATCCACCATCTTCTGCCCAACATAGGTGGATTCTTACTGCCACAGACTATTTCACTAAGTGGATAGAAGCCATTCCTTGTAGGCAAGCCAATGATTCAGTTATCATAAAATTTATGGAGACTAACATTCTCTCCAGATTTGGCTGTCCTACCAAAATTATCACTGATAATGCAGTAGCATTTGGATCAAAGAGGATGGTTGAGTTCTGTCATAAATATCAAATAACATTGGGGAATTCCACAGCCTTCTACCCTCAAGGTAATGGACTTGTAGAATATTCAAACAAAAGCTTAGTGAACATAATCAAAAAATTGTTGGAGGACAATAAAAAGTCTTGGCACAAAAATCTAGTCCATGCACTTTGGGCTGACAGATTAACTTTGAAGAAATCTATTGGTATGTCACCTTTCCAGCTTGTGTATGGTACTGATGCAATTTTTCCAAATAGCCTTGGTGTACCAGTTATGAAGTTGATTCAAGAGTTTAAAACTGAAGAAAATGACATGACCAGAAGAATAAATCAGACCATTCATCTTCAGCAGACCAGAGAAGAAGTGTATAACAAAGCATTACAGAAACAGGACAAAATCAAAAATCTTTTTGACAGAAGAACAAAGGCTAGAAATTTCAAGATGGGGGACAAAGTTTTAAAGTGGGACTCAAGGAGGGAAGAAAAGGGCAAGCATGGAAAATTTGACAACCTATGGCTTGGCCCTTACTCTATTCATTTAGTTGCTGGTAATAATGTTTTTTTCTTACAGGAACTGGATGGAACAGAATTGTTTGGGGGTCCTGTCCATGGCAGGATGCTTAAGCATTACTTCTCTTGATCCATTTTTTGTTTTAAAGCCTTTTTATCTTTTTCCATTATGAATATTCCATCCACCATTGCATTCAAGGTTATGAAAAATCAAAAAATACAAAAACAAATAAAAGGAAGAAAAGAGGGCATAAATGAAAACAAGAAAGGAAGAGCCCCATGCCAAAAAAGAGAAACAAATCTAAAAGTGTGCAAGCTCAAATGCCACTCCTCAAAAACACACTTCTAGTTAGTCAAACTATTTAATCTTGACTAATTAGCTTTAAATTTTTCTGCTGATAGGATAGTGAATTCGATTTTCCAAACTGTTCAATCTTGGCTTATCAGTAGATAGATTAGGTTAGAAATTGAAGGTTCAAACAAAATCAAAATCTAAACCAAAGTTTCCAAAAGGAGATGACTCAAAACTGTTTTATTTTCTGAGTCACAGAAGAGAAAAACTGGTTCTAATTTGCTCAAAATCTGAACCAGGGAACAAGGAAGAGACAGCTCAAACAAAAGAAAAAACAGAGCTGTGAAGAAAAGAGAAGGCCATGATGAGAGACTTTCAGATCTTAAGCCTTCCATTTTGATTTTAATTTTCTGCAAATAATAATCTATGTGCAGCTTGTTTTTATGCCATAGATCACAGCAAGTCAAACAACTTAATCTTGACTTGATTGTTTTTAAATTTTTGTTGTAGAATTTAGAGAATGAAATTCTGTTGGACAGTTTAATCCCAACATAAAGTAGATTAGGTAGAGAAATATCTGAGCTCAACTGTTTAATCTGAGTTCAGGGAAAAATAAGGAGTAGAATTAGATTAGTTTTTATGCTTTCAAAAGAATAAAATGTTGTGAAAAGAGTTTTCCAATCCAAGTGCACTCTGATGAAGAAAAAATGTTAGATCAGTAGGATTGGGTAGGTAGAAAGTTGTATTGATGAAGTCCATTATTCTTTCATAACTGATATTATGTTTCAGAAGCCAAGCAAGATCATCCAGCAAAAGAAGAGAAATCCAAAGGATGAGGCACCTGGTCAACATCCCAGAGAAAATAATGGATCAGGCACAAGTCAGCCTCCCAGAGAAATGAAGTCTGAATTCTTGATGGCTTCAAGAAGGCACCATCCCCAAGTGGAGCCACTGTTAGCCACCTGTAAAATTTGATTATACCAAAGGTGGCTAAATATGTTTTGAGCCTTCAAGGAACAATTTTTCCTTACCAAAAAACTGTTGGATCTTGAAGACTCTTGAAGGCCTCATGCCTCTGTCCAAATCCCACACTGTTGTTTTTCATCCTAAAAACCTTTGAAATCCTACAAAAAATCCAAAGTCAAATACTGTTGCAGACCCCTTTTTCCTTTCCTTTTCTTCCAAACTAACCTCCTTTTCTATCCCTCCATTCACCATAAAAATCCTTCATTTCCACATTTCTGCTATTTCCCCTCACCAAAATTAATTTTATAAGGTTAAAAACCCACTTTTTAACCTTACCGAAACCTTTAATTCCTTCAAAAAAACATTCAAAAACCATAGAAAATGCATATTTTCTATGTTATGGGCTTAAGCCCGCTCGGGCTAAGCCTCTAACCCTTTCTTCGTCCATGCGCCCGAGCGCCAGAACCAAATGCTAAACCTGTCGGGCGCTTATCCTTTCCAATATTTTCTCCGCCCAAAAACATTAAAAAACCTTTGTAAATTCGTGTTTTTGGGTTTTTAATTTATTTCCAAAGTTTTCCGCCAGTCTGGATTTTCAATGAATCTCCGTCGTCGATCTGCTCCACAGATCAGACGGTGCAGACTTTGACTTACCATGTGGCCCCCGCCGTTCAAACCTAAATCGTCACCGTCGATCTGCTTTGCAGATCGGACGGTGAGGAGCATGCCATTCCTGTGGACCCCCCCCCATCCATACGCTGTTTTCCAAACTGCGTGGTATCTTCCGCACCGCCTTGGAGCGGAAGGCGGTTTTTCCCTGATGGCCAGTGATTCCATACGCTTGCCGCCACGCGTCCCCTGTACCTTTTTCAAAACCTTCATCACCGCGCATTAAATTTATCCCCCGTGCATTAACATTCGGACCACGATGCCCAGCGAAATTGATCTCCGTCGTCCGATCTGGGCCCACTCATCCAATGGCTATCGCTCTTCAAAGGTGTCCGATGGATAACCGAGGTGTGCACGCGATAAAAAAAGCCATCATACAACGGCAATCGCATCTCTGCCGTCGATCTGATCTGCAGATCAACGGTCCAAAATTCATCACCCAGATTCCCTCCGTTTGACTTTCAACATCCCCTGATTCCATCTTGACCGTCCAAATTGATCCAGATCAACGGCGCAGTTTCACTGCGGGGGTATGCCCCCAATATTTTTCCTCCGTACACCCGGAACCCCCGCAATCATCCCTGACCGTCGATCTCAGCGCGAAGGATGATTCCATCTTGACCGTCTGAATTGATCCAGATCAACGGTGCAGTTTCACTGCGGGGGTATACCCCCAATATTTTTTCCGTACACCCGGACCCCCAGCAATCATCCCCGACCGTCGATCTCAGCGCCAATCGATGGCTCTGATCTAATCCTCCTTCCCCCATGCTTTTTCGACCATTCTGAGATTAAATCCCGACCATTGGATGATGCCATCCAACGGCCCTACTTCTTCCGCACATCCTCCGATTCAGATTGACCTATAAACACAGGATTTTTAATAAGTTTTCGCATTTTGCAGGGATTAAATCATTTGTTCGTGGTTTCCAAAGAATATTCATGGAAGGAGGGTGATGACCCTCCCATCTTCGATTCATCCACGGAAATCACCCGCAGGATTGGAATGCATGTTTCATCCATGTTTTCTCAGGCATTGATGCCTTATAAACCCTGCGCAGCCCGACACGACAGTAAGAAAACCATGAAACAGACACAGTCAAATATTATCAGTGCCAAAGGCCTGGATGAACCAGAACAGAGAATTAATGGACAGATTAGCGGGGATTATGGCTAAGACAGTTATCAAAAGCCTAATCCCCAATCTAAAACACGGTTTAAAGGAAAACCTAAAGTGTTTTATCAGGAAAAACCTCCACCGCCACAAATGGAGGAAAATTGATTCCTCCCAGCGACTAAAGCGCCACCTGTGCTTCAAAGTATTCAATCAGGAACATAATTTATTGAGCAGAATCAGATATTTTTCCTCGACGCAGCCGAAGAGTTACTTCTGCTAGGAATTTAATGAAAGAATATCCGCAGAGTAACCCTAGCATTGCACAGAGCCTCAAAGGGCAACAAAAGCTTCCACCGAGCTTAAATTATGAGTGTAAATCCATTAATACAGTGAAACACCTATACAGTTTCTTCATTGAGCCCCCCAAGGGCCAAGAAAACATTAACTCTGTATTAATTGTATTTGAGATCTTTTATCAGATCTCACCTCCTCATCCTTCTATAAATACTTCACTAGAAGATGAGTGAGGGGTTGGTTGTCGATGTAATTGCTGAAGCATTGTAATTGTAACCGAGCTGAAGACTCCTGATTGTAAATAGTGATTCACTAGCTCTTGGAGCTCTGCTTGTAACAGATAAGTTAGGTTATGAAAGAAATATGAATTAACACACTGGACTTAAAGATTGTAACTGGTTTGGAGCATCAATACAAGCTGATTTATGGGATCCTGGTCTATGTTGACGGTGATGTTATTCTCATTGTAACTTGTGATTTTGTTTCTGTTCTCATTATGTTTCATTTTCTGCTGTAAAGAACAGTTTGAACAGGGTTAGGACCTACTGTATTCCAGTAACCTTCTCTGGCTGAAAAATATTTATTTAAATGTTTTCTTCCAACTGGGTTATTTGAAAATGATTTAATTCAGTTGAAGCATAAGAATGCTGGCATTCCCTCGTCTTATTGTCTTAGCTGAATATTATTTTTAAATGTTACTTTCAGTATATGGTGTGTGAAGATGAACTGAGGAAGATATGGTGAGCCCTGGTCCCATTTTTGTTTGCATAACTGTTTGATTGTTTCCCTTGGAATGTGTTAAAAGCTAGATAGTTTCAAAGTACTTACCAGATCTTAGGCCATTCTGTGTCATCTCTGTGATTGTCTTGGAAGTAACTAAGTAAAGAAGAGCTAGGAGAGGATTTGTGGTGAGCCCGGCCCACAAGTTTCTACTCCAAAAGTTGCCTTCAAGTTTCCCTTTGTTTTTTATATGTTTTCTATTGGAAGTGTATCAAAGGCTGGCTAGTTTCAAAGTACTTACCAGATCCTAGTTTGCTTCTATGTTTTTCTTAAGTGCCTGGTCAAAGGCTGGCTAGTTTCAAAGTACTTACCAGATCCTGGGCTGCTCTTTGTTCTACATCTGTTTATTTCCCCTTCTTGATGTATCACTCCATTCCATAAATCAAACCTTAAAGAGATCCTTAGGCATAGATGACTTGCCCCATATACCACTCTTGAACCTGATTGTTTCAATTAAATCCTCTTATGACTCCATAGCCCAATGGACTGAAAACCTGCAATCATCTTTCATCTTGGCTAAAGCTTACTCTGGTTGCTTGCAACTTCTCACTTTTGAACCTCTTTACCTTTGGGAATTTTCACCTCTAACAGCAATTATGTTCAACCATCCAAAAACAAAGCTAAACCCTTGGTCTTCTTAACTACCCTAATATTATTACCCCAAACTTCAAAGACAAATCCATATTTGCACTTATTGGAGAGATCCCTCTCCGGATTCAGGAGGGCTAGATCCTAGAATCCCAAAGTTGGTTGAAACGATGTTGTTTCTGTAATTGGACTCTGCCAATATTGGTAATAAATTACAGATTCCTAACATACCCCTTCAGACTTTATTAGAGACATCCAACGCTTCTAAATAAACCAAACTTGCGATAAGCCTTTGAACCCGGGCCCACGCCCATCGTACCATAGTAAACCTTGCGCAAGTCCAGCGTCCGATCACGGTTAGATTAGCAAGCATCTAGATCAACGGTGTATATGCATATCGCTCGACCTCCGATGCCGAACGTTAACGGGCGATGGCCCGTCATACCTATGTTAATCTTCGCGCACCTTCAACAAATAATGACCGTCCGATGACCTCTTCCCAGATCAACGGCACTCAACGATATCGCTGGGCATCCTGGGTTGAACTATAACGCGCGATAGCGCATAGTAAAAAAATGGTTTTATAAAAACGTACAGGGACGCGTGTCGAGTATTCTATGGAATCGCTCCTCATCCGAAAATACCGCTTACTCCGCATAGTTGGTGCGATAAAAACCGTAAACCACCTTTACTGTTCATATGGTCATGGTTCCGCTCATCCACGTAAGGTTCCGACGCCTTTTATTAGTATTATTATAATTAAATTTCTCTTAAATGATTTGCGTTCTGTCATCACCAAGTGTTCCGCTGCGCCATCTCCCATCAACTCCCTCATCAGACACAGAGTATTATTCAACCCTTTCAATTACATAGGACATCATTCGACTTCATTACAAGGATTCCATAATACACATATCCTAATGAATTCATTCTTCTCTGTGCGCCATAGGTATCCTCTGCCCATTATGAGATTAATTACACAGGTCATGTAAATTCCAGATTTACTCGAACATAATTCCACGGTTCTTCATCCACATACACAAATCTCGACTAGATATTCAATTTGTCCTGCAATCTATTGCCTTGACTCTTCCTAGCAGCTCTCCCTTTTTCCATCTCCTTTGCAAACTATATTAAACCCCTAATTCCTTTGCCAATTCCTTTTCCATCAATGAAAATATTTCCAACAATCTCCCCCTTTGGCATTGATGGCAATACTCTTCCTCTGATGGCATTACAGAAGCCTGTTGATGCTTTTCCTCCCCCTTTGACATCAATGGAAAATATTTTGATCAAGATCCTTTAAACCGATAATGCCATGCTTCCCCTGAGATCATGTTGCATCTTTAAACATAATATGACCAACAATTCATCCTTTTCATATGACCAATGCTTCACCCGATCCTGTGCATTCAGAGCACATCACAACCAAATTAATCTTCTGTTTTTAAGTAGACCTAGTCCTCTGCATGGCAGAGACTACTCCCAGTTTCTGTCTGAGATATTTGAACGCTTCCCTGGGTAGAGGTTTGGTAAATATATCAGCAACATGTTCTTTGGAGGAAACATACTCCAATTTCACCTTTTGTTCAAGCACTTGTTCACGTAGGAAGTGATATTTTATGGGAATGTGCTTGGTCTTGGAATGCATAACAAGATTCTTTGAGATACTGACGGAACTTGTATTATCACACATAATGGAGATAGGAGGTGAACATTTGATTTGAAAGTCTTGTAGGGTTTTCATCATCCAGAGAAGCTAAGTGCAACATGATGCTGCAGCCACATATTATGCTTCTGCGGTAGATAAGGAAATAGAGCTTTTCTTCTTGCTGAACCAAGATACTAACCGGGGCCCCATATAGAATGCACCACCACTAGTGATTTTCCGATCATCAACACTTCCAGTCCAATCTGCATCAGTGTATGCATGAAGAGTAAGATCAGCATTCTTTAGATACCATAGTCCAAATTCTTGAGTTCCTTGTAGATATTTGAATATTATTTTCACAGCCTGAAGATGAGACTCTTTTGGGTTAGCTTGGAATCATCCAAAAATCCCAACTGCATGCATGCTGTCTGGTCTTGTCCCAGTGAGATAAAGTAGAATTCCTATCATAGATCTGTATTTAGGTTGATTCACCGTGGGGGAATCATCATTAGAACTGAGATTTCATCCGGTTATCATTGGAGTACTTACAGGTTTTCAGTCTTCCATGCCATACTTCTTCAGGATTTTCTTGAGGTATTTTTCTTGTGATCAGAATATGCCATTTTTTTCTTGTTGCACTTGCAAGCCAAGAAAGAATGTTAGTTCCCCAAGTAAAGACATTTCAAATTCTTGCTGCATATCAGAAGCAAATTTCTGACTCATAGACTCTTTATTACTTCCAAAAATGATATCATCAACATATACAACCACAATCAATAGTTTGTCATTTTGAGTTTTTGTGTATAAGTTGCTATTAGCAGACCCTTTTGAAAATCCTTGTTGATGAAGATATTTGTCAAGACGATAGTAACATGCCCTTGGAGCTTGTTTGAGACCATATAGAGCCTTTTTAAGTCTACAAACTAGTTTTTCATCATTTCCCAAAATGAATTCTTCTGGTTGTTCTATATAAACTTCTTCTTCTAGATCACCATTGAGAAAAGTAGATTTAACATCCATTTGATAAAATTTGATTTGTTGGAAGCTTGAGAAAGCAAGAAACATTCTTATGGCTTCAATTCTGGCTACAGGAGAAAAATTTTCTTCAAAATCTATACCTTCTTGTTGAGCATACCCTTTGCACACAAGTCTAGTTTTATTTCTTATGACATCCCCATTTTCATTTAACTTGTTTTTGAATATCTATTTAGTTCCAATGAAATTTTTGTCATGAGGCCTTGGTACTAAATCCCAAGTGTGATTCTTTTCAATTTGATCAAGCTCTTCATTCATGGCTTCAATCCAACATTCATCTTTGCTAGCTTGACTGACATTGTGAGGTTCAATAGTGGACAGAAATGTCAGATTTCTAGAAGATCCTACAAGAGTCCTTCTTGTTTGTACACCTGATCCCTTTTCTCCCAAAATTTGAGATTCTAGATGATTCTTTTGAACATACCTAGATGGAGCCTTTTCAGACAAATCCTCTTCAGGTTCTTCACTGGGTTCACTGTTTGTATCATTACTATTTGATGTAGAAGGATATGTGTCATCATCATCTTCATATGTTGTTTGCTTTTATTCTTTTGGAGCTGCAGGAGACTCATCAATAACGACATCAATACATTCAACAATCTTCCAAAGTATTTTATTGTAACATTTATATGCCCTACTCCTAGAGGAGTAACCAAGAAATATTCCTTCATCTGCTCTGGGTTCAAACTTGCCAAGTTTTTCATCATTATTTTTGATAAAGTATTTGCTCCCAAAAATTTTAAAATGCTTTATAGTGGCAGGATTACCATACCAGAGTTCATATGGAGTTTTATCACTATTTATATGAACATGTGCTTTGTTGAGAATGTTTACTGCTGTATGTGCTGCTTCTCCCCAAAATGTGTCAAGTGTTCCGAAATCATCAAGCATAGCTCTAGCCATTTTTTGAACTGTTCTGTTCATTCTTTCTGCAACGCCATTCTGTTGTGGAGTGCCAGCTACAGAGAACTATCTTTTTATGCCATGTTGTTCACAAAATTCAAGGAATTCATTGGATGTATATTCTCCTCCTTGATCAGATCTGAGACACTTGATTTTTAGATCTAATTGATTCTCAACTAGTGCTTTGAAGATCTGAAATTTCTCAAATGCTTCATCTTTGTGTTTAAGCAGCCCAATCTAACACATTCTAGAAAAATCATCAATGAATAAGATATAGTATTATTCACCACGTGGTGAATTTTTCCTCATAGGTTCACATATGTCAGTATGAATGAGTTCAAGAGGCTTACTTGATGATCCTTCCTTGGCATTAAATTGTACCCTGGTTTTCTTGCCGAATTGGCAGGATTTGCATATGATATCTTCAGGTAGGGTAATATTGGGAAGATCACGAACAGCTTTAAGTCTGCTTGATTTGCTGATTTGAGGGAAGCTTAGATGCCCCAACCTTCTATGCCATAGCCAATTTTCTGAAGATTTACTCAAATAACATTATTCTTTGGGGTTCTTCAATATATACAGGTTGTTTGGAGTTCTTTTTCCTTTTATAATTGCCTTACCTGTATCAAGATCATGTACCACACATTCTTTTGAACTAAATAAACTTCAGTTCCTTGATCACACATTTGACTTACACTTAACAAGTTATGCTTTAATCCATCCACATACATGACTTCGTTATCTTTCACCCTTTCTTTTAAAAAAACAGACCCTTTTCCCTTAATGACCGCAGGAGTGTCATTTCCAAATGTAACATTTTTTTCTTTTTCTAGAGCACTATATGCAAGAAGTTTGTCTTTATCACCTTTCATGTGTCTTGAGCATCCACTATCAATGTACCATTGGTTTTCTTCATCTTCTGCAAATAACTTTATACCACAATTTTCAACTTGTAATTCCTTCTTTTTCCATACTTTGGAGCTTGAAGGAACATGTTCTTTTGGCTGAACTTTTCTCCTGCATTCAGATTCTTCATGGCCAAAGTTATTGCAATAAGCACATTCAACTTCATTTTGAAGAGGAGAAAAGTTGTTATAAGTATTCTTCTCTATTTCAATATCAATCCTTTTCTTTCTTGCTTCTCTTGTCATGATGGTTTTATATGCAACACATTGAACAACTTTATGACCAAAATTGTGACATGAGAAACATTGTCAATTGAAGAAGAAATTTCTACGATCATACAATATTCTATATGAATTTACTTGTTGATTGGAGTTTCTTTGAAAGACCTTCCTGTTTGTGTTCTGTGAATTGAGATGATCATGCTTTACCTGTGAAGATTCTTTATTCCCTTGCTGAGTGGCAGCATGTTGTAAACCAGCTGTAACTAATTTTAGATAATTTGATGCTGAAGCCTGAGAAGATTCTCTAATATACCCAAGACCTGTTTTTATAAGAGGAGAAAGTTGTACCTTGATAATCTCATCTAAGGTTTCAGATCCTTTAGCAAATCTAAGATTCAGAGTCTTTACTTTCTCAAGTTCTTTTCTTAGACCTACTACTTCACACTCTAATTTCTCATTGTGTTTCTCCTTTTCTTCAAGCTAATTTTTCAGAGTTTCTATGGTTATTTTATTCTCTTCTAAGAAAATTTTGAGTTTATTTTTTTCATCAAGAAAATCACTGTCTTCTAGAGCATCCACAAAAGTATCCTTTTCTTCTCTATATTCTTTTTCAAATTCCATAAGAAGTCTAATATCTTGTTCATATTCTTCCTCACTATCAGATATCCCATCACTATCTTCATGAGTATAGTAACTCTTCTTAGTGCTAAAATGATTCTTATTCCTTCTTGCTACTTCCTTCCCCTTTTTATGTGTTTCTTTATAAGGACACTTAGCAGCATAATGACCAACTCTTCCACAATCAAAACATTTGAAAGGAAGCTTACCTCTGAACCGTCCTGTGCCAAGTTGAAGTTTCTTTACAAAGTTTATCTCATCCTCTTCTGAGATATATCCTAATCCTTCTGGTTTTTGTACTTCCTTCCCTTTTGTAGAAATTCTAAAGACTGCTTCTTTGACTTCAGATGGTCCTCCTCTTCTCATTTCATATGCAGTTAGTATGCCATGAAGTTGCACCACAGTGAGATTTTGAAGATCCTGCTTTTCTTCAAGAGCAGAGACTTTTGATTCAAATTTTTTTGTTAGTGATCTTAAGACTTTCTCAACCAGAGTAGATTCGGTTATTGTTTCTCCCAGATTTCTCATACAATTTACAATATCATCAAGACGTAAAAATAAATTTGCAATGCTCTCTTCATTATCCATTTTTAGATTCTCATATTGAATTCTGAGAGTTTGAGCACTTTTTACCTTTGCATCACCTTCATAACTCAGAATGATTTTGTCCCATATTGTCTTTGCTGTATTCAGTTGCATGACTTTGACAAATTCTTATTCAGTTAGACTTCCCAATAGAGCATTGACCGCCTTTGCATTTGTTTCATAATTCTTTATTTCCGTCGGATCTCTTGGTATTGCAGCCGGATATTGATATCCTTGTTCAAAAATTGCCCATACCTCTGCTCCCAGAGACTGAAGATAGGATCTCATCCTTGTCTTCCAGAAGATTAAATTATTTCCGTTAAAGAGTGGAGGCCTGATAGATTCTATTCCATCTTGATTGCTCATCTTGCTTTATCTTCCTTCTAGCGGCTAAGATTTTCAGAAGGACCTGCTCTGATACCAATTGTTGGGGAAAATAATGAGAGGGGGGGGGGGGGTGAATCAGTATTTAGGGCTGAAGTATTTTTCTTTTCTTTCTCTTAAAACCTTATGTCATAGTACTGCATTCAACATCTATGTCCAGATATCTTATTATGTCTTTACTTAGAGCATTGCATCAGATAAGCATTAAGCATGAACAGAAATAACAGAACAAACCATTAAATATACGCAACACATATCAACACCAGGATTTAAGGTGGAAACCCAATTTGGGAGAAAAACACCGCTGTTGTAATCTCAGTCTTCAATATTTATTTATAGAGAAAACTTCGTACAATGTATACTGGTGCAGACTTATACCATCATGCAGGCACCCACCTGCAGAAGGCTACAACCTTCTCTCATTTACCAGCTACCACTGGAAGGGAGCTACAACCCCCTCTCTGAAGGCTTCGACCCTCAGCACTACTGCAGACCTCGTTTCATCAATTTTCATATGACATACCTTGTCAGTCAGCAGATTTATTTATTTTCTGTATACACACACCAGATGTCGTCTGTCATCCAACCAGAGATTGATCATCATCAGATAATATTCATGGGTGCATTGTAGTCTCAGATTTATCAGTTAAGAATAGAGCTCGCCCATGCAGATATTCCTTTTAGAAAATTTATTCACAACCCTTACAATGCACACCTCGTTCTATATTTTCCTTCTCCTTATATAGTTTTCAATTTATTAAAACCATGAGTCAAAAACCACGAACCGCTAGTGGTAATCCTTTTAGTTTTTCCCACGGGGCTTTTGATCTCTTTTTAATTTATTTATCAAGTTTAAAGAAATTGATAAATAATTATATTTACATCTTTTGAATTCCCAAGCCTTATATCTAAATTTTAACCCTTCGGACTTTATTAGAGACATCCAACGCTTCTAAATAAACGAAACTTGCGATAAGCCTTTGACCCCGGGCCCACGCCCATCGTACCATAGTAAACCTTTCGCAATTCCAGCGTCCGATCACCGTTAGATTAGCAAGCATCTAGATCAACGGTGTATATGCATATCGCTCGACCTCCAATGCCGAACGTTAACGGGCGATGGCCCACAGTACCTATGTTAATCTTCGCGCACCTTCAACAAATAATGACCGTCTGATGACCTCTTCCCAGATCAACGGAGCTCAATGATATCGCTGGGCGTCCTGGGTCGAACTATAACGCGCGATGGCGTGCAGTAAAAAAATGGTTTTATAAAAATGTACAGGGACGCGTGTCGAGTATTCTATGGAATCGCTCCTCATTCGGAAATACTGCTTACTCCGCATAGGTGGTGCGATAAAAATCGTAAACCACCTTTACTGTTCGTATGGTCATGGTTTCTCTCATCCACGCAAGGTTCCGACACCTTTTATCAGTATTATTATAATTAAATTTCTCTTTAATGATTTGCGTTATGTCGTCACCAAGTGTTCCGCTGCGCCATATCCCATCAACTCCCTCATCAGATACAGAGTATTATTCAAACCTTTCAATTAAATAGGACATCATTCGACTTCATTACAAGGATTCCATAATACACATATCCTAATGAACTCATTCTTCTCTGTGCGCCATAAGTATCCTCTGCCCATTATGAGATTAATTACACAGGTCATGTAAATTCCAGATTTACTCGAACATAATTCCATGGTTCTTCATCCACATACACAAATCTCGGCCAGATATTCAATTTGTCCTGCAATCTATTGCCTTGACTCTTCCTAGCAGCTCTCCCTTTTTCCATCTCCTTTTCAAACTGTATTAAACCCCTAATTCCTTTGCCAATTCCTTTGCCATCAATGACAATGTTTCCAACATTTATCGCATCCCTGTCCCAATCGCAATCGGAATTATGTTAATGTGTTACCCTTGCCGCTTTTGATTGTGATGTTCCGAGTTGATCCTGACCGTCCGATCCAATGGTCAAGATATGATCGACCTCCGCCTTTGGTTGGGTCCCACCTCATCACATTTCCGTTGCATGTCATGTATTTCCTTTGTATTTTCATTTTTAACAAAAGTTATATGATTTCATTAAAGTCTTACATTCCATATGCATTTCATTCGCGTTTATATATCATTCCACCGCTCGATCTCCTCCGTTGATATTTTCCCCCAGACCACGATCTAATGGTCTGCGCTGCATTCTACAGCCGAAACCCTATTTTCTCACTGTTACACCATATCAAAGCATTTTTTACCATTGTTTCGTGTTGAACCACTGTTACCACTGCCGCGCTATCACTCCGCCTGTCTCCGCTCCATCCACCTTCCCATTGTTTTTCTCGATTCGATCATAGGTTTCGTAGAGTACAAAGGTTGAAACGTCGCCATGATTGCACAATATTAATACAACGGTAGGTTCTCGCTGACAAAGGTGTAAACGAAGTGGCAGAGAGTTCCAGGCACGAAAACGAAGATAGATAAGCATTAAACCAAGTTCTTCAAGGCAAGATACCAAGGTCAAAGACATCATAGATCACCAGAGGATACGGATATGCAGAAGATATTGTACAGCAGGTTTTTCTACATCAGCAGAATGTTTTCCTCCCAGGAAGGACAAGTTTCCCATACGGTTTTTATTATATGCCGTGCTCCCGGGGAGATTTCTGCCCAGAACACAGTCCAAAGCTCTCAGAGCATTTGTTGAACAAGTATGGTAGACCATCCCTTCATTTATTTACCTTTCTGTTCACATGCCAGAGTACAAAAAACCAGAAATGCATCAAAGACCTATATGGAGTAAATGAAGCCTGACGAAGACCATTTTTTCCTCCAAAGGTGCCAAAGATTAATGCTCAGAGTTAAAATAGAATGGGCTTCAGCTCTCTCTTTCTTTTTTGAGTTTAATGTTTCATTTAATCTTCTACCTACCTCCTCTGCTTCTCTTCAGTTATAAAAATCATGAGAAAACCATTGTAAAGGTTGTTAATGAGATATCAGAGAACTGCAAGCTGTTTTTGTGAGATACAGTTCTGTGTAAAGTTGTAAGATAGGCTGAAGAAAGATGTATTCAGGCTGAATGTTCAAGCTGTGGGCAATGTTGTACTTGACTGGTGTTGTTTTTAATATGACAAGCACATTTCTTTGGATCCTGATCTAAAGCAGCTGGTGATGTTTTTCTATCTCTATGTTTTATTTCATTCCATTTCAGTTCTTCTGGTTTGCATCAGAAATCTGGCATAGGATTTGCCCTTGTTAGGCACCCTATGTTTCTGCTCTCCTTGCCTTAATTTTTTCTGCTAAATGTGCTATCTAAGGATTGATTTCAATTAATCTAACCAGTGTAGTGGTATGATATATTGCTAGCTGATGTATGGATTAATGGAGTCTGTTTTTAGATGTTCTTGTTTAGATTTAATTAAATGAGTTGAGAACACTGGGAGGTTTAGAACTCTGTCTTTGCCTCACTAGGATCTTTCTGTTTGAATTAATATTTCCAAGTTCCCTCAAGTTGCCTCTGATTATGTCCAAGAATTTCTGGAGTTAAATGACCTCTGACCTAATCTATAGACAGAATTGGATGGTTTTCCTCTTTCATTTTCAATCCTTAATGTCCCATGCCACACAATCATTTTAGGATCCAATGCTTTAGATGACTAGCCCAACTGAAAGCTTGCACATTGAACATCAAGTAAAACCTTTCCTGACTCCCTTGCCGAATGGCCTTGATGTTCTCTGAGTTATCTACCTTTGCCTAAAATATTATTTGCCTTACCTTGTCTTATATTGAAACCTTCATTCATGATTCCCAAAAACCAAATCAAAACAAATCAAACAAACGACCCTTGTGCCTATAAATAACCTAACATCTTAAACACTGAGCTTTAAAGTCATACACCTTTGACATTTCATAGAGAGATCCCTCTCTGGACCCAGGAGGGCTAGATCTTGAGGTCTGAAAGTGGTTTGATGTTGTCTCATCTTTTGGTCTTGCCAATCTGGACAAAACATGGGAACCCAAACAAGACCCAAAGAGGAGTGATGGTATATTGCAAATCAATCATCCTAGAAACATCAAGGAACTTCAATCTTTCATTAGGAAGATTAATTTCTTGAGAAGTTTCATACCGAGTCTAGCTGAACTCCTTAGAAACATGACCAATATGCTAAAAAGAGAAGAAGGATTTAAATGGACCATAGAAGCAAAGAAATCATTTGAGCTGGTAAAACAAGCACTCACTAAAACACCAGTTCTCATTAGTCCTGATTTTACAAAGTATTTATTCATTTTTTCATTTACATCAGAACACATAGTAGAGGTTGTCCTATTATAGAAGAACTTGAATGGACAAGAGAAACCAATTGCATTTTTCAGCAAGGCATTAAGAGATGCACCTTTGAAGTACAACATAATGGAAAAACAAGCCTTTGCCTTGGTCAAAGCCTTAAAGGACTTCAGAGTTTACATTTTACATTCCCACATTATAGCATTTGTGCCCCATTCAGTTTTAAAAGACATATTGACCCAAGATCCAGATGGAAAAAGAGGAAAGTGGATTGCTGTAATTTTAGAATATAACTTAGAAATCAAGCCCAGTAAGCTCATAAAAGGACAAGGACTAGCAAAACTTATGGCTGAATCCAAATTTCAAGCTCTTGATATAAACATGTTTAACGCATTAGATGAACAGGAGGAGTTGACAGCTCCAATAATTGAAGATCATTTTCTAAATTCATCTTGGTATGTCGATATTTTGTATGTATTGCTCAATCTTAATGCCCCTCCTAGTTTGTCTAAAACAAAGGCAATATTCTTAAAGTTGAAAGCTGTAAATTACTGCATTTTGGATAAATGTTTATATTGGAAAAATGCTAATGGATTATTTCTTAAATGTTTTCCTGAGAATGATGCAGATAAGATCAAGCACGAGTTTCACGAAGGAGAATGTGGAGATCACCTCTACTGGAAGTCAACTGCTAAAAAAAATCCTTAGAGCTGGTTACTATTGGCCCACCCTCTTTCAATATGTCCATAAAATGATAACTGCCTGTCACAAATGTCAAAATTTTTAAGGAAAAATAAAACTGCTTCCCTTACCTCTGCAACCAATCATTGTTGAAGCTCCTTTTCAGCAATGGGGTCTAGACTTCATTGGGGAAATACATCCTGCCTCATCTGCCCAACATAGATGGATCCTCACAGCAACAGACTATTTTACCAAATGGATAGAAGCTATCCCATCTAGAAATGCCACAGACTCAGTCATCATTTCATTCCTTGAAAACCATATACTGTCTAGGTTTGGCTGTCCTAGAAAGATCATAACTGACAATGCTACGGCATTTGGATCTAAAAAGATGGTAGAATTCTGTCATAAATATCAGATCATATTGGGTCATTCTACAACTTATTACCCTCAAGGTAATGGGTTGGTATAGTATTCAAATAAGAGTTTGGTAAACATTATCAAGAAGTTGCTGGAAGATAAAAAAAATCATGGCACAATAAGCTAGTACATGCATTATGAGCAGATAGATTGACAGTTAAAAATTCAATTGGGATGTCTCCTTATTAGCTAGTTTATGGAGCTGATGCAATATTTCCAACCAGTTTAAGAGTGCCAGTCATGAAGCTGATCCAATAAGTACAATCTGAAGATGATGATATGACAAGAAGAATAAATCAGACTATACATCTACAACAAACCATGGAGGAAGTATACATCAGAGCACAACAACTACAAGAAAACATCAAGAAGTTGCTTGACAAAAGAAATAAGGCAAGTGATTTTAAGATTCGTGATAAAGTTTTGAAATGGGATTCAAGGAGATAATATAAGGGAAAACATGGAAAATTTGATAATTTATGGAAAGGCCCTTACCTTATTCAATCTATTATTGGAAACAATGCATTATTTCTGCAAGAATTGGATGGAGCTGAATATTTTGGAGGTCCTGTCAATGGCATGGTTCTCAAACATTATTTCTGTTAACTGATATTTTTAGTTTCAGAGATTTTTCATTTTCATTGTATATAATACTGCTTTTGAATTTGAAAAAATAAAAATACAAAAACAATAGAAAAAGAGAAAAAAAGGACAGAAATAAAAGAAGAAGGGTATAGCCCCATACAAAAAAAGAAATAAAAACCTGAAATTGTGCAAGCTTAAATGCCACTACACAAGAAAGTACTGCTATTTAGTCATACAACCGAATCATGACTAGATAGATTTCAATTTACTACTGATAGGTTAGTGAAGAAGATTTGCCAAATTGTTTAACCTTGGCTTATCACTAGATTAGATTAGGATAGAAAAACAAAGGTTCAAAGAAGCTTAAATTCTGAACCTGTAAGTTTGATGAAAAATGGCTCTAATCAGACCAAAACTTGAGCCAAAGAGAAAAAAAAAATTGGTTCTAATATGCTAAAAATTTGAACCAAAAGAAGAAGATAGCGCTAAAAGATCAAAACCAGAGCTGAAAGAAAGAATGAAGGATGCTTTCTATTTTTCAGATCTCAAGCCTTCACAGTTCTGTTTTAAATTTTCTGCAAATAAAGTCTATGTGAAGCTTGTACATACAGCCATAGACATCATAGAAAATCAGACAGTCTGATCCTGTTTTGACTGTGTTAAAATTTCTGTTTTAGAAGATAGAGAATAAAATCTGTCAGACAGTTTAATCCTGGCAGATAGTAGCTTAGGTGGAGAATTAATGAGTTCAACTGTTTAATCTGAACTCATGGAAGAAATAAGGGTAGATTTAGATTATTTTACTTCTTTGAATAAAATAATAAAATTTTGATGTCAAAAGGTTTGCAAGTCCAAGAGCACCTTATGAAGAAAAAATGTTAGGAAAAGTAAGCTGTGTAGGTAGAATGTTTGGGAGAAATTTGTTTGTTGATATAAAGTACTGATCATCATTTAAAATTAGCATGATCAAGGAAGAAAAGGTTATCAATGGATAAGGCACAGTTCTACATTCTAGAGATAAAATTGTGAAGTTCTTGACACCTCCAAGGAGATGCCATCCATAAGTGGAGCCACTATTAGCCATCAATAAATTTTGTTACAACAAATGATGGCTAAAACAGGTCTTGAGCCTTCAAGAGATTATTTTCATAGAAAATTACTCATTCTTGAAGCCTTCTAGTGTTCTATAACTTAATATTAATCTTCACTACTGTTTCATTCAAAAAATTCATCAAGTAACCCTGCTGATATCAAAAGAGACTGTTTTTTAGGCCATTTTCCATCATTTCCTGAGCCTGTTTTCATTCATTTTTCCACCCATTTTCACTTATCCAAATCAACCATTATCCCATAGAAAGACCCTTTTTCCTTTCCTTTTACCCCTCATTTCATCTAAAAAACCCTTTAAACCTTATAAAATCTCTTTTATTTTGGTTTAAAATTTCTTTTTCTACCTATCGGAACCTCAAAAAATGCTAAAAAAACTCACTTTTTCGACCTTTTTCCACTCATTTTAGCCTAGATTTAAGCGCCTTTCGGCTTAGCCTTAGTCTCCTTGACTGCCATAAAACCAAGGCCCGAAACCATGTGCTAAGGACTTAATCTCCCATCGCAATCGCATATCAGAGTTTTCAAATTCTTCTTGCCTTTACCTGTTTTTTCCGCCGATTAGCGATATGGTGATGCGCTCATCGCATCGGTATTCTCTATCGCATCGACATTCTCTATCGCGTCAACATTCACCCTTGCATCGGCGATTTTCTATCGCATCGGCGCTATCACTTTTCATCACATCGCTCGCTTTTTCCCTGCCGATGCGATCCCCCTTTGTCTTAGCCCTTATTCCTAGCCCCTTATTTCTTCGCTCCTGGTTCCTTGTTCCTCCATAGAACCGCACCTTCCCCGCTCCTTAAGCCCCCTTCCCTTACCTTTTATTTACCCCCACGCCCCTTGTAAAGTGCATTTCCCTTTGTATTTCCTCCGCCATATTTGTTAAAACCCACATCGATCCCCACCATTGATCATCCCGACCCAACGGCTCTTGTTCAAAGCGCTCCTTAACTCTTTCCCTTTGTAAAAACTTCACTCCAATATAATTTCTTCGTGATGCATTGCTGCCTCTCTGGGTTAATCTGGACCGTCCATCTCCTCGATCCAACCGCTCAGGATCATGGCAGAGGCACCCGACCAAGGATTTTCCGTACTCCCTGGTGCCCTCGCAGTTAACCCTTTTGACCCCAGCCCAAATCATATCTACGGTTGAGGATCATTGCGGGCGCACACCCCCAAGACCTTTCCTCCGTACACCAGGTCCCCCTATGGTGATGTCACCTACCGATCCCACTGCTCAACGCCTCCGCTTCCTCTCATTTTCGCCTTTTTTTGATGTATTTTCCCTGCACAAATTTTAACCCTTTTACACTATAAACCAATGTTACCCAGCCCTAAGCCCCCCCGCTACACAAAAAATTAGCTTACGTCACTCCGGCCCCACCATTTTTTTCCTATGCCCATCTTATCCCCTCTCGCGCTCATCCACAGCCTTAGATCTTCAGCCCGAAGATCTAATGGCCGATTGCATCATTTCGCGCTCTATTTCACAAAAACCCTCAAACGTGGAAATTTCACGCGAAATGGGTGGTATTGGCCTAGACGTGTGTCACTCAGTGTATGGAATTGTGTTCGTTTTGCGCTTTACCACTTACCATCGTTTGTTAGCATGAATACCACCTGTGGTATTCCAAAAACCTCCATTTCCTCTATTCATGCCAAAACTTAAGGATTTCCTCTGATTTTCCTTGGTTTTGTTCACAGAACCCTCCGCTACATATGTTCCTTCTCTTCAATGCACGTTTGCCCTCTGCCAAGCCTCTGAAAGTAGTTATACCCTAATACGTAGGAATTTATAATGTTTTATGTTTTATATGTAGGTTTAATGGTGTTTTAAGGCCGAAAATCCTTCCCACAGTCCATAAAGAGACAGGGCCAAAGGTGACGACCTTTTGAAGCCCAAAAAATGAAGAAAAGGGACATTCAAGGGTTAAATTCCATGTTTCAGTTAGTGTATCATGACCATTGGCCGAACAATAAAACCCTCCAAGCTACCACCTATACAGCCAACAAAGAAGATAAAACTGCATCAGAAATTTAAGTTAAAGGATAAACACAGTGAATAAATAAAAAAGATGTTTAAAAGAGGCCTAAAGCTATATCAAAAACCTAATTAGTGTTTAAAGTGACAAAGTAAGACAAATCAGCAAAGGACCGCTTCAAAATGCCAGATCATTGAAGCAATTAATCCCAGAAAGCTAGAAATTCCACCCACAAGTTCATTTTCCTCAGAAGAATACAAATTGAATGCACAGTCAGAGATATTTTCCAAAGATAGCTCAGAGGTAATTACCAGCCTACCAAAAGCCTCCAAAGTAAACAAAAGTGACTGAAGTAGATAAAAGTTAATGTAAAATTGATTAAAACAGAGTTAAACATCTGAAATCTTCTCCATAAGGCCTCTCAAAGGTCGAGAAGAATTTACTCTGTATTAATTGAACAATTGGACCTTCTTTCCACTCCACCTCCTCAATTTACCTATATATATCATATAAGGAGTCTAGTATTGTTGTTGGTTGCATACTTATTGAATGTAAATAGCTCTTGAGGCTGCTGAAGCTTTGTTTTGTAATTGAAGAAAGATAGGTTGATATGAGAAGTTTAAAGTTGTAAAGACCTACTGGACTTGAAGATTGTAACTGGTTTGAACATCAAATATACAAGCTGATTTATGGGATCTTGGTCTATGTCAATGGTGATTGTTTTCTTACTGTAATTGTTATTTTTCTCATGTTTTCCATACTGTCCACTTTCTCTGATAAAGAAAAGAAAATATAGATTAGGACTTACTTCAAAGTAACCTATTTCTCACTGGAAAGTCTTTATCTTTATGTTTTCTACTAATTTTTTCTTTGAGGATAATTCAATATAGTTTAACCAGTGAAGTGTGTGGTGAGCCCATGTTTCCTGAGTACAACTTGAGCTATTGTCTTTGAAATTTCTTGAAAATTCTGCTAAGTAAATTTGAACTAGGGAAGTCTATGGTTAGCCTTGTCCTCTATTTTATCTCCAACATTATCTTTGAAAATTTCCCTAAGAGTATGCTGAAAGAAAGATAGGTTCAAAGTCCTTACCTGATCTTAAGCTACCCTTTCTTCTCTTATAGGTTTTCTACTTTCTAAAGGTAATTTTTTATATTACTTGATTGTTTTCTGAAAAGTGTTCTTTATTAAAAGTTTTCCCAAAGAATTCTATGGTTTTCCCTATCCTTTGGCTTGCTTCAAACAGTTAATTTTAAAGGTTTTTCTTGTTTAGAGAAGTTAATAGATTCTTAAATGGTTATTATCTTTGCTTCTTTCACAACACTTTTAATGTTCCATACCAAAAAATCAACTTAAAGAGATATTTTGACATAGATGACTTTCCCCATAGACCATTCTTGAAACGTTTTGTGCAATTAAATCCTTTTGTGACTCCATAGTCCAATGGATTGATACTTTTTATTACCTATCCTATGAGCTGAACCATTATTTCAACCTACTTATACCTTTACCCCTTAAAATACTTCCTTCATTTTGATGATATCCATCCCAACCAAAAAACAAACAAAACCCTTGTACTTCATAACTATCCTAATATCATATCATAAGCATAAAGACATATCTTTTGAAAACACTCATAAAGAGAGATCCCTCTCTAAATCTAGGAGGGCTAGATCCTAGGATTCAAAAGTGGTTTTGATGTAGGCTCTGCAGCGTTTGTTCTTTCCAATCTTGCAAACTACTAAGACCTAACACACATGAGGGGCCTCCTTCTAGAACTGTGTTGTCCCTTCATGAGGTACATTGAATCTAGACAACACTGTTGATTTGGCCAAGGTTGACCTAGTCTCACAGCTCAAACCCCTTCCACACCTGCAAGTGATTTATTTATGTGGCCCTAATTTATCCTTGTTCATATGGGCATTTATTTACTGAGTATTTTTAGGATTTTTACATGTCCTCCTTTATTCATTTATTCATGAAACATAAAGTAAAAAAAAAAATGTATATTCCTCTTGGCTTAGGCTAAGTAGGAATATTACAGTCCTCCCCTCCAAAATGTTGCTTGTCCTCAAGCAACTGAAAAGGTGAGAGCTGTAGTACCTCTCCTCCTCCATTGATGGCATCATCAATGATCAAGTCCTCATCATAAGACAAGTTCTTATCAAGCCAATACATCATGAATTGTTCCTCCAGGGTCAACATAAGATGTGCATAGTCCATCCCACCTGGAGTGAAAAAGTCAACAAAAATAAACATGGCTGGAGAAATGCTCCATCTAAAACATGTATCATGAGGTATAGGTAGAAGTTACAAACCATGTGGTACATACAAACTGCCCATCCTCCCTCCATAAAACTCCATAAATAATTCAACTATATCATCCAAGTATAGAAGCAAGACTACATATATGCAAACATAAATCTGAGCTTGAGGAGGTGGGTCAAAATCCCACATGTGATGCCAGCGCAGTGCATCACCTCCATGCATTAGATCAAGGTGTGCTAAGTGGAATTATCACCACACATTTGCTGCATGAGTCACCTTAACATGGCTGAAGATGTTAGATAAGTTTGGTGCCTTTGGAAAGCACCCATCATGAGAAGGAATCTCCATTTTCACAATAAGGGAGTGGCAAAGTTCAACATTTCTATTGGCCCACCAAAAGTCATGAGATCCACATGATCTCTCACTCCCTTTAGGAGTCATATCCTGCAGAAACATGGTAAAAGAATATGACAAATCAGAAGATAAGGCTTTCTCTACATGATCATATCTTTCACCATAAAAGTCCCTCATACACATGAAGTTGTGCATGGGCATTCCCCTCCTCTCAAAAGAAGGAAGGAATGGCTGAAATGACCATTGCATAGATTCCATTGGTTGTCCCAACTCCACATAACTCATGCATTCTTGAAAGTGCTGATGTAGTTCCTCCCTCAAGCCCTCCCAATCAAAGCTCCTCATGATCAGGGTATAGACCTCAATTGAATGCATATGGGTGAGGAAGAATTCTTCATGTGCCCCTTGTAGTATCTTCTGCTTGATCTTGGA
This sequence comes from Pinus albicaulis, assembly GCA_034641835.2. Classification (NCBI taxonomy): domain Eukaryota; kingdom Viridiplantae; phylum Streptophyta; class Pinopsida; order Pinales; family Pinaceae; genus Pinus; species Pinus albicaulis. The sequence goes on from CM076578.1 coordinate 55,041,224, forward strand.
AGATCTAGCCAAGAAGACCTTACCATGATGATAGATTACCCCCCCTTGGACTAAGTAGCCCTCTTCTTGCTACATGTCATCTAGTATCATACCCGTGTGGAGATCTTTGGAATACTCTACAAGTAGTTGAGATTTCCAATACAGATCCACATTGTTCAAAAATGACAGCGATGATGATACATCCATGGAAGTGCTTGTCATGTTGCTGATCTCCTCTTTGAAATTTCTCATGCCAAATTTGTGTGTTGGAAGGCTGATCCTCCCATTCTTCTCCTCCCATAGTGCAGATTCAGAAAAGAGAGAGGGTGATAGTGGCGCAGGAAGAAGATCCCCCTTAGTCTTGAGCTATCCCAAGACCTCCAGCACTGTAAATTGGTCTCTCATTGCTCCAATCCCTCCTGGATCTGGATTTGGAGCAGCACTTTGTGAGGCCTCCCCCACAAGATCTGAATCTGGTGGCATCCCAAGTGGCTTGCCACTAGATAGGAATATCTCTTGTAGCATTCTCATGAACATAAGATAAGGGACTGTGAGATCCCTGATTCCACTATGCAAATCCATCTCTGTTGTTTGTGTGGAAGTACTAGGTGAGGGATAAGTGTGTATGCCTTGAATCATTTGGGGTTTCCCACTCTTAAATTCATCCCACTCCATATGCAAAGCTTTCCAATTAGTGGTGACCTTCCCCAAAGTAATCAAATATTGGACACCCAGAATGATATTGGTGTCTAGTACGTCAACTACAAAAAAGTGACCCACCAGAGTGTAGGATCCCATAGTGACTGAGAGTGAGGGGAAATATTCAATGCATTGCATGGTCCTATCTCCTAGGACAAAAACAAAGAATCCCTCAAAAGTATCAGTGGTGATTCCTCTCCTTTGCACAAGATGAGAATCAATAAAGTTGTGGGTTGCCCCATTGTCAATCAATACAAATACCCTCTGATTCATGATTGAAACTTATACTGTTAGGGTCAAGTACTTAGGCACTCCTCTCAAAGATGCAAGAGTCCCACCTATTGGAGCAAAGGCTCCATGCCCATCTCCAGATGGTGTCGTTTCTTCCTAAACATTATCAGCGTTGTGACCCCTCCTTGGTTCATCATCTTCATCTTCCTCAAAATCTGAGAAGACTTCTATGTAGTGTGCTTTCCCAGCATAGCATCTATGTCCCAGTGCCCATGACTCTTGGAAAGTGAAACACAGTCTCTTCTTTCTCAACTCCCTCCTGATTTCAACATGAAGAGGCTTCTTGAATGAGCTATCCTTGGAAGGAGCAGGTTTTTCTCCCTTCCCTTTAGAAAGGTGAGGGGCCTTGCTCTGGAAGGTTGCCTTTGCTTTTGGCAAGGAATCTTGAAGGTCTCTTGCCCTCTCAATGGCATCATGCAAATTGATGGGCTTGGTATATTTAACCAACCCATGCAAAGGTTCCTCCAGGCCATCAATGAACATGTACACCCTCCTTGCTGTAGACAGATTAGGAACCATGACAGATAATCTCCGAAACTCAAAGATATAAGTTTCTGCATTCCCTGATTGATTTAGCTTTGCAAGGCTTATGAAGGGTGCTTCTAGATCCTTCCTGTAAAACCTCTCCACCAGTATTATATTAAATTCAGAATAGGTAGTCACATTGGTATGTCCCAATGTAGACAACCCATGGAACCACCAATTGTGTGCTTCACCTTTAAAGTGCAGCGCTGCAATCTTGATGGCTTTAGTCTCGGGGAATTTGTTCAAATGAAAGTAGATGTCTAGCTTTTCCACCCATGGCTTGGTAGAACTGGTGGATGACCCATCAAACTTGGGCAAAAATAATCTGCCCATAGAGTGATGTCTATCATGATTAGGGAAGTACCTATTGAGCCCCAAGATTGTTCTTTCTTCCATCATACTTCACTCCATTTTCTTCTTTCCATTGTTATCCCAGGCTCAAATGATCAATGAAATTAGTTAAAATTAATTTAAGAATGAATATCATGGCTAACTTGCTAAGTTTTGTGATTTTGTCATTGTAATTCATTTTGAACCGAAACTAGCTACAGAATGCAGACATTCCGCAGCTAGTTTCCAATTCTGCAGTTGTCTTCATGTTCAATCATGTTCCAGGTGTCCTCTCAGGAAAATCTACACATGGGTATATTCCACATCATGTCCTTAGCATTTTTTGCTCACCATGAAGAATGAATGGAATTCTGGACTTGGTTTTGTACGTGGGAACTCACACAAGGAGGAAGACTCCTAATAGGACAAGGACAGTCCAGATGTCCTTTGTCACTTTACGCTGCCATCTTTAGAGTTCTAGTAATATTTTTATATGAAAAGACAACGATCCCCGTATTATCTCAAGTTCTGTTATGAATATTTGTTATAAATGTACTAGGGAAACTGAGAGACAAGTTCTAGATTTTGATTAGATTTCATGGATTGACTGCTATATTTCTGAAGACCGAGGATACTCTGTTTTAAGTTATTTTCCTTTAATGAAGAAGACATCATTTCTCTGAACGCGTTGAGTTGATCTTGAGTTAGATTTCGTGCTACTCTAGTGGTAGAGGGCCCCTGCCTCCTGAGCGGCTTTACTTTCGCAATTTAGATAAGTATCTTAGTTCATTTTCAAGTTTTTTTTGAAGTTTGCGTTCATAGTTAATTTCATTAGTCATTATAGCTATACTTTTTCTAAGAAACTCTTCCAAAAGATCATTATAATGAATGAGAAATTGCTGTAGTGTTATAGATTTTATTTGCAATTCCTTTCGTTCATTATCACAGTTAAACTTACTCTAGCAAACTCTTCCAAGATATCATTATGATGACTAAGGTATAACTATGATACTGTAGGATTCAGTTTCTTGTTTACACTAAGTAGCATAGCTAATATTACTCTTAAAAGCTCTTCCAAAACATCATAACAATGAGTAGGAAATAGCTGTGATGTCTTAGTTTTTAATTGTATTTGCTTTCAGTTTTCATGTTTGCATTCAAATGCATTGAATTGTACAGCCAGAATTGTTCTAACAAGCTCTTCCAAAATACCATTCATGATGAACGAAATAGGCTGTAGAATCCCATAGATTAATTGCATGATAACTTAGTTAGGGCACTCCAGAGGCAAATTGCATTTAATTCATGCTCTGTTATTTCGTTTCAAATTTGATAATGGCTTGTTAGTTTAGCATTGTTTACTGTAGACTAGTAGCACTCTAGTTCAGTTCTAGCTTAGCTCACTGTATCTACATTCCACATTTAGTTACCATCCATTGCATATTAAATTGCATTAGTTGTTAAACTTAAATACCACGGCCTTCATTATTTACAAAACTTCTTTTGTTCTAAACCTATATTAACTCATAATCATCTAGACAGAAGATAGTATCAGTATAAGGCCTGGAGTACTTTTGCAACCTTTTTACCATTTCACAAACAAGCCTTTCTTCAAAAGACTATTCTAAAAGGAAATCTATAACTTTTGAGTGAGGTTTAGTGGTGTTAAACTAAGTTGCAGAATAGAATTAGGAGCTAGTTTTATAGTAGAGATCTTATGATGTTACAAATGTTCTTTTCCAAATATGTTTCAATAAACCTTTAATCATGGATGAGATGTTGTATCATTATAAGTTGATTGTTTAATTGTTTAGTTAGGAGAATTTTTACACTTAGCTGCCCATTTCTCAAGCTCTTCCAAAATATCTTTAATGGAATAATTGGACAAGTTAAGTTCATGTTGTGATTTATTTTCTTGAAGTCATTATCAAGCTTTTTATTTTGCTAAGTCATATTTTAGGTTTGGTTCTATCTCAGTATTTTCATTTGTCATTTGTCATCAAAAAATTAGGCTTCACTCTGTTTTTAACCAGTAGCTTCTTTCCTCCAGCATTTAGTTCTTTCCCTTGTGAACATAAAACCATAAAAATACCAAAAACATCATAAAACACTAGACACAACGCAGTAAGAAACAAACACCTAGGCACATACAGTGCACCACACTTCAGCAGTTTACCAACCCTAGTTGACAATTAAATGAACTCAATTTAGGAGACTAGGTTGAGCACAAACATTTTGGCGCCTGTTACACCATTTTTTGGTCATCTAACCTACTATCATTAGATGGATCCAAGTACACCATGTAAGACCAATTTTACCCTAAGTAAAATTGCTTTCACTATGTGAAATAACTTAATAAAACACATTTATTAGGTTGTTTAAGGTCTAAATAGGAAACCCTAAAAGGAAATATTAAACAAACCTATATTTGTTTGATTTTCCTAGTCGTGTTTAACCCAAAACAAAGAAATTAATTAGATAAATCTTTATTTATCTTATTATTTTCTAGGAATAATTATTTAAATCTTATTTAAATAAGATTCCTTGTTAAATATGACCAAATCACCCATAAATAATTAAATAAATCATTATTTATTTGATTATACTTCAACCACTTCCTTAAAATGATAAATAAATCATTTATTTATTTATTATTCACAAATAAAGGGATTTGACCCAAGTCAAATACTTTTTCCCTCCAACAAATATAATAAAATATTCTATAAAAGGTGGATCTAGATTTGGTTAATGTTATTTTAATCATGCACCAAGATCTAGAATGACCCAATATTTTGTTATAAATAGGAGGGTTTTTCCTATCATTCTTCACCTTTTGTTGCCTATTAGATCACTCTGGATCTATACACTTGGTCATATTCTTCATTATTTGTTGTGTGAGCTCCCTTTGAGTTCTATCTTTGTCTGGGTTTTCTACACCAACAAGAGAGAGAGATTCTAGATCTGAAGTGCTGAGGACTTCCAAGAACCCATCCTATTGAGGAGAATTGGATACACCTTCTTGTTTTCCTCCCAATACAAAAATTCTTTCAAAAAACATTGTTCTTGTCTTGTCTATTGGATGTATGGAGCAAACTCTTGATTTTACTGCTCAATGTCTTTCTATGCATAGATCTGGTTTTTTGCAGCACTTTTCTTGATCAACTAACTGCAGATCTGAAGATATTGGCAGCCATATTTGATGTTAGGGCTATAAGTTATGCGTAGCTAAAGTGGTCTTTTTTCGTACGCTTCGACAAAATATTCATACTAACAATTGGCGACTCCACACGGGTTTTCAATTACGACCGCTGTCGTTTTTCATATTCCTGCATATCCAGCTACTTCAGACCCTAGGGTTTCTTTTCAGTTTTTTTTTTCCTATTTTCATGTTGTTTTTCACCTATAAAACCCAAAAACATTAAAATTTCTAACTTCCGCGTGTTTCTGGCCCTATTTCGCAGGTGACAGACATCAGTCGCAACTGAGACGACAAATTTTTCGAATATCTGCCGCCGGGACAACCGGAGTTGGAGGTCGCACTTTTCAGCCCAAAAATTGTGACCTGGACTCCAGGTCGCAATTTTCAGCCCTTTTTCTGCGACCTGAACAGGAAAACATGTCAGAACCTGCGACCTGTGCTTTTTTCTGATGTTTTTCTGCATTTTTTCTGGGTTTTGCTGAAGCTTCTGTCAGGGTTTTCCAGCCTCTGTCTTCGCCCGTTTGGACCTGTTTCTGATCTTTTTTGCTCATCTAAGTGAGAACCTAGACCCCTAGGGTTTCAGTACCCTCCAATTTTGGTGGAAGATTTTTAGCTGTTTCAGGTGTCTGATTTTTCAGAGTTTCAGCGTTCCCTTTTTCAGATCTGATCCCTCATTCTCAGATCCCTTTAAATCAGCTCTTCTTCCTTTCAAACCACCTCTTGTAGTTTTTTTTGGACCTCCCTTTAGGACCTCCTCCCTGTCCTTTCTGTTTTTTGCTGATTTCCTCCTTTTTTCTAGCCACCTTGCCTCTGCCTCTTGGCTGTGATCTGCACCTCTTTTCAGCATCTTTCTCCTTTAGATCCCTATCCCTTTCGACCCTAGATTTATTGGCCTCTTTTTAGTGTGTTTTGACTAGATTTTTTCCCTCTTTTAGATTAGTTTTGAGAGACCCACCTTGTTGGGTTGAATTGATGCACTAGTAGCTGTTAATTTTCTGTTATTTTAGCATTATATATTGTTTTTACAGCATTATTTTCAATTACGTAGCACACTTTTTCTCTTGCTCTCAAAACGAAAAGGGTTTAAAAATTAAAATTAACGCATGCCACAAACTCACCCTAAGCGAAGAAGAGCCTGGTTTACACCGCCAGGCAAAGACTTTAAAATCAATTGACACTGCACCTATCTGCCCTTCTTTTGACATTGTAATCACTTGATTCTGCACCTCCTTGCCCTTGTGGTCTTTCTTCTTCCCCTTGTGTCGTGTTTGTGTTGTCATCATTGCGCCCCCAAGGCACACCTCCCAGAGACTTCTTGGCCTTCACCCTCAGTTTCTGGTCGGTCGACCTGCTCCGTCCCGTCGTCGTCGAGCCAGTCCCCCTCCGAGTTCGCACTTCGACTCCTCTTCTAATTCATTGGGTTCTCCTTTTACTTCTGGTTCTCCCCCTGTCACCTTCACTATGTCTGGTCCAGGGCCTAACGCTAGCGGTAATCCCGACCCTAATGCCGGAACTACCACTAGCAGAACCGCCACAGGAACTACCTCGGCCGCACCCTTGCTGTCGTATATCGCAGGCCTCAGCCTCCCCGATTTCAATCAGTTGATCAATGACCCTATCCGCCATGATGTTGGTTGGCCTGCTATGCCAACCAAGCTCCCCTCCGACATCCCTAAGTTCGAAGGCCTTGCTGGAGAAGATCCAACCAACCATGTCCGATTTTTCCACATGTGGTGTTCCTCCAATTCCATTACCGAAGATTCCATCCGTCTTCGGTTTTTCCAACACATGCTTACCGGTGAAGCTTCTAAATGGTATGTTGACCAAGCCACCTCTTCCCATACCACCTTTGCGACCATTTCCCAAGCCTTTTTATCTTATTTCCAGCTCCCTCTCCGATATGATACTGGTACGGAGCTCTTGACTTCCTTCAAGAAAACCTCTTCGACCCGCCTTTCTACCCATGTCCAGGAATGGCGAAGAAGATGGAGCTTATGTCGAGCCCCCCCCTTCGAAGATCGGGTTTATCTGGACTGGTTCCTTCGCACTCTCTTAGCTCCTATCGACAAAGATGTCGCCTCCCATTTCCTTCAAACCGAAGAAGCCACCCTCCAAATAGCCTTGAAATATGACTTGATCTATGCTCAGTCTGGTTATGTTTATACCGTCTTTCGTGACCTCCCCAGGCTCGGAGGAACTAACGCCCCGGGGGCATCTCATTCCGCCGACGGTATCGTTGGAGCCCTTTCTCATTCGTACGCTCAACCTCCTATGGGCTATGGTATCCCCCAGGGAGGCGCCAGCACCTCTAGCACTTTTCCCCCTCTAGGTAGCATGTATCCAGGATACGGCATGCCTCATCTTTTTGCCCAACCTCCTGCTTACCTCAATGTTTCCAAACCTAACCATTACCCTTATCCGCAGCCTGGTGTGCCAGCTCCTCCAGCATATGCGCTTCCACCTCCCTTGCCTCCTCCAACCCCACAACAGCACCTACAGCCCCCTCCAGGGCAAGTATTTGCACAACAGGGTGTGACTAATCCCCCTTCTTCTCAAAGAAGGCGGAGAGGAAATCCAAACCAATCTTCCCCTGGTACTCGTGGACCCAATCCTTCAGGTATTGACCCTAACACTGCTAACTAGCAATAGGGCACTCAGCCCAAACCGGACAGGCCTCTTCGCACAAATAAGCCTTGTTCGTGTTGCAGTGTTTATGTTCATTACACCCACGATTGTCCCCTCTTACCACAGATGCGGAAGATGTGGGAGTCTCAAGCCACATTGCAAGGACAACATGCCTCCCCTCATGCTCCCCCTAATGTGGCCACTACTCAATCAGCTGTGTTTACTGATATTTTCCCTCAGCAAGGATTCGTGGCTGCCCAACCACCTGACGGATAGGCTGCCACTCAACCTTCCCCTTCTGGTTCCTCTGATTACCATATCCTCATGATGAACTCTGATCCATCCCCAACCGTCGACCTTCACCTTCAAACTCGGTCTCGCCAGTACCCCAAGCCTCCCGCTCAGTCTGCCCCCGAGTCCCCTTCTTCCGGTTCTACAGAGCCTCTTTCGACATCCAATGGACCCTTACACATCCCTCAACCCAAAGTTGAGGTTCATACCAAGATTCCTAAGGGACCATTATGTCAAAATGCTGCTTCTGGTCGAGCTGCTCATTCTTATAGCATAGTAGATGATTTGGCGCAATCTCCTGCTGCCATTTCCACATTGGAACTCCTCCAGTCGTGCCCTTCCCAAAAAAAGGCTCTGCTATCTTCCGTGGGCGCTGTAGATCCTGCTGATGACCAAATTATTGTTTTCGACGCCCATCAATCAGAACATCCTCCTCTTCTTGCTTCCGTCGCCTTCCAAATCCCAGTCAAAATTTGGAATGCCAACGTTTCTCGGTGTATAATTGATGATGGGGCATCCACCTGTGTGATGTCCGCTTCGGTTTGGAAGCAACTCGGATCTCCTGACTTGGCCCCTTCCACGATCACCCTTCGAGCGTGGGATGACCACGCCTCCCAGCCCATTGGCCTTTTTCGTAATTTTCCTATCACCCTTGCCGGTAAGACTGTTTGCGTCGACGTCGAAGTCATCGACGCCCCTCTAGACTACAACATTCTATTGGGGCGAAGCTACACCTATGCCATGTCTGCTGTCCCATCCGCGGTTTTTCTCAAGATGTCTTTTCCTCACAATGGAAAGATAGTCACCATTGACCAGTTGACTTATCATGAGCCAAAGTCTCAGACCTCCCCTGAGACGACCATCTCTTCTGTAGCCAATAAGAAAATCGTCGATTCCTTGACCAGTGTCTCTCCCGGCGTCTACAAAGACTCCTCTTTGCTTGGAAATTTCCCTGGTCTCCCTCCTCTTCCTATCTCTGATCCCAGCTTATCGAATGTTTGCATGATGCAATCGTCTCGGGCAGCCCTTACGCCGCCCGCTGCGGCTAGCCAGCAACCTCAACCTCAACCTCGCCCACCGCAACCCACTCCTAGCCATTCATCTCATCCAACTGGACCTCCTCCTTCTGGCCCCTCTTCTACAGCTAGTATCCATGAACCCCTCTATCCTTCTGGATTGGTTCACCCAGGCCTTAGCCACCTCGGTGCTGTTCCGCCCGGCCATTACCCCTCTGGTCAGATACCGTTACTCATCCCACCCCCTGGAGTGTATTTGGTACCTGTTATGGCTACCCTCTCTCTCCCCAACCTGACCCTGGGTATACCTGTCTGGTACCTTGACCCTCCAGCCACTACCCCACCGGGTCACCCCAAACCATACCTTGCTTTGACCCCGGTTCAACCGGTCCCCACCACTTCTCCTGCTACTACGGTACCTCACACACCTTCGCCAGCACCATCTCCTGTTGCGACCGTATCGGGAAAAGGGGGCAAAGCTCACATAAAATCCAATAAGGACCACACCGCCCCGACAAACCCTACCCCTCCTCGATCGCCAAAGCGCACTATCCAGTGCGCTTTGTTCGATATTGTCGGTCACGCCACCCATACGTGTCCTGAATTGCCGCATCTCAAGGCCCTGGTCAACGAGACGTTTCCGGAATCTGATCTCCCTGAATTCTACGTCACTATCCCTGATTCTATCGCGAAACTCAAAACCTTGCGCACAAATCACCCTTGTGCTTTGTGCGACTTCCACGGCCATTACACCCACCTCTGTCCCCACCTTGACGAGTATCGTTCCTCCTTAGCCACGTACCGCCAATTCAAGGCTACGGATGACAAGATACCTTCTCACTTGGTTGCGAGTTCTACCCTAGTAGGACCAGAGGATCTTCCTACTCCCATTCATATTCCCCCTCCAGCCGCTGAAACAACAGAGCCTTCGTCCACCATATTTTACCTATCGTCATCCTTGAGAGATGATTCGTCTACCCTCCTACCTGCGGACACTCTTGGCTCCACCTCAGTAGAACTTGGCTCTACTGACGTTGCTCATATGAGCCCTTTTCCTCAAGATGACCCATCAAGTATTGCTACATCATCAGGTGATCCCCCTTCCTCCAGTCTTCCCATCTTCCAGTCGGATGAGGACATTATGGAAGCCATGACCCACCCTGAATTTCCCTGGGATGATATGCACCATCGCGCATACTTCCTCCCACATCAGTCCCATGACCAATATGATGTGGAGACCAAAGAATTCATCCCCCATACAGTCGACTGGTTCAAAAATCCCATCCCTGCACCCGATGCTTTCGAAGAAGGAAACATGGCCAATATCTCTCCTACCATTAAAATTGACATTTCGGTCAAATCAGGAATCGAAGAATATGTCACCTTGGGCGCCCAATGCACCCCGGAAGAAATTGAAGCTTACACTAAGCTTTTCAAAGAATTTCGCGATATTTTCACCTGGTCCTACTCCGAAATTCTCGGACTCGATCCCGCCATTTTCGAACACCATATCGACACATGGCCTGATGCCAACCCAGTACGTCAAAAGTTGAGACCCATTCATCCTTCCATACGTGATGCTATCAAAGCCGAAATCGATAATCTCAAGTAGGCTGGTTTCATTTACCCCATTGAATACATCACTTGGGTGTCCAACCCAGTTCCCTTCCTCAAGAAATAAGGCACCATCCGTGTCTGCACAGACTTTCGTGACTTGAACAAAGCTTGTCCCAAAGACAACTTCCCCACACCATTCATTGACCAAATCATTGATGAGTGTGCGGGGCATGAGGTTCTATCCTTTATGGATGGTTTCTCCGGATACAACCAGATTGTTATCCGTCTTGCGGATCAACTTAAAACTGCGTTCATCAGTCCGTGGGGAACTTTTGCCTACCGGGTCATGCCTTTCGGCCTTAAAAATGCTAGCGCCACTTTTCAACGAGCCATGTCTTATTGTTTCCATGACTTAGCTCACATTATCCTTGCTTATTTATATGACCTCACTGCGCGTTCTAAACATCGGGCGCAACACCTCCACGATCTGCGCACCATCTTCCTCCGATGTCACAAGTATAACATCCGCCTTAACCCGTTGAAATGTGTCTTCTGCGTCCCTGCCGGCCGTCTCCTAGGCTTCATCGTGTCCAAAGACGGTATCACTCTTGACCCTTTAAAAGTCCAAGCCATTCTTGAACTCCCCATTCCTCGTACCTTACGCCAGCTATAGAGTCTCCAAGGCAAAGCTAATTTTCTTCGCCGGTTCATTCCTGACTATGCCACCATCGCACATGGGTTCCTTAGACTCCTCCGATCTAACATCCCGTTTGTATGGGATACCTATGCTCATGAGTCTTTTGATGCCCTCAAGCAGGCTCTCACATCTGCTCCCTTGATCCGCCCTCCTAACTTTGATAGGGACTTCATCCTGTACATCTCCGTTTCCACCTATTCGGTCTCTGGAGTTCTAATCCAGGAAGATGACAACGGCATCGAGCATGTGATCTATTACGTCAGTAAGAACCTCGTAGGGCCTCATGTTTCCTACTCGCACGAAGAAAAATTAGCGCTGGCTGTCGTGTTCTCAGTCCAAAAACTTTGTCATTATATCCTCATGCATTCCACCAAGGTTGTGACTAGTTCCAACCCCATGGCTTTCCTATTGAGTCGTTGCATCCTCACTGGGAAGTACGCCCGTTGGGTCGTTATCCTTCAGGAATTCGACCTCGAATTTGTCACACCAAAAAGTAAGAAAGGATTAGCCCTCGCTGAACTCATTTCTGAATTACCTACCGGAACGTAGGACCCTCCAGTTAATGATGATTTTCCTGATGAACACTTATTCGCCATTCCTTCGGACGATCCATGGTACGGTGATATTCTTACTTACTTGCGAACCCAAAATTTCGCCCTCCACCTTGATCGTGAGGCTCGCCGACAAATCCGACACCAGGCTCCCTGCTACCTTCTTATCGGTGACGACCTCTATCGTCACAGTATCGATACTGTCCTTCGTCATTGTCTCACACACGCTGAAGCTGAACAGGTCCTCAATGCCTGCCATAGCGGCGCTTGCGGTGGCCACCTCTCTGGTCTTTCTACCGCCCAGAAAGTCATGCGCGCTGGGTATTTTTGGCCTTCCCTCTTCAGTGATTGCATTGAGGCAGTCAAACACTGTCCCAATTGCCAGCATTTTGCCCCTAAGGCATGAGCTCCCCCAGCTCCCCTCCATCCTGTCATCACAACTGGTCCCTTTTGCAAATGGTCCATCGACTTTATGGAGTGTCGACCTCCATCCGCTGGTAACCATAAGTATATCATTGTGGCGGTTGACTATTTCACCAAATGGGCCGAGGCTATGCCCACATTTAACAATACGGCCACTACCGCCACCCTCTTTTTCTTTAACCACGTTATTGCTCGATTCGGAGTTTCGAAAAAACTGGTCTCTGACCACGACTGACATTTTGAAGATGAGATATGGCGTGAGCTATCCTCACTGTTGGGTTTTGAGCACCAGTATTCCTCCTCCTATTACCCCCAAGGTAATGGCCAAGTTGAAGCAGTCAACAAGATCCTCAAGACCATGCTTCAATGAACGGTGAATAAGCACAAAACCAACTGGCATCTCATGCTCTTCCCTACTTTGTGGGCCTATCGAACTTCTGTTAAAACCTCCACCAGGTTTACTCCTTTCCACCTCGTTTTTGGAGAGGAGGCAGTCTTACCGATCGAGTATGAAATCCCTTCCCTTCATCTGGCCATTGAACTTCTCCGTGACACCCAACCTCTAGAAAAATGACTTATCATGCTTGAGCGCGCCTCCGAAGACCGTCGTGTTGCATTGCAAACCATGGAAGCGGCCAAAAAACACACCAAAGCTCAGTATGACTGAAAATTCCAGCCTCGTACTTTTCACGAAGGCAACCTTGTTCTAGTATATGACCAGGCCCATGATGTCCTCGATCACGGGAAGTTTGAATCATTATGTCTAGGCCCTTATGTCATCAGTAAGGCTCTTGGTAAGGGGGCATACCTCTTAGAGGACTTTGAAGGCAATCCTCTTCCTAATCCTCGCAATGCACTCTATCTTAAGAAATATTACCCTTACAATTTGCCCTCTGAAATGCACGTCTTCTTTTCTGTTAGATAGCCAACATCTTTTTGTTTTCATACTTTGATACCTCACCAGGACATAATTTTTCCACCAAGGATCACTTCACCTCTCCTCCAAATCGAATTTCTTCACTTACAACACTTGTACTTGGGGCACCACTTTGCCTCCTTACTTGTATTTGTTCGTGTTGATTTTCATCGTGAGTTACCATCTGGTACTCATGTTTTCATGGTCCCCCATTGGACCTTTACTGTGTGGCAGCACCATCAAGTCACCCTTGTTTAGAGCATCCAAGTTGAGTCATCATCGCATTCATGGAGTCTATCCCGAGTCCCTTTGTACCCCGCTATAGTCCTCCATCCTTCATTGCTTGGTCCCTCTCTTGTGTCGCACATTATGGCCTTCAGTCCCACTATCCCCTATCCCTCATGATACTGTGTCAGTCGCTGCCATGTAATTCATGTCCTTTATGCTCTAGCAAGGGAAGTCGTCCATTTGCTACTCAGTCCCCTCCATTCCATCATCATCATTGGTATTAGTCTGTCAGTCGCTCTAATAGTTTCTCTCGGGCCTTAGTTGAGGATCTCTCATTGCCTCACCTACGACGGACCTCCTTCTGTCGACATCAGCTCCTTCATTCCAGAGGACAGGTCTAGAGAGCGGTGTACCTTGGTTCCAGCTTCCACTCTTGTTCAGTGCCTCGGATCAGGCAAAGGGATCTCTCATTTCCCTTTGACTTGATTGTTTCTCCACTTTAGATCCTTTCAGCATGATCGAGATTCATATGCTCGATGGTCCAGTGATGTAGCAGCAGCTATTGGTGATGCCCGGGTGTGTGTGAGATGTCTCAGCCCTCATGAGGGGGTGGCTCTGCAGGTAGCCCCCCACATGCCCGGATGACCTCTTCATTGCAGCCTTCGATGCAGCTCCATATATTTGATGATGTCGGCCTTAGCCACTTGCCGCGCCTCTTTGATTTGCATGTATCAGTCAGATTTTGTGAGCCCTTCCCCGGTTTTAAGGGGCATTTGGGTTGTACTTGTATCTCCTGTACTCAGATATTATTGTATAAGTCCTGGCTGTTATCCCAGGCACAGCATGTATATGGGATATCTCATTGTATTTCTATCAGGATCATGTTTATGCCGGCTGTACTTTATGGTTCGGTCCATTGTTTACTGGACACACTATTCTTTTGTACTTTGTCTCGGAGGGCATAGGTATGCCTCCCCCACCGCCTTTAGCATAGGTACCCTCTCATAAAAAGAGACTTGTTGCACCTTCAAGTCTCGTCTCCTCAGAGTCTAGTTCTTCAGCACATTAGTCTACCTCACATTTCTCTCTCTCTGACTTCCCTTTTGATGTCTGGTGATTGAGTTCTTACAATGTACTTCGGTCATACGATTTTCTCCTAACACTCGCACGCTCGGGGGCAATCTGTTACACCATTTTTTGGTCATCTAACCTAATATCATTAGATGGACCCAAGTACACCATGTAAGACCAATTTTACCCTAAGTAAAATTGCTTTCACTATGTGAAATAACTTAATAAAACACATTTATTAGGTTGTTTATGGTCTAAACAGGAAACCCTAAAAGGAAATATTAAACAAACCTATATTTGTTTGATTTTCCTAGTCGTGTTTAACCCAAAACAAAGAAATTAATTAGATAAATCTTTATTTATCTTATTATTTTCTAGGAATAATTATTTAAATCTTATTTAAATAAGATTCCTTGTTAAATATGACTAAATCACCCATAAATAATTAAATAAATCATTATTTATTTGATTATCCTTCAACCACTTCCTTAAAATGATAAATAAATCATTTATTTATTTATTATTCACAAATAAAAGGATTTGACCCAAGTCAAATACTTTTTCCCTCCAACAAATATAATAAAATATTCCATAAAATGTGGATCTAGATTTGGTTAATGTTATTTTAATCATGCACCAAGATCTAGAATGACCCAATATTTTGTTATAAATAGGAGGGTTTTTCCTATCATTATTCACCTTTTGTTGCCTATTAGATCACTCTGGATCTATACACTTGGTCACATTCTTCATTATTTGCTGTGTGAGCTCCCTTTGAGTTCTATCTTTGTCTGGGTTTTCTACACCAAAAAGAGAGAGAGATTCTAGATCTGAAGTGCTGAGGACTTCCAAGAACCCATCCCATTGAGGAGAATTGGATACACCTTCTTGTTTTCCTCCCAGGTGCCCTTAATACAAAAATTCTTTCAAAAAAAATTGTTCTTGTCTTGTCTATTGGATGCATGGAGAAAACTCTTGATTTTACTGCTTAATGTCTTTCTATGTATAGATCTGGTTTTTTGCAGCACCTGTCTTGATCAGCTAACTGCAGATCTGAAGATATTGGCAGCCATATTTGATGTTAGGGCTATAAGTTATGCGTAGCTAAAGTGGTATTTTTTCGTATGCTTCGACAAAAGATTCATACTAACAGCGCCATTGCCGGGGAAGTGAAAACTAGGTAACCTTTGTTTCTTAACTCCCAAAAACAATGATATGCGTAGAGAGAGAGACTCAAGGGGTAGATTCATAAGAAGCAGAAGTAGAAGTTTGATTCCTAGAACACCACTTGTTTCACCTAGACCAAGAGCTAGTACACATTCAACTCAGACCCACATTCCATCCTTTACTGATCCTAGACTTCTAGAAGACCTAAGATCAGATATTCCATTAGAGAGACCTTCCACTTCATCCACTGAACCTGTCTTAGAAGAAGATCCAAGGACTCCTATTAGGGACACAAACTTTTCCACTTCCACAGAAGAATCAACCATGGCAGAAGAAGGAGGAGGAGGAGTCTTTAATGGAGAACACACATTATTTGGAGGGGGTAGAGGAGAAGGAGGTAGAGGTGCAGAAGGAGAAGGAGGTATAGGAAGAGGTAGAAGAGAAATAGGAAGCTCTTTTGGGTTCCCTATAATAGATGAAGAAACCAATACAACCATGAAAACCATTTCACCCTCTGTCCTTCCAAAATTCTATGAACTTAAAACTGAAGATCCTGAAACCTTCCTATTTGAATTTGAAATCCTGTGTAGAACTTATGACTACTTACAAGATGCTCAAAAACTTAAACTATTTCCTTCAACATTGAAAGGAGCAGCATTGAAGTGGTTTATGAGTTTGATCAACAGTTCTATTAGGACATGGGAAGACATGAAACAAGCATTTCTAGAGAAGTATTTGGATTATTGTATGCCATTCAATCATAATGAGGAAGTGTTTAAGATGTTACAAAAAGAAGATGAAAACTTGGAATATTTGTTGGAGAGATTTCATTACAACATCAAAAGAGAAAAAATGGAAAAATTAGATCAAGACACCTTAAAATCTCTTTTGTTGAAAAAAATCAGGGATGAATGGTTGGATATCCTTAACATGATGGGAAAAGGGGATATATCACAGCTCACATTACCTGAAATATCTGAGTTATGTATCAACCTTTCAAGAGGGAAATCCAAAACTGTAAAAGGTCCAAGAGATCCTGCTCTTGCAAGGGCAAGTAAGTCTGCTTCTGGGATAGTAAGTAGGTCAGAAATAGGACACATGCTTGATGATTTCAAATATGACATCTTAGGGAGTCTTAGTGAAAAAATAGACACCCTTAAATTACAAAACAAGAAAAAAGCCGAATCTGATGCCTTAGCAATCTTTTGTCCCAAATGTAGAAAGAAACATGCCTTGAGAGAGTGCCCTTTGGATGTAAAATTTGTAGAGACCTGTGTCATTTGTTCTGAAAAACATGAGACCAAGAATTTTCCTTCCCTTCCTGGTCTCAAAGCTGTCTTTCAAGATTAAACTCCTACAAATTCCACAGAATCTCTCAATTTTGTCTCTAGAAGGCCTTGGCAAGGACCTCAAACACAAGGATTCCATGATCAAATGTATAACCAACCTCCACCTTGGAATTCTTGGCAGCAACCTTGGCCTCAATTTCAAAGTCAATCTAGAGCTTGGGCACAAGGAGCACAAAGTCCCTATGGAAGATACTCTCAGTACTATCAGTATCCACCATCCTATCCACCATACCCACATTTTTCTCCTCAAAATCCTCAACAAAATTTTCAACAAAATCCTCAACAACATCATCAGAACCTAACACATCAAAATCAACCACTTCCATTACCATTTCCTCAAAAATCAAATCAATTGCCTGCTCAACCCATACCAAACCCCAACAATAAAAATCCTCAGAACACATACATGATAGAAGGCCAACAGTTTCCAACTTATTTAATTACTCATTTAGACCTTAGTAATGTTCAACTTAGGTCTGGAAGAATACTTGAAAAGAGGAAACCTTATGTGATCATACAAGAACAAGATAACTCCGAGGAAGATTCTCTACGGGTGAATAAAAGTCTTGAGGAAGACACATCTTTTCAAGACCCAAACACTGAAAAATTAAAGCAAAAAGAACCAATAATTTCATCTCCTGTATTAGAGCAGCCATCAACATCTACTTCTACACCTCCCTTTCCAGAAATATTACAAATTGATAGAGGTGTAGAAAAAAAAATTATGGTGCCTAATTATGATTTCCTAGATGAGCTGAGAAATGTTTGCATTAAGATTCCATTATTACAAGCCATCAAGGAAATTCCAATTTTAGCCAAAACAATAAAGGAGTTGAGCATGAAGAAAACAAAAAAAAAGAATAAGAGAGACAAAGAAAATTCAACTGGTAGGAAAAATAGTAGACATTATGATGGGTAAGTTGCTATTCCAAAGTATCTAGACCCAGGAAATCCAGTTGTTAAAATTCACATCAATGGAATTGAAATCCAAAACACACTCATTGATTTAGGAGCATCAATCAATATCATGAGTAGACAAATCATGGATAAACTGAAACTTCCTAATCTTCTCTTTACATCCACATTATTAAAATTAGCAGATAGATCTGTGATTAAACCTGATGGGGTAGTAGAAGACATTCCAGTGTCCCTAGATTCTTGGGAGTACCCTGTGGATTTCATGATCCTAACTCCTAAGAATAATCTAGGAGGGAATCCTATTATATTAGGAAGACCTTGGTTAGCTACAGCTGATGCTTTTATTAGTTTTAGATCCGGTGATATGTACATCTCTTATGGTAGTTCAACTAAGAAATTCACTTTGTATCCTCCAGCTAGGACAATTACAGATTTAGATGATACTCAATGGATAGAGGATGAAGAAGACCTACAACCTCTCTTCACAATTTCAGAAATTAGTGAAGATAATCAAATTCTGAATACTCTAGAAAACTTTGAATCCTCTTTAGAATACAAACATGAACCATTTCAAGAGGGATCCAACATTGAGTTTTTGTCATCAAGACAGATGTCTCTTCATTCTATGGATAAATTTGGTAGCTCTACAAGTGAGATATTTCCAGGCAAAACTTTGAACATAAACAAGAACCTAGAAAAATCTCAACAAGAAGAGTTAGTCAAAGTATTACAGAGACATTCTTCTGCATATGCATGGGAATACACTGACATGAAAGGGACAAGCCCCAAGACTTGCACTCATCACATCTATATAGAGGAAAATTGCAAACCAATCAGACAACCTCAAAGACGGATGAATCCAAATCTTAGGGAAATTGTTAAAGAAGAATTGCAAAAATTGTTAAATGTCAACTTCATCTATCCCATTTCAGATAGTCAGTGGGTTTCTCCTTTGGTAATTGTGCCAAAGAAAAATGGTAAATGGAGGGTATGTATTGACTACCGGGAATTAAGCAAAGCTACTCTTAAAGACCATTTTCCCTTACCTTTCATAGATCAAGTGTTAGATACATTAGCTGGCAAAAAGTACTTCTCATTCCTAGATGGGTTTAGTGGTTACAACCAAATCCAAGTAGCACTTGAAGATCAAGACAAAACCACATTTACCTGTCGTTGGGGTACCTATGCTTACCAAGTATTGCCATTTGGATTATGCAATGCACCTGCAACATTCCAAAGGGAAGTATTAGGAATTTTTTCAGATCTAATACATGATTGTGTAGAGGTATATATGGATGATTTCACAGTTTATGGAAACACATTTGAAGAAGCCTTAACAAACTTGGAAAAAGTTTTAAAAAGATGTCAAGAAGCAAATCTTTCACTCAGTCATGAGAAATGTTTCATGATGTTTACTGAAGTTATTGTTTTGGGGCATCACATTTCAGGGGATGGGATTAGATTTGATGAGTAAAAAGTTGAAGTCATCTCTAACTTATCTATTCCAAGTTGTCAAAAATATGTTAGGAGTTTTCTAGGATTTACAGGATATTATCGGAGGTTTATAGAAAACTTCACCAAGATAGCATCTCCACTCTTCAAATTACTTACCAAAGATTGTGAATTCAAATGGAATTTTGATTGCCAGTTAGCCTTTGAAACCCTGAAAACAAAAATTTCTGAAGCACCTATTTTAAGGGTACCTAACTGGAAGTTACCTTTTCATATCTCAACAGATGCCTCTGATACAGCTCTAGGAGCAGTATTGGGACAAAAAGACATGATTCCTTATGCCATCTACTATACCAGTAAAAATTTGACTCTTGCAGAGTTAAACTATATTGTAACTGAAAAAGAGTTTTTAGCTGTTGTTCATGCCATAAACAAATTCAGACACTATATAACAGGCTATGAAAATTTTGTTCACACTGATCATTCTGCAATTAGATACTTAATGAACAAATCAATTACTAATGTCAGAGTCATAAGATGGTTATTGCTTTTACAAGAATTCAACATTACCATTCTAGATAGGCCTGGAAAACAAAACACAGTGGCTGATTTCCTGTCTAGACTCCAAAACATCAAAGATGACACTCCAGTTGAAGATCAATTTCCTGATGAATATCTTTTTGAAATTTCTACTCAAACTCCTTGGTTTGCTGACATTGCTAATTATTTAGTTTCAGGAAAATTTCCTTCAATAATGAATGCAAGAGATAAAAGAAAAATCATTTATGACAGTGCAAAATATTCATGGGTTGCTAATGAGTTGTACAAGACAGGTCCAGATTTGATCATTAGGAGATGTGTTGGGGAAGATGAGATGCCTGAGATTCTTAAAGCATGTCATGATGAACCTTGTGGCAGACACTTTGCTGATAAGAGGACAGCCTATAAGATCCTTCATTTAGGATATTATTGGCCATCCTTGTTTAAAGATGCTAAAGAGTATGTGAAAAGGTGTGACAGTTGCCAAAGGGTAGGGAAACCTTCTCCTTCAGGTGAGATGCCATTACAACCTCAAGTACATATTGAACCTTTTGAAAAATGGGCTTTGGATTTTGTAGGACCGATTAGTCCTCCATCAAGACAAAAGAGATATATATTAGTTTGCACTGATTATGTTACCAAATGGGTAGAGGCCAAGCCATTACTTTTTGCTAATGAAGCATCTGTAGTTACTTTTCTTTTTGAGGATATTTTTACTCGTTTGGTGTCCCAAGGGAAATTGTTACAGATCAAGGAGCTCAATTTACATCAAGGCTAGTGGAGAAAATTATGGAGAGGTACAAAATCAGGCATAGAAAATCTACTCCTTATCATCCACAAGCAAATGGTCAAGTGGAATCTACTAATAAGGTCATTGAAGGAATCCTAACGAAGATTGTTCATTTACATAGAAGAGATTGGGTAGATAGGCTTCCTGAAGCCTTGTGGGCCTATAGAACTACATGGAGAAACACAACAGGCCACACTCCTTATAAGCTTGTTTATGGAAAGCAAGTTTTGTTTCCCATAGAGTTCCGGATTCAAACTTTCAAAATGGCAGTTCAGCTAGGACTTGATTTAACGGAGGCACAAAAGCATAGACTGGAGCAAATTAATGAATTGGATGAGATCAGACAAGATGCAGTTCAGAAAACAAGTCTAGTTCAACAGCAAAGGGCTAGATGGCATGACCAAGTACATCAAGGAGAAGAAATTCAAAGAAGGTGGCTGGGCTCTCTTGTTTGATTCAAAATTCAAGGATTTTCAAGGTAAATTTTAGACACATTGGCTTGGGCCATATGAAATTGTTGAAATTTTTTATAATGGGGCAGTAAAAATCAGAACTATAGATGAAGAAGAGGTCACTTTTCTTGTGAATGGTCATAGATTGAAGCTATATCACAAACCACTCTCAAGAGAAGAATTTGTCAAGAAGTTCCAGGAAAATAGTGATGTGAAGTTAATGAAGAAGAATCTTTCTTCTTCATCAACTTGATTAATTTTTCTGAAGTCATTTCTTTGAAAAAAAAAAATTTAAATAAAAAAAATAAAAAAAATAAAGTATAAACATGAAAACCAATCACTGATTGGCATGTTTATACAGAAAAGATAGGGTGAAAATCAGAGTCTTTCTGACACTCTAACTTTTCCATTTTGTTTATGCAAGCAGCTGTTACAAAATCATAAGTTCAGATCCATTGCACTTATGATCCATCTCATTTCATTTCATTCCATTTACTTATCCATCCATACTCCATTTCATTCATTCATTCATACTTCACTTCATTCCATATTTCATTCATCTCATTCCATACTTCATCCACCTCATTTCCATATCAAAATTTAAAGTTTGATGTCTTTCTGCAAATGAATAACACGTGTCATGAATTGCAGGCCATTTCTTATACTTTTCCACTCCATTTCATAAATTATAATCCATCCCACTCCATCATTCACTTCATACATATCCCATTATACCATGTTTCATCATCTATCTTCACTCATTCCATATAATATTCCATTTATATTACAAACCACTCCATTCCATGATTAAAATTATATACAGGTACATTCTGCAGCTAAACAGACATTCTGCAGCTAATCAGACTTTCCGCAGCCAGACAGTCATTCCGCAGCTACAGATCCTGAAGGTACTGATCAGCAAACATTTGAATTGCAACAAGATGATCCGATATATCCATGAACAAGAAAAATCAAGAAGGATTATGAAGACTCACAAAGTAATGATTTCCAGAGGAGAACAAAGCATACAAAGACCACAAAAAGCAGATGAAAAGAAAAGGTAAAAATTTCTGATTATAATGGCATATCATAAAAAAAAAATTTAGTATAGTTTTAGTTATGAATCATTCGAAAAGTTGTTTTGATTATTTTTATTGATCATGCCAAATATACCCTCCGCAAAACTTTGGATAAAAATCCTTCATTTCAAATTCTATACCCGATCATCATCTAAGCGGTTAAAATGCTGAAGTGATTGATTTTCTCACGTCACCCAGCCAAATTATTTAATGATGATTTTTGAATCTGTTGTAAAATATCTCCGTGATCTTTTCACTCATTGATTTGTTTTCTTCACCTCACTTCATTAACTCGTTCCGTAACCACTCTCTATTACTCCATCCCGTAGCCAACCCTTCATCATTTCATTATGTAAAACAGAGGTATCTCTATCACCATGAGCAGAGGTATATTAGTTTGAAAGTTGAAGCCACTGTCACCAAGAAGAAGAGGTATATTAGTTTTAAAGTTGAAGCCATTGTCACCGTGAAGAAGAGGTATATCAGTTTGAAGATTGAAGCATTGTCACCGTGAAGCAAGGGAGTATTAATTTGAAGGTTGAGGTCATTGTCTCCGTGAGCAGAAAGAGTACTAATCTGAATATTGAAGAAGAAATTATGGGCCTCATCGTAAGAACTGAACCAATAGGCACAAAATACCTGGAAGGATACCCTCAAAGCAGAGAAATGATGCAATAAGCAGGATGGCTACAATTCCTTGAGAAATTTAATGGCTTCCACAAAGAAGTTACTAAAACGTTTGCAAGGTCATTCAAAGGAGCCGAGGTTGAAGTAGGAGATATTAAATTCACTGTCACAGAGGTTTTTATTGCAGAAGAAACATGATTTCTTAGACATGGAGAAAGATGGTTTAAGAACAGATAATTTCATAATGAATCATGGAAGCAGATCCTCAAATCACCAGGTATGGATGTCACTGTGTTTAAAAAGGGAATTCCAAGCTCTGCATTAAATAATAAATGGAGAAACATGTTGCTTATCCTACAAAAATTTATCACTTGTGAAGGTAGATATGGTACTTTCTATGTTTACCATATTAGGTTGATAATGCATTTCCTAGAAGAAGAGATTAATTTTCCCTATTTCTTGCTTAAAAGTTTAAAAAAGATGGCTTCAAGTGTTCAAAGGAGAGTCCAATTCCTAGAAACAACTCTATACCATCATGGCTTGGTTAAGATTCTAATTGAACACCATTTAGCCAAAACAAAAGATACTTGGGATAATTTATTAGTGAGAAATCACTTTGAGGAACCAAAAGAGCCTTCACCTGAACATCAGCCTACAAAGAGAAGCAGAAAATGGAGAGCCTCTAAAATTGAAACTGATAAAGCAATTCAAGATAGCAGTGAAGAAATAATCTCTGAGAAGTTGACTCAGATTAAGAGACATCTTAAGGAAGAAGGGGTAATCAGAAAATTTTCCACAGAAAAAGGAGAGGGACCATCCCAGCCGAGAAGGAGCCATAGAATCAGGGGGAAACTAAGGAAAACACAGAACAAACAAACTGGGGTGATAAACATAGAAGATGAGGAAAAATCTATTGAAGAAGATGTTGAAGAAGATTTTGATGAAGAAGTCCCTGAAATTGACCTTGCACAGCAAGAAATTTATAACTATGTTGAAACATTGGAAAGGAAAGCTTCAAAGAGTAGAGATAGAACCCCTAGTCCTCCACTGTCCGAAATAGATGTGTTAAGAAGAGATAGGTACGATCTGGAAGTACTTAATAGACATATCAGGACTAAGAATGATATTTTGAAGGAACAAGTTAAACTAAAAACCAGTATGAACTCAACCCTGTCTCTACAAATGGACAAAGTGGAAAAGGCTAATAAAAAGTTGAAAAAGAGGAACAAGAAGTTAATCAAGGCACTTACCAATTTAAGGTTCAAGTTAGTCATCAGGAAGCCCAGAAGGCCTTTAACTTCCAGGGAAAGAAGAAGGAGAGGGTTGGATGTTCTTGCAGAAGTCTCTGAGTTTATGGAATAAGTTGCATGAGGACATGCAAGAAGTCAGTAGTGGGGGTATGTTGAACCCCAAGATTGTTCTTTCTTCCATCATACTTCACTCCATTTTATTTTTTCCATTGTTATCCCAGGCTCAAATGATCAATGAAATTAGTTAAAATTACTTTAAGAATGAATATCATGGCTAACTTGCTAAGTTTTGTGATTTTGTCATTGTAATGCATTTTGAACCGAAACTAGCTACAGAATGCAGACATTCCGTAGCTAGCTGCCAATTCTGCAGCTGTCTTCACATTCAAGCATGTTCCAGGTGTCCTCTCAGGAAAAGCTACACATGGGTATATTCCACATCATGTCCTCAGCGTTTGTTGCTCACCATGAAGAATGAATGGAATTCTGGACGTGGTTTTGTACGTGGGAACTCACACAAAGAGGTAGACTCCTAATAGGAAAAGGACAGTCCAGATGTCCTTTGTCACTTTACGCTGCCATCTTTAGAGTTCTAGTACTATTTTGATATGAAAAGACAATTATCCCCGTATTATCTCAAGTTCTGTTATAAAGATTTGTTATAAATGTACTCGGGAAACCGAGAGACAAGTTCTAGATTTTGATTAGATTTCGTGGATTGACTGCTATATTTCTGAAGACCGAGGATACTATGTTTTAATTTATTTTCCTTTAATGAAGAAGACATCATCTCTCTGAACGCGTTGAGTCGATCTTGAGTTAGATTTCGTGCTACTCTGGTGGTAGAGGGCCCGTGCCTCCTGAGCGGCTTTACTTTCGCAATTTAGATAAGTATATTAGTTCGTTTTCAAGTTTTTTTTGAATTTTGCGTTCATAGTTAATTTCATTAGTCATTATAGCTATACTTGTTCTAAGAAACTCTTCCAAAAGATCATTATAATGAATGAGAAATGGTTGTAGTGTTATAGATTTTATTTGCAATTCCTTTCGTTCATTATCACAGTTAAACTTACTCTAGTAAACTCTTCCAAGATATCATTATGATGACTAAGGTATAACTGTGATACTGTAGGATTCAGTTTCTTGTTTACACTAAGTAGCATATCTAATATTACTCTTAAAAGCTCTTCCAAAACATCATAACAATGAGTATGAAATAGCTGTGATGTCTTAGTTTTTAATTGTATTTGCTTTCAGTTTTCATGTTTTCATTCAAATGCATTGAATTGTACAGCCAGGATTGTTCTAACAAGCTCTTCCAAAATACCATTCATGATGAACGAAATAGGCTGTAGAATCCCATAGATTAATTGCATGATAAATTAGTTAGGGCACTCCAGAGGAAAATTGGATTTAATTCATGCTCTGTTATTTCGTTTCAAGTTTGATAATGGCTTGTTAGTTTAGCACTGTTTACTGTAGACTAGTAGCACTCTAGTTCAGTTCTAGTTTAGCTCACTGTATTTACATTCCACGTTTAGTTGCCATCCATTGCATATTAAATTGCATTATTTGTTAAACTTAAATACCACGGCCTTCATTATTTACAAAAATTCTTTTGTTCTAAACCTATATTAACTCATAATCATCTAGACAGAAGATAGTATCAGTATAAGTCCTGGAGTACTTTTGCAACCTTTTTACCATTTCAAAAACAAGCCTTTCTTCAAAAGACTATTCTAAAAGGAAATCTATAACTTTTGAGTGAGGTTTAGTGGTGTTAAACTAAGTTGCAAAACATAATTAGGAGCTAGTTTTAGAGTAGAGATCTTATGATGTTACAAATGTTCTTTTCCAAATATGTTTCAAAAAACCTTTAATCATGGATGAGATGTTGTATCATTATAAGTTGATTGTTTAATTGTTTAGTTAGGAGAATTTTTACACTTAGCTGCCCATTCCTCAAGCTCTTCCAAAATATCTTTAATGAAAGAATTGGACAAGTTAAGTTCATGTTGTGATTTATTTTCTTGAAGTCATTATCAAGCTTTGTATTTTGCTAAGTCATAGTTTAGGTTTGGTTCTGTCTCAGTATTTTCATTTGTCATTTGTCATCAACAAATTAGGCTTCACTCTATTTTTAACCAGTAGCTTCTTTCCACCAGCATTTAGTTCTTTCCCTTGTGAACATAAAACCGTAAAAAGACCAAAAACATCATAAAACACTAGACACAACGCAGTAAGAAACAAACACCTAGGCACATACAGTGCACCACACTTCAGCAGTTTACCAACCCTGGTTGACAATTAAATGAACTCAATTTAGGAGACTAGGTTGAGCACAAACAGTACCCACCATCTCTATACTGATGTCTTGGCTTGATCTTGTCCTTGAGGTGAAAAAACTCTTGGAAACTCAAGTGGTCCTTGAATCTTTGATTTTGAGAATGATATTCCACAAATTATTCTTCAAGGGATGCTTGCTCTGGTGGTCCTTCATTATCCACAGCCAAGAAGGTAGGCATGGTGGAGCGTTGTGGAGATTGTGGTTGATTCACTGGCTGACCAGTCCAATGATGATATATTCCAGAGCTTTCCCCAGGATAAAATCTCCCAGGATATTCACTCAGACTTTCCATCCTCATTTCTTTGATCTCTCTAGAAATATCTTGCATGGCCACCAAAATAGTTCTTGCAAACTCTTCTCCTTCTTTATCACTTGCAGTTTCAGGGGTTTTACCCTTGTCTTGATCATCAGTAATGTAATCAAAATTCTGGTGAATTATATTCTGATACCTCTTCTCCCTCTCAGTAAGAGTTTCATATTATTTTGAATGCAACATGGTTGTGGTTCTCCAATGAAAGCACAGGCTGTGCCAAGAAAGGAGCTTTGATACCACTGTAATATTCCAAAATTGGAACAACATAACAAGCTTGCTGAAAAAATGCACTCCTAGGATATTGATGCATAGAAATGAGTTTATGGCCCTCAGATCCCTTATATTAGTATATTTGGATTCTATATCCAAAAGGGGAGCAAAAACAAATCAAACTAGGTGTGGTAAACAGATCTCCCACCACCTAGTCTAGCTGAAAAACACCCTACAAGAGGGGCTGCAGCTATGCACAAAAAACTGCTTCAAAAATAGCACAATCTTGGAAAGAATGATTAGGAGGCCATCAAATATGATCAATTTATGAGTATAAAGCAGAAAATCAGAATTACAATGATGCTCTTACATTATACAGTACAATACATGAGACAATAGAGTAAGAGATCTTCAGAAAAGAAGGTTGCAACTCATATATAAACTGCAAAATGGCTTAACAACATTATTTTAAGGAGTTGCAGTAGATAAATATTAAATCTCAAATCTACGAAAGATTTGTGGACAAAAAATCAGATCCATTTCAGATCTGTAATCTAGAAAAACTTATTTACAAGATCCCCTTTGGGTTTTGACCAAATCATGCATTACAAAGAGTAGATCTGAGTTTTAAGTTGCAAAACTGAAAAATGAATCAGAAATTTTTGAAGATGAATTTACATTGAAATAGATCAGATATAAATAGAACATGGATCAGCAAGCTAATCCATGGATCACCAAAGTGAAAGGCAAAGCCTGCCACCAGAGATCTCTCATCAAAAATGGGTTCAAAACACCCTGCAAACCCTCCACTGAAAATAATGCAGTTCCTCAAGGAAAAATGCATTGTAGCTTGAATAACAAAGATGGCCTGATGCCAAGATAAAAATCTAAAGCTCAAACAGTGGATGCACTATTCCAGGAGGTTAAAAGACACACTCACTGAGAATAAGCTCCAATACAAACTAGATCTAAAGAGATCTAGAGTTCCACTTGCTACAGCCTATAAAAGCAAACAAACCCTCACTAGATATGCGTTGCAGTTGGAAGTAGAGCTTGGCCCAAAGCATGATAGTGGATCAAATTAGCAATACTCCTCCAAGAATCGTCAATGGAAGAGGTGAAATCCTTGCATAGGAACTCCAAGTGCTAAGAAACACAATTCTCCACTAAACAGCAGAGAATAGTATTTGTCTAAACAGATTAGATATTCAGAAATATAGACAATCAATAACCTTCTCTTCCTTCCTTCCCCTTACTTTTATAAGATGAAAGCCTTTTCAAACCCTAAACCACCTTGACGAGTTAGCTCCTTTCACATGAGGGGATTCCTTCTAGAACTGCGTTGTCCCTTCATGAGGTACATTGAATCTAGATAGCGCTGTAGATTTGGTCAAGGTTGACTCAGTCTCACAGCTCAAACCCTTTTCACACCTCCAGGTGATTTATTTACATGGCCCTGATTTATCCTTGTTCATATGGGCATTGACTTATTTAGTCTTTTCAGGAGCTTTACATGTCCTACTTTATTCATTTATTCATGCAACAGAAAGTAAAACAAAAAATGTATATTCCTCTTAGCTTAGGCTAAGTAGGAATATTACAGCAAATGAGAAAAATGGACAATGTTTGGCACTTCTGCAGGAGTGTTGAAAGTTGTGTCAGTAGAGGGTACTATTAAGGTAGACTATCTACTCTTGAATGAAGGCAACTTGTAGCCAAGGTAAGGGGAACACATATGTCTTGTAGAGAACTAGGGTATGGAACTTGATGGTCCAGTTGACTGCCAAAATAGTGATCACTTGCAGAAATGATATGGAGGAAACGCACAATGCCAGTTTTTCTTCAAATTGTATTTTTGACCAAAAAAAGATGAAATTAACAAAAGTGAGAAATTTTTTTGTCCCTCATAGTTCAATCAAGAAAAACCTCCTTTAGTTTTTACACAGGTATCATGGTTTGGGAGTGTTAGCTCCCCATAATTTTCTAGATTGCTTGAGATACAAATGGACAAGGGTAACATCAAACCAATATTTTGAATCTAAGGACCTAGCCTTCCTGGATTCAGAGAGGGATCTCTCTATTAGGTGAAAATATGTGAACTTGTTTGCTGGTTAGGGTTGATTTTAGGATAGTTATGAAATATTGGGTTTGTTGATTGTTTCTGGTTGGGTATGATGCATAGATGGACTAGATAGAAATATGGAAAACTTCAAGTCATTGGGAAATGGAGTCTAACAAGGTCATGATAGATTCATAAATGGAGCAGGGAGTATTGTAGGGAAAATATAGCTTGGTTGGTGGATATTTGAGGTTTGAAGGATCATGAGATGGACACTAATTTTGAGAAACAAAGTTTGAAAAAGAGCAGAAAATAATTCTCTATCATATACTTAAACTAAGGGGGCTTACAAGAATCATAAGCATAGAGAAGAAATCAAAGGCAGAGGAAATCCTAAACTCTTTGTTTCAGACTTAAAGCAGATAATTATCTTAGAAAAACATTCAAATGAAATACAGAAAGGCAAGAAACTTATTCAAATTTCCTGGATTTCATTATCAAGAATAGAAAAAATTAAAGATGCACAAATAATTACAATCATAGAAGGAGAGAAACTCTAAACATCTAGGGTTATAGCTATAAGGTCCTTTGAAACAATTAGCTAAGCAAATGCAAAGAGCATGATTGAAACAAACTTCTTTGACAAGCCTAGGTAATAGTGCTTTAAAGAGATGACTCCAAGAACAGAGTTTTTAGTGGCAACAAATATGCAAGGCTAGCCATAAATAATTCTTGATACCAACTGATCTAAACCATTTAATAAATATACAAGCTAAGGAAATCCTTAGAGAGCAAAATATGAATTCTCTAACATATCCTAGCAGAAGAAAACATTAAGGCAGTGAAGAACAAACAGACCTAAGGTGCCATTAGAAAAGATTTCTTAGTCTAAATAATTTATCCTACTACAATAGAGAAAGATGGAAACATAATGAAAAACTAGAAAACATGAACAAAAGAGAAACACATCACCATCAATCAAGCTTATGGATCCTACAAACAATCCTCCTCCATCAACAAACAAATCAAGGCATGCATGAGCTCCAAGACATCAAATTCTTTTCAAAACTCCAAGAGACTATGTATTACTTGAGAATAATTCATGAAAATCCAACCCAATACATAAGAGCCTCATGCTCTATTTATTGAGTAAATGAGGAGGTGGAAACCATAAGAGGCTTCCAGAAACCCTAATTTAGTCATAAATGTGCTTAATGACCATGCAAGGCCCAAGACACATAATATCTAAGATAATAAATGGAAAATATCATAAAATAACTCGTCAATCAAATATAGAGTGATTTTCCCAAGAAAATATTAAAAAATCATTTTTCTATCAATTTGTGTGTTTTGTTGACTTTTGCCACTTTTGGTCCTTTGTGCGTAGCGCCAAAATATCATAAAATAGGTGTAATTGTAGTCCATCTTTCACCTCCTTCACGGTGTCGGATTTTGCTCCATGATGGTTCGTTGGAAAGCTTGATGAGTATAATTTCAAAATATTCTTGAGCTGTGCTAAATTAATTCCATTTACCTACTCAAAAATTAAATCTCCCAACATTTCTATGTGCATGACAACTGGTCTAAAAAGGAGGCAGAAAGGTCAAATTTTGGGTGTTTTTTTACCTTTTGAGGGGGTAAAAATGCTCCAATTGATCTGAAATTTTGTGGGTAGACTGTTGGTGATGTAAAAAATCCAAAAATTTAAAATTTGAGGGCTGAATATGCACCAAATTGTTGCGTAGTGCCTAGGCTATTGCGCTCCTACGGCCTCAAAATTTCAAAAACATAAAAACTTCCCCTGTGCGCAACGCCATTTTGTAGAGGGAATTTGGAGGCCTTCCTGGTATCAAAATAAGATTCGTAATATATTTTTTGAAATCTTGACTTGTCGAACTTCTAAATATACAATTTTTTTCCTATTTGGAGTTTATGTGCCTAGTAAAAAGGTGATTTTCCAAGACTGGTCAAAAAGTACTGAATGATGGTGGAGAAATGTAGAGTGCTGGTGTAGACCAATTTTGGATGAATTCATAAATTCAAAATTGGGCTCCTGATATCTCATTGGAAATATTTCATTTTATTCATTAATAAATTCATTGGGACACTCCAAACGTAATAAAAATGGATTTTCCCAAGGTCACTCCAGAAGCCGTGACACCTGTATTTTTGACATTGATATCAAACCATGATACCTGTGTAAAAACTGAAGGATTTTTTCTTCTTGGCCCTATGATGGAAAAAAACCTCTCTCATTTTTTCCAAATTCATCTTTGTTTGGTCAGAAACATAATTTGAAGCAAAACTAGCCTTAGGTGTGACACATGGCTTATCTCTTGGAATGAATTCTTGGAAAATGATGGAGGCTTGATTTTTATGAGCTAGTATAGACTTATTTTTCTTACATTATCTATCAAATGAATCCTTTGCTCTTGTGCCTCATTTTTATATCAAACCCTAGATTAGTTGAAAGAGGAAATTAGGGTTTGGTGTAGGTGATTTAGGACCGCCTTGCGGAGGGAGGGGAATGAAGGGGTTAAGGGTTGTCTAAATTCTTGGGGAAATTTTGGGGGATAGGGATAGATGTTAGGGAGTAGGGGAAAGTGGAATTTCAAGAATTGAGTTAGGGTAAGGGGTCCAAAAGGTCAAAAAATAGGCATAGTCTAAAAAAGTTTCAAATTGTGGCAATAGAATAGGTTTTGTAGAAAAATTATGAATTTGAGGGATAGGAGTGATGGGGAGTGCTTGTGAAGCTATATTAAGGATAGGAGGAGGTGTAAGAGCATCAGGATACAAGCCTTATTGATGATTTAATCATGGAGTTCGTGAAACCAAGAAAATTTCCCTCAAAAGCCCTAGTTTTCATGTCTCCCTTGTTGCAAGATGCCATCATTAAGTAGCAAACCTCTTACCTTACCAATTTCTTCTGCTAGTTGGCCTCTTATTACTTCTGCAAAAGTGTCAAGATAGCCCATTACCTTATGTGCAGAATTTTGAAGCTGAATGGTAGTCTTTTTGGAGATGATGAGCTTGAAAAACATTAAACCCTAATTGACCTAGTGGGGATTCTTTAACCTCTCTTTGACTGAAAATTGGTTTGGAATCTTCAAGTGTAAAAACAGAGTATTGAAAAAGTGGTGTATTGAAGATCCAAAATACATTGTACTTGATTTATCTAAAGATTCTATAGAGATAGTTTAGGGACCATCAATGCTTGAGGGACTTGGGATCATGGGCATGATTTAAGCTTGTAGGAAACCCTAGGTGGCAAATGGAGTTATGGGAAAGGAAAAAATAGAGTGATGAGGTTATAGGTGGGAAAAATAAGATGTAGATGAGTGATATAAGCCTATGAGGTGTTTTTTAGAAGTGGTAGGTTGACCATGGAATGACAAAATAGTAGAATAGTGAAAATTGCTCTAAGGATAATGAAGGAAGTGAGATTTCTAGAACTCACAATGTTCATGAATTTTGTTTTTAGAAATCTAGGATACACATTTAGTCATCTACAAAGGAAAAAAAATTACTAATGACTAACAGTGGCTCCACTTGGGGAGGGCAGCTCCTTTTCGAGAGGTGTCCAGAACTTCAGAGTTCAGATCTCTAAGCTTTGAAGACCAGTGCCTTACTTGCACTTTGTAGATATTTCTTTCTTCATTTGTTGATGTTATTTTGAAGCTATGATCTCACAATTTGAAAAGACATGTTTTCTTCAATCTCTTTCCTACATACCCATCTTACTTGGCCTAACATTTGTTTCTTCACTTGGGTGCACTTGGATTTGCAAACCCTCGACATTTTTATTTTTGAAAACACAAAATCAAACTATCTAATTGTACCCTTATTTCTTCCAAGAGTTCAGATTATGCTAATGAACTCTCTTATTCTCTACCTAGTCTAATAATTTTTCAAGATTAAGCTATTTGAAAAACTTCATTCTCTAAGCTATAAACATGAAATTGGAATCATGGTTTAAATCAGGATTAGGGAATTTGACTTACCATGAGTTGTGGCATAAGAACAAGCTGCACACAAACATTATTTTGCATAAAAGTAAAATATAAAGATAAGGGCTATGATCTATCATTTGTTATGCATCCTCATCTTCCTCTTTGGCTTTGTTTTGAGCATGTGGAACCAGTATCTTTCATTCCCTAATCTATCCATTTTTTACAATTCAAGTTTGAATGATTTGACAAGCTCTCTTTCACTAACTTATCGGCAATAAATTGAAAACATGTTCATCCATGATTAAGCTAGATGACTGAACAAGAATTTTTGGTGGAATTAGTGGCATTCAGGCTTGCACACTTTCAACATCACTATTTTTTGGGTATGGGGTTGTACCACTTTTCAAATCTGCCCTATTTTTCTACCTTTATTTGTTTTTGTGTTTTTTTCATTTTTTCCAAATAATCTAGAACTAAAAATATGCTCACAAGGCTAAGCTTATTTTACATATCTATCTATCTATCCTAATCTAACCTATACATAATATACATTAATTTGGTGAAATATATTTTCCAACATAGCTAATCAAGCAGATGATTCCATGACGGATTTTGTTTCAGCTCTTTGAGAGTGTTGAAGAAATAAAAATTCCACTTCCACCTTAGTTGTTTTCAAACAGTAGTGCCTAAAAATTTTCTTATACCTTGCAACAAACTGTTCTTGGAAGAACACACTCCTCCTTTAGTTTTCTCAAGGAAAACAACAAATGGATCTCAAAATAATACCTAATCTAGAGGATTTGAGACATAAGTTCCATTTAGGACTACTCTTTCTTCCACTTGGCTATGCTTGGTCCTCTTTTGGGAAAGAAACTCCACTTCTTCCTCTTGATCATATGAACTGGCAGATTC
Source organism: Pinus albicaulis (assembly GCA_034641835.2). Lineage (NCBI taxonomy): Eukaryota > Viridiplantae > Streptophyta > Pinopsida > Pinales > Pinaceae > Pinus > Pinus albicaulis. The sequence continues at coordinate 55,075,037 of CM076578.1, forward strand.
ATCATATGTGGTAATGTTATCCTCTAACAAACCTGATGTGTTTTGATAGAGTGGGCTGAAATCTATGTGAAGGCCATCATATTGATGAGCAGGAGCACTCTTTGGCAACATATCTTCTTGAGAAAGGAGTGCAAAAACTGTTATGTGATTGTAAATTTCCAAGCCTTCATCTACAATTTGAAATTCAATGGGACTTGGTGGCTGAAAATCTGAAGCTGAAGAGGATTCTGTGTCCCAAATTATTTCTTCAACCATTTCAGGAAAAGGTTTTTCACTTACAACTTGCCTAATAAGTTCTTTTCTTCTCCAATTTCAACATCAAAACTGAAAGACTGTTGATTCCCAATCACATGAAATTTATTTCTGATGGGCTGATATGAAGTAGAACAAAGGTTCAGAGATCCTTCACTTACTTCTAAACTTTCAAGGCTTCCCTCATCAGTGGCATAGATGGCATGAATTGGCTTATTAATTTTTTGAAGTTGATGAAAATGATCTTCCTCCCACAAACCAATTATTGATTTCTCTGCAAAGTTAGTTTATGTTTGGAGGATATCATCATCAGATTGATAAAACTTTGGAAACTCATCAAAATAAGTAGTGTCACCAATCAAACATATTCGATTATCAGTTTATTCTTCTTTGAATTGATCTACAAATTCACTTTCTGATTTATCGTAGATGGAATTAGTAGGAGAAAAACTAGAAATGTTTCGTTCATATGAGGGTTTAGAGGCTGGCTAAATGTTTAGAATCTGATTTATTTCCTCTTCAGTCAAAAGAGGAGGCATTTTCCTCTTTCTTTGGATGGAAGTACAACAGTTCTCTTTTTCTTGTGAAGGTTGATTTCGAGGCTAAATGTTTTCTTGAGCCTCACCTAGAAGAGATAGTGAATCATCACTTGTGCCTTCAAAGACATCTTGTGGGTTTTCTTCTATACCTTGATTGACTTCTTCCTCAACTAACTCATCTAGGTTGTCATGATCGTTATCTTGAGAATGAAATTCATGAATGGATGTTAAGAGGTTTTCAGGATGAAAATTTTCCAAATCTTCATCACTATCTATAAGGTACTGTATGATATCCTGAGATTGATCACAACAATTTTCAGCCAATAATAAATATGGAGAATTTTGTTTATAATGCTCACAAAATGCCTTGTGTATATATTTTAAGGAAAAAAGCTACCGGGTCTTAGAATCTCATACCATTCCCTTGCCTTCCCTTCTAATGTTAGCATGAAAATATTCATAAGGCAGTCCTCAAGCCATTCAGCTTTTAACCCCCAAACATGGATATGAAACTTGATGAGGTGTAACAAAGGGTCATCAGACTTTTCATCTTGAAACCTAGGGAGCTTTTTTTCCCAATATATCTGAGGCAATTTGTGTGGGAACCCAGGGATGTGATATCTATTCATTGGAGCATATATCCTTTGTATCCTTGGATCCATGTTTGTAAATTAGAAAGGGTCACTGAATCTTTTCAACCAGTCTCAGAGTTCTCTACTAGTGGAGTCTTTAGGTCTTTATTGAGATTTGTGGAGTCACCAAGTGGAAGGTTTCAACTCTATTGTCCACCATAAACATCATTTGGATTTCCTAATGCATTCCCAGGGGATTTTATGAGAAATAGTGGGGTCAACAGGGCTACTGAAGACCAGTGGAGTCGCTAGGTGGATGATGTTTTCTATTTTAAGGATGTTATTGTTGTCCACCATCAACAACTGAATACCAATCTAAGGATGTTTGTAGGTTTCTTGAGATCTAAGGAATACTTATTTTGTCACTAACTCAAAAGGTCCCACCGTGATCGCCATTATGTTAGTGTGGCGATGAGGTGGCATATTCACTGGATTTTCTAAGTCAAACTAAGGGTCTAAGGAGTCATAATAGGTATTCAGGAAACTATGTACTCAGAAGTCCCACCGTGTTCGTCATTCTATTAGCTCACCATAATTTTCTAGATTGATTGAGATACAAATGGACAGGGGTAAAATCAAACCAAGATTTGGAATCCAAGGACCTAGCCTTCCTGGATTCAGAGAGTGATCTCTCTATTAGGTGCAAATATGTGAATTTTTTTGCTGGTTAGGGTTGATTTTAGGCTAATTATGATATATTGGGTTTGTTGATTATTTTTCGTTGGGTATGATGCTTATATGGACTAGATACAAACAAGGAAAAATTCAACTCATTGGGAAATGGAGTCTAACAAGGTAATGATAGGTTCATAAATGGAGCAGGGAGTATTGTAGAGAAAATCTAGCTTGGTTGGTGGATCTTTTAGGTTTGAAGGATCATGAGATGGACATTAATTTTGAGAAACAAAGTTTGTCAAAGAGCAGTAAAGAATTATCTATCATATAATTAAACTAAGGGGGTTAGAAGAATCATAAGCATAGAGAAGAAATAAAAGGTAGAGGAAATCCTAAACTCTTTGATTCAGACTTAAAGAAGATAATTGTCCAAGACAAACATTCAAATGAAATATAGAAAGGAAAGAAACTTATTCAACTTTCATGGATTTCATTATCAAGAATAGAAAACATTAAAGGTGCACAAATAACTACAATAATAGTAGGAGAGAAACTATGAACATCTAATATTATAGCTATGAAGGTTCTTTGAAACAATTAGCTAAGAAAATGTAAAGAGCATGATTGAAACACACTTCTTTGACAAACCTAGGTAATGGTGCTTTAAAGAGATGACTCCAAGAACAAAGTTTTTAATGGCAAAAAATATGCAAGGCTAGCCATCAATCATGCTTGATACCAACTGAACTAAACCATTGAAGAAACAAACGAGCTTAGGAAATCCTTAGAGAGAAAAACATGAATTCTCTAACATATCATAGTAGAAGAAAACATTAAGGTAGTAAAGAACAAACAAACCTAAGGTGCCATCAAAAAACATGTCTTAGTATAAATTATTTGTCCTATTACAATATAGAAATATGGAAACATAATGAAAAAATAGAAAAAATGAACAAAAGAGAAACACATCACCATCAATCAGGCTTATGGATCCTACAAACAATTCTCCTCCATCAACAAACAAATAAGGGCATGCATCAGCTCCAAGATCAGCTCCAAGACATCAAACTCTTTTCAAAACTCCAAGAGACTATGTATTACTTGAGAAAATGTCATCAAAATCCAACCCAATACATAAGAGCCTCATGCTCTATTTATGGATCGAATGACTAGGTGGAAACCATAAGAGGCTTCCAGAAACCCTAATTTAGTCATAAATGTAATAAATGTGCTTAATGACCATGCAAGGCCCAAGACACATAATATCTATGCTAATAAATGAAAAATATCACAACATAACTCCTCAATCAAATCTGGAGTGATTTTCCCAAGAAAATATCAAAAAATCATTTTTCCATCAATTTGTGTGTTTTGTTGACTTTTTCCACTTTTGGTCCTCTATGCGTAGCGCCAAAATATCAGAAAATAGGTGTAATTGCAGTCCAGTTTTGACCTCCTTCCCGGTGTCGTATTTTTCTCCGTGTCTTCTCGTTGGAAATATTGATGAGTCTAACTTCCAAAACTACTTGAGTTGTGTTGAATTAATTCCATTTACCTGCTCAAAAATGAAATCTCCCAACACTGCTCTGTGCGCAACACCTGGTCTGAAAAGCAGGCAGAAAAGTCAATTTTTGGGTGTTTTTTGACATTTTGAGGGGGTAAAAATGCTCCAATGGATCTGAAATTTTGTGGGTAGACTATTGGTGATGTGAAAATCCAAAAATGTGAACTTTTAGAGCTGAATATGCACCAAAGTGGTGCATAGAGCCTACGGTGTTGCGCTCCTAGGGCCTCAAAATTTCAAAAACATAAAAACTTCTCCTGTGCGTAGTGCCATTTTGTAGAGGGAATTTGGAGGTCCTCCTAGTGTTGGAATGAGCTCTGTGATATATTTTTGGAAATATTGCTTGTATAATTTCCAAATATACAATTTTTTTCCTGTTTGGAGTTGATATTCCCAGTCAAAAGTTGATTGTCCCAAGAATGTTCAAAACATATTGAATGATGGTGCATACCACTTTTGGATGTCTTACGCAATTCCAAATTGAGCTCATGATAGCTCATTAGAAATATATTGAGTTATATTTGTCATTTTACTGATTAAGCAAGTCATTTGGACACTCCAGCTGTGAGAAAAACGTATTTTCCCAAGGTCACTCCATAAGTGCAGAATTTCTACCGTGACACCTGTATTTTTTACATTGATCTCAAACCATGATACCTATGTAAATATTGAAAGATTTTTTTCTTCTTGGCACTATTATGGACAAAAAACTCTCTCACATTTTCCAAATTCATCTATTTTTGGTCAAAAACACAGTTTGAAGCAAAAATAGCCCTAGGTATGACACATGGCTTGTCTCTTGGAATGAATTCTTGGAAAATGATGGAGGCATAATTTTTATGAGCTGGAATATACTTATTATTTCTTACATGATCTATCAAATTAATCCTTTGCTCTTGTGCCTCATTTTTATATCAAACCCTATCTTCGTTGGAATAGGAAATTAGGGTTTGGTGTAGAGGATTTATGACCGCCTTGCAGAGGGAGGGGAATGAAGGGGTTAAGGGTTGTCTAAATTCTTGGGGAAATTTTTGGGGATAGGGGATATTAGAATTTAAATAATTGAGTGAGGGGAAGGGATCCAAAAGGTAAAAACATAGGCCTAGTCTCAAAAAGTGTCAAATTGTGGCAATAGATTAGGTTTGTAGAAAAATTATGATTTTGAGGGATAAGAGTGATGGGGAGTGTTTGTGAAGGTATATTAAGGATAGGAGGAGGTGTAAGAGAATAAATATACAAAACGTTTTGATGATTTAATCATGGAGGTCATGAAACCAAGAAAATTTCCCTCAAAAGCCCTAGTTTTCCTGTCTCCCTTGTTGTAAGATGCCATCATTGAGTAGCAGACCTCTTACCTTACCAATTTATTCTACTGGTTGGACTCTTATTACTTCTAAAAAAGTGTCAAGATAGCCCATTACCTTATGTGCAGAATTTTGAAGTTGAATGGTAGTCTTTTTCGAGATGATGACCTTGAAAAACATTAAACCCTAATTGACCTAGTGGGGATTCTTTGACCTCTCTTTAACTGAAAATTGGTTTGGAATCTTCAAGTGTAAAAATAGAGTATTGAAAAAGTGGTGTATTGAAGATCCAAAATAAAATGTACTTGATTTATCTAAAGATTCTATAGAGATAGTTTAGGGACCATCAATTCTTGAGGGACTTGGGGATCATGGGCATGAGTTAAGCTTGTAGGAAACCCTAGGTGGCAAATGGAGTTATGGGAAAGGTAAAAACAGAATGATGAGGTTATAGGTGGGAAAAATAGGATGTAGATGAGTGGCATAAGCCTATGAGGTGTTTTATAGAAGTGGTAGGTTGACCATGGAATGAAAAAATAGTAGAATAGTGAAAAATTTCTCTAAGGATAATGAAGTCAATGAGATTTGTAGAACTCACAATGTTCATGAATTTTGTTTCTAGAAATCTAGGATAGACATTTAGTCTCTACAAAGGAAAAAAAGTTACTGATGACTAAGAGGGAGAAATGTCAAATTTACAGGTGCTCTAAGAGGTTTTCTAAACTTCTGGAGTGACCTTGGGAAACTCTCGTTTTCTCATAGCTAAAGTGTCGAAATGAATTTATTTATGATTCAAATTCCAACTATACTAGAAGAAATTTCCAGTGAGATATCATGGGCTCAATTTGGAGTTGAGGAAGGCCTCCAAAAGTTGCATGCACTAGCACTGTGCATTTTTGCACCATCATTCAACACTTTTTGACCAGTCCTAGGAGAATCAACTTTTGACAGGACAAATCAACTCCAATCAACAAACCAAAGGTATATTTGGAAATCATATAGGATACGCTTTTAAACGAGCTATCATGGGCTCATTTTGGACACCAGGAAGGCCTCTAAATTCCCTCTGCAAAAAAGGCATTGTGCCCTTAGAAATTGGCACTGCACGCTCAGAAATTGGCGTTGCACCCTCAGCCCTTGGCACTGCGCCCTCAACACTGGCCCTGTGCCCTTGGACAGAGAGATTTTCTAAGTGATCTAGTCACCCAAATCAAGTCAAATTTCTTCCAAATCTTGGCTCAAGGCTTCTAAGGCACTGATAAGAGGTAAGTGCATGCAATAACCTACTTCAAAGCTATTTTTGATCATCATTAAATGAATGGAGTGAAACCCTAGATCAAACCCTAAGTTTCAACCTTGAAATCAATTTTTTCCATTGCTTCATCTTCCTAGATAGAGGTTAAGTGATAGAAAGGGTAATTTCATATCTGGAGGGTTTTAATTGAGTTTTTTAGCCTCTCACTCATTCTTATACACCTATACCCTCACTCATTCATTCCCTCATTCACAAGGCTAAATTTTCATTACATCCCTTCATCTCATTTCCATTTACACTCCAGGGTTTTATAGAAGCAGAGTTCACAATGTGTGAGGGTGAATACTGTGGTGTGGAGGCCCAAATTCCAAGGAGGAAAGATCATAAAGGAGGCAAGATAAATAGATTTGAACCCCTTAATACAAGAGATCTCATGGCATCTCCCCTTACCATTTCTTGTTTCAAGCATGTAGGATGATTTGAATTTTGTGAAAGGGTTGTAGAGTAGGTCCTTGTTGATTTATATGATGAGCATTATGATGAGGCCTTCGAAATTATTGTCAAGCATAAGGATGCCCAAATTAGTGAGCTTCAGACCAACTTATAGAGGTATAAGTTTATCATTGCATGCTATTAGCAGGAAAATGAACAATTCAAGACCAACAAGGTCATCATGAAGATTCAAATTCTCAAGGAAAAAAGAGAATACAACAATGCAAAGGCCTTGCTTGATGAGGCCTATGAAAGGTATGGTGAGACCAATGAGGCAGAAGAAAAATTGCCAAGAACTACTTCAAGAAAAACCAAATTGCAATCTCAAAGCTACAAAAAGCCAAATCAAGACATGAAACCCTGAACAAGAAAAATGAAGCAAAGGAGAAGGAAAATCTCAAAATCCTTGCTGATGTATCCCTCCAAGCCTCCCAAACATGATCAGCAAGACAAAATCCATTTTTGGCATCTTTTTGTAAATTTTGAAATTTTGACTGTTTGGCCAGCAGAGAAAAGGGCCAAATGTGTAGCACCACTGGCACTGCGTGTAATATTCCAAATTTTTCCTTTAATAATTTGGAATATTAAAGTTTGTTAATTTCACTTATAAGTTGAATAATTTGGTGAGGATACCCAAACACAATAAAAACATGGATGAAATCCCTCTTAGTATGAAAGGGGATCAACAATGGAACTAGATTCCACACCCTCATGTGTGAAAGGAGAAATTTCCAAAGAGGTTGGGTCAAGTTTGACCAATTCAAACATCGCAATGGTATGAGGTGCAAAGAATCTTGTGGGACAGCGTAGAGAAAGAGGAGGGAAGTTTCCTTGATGGAGGAAACCCTATAGATTGGGACCCATGGAGAGGGAGATCTCCTGTGTTTAAAAGGGGGTCAAGGCAGCCATTGTTACACATGCATATGATTATTGATTTTGTGTCTGCTTAGACTATTTGCAGTCCTGGTTGTTTAGCTGAGTTGCAGTGTTGTTTAGCACAAGGATTTCCTGTTTAGGAATCCTTCTCCTTTCTTGAGAAGCCTCTTTAAGGAGTTGTACATATTTTCCTCAAATCTAGGCTTGAGGCCAAGCATCCTCCTCCAGTACAGTGTTATTTATGCAGCAAAGTAATTTTGTGTTGCAAGGTGTTGTAATGAGGGATCACAACACCTCTTCCATCACTTGTTTTTCAGAGGAGGAGTCTCTCTTTCCTTTGGGAGATCAATTTGGAAGCCATTTGTTATAGGTAAATTTGGGCACCATTCCCAATGACCTGGTTAATTGGGCAGCATCTCTAGGACCAATGATCAAATTGTCTATCATTCCCTATCATCTCAGCTGCTATATGCTCTAAGACAGGAAACATTCATGAATCAAACAATATTTTCATCAAATCAAGGCTTTTCCATGGTTTGAAGCTTATTATTAAACATCTGGGAGCTCACCAACTTAGGCTCTAAGGGGCCTAAGTGTGTTGCATATGTAGGTAGCTCCATTCTGGGTTTTTCTACAAAGCACTTCCCTACATTCAAATGTGCGTTGGTCACATTGGGAGCGAAATTCTCATTGTTCCAGAATCTCCACTTGGCTAGTGTCTTCTAGAAGGGTTCACATGTGTCATGCTTTAAATTCAAGTGTCCATTTGACATCTACATGACTGGAAAACATGTCTTGCCTATTTTTGGAATGAAATTTATTGCAAAACAACCTACAGTTCATCTATAAATTGAACACAAAGATAAGTGTTCAAGGAGGAAGAATTTGAGTAGAGAAATGATGGAGAATTTTCAATAGAGAGTTTGATTTGTGGAGCTTCTAGTGGAGAGAATTATGCTATGATGAGACTAAGGAAATTTGCTGGAAGGTCATGATGAATCAGTCACTAGGTTGTAACCTCTCCTTCTATCATCAATAAAGATTACCTCTTGTTTTTCCCTACATGCATCCATGTTTACTTTGATTTTCCATGTTGTAAAATATTTGTTGATGAATGTAGTTTATGCTTAACTGATTTGGCTAATTAACTTGAACAGATATCTAGATTATTGTATCTTCTGCTGTTTCAATGATCTTTCTTGTAGGAAGCATTCAACTATTTGAAACCGCTTGAAGTTGAGGCTGTAGTGGAAGCAACATAAAGGATCTATTTGGAAGCAACTGAAACAAGTAAGCATCCAATCCTCTCTATATATCTATTCTGAGTTAGGAAAAAGGGTAGTGCAGTCTTTCACCTGTTGTTCTAGACTAGAAATCGGTCTAGGGAAGCATAGTTTATCCGTAGATTACAATTATGGCCCAAAATTGTGGCTCCAGTGGGGAGAATTTCTCTTGAATATTGGTGTTTTAGTCTTTGATCTGCTTTCTAAATCCACCCAGTAGTTATTTCACATAAATATTAGACAGTTTTAGAGTTTAATTTGCAAAGTTAGTGAGCCAAAAGGTAGCTTTTTCTTTGTTTACTGTGCTCAACGCACCCTTGGTCAGGGCACAGTGCTTTGTAGAGCATTGTCTCCCTTGTCAGCCTATGTTGCAATGCACTGTCTCCCTTTGGAGACTGTGTTGGCTCCTAAAAGGAACAAAACCCCTTCAATCTGACTTTGTATTTTGCTTCAGTTCTCTTTGCTGACTTGTTCTGAAAATTTTAATGCTCTATTTGACCAATAGCTCTATATATTTCTTCTCCTTTGACTGAAAATTTGTTCAATGTTTTTTTAAAAAGTTTTTCATTATCATTGACAAGTTGATTTCAAAGTAATTTTTATGGTCACATTAAGAATCGTTTGCTTTCAAAATAGGAAATTGTCGTAAAGTCTTCATTTCCTTGAGAGGAGAATTTTTTGTTGAAATCTTCGTTTTTCCTTCAAAAGAGAAATTGTTGTTTGTATTCTTCATTTCTCGAAAGTAAAAATAATCTCGATTATTGATCTAGTGCACCTAGTTTTCTTTCTGCATTCATAACATTAAGGAAACTGAAAAGAAAAACTTGCATTTGCATGTAGGATTGTGTGTTTTTTGGAAAAGGAACATTAGGAAATATCCATTTAGTTTGAGATTCACTGATTTTGTTTTTGTTCATAGATTTGTTTGCTCTCAAATTACTTGCTCTCTTCCCTTAGTAGCTAGGTCTTTCATTGAAAAAGCTGAAAGTGAAAGTTTGTTATCATTCTTAGTTTGCATTTTAGGAATTTCATATACATCATCATGGTGAACCTGAAAGGAAAACTGTTAAGCAAGATCAACATAAAATAATCTAAATTTAATTAACAATGCTTTGGAACATTAACGATAACATTTAGAGGTCTAGGCTAGAGACATGTTTCGGCGTCATAAAACATAGCAGTTGTCTTTAACTTGTCGGCGATACATTCTGAGTGTGATACCTCACTCCACGTACGTAAGTATATCGTAGCTCTTCCACATACTTTCGGGTATATCGGGCGGTGTTATAGTACTATAAGTATAAAGGGGTGCTCTACATAAAGGATCCATTTGGAAGCGATTGAAACAAGTAAGCATCCAATCCTCTCTGTATATCTGTTCTGAGTTAGGAAAAAGGGTAGTGCAGTCTTTCAGCTGTTGTTCTAGACTAGACACTGGTCTAGGAAAGCATAGTTTATCCATAGATTACAATTCTGGCCCAAACTGGTGGCTCCTATGGGGAGAATTTCTCTTGAATCTTGGTGTTTTCGTCTTTGATCTGATTTCTAAATCCACCCAGTAGTTATTTCACATAAATATTAGACATTTTCAGAGTTTAATTTGAAAAGTTAGTGAGCCAAAAGGTATCTTTTTCTTTGTTTACTGTGCTCAACACACCCTTGGTCAGGGCACAGTGCTTTGCAGAGCACTGTCTCCCTTGTCAACCTATGTTGCAAAGCACTGTCTCCCTTTGGAGACTGTGTTGGCTACTGAAAGGAACAAACCCTCTTCAATCTGACTTTGTATTTTGCTTCAGTTCTATTTGCTGACTTTTTCTGAAAATTTTAATGCTCTATTTGACCAATAGCTCTATATATTTCTTCTCCTTTGACTGAAATTTTTTTCATTTTTGTTTTAAAAAGTTTTTCATTATCATTGACAAGTTCATTTCAAAGTACTTTTTATGGTCGCATTAAGAATCGTTTGCTTTCGAAATAGAAAATTGTCGTAAAGTCTTCATTTCCTTGATAGGAGAAATTTTTGTTGAAATATTCGTTTTTCCTTCAAAAGAGAAATTGTTGTTTGTATTCTTCATTTCTCAAAAGTGAAAAGCATCTCGATTATTGATCTAGTGCACCTAGTTTTCTTTCTGCATTCATAACATTAAGGAAACTGAAAAGAAAAACTTGCATTTGCATGTAGGATTGTGTGCTTTTTGGAAAAGGAACATTAGGAAATATGCATTTAGTTTGAGATTCATTGATTTTGTTTTTGTTCATAGATTTGTTTGCTCTCAAATTACTTGCTCTTTTCCCTTAGTAGCTAGGTCTTTCATTGAAAAAGCTGAAAGTGAAAGTTTTTTTATCATTCTTAGTTTTCATTTTAGGAATTTCATATACATCATCATGGTGAACATGAAAGGAAAACTGTTAAGCAAGATAAACATAAAATAAATCTCAGTTTACTTAACAATGCTTTGGAACATTAACGATAACATTTAGAGGTCTAGGCTAGGGACATGTTCCAACGTTGTAAAACATAGCAGCTGTTGTTAACTTGTCTATGATACATTTCGAGTGTGATACCTCACTCCACGTACGTAAGTATATCGTAGCTCTTCCACATACTTTCGGGTATATCGCGCGGTGTTACGGTACGATAAGTATAAAGGGATGCTCTCACTGTGTGGTTTTGCATCAGATAGTGCTAATACGGACTTGGGCCTCCATGTACCTTCGGGTATATTTGGGAGGACAAATTTTAGGTGCTATCCATCCATAGTGAACCAAGTCGGCCTCCTTGAAATTTTGATACACTGAACACAAAATTCGGGGAGATTACGTGCCTGTAAGTTTTGGTCCGCCAAGAGGTATTCTGCAGTTCACAGTTTCCTAGTAAATCGTTTTGCTTAGCATTACCCTCTTTTTGTTTATTTTTTTTTGGATAAAATAAATCAGTAATCATGGAAGAACATAATCCTACCCCTCGTCGTTCGCGTATATTAGCTTTGAAACCACCTTTACCACCGAAAGTTATTTCTGGTAGGCGAATGCGATCACAATCTGCCGAATCAAGTAAAATTCTTACCTCTGGTGAAACATCATATTTTAATCCAGAGTTAGCTCAAATTATTTCCACACATCCCGGTTCATTTACTGTTGTCGAAATAGAGCCTTCACAGTTACCCGTGGTCACGATCCATTCAGTCGTTGAGACCATACATCTTGGACCCGACGTTGTTCGATTACATATTGATCCAGATCCTATCTCTTCTTTGCCAAAATATCTGAATCCTGAATATGAACAGCCTAAATTTGTTCCTACCTTGGTCATTCCACAAAGTTCTGTAACCACTGAAACTCCTATTTCACACAGTTAACCATCTGAAATATATTTTGGGTCTGACGGAGAAGTTCTTCCTCTTGGTTTAATCGCAATTGAAGAAATCCCTCAACCTGATACACCTTTAATTCAACCCCACTTTGGGAGAGACCTTTACCTATACTAGTCATTTCCTTAATCGTTTCCATTTGATTTTGTTGATCCTATTTCCATTCAGTCTCCCATCAATTTTCGAGGGTATACACTTTGTCAAACTACCATGTCTGAACCAACATCTTCGGTTGGGTCTGCTGTTACAATTACGTCAGCTCCTACCCTCGCTACTCCGTCAATGTTCACAACATCACCAGATTCATATTTGCATGGTGGCCCTTTGGTCCCAACAGGTTAAAAATGACTATCTGGCACTTTCTCTGGTGCACCTTCATGTTCATGGTCTTTGCCAATGTCATCATCTGGTGTTTTAACTGGTATTCCTATAGTTAGTACTGAATGAATTGATTCATTAAATCCATCATCAGGGCAATATCAAGCCAGTCATTATGGTTCAATTCCTTTATCAACTGGAATCCCAACATTCAGTGAACATTATTTTCTGTCTTATTATCCTCCTTATGCTGGGGGGCAACCTTTGGTTACCCAATATGACAGTACTCAGTCACTTTTTGGTCAAACTAATGTTGATTTAAATTTTTTTCAATGGCAACCCACTCTACCTATCCAACCACAAACGGTGTTCCAATTGTATCAACCAATTCAACCTGTTACACCGACTTCAATACCACTTGTTAATACATCTATACCCCTGTTACAGCATCAAAATATTGTTCATCAACCTTATCAAGTGACTTCTTCAACTCAATATCATCAAATGTTGGGTCCACAAACTCAAAATCCTTTGGTTAATTTACAACAACCTGTATCAGGGATCATTTATTCACAAGCTGGTCCACCATTTTATCGGGTGTCACAAACACAATATTGTTATACATATCAACCAAATCTAAATTATACAAATTTGGGTTATAATCTTGGTGGACAGACCCCTTGGCAGCCACAGGTGCAAATTCTGCAAACTTCATTTCAATAAGTAACATATCCAGGTTTTGGTCAACAACACTCTCAATCGTTTTCCCTGCAAAACAACAACTATCTGGGTTACCAGCAACAAATCCCATATGTCGGTTCTCAAAGACCTGTTGCCCAAGAAATTCCATCTTATCCTGGCTATGCTCAACATGACCTTAATAGACAATTTCCTTTTGTTGCAACCTTCGAATTACCATATTTAAACCGATTAACTAATGATCCTATCAATTATGCTCCTTGGTGGCTAGTGATACCACATAAATTACCCTCCAAAATTCCTAAATTCAATGGAAACCCTGGAGAAGACCCATCAACTCATGTTATAACTTATCATTTATGGTGTTCATCTAATTCCCTAAATGATGATTCTGTTCGATTACGTCTTTTTCAAAGAACGCTCACAGGTCCGACAGCTAAATGGTACATTGAATTACCTAGAGCTTCATTTGAAAATTTCATTGCTTTGGCTACTGTATTTTTGACCCATTTCCGGTTACCGATCAGATAAAAAACTGGAACGGAACTCTTGACCAACTTCAAAAAAAGTAATGCTACTCACATTTTAGATCATATTCATGAGTGGCATCACTGTCGACGAATGGTTAAGACATTTTTTCCTGATCAACTGCTTGCTGAATGGTTCATCAAATCCTTGTTACCATCTATAACAGAGGATGTGGCTAAAGGTGGCATCGTCACAAAAGAGTAATTCATCACTCGTGCCTAGTATTTAGACTTGATTTATAATCATTCTGGCACGCTCTATGATAAAATACCAATTGCGGCGCAATCTAATTTCAATGTTCCTCCTTAAATAAAGGACTCTCACGCCGGAGATGGCTTGATAGTCACTGTAAATACACACAACACTACTGCATCTGATCCTGCTCCTACTTCCGAAATCAACGCCGTCTCATTTGATAAAGGAAAAAGTGATAAGCAACCAGGAAGTAAGAAAATGAGGAAATCAAAGAAAAAACAAACTTCTAACCCATAGGAATGATCATCTGATCAATCATCAGGACCACGGAAAACTCGTTATCCATGCATAATCTATAACAAGGAACACTTTGTTAGGAATCGTCCTCACTGTGTTGAAGTCTCAAAAATCATCAAGACTTCAAATGCATTAGCTGTGTTAACAGACCCATTTCCAAATCCAGATGCAAATTTGGTTGCTACGGATCCAGCTCCTAGTTCCCAAGTGTTAATGTTATTCAATACAAAACCTTCACAAGATATTTTGGTGTCGACGCAGAATAAAGACTATGGTAGTCTAGCTGATCAACCTACTACCTCGACAACAAATCCATTTGCTGAATCAGTACCACCTCCAGTTATTCCTGAATTGACGATTAAGCCATTGAAGGGAGTAATTCATAAATTGACATATAATCCTCGAGCAAGAGCTGCACAAAATTATAATATAGTTGAAGATTTGGCTCAATCCCCTTAAGCTATGTCTTCTCTTGAGGTATTACAAAATTTTCCCTCCCAGAAACAGGCTTTAGTGTCGGGCATTGGTGGAATTCATCTGACTGATTCTAATCTTGTTGTCTTTAATCATACTGACTATGTGCTGCATCTACCAGCAGAATTGGCATTCTCCATCAAAGTAAATGTTCTCAATCACATTGTTCATCGCACTGTTATTGATGAGGGGAAATTTACGTGCATTATGTCTCTAAACTGTTGGAAATAACTTGGTTCGCCACGATTATCACAATCATCAATGACGTTGAATGCTTTTTATAGAATAAAATATAAACCTTGTGGTATTATCAATAACCTACAAGTTGAATTAGGGGGGAAAACAGTAAGCATTGATGTTGAGGTTATTGACGGACCCCTTGACTATAATATTTTACTTGGAAGACCATGGGTATATGCGATGACTGCAATTGTTTCTACATATTTTAAAATGGTTGCCTTTCCTCATAAAGGTACTATTACAGTCATTAATCAATTATCATTTTTTGACTCCGCTTCGCAGGTAACTAGAAGCGTTTCGTATGTTCACTTACCCCAAATATAAATCCAAAACATTGGTGTAGGACTCTTAAAGGATTCCACTCTTATGGGAACCTTTGCATTACCACCACCTGCGACATCGGCAGAAATTGCAAGCATAGAGACCTGCTACATGATCTCTTCCACTCCATCTGGCTTAAGGAAGAGTACAGGTGATTCTGATATTTCTACGTTGGATGATGTTCTACCGCTCAGCCCTATTGAACTACAATAGAAATCAATCTATTTGGATTGGGTGGAAAATCCGAAATCAACGTCGCCGAGTCTTTGGGTTGATCATTCATTAGATTTTGGCACTCCATCTGATATGTTTTCCTCAAAAATTTTGACAGATGAAAATATTTTGGAAGCTATGATGGCAGAAGGAGAACCATGGGAAGATTATCATCATCGTTTCCATCTTCTGGATTATGAAGAAAATAATATTAGTGAACTATATCACCCATCCATTCAAAATTTCTTTTCGACTTCTTTTCCTATTAATGCAATTTATTTTGAGCGAAATTTATCAAATATTGAAGAAACGATTTCTATCGATATTTTGACTAAAACTGGCGTTGTAGAAAATATTCATGTCGGTATATCTTCTTCTCCATTAGAACTTGATTCATATCGCTCTCTTTTTCGTGAATTTCATGACATATTCACTTGGTCTTACAAGGAAATGCTAGGAATAGATACTAGTATAGTTGAACACGCTATTAAAATGTATCCTCATGTCAAACTGGTGCATCAACGGCTTCATCCTGTTCATTTGAAGAAATCCGCTACCATCAAAACAGAAGTTGAATTTTTTTTGCGTGCTGGTTTCATTTACCCTGTTCCACTAACGGAGTGGGTTTCCAATATCATTCCTATTATGAAAAAACAAGGAACCATTACAGTATGTGTCTATTATCGGGATATTAATTAGGCTTGTCCAAAAGATAACTATCCTACACCCTTTATCTACTAGATTATTGGTGATTGTGCTGGTTGCGAAATATTTTTTTTCATGGATGGATTTTCTGGCTACAATCAAAAAAATATTTGCCCAGATTACCAACATAAGATAGCATTCATCTGTCCCTGGGGCACATTCGCATATCGGAAACTTCCGTTTGGTTTAAAGAACGCTGGGGAAACTTTTCAGAGAGCAATGGATTATGATTTCAATGACATCAAGCACATTGTTCAACCATATCTAGATGATTTACCAGCGCATTCACAAAAACAGACTGATCACCCGATGCATTTGAGAGCCATTTTATTATGCTACCGACACTACAAGATACGCCTCAATCCGCACAAATGTGTGTTTTTTGTTGGCTCTGGTCGATTTCTCAGATTTGTAGTCTCAAAAGAAGGAATTCAAATAGACCCACTAAAGTTTCAAGCCATTCTTGACTTGCTTGCACCCTCAAACTTACCTCAGTTACAGAAACTTCAAGGAAAGGTTAACTTCCTGAGAAGGTTCATTCCAAACTACGCTGAAATGGCTAAAGGATTTACTCGATTATTGAAAAAGGGGGTTCCCTTCCATTGGGACAAGTTGGGCAAGATTATTTTGATGTTGTCAAGGATCATCTTGTCCGAGCGTCATTAATGTATCCTCCAAATTATCAGAATGATTATTTCCTATATATCGTCATGGCTGAAACGACCATCGCTATGTTTTTGGTCCAAGTAGAAGATGGAATTGAACATCCGATCTATTATTTGAGTCATAATCTTAATGATACAGAAGTTAAGTACTTGTATGTAGAAAATCTTGCCCTGGAAACCATTCAAGTTGTCCAAATATTTCGCCATTATATCCTACTCTAAAAAACAACAATAGTTTCGGATTGCAATCCCATGACCTACATCTTATCACGTCAATTGCTGGGGGGGAAATATTAAAAATGGATCGTCATTTTGCAGGAATTTTATTTTGAATTTATCAAATCCAAGTCAAATAAGTCTTTAGTTTTGGCTGAGCTTCTCTGTGACCTTCCCTGTGATAGTACTGCAACAACGTTGGAACCATTTATTCTGATCGGATCATCTGATCCTTGGTATGGGGATTTCATCATTTATCTCCAAACCCAAAATTTTTGACCTAATACGTCTCACTCTGATCAACGACGTATTCGATACCAAGAAAAATATTATCTAATCGTTGGCGATACACTTTATCATCGTGATGTCGATACCATTTTAAGGAGGTGCCTCACTCATGAGGAGGCCGAAAAAGTGTTAAATTATTGTCATGCTGGCGCTTGTGGTGGAAATTTATCTGGTTTTCCTACTGCGTAGAAGATACTCCGCGCCGGTTACTTTTGGCCTACTATTTTTCGAGATTGTATCCCCGCAATTAGAAGTTGTCATGCATGTTAGATTTATGACCGTAAAATCTGCAAATTGCCAGCGCCAATGCATCCTATTGTCTCTGTTGGACCATTTATGAAATGGGGTATCGATTTCATGACCTGTAACCCTCATTCGTTCAGGGGGCACGGTTATATTATTGTCGCAGTCAACTATTTTACCAAATGGGCTGAAGTGATGCCTACATTCAATGACACAAGACAAACAGCTGCATTTTTTTTTTCAACCATGTTATTGCAAGGTTTGGGGTCCCATAGGCTATAGTTACGGATCATGGGAAGAATTTTCGCAACCATATGATGTCTGAATTGACAGCCAAGTTAGGATTGCCGCATGATAATTCTACTCATTATCCACATCAAATGGACAAGTTGAGGCTATTAACAAAATTCTTAAGTGAATGCTTCAGTGAATGATAGGAGTCCATAAAAGGAACTGGCACTTGATCCTGTACTCCGCCTTGTGGGCGTATCGAACCTTGGTGAGAAATGCTACCGGATTTACTCCTTTTCAATTGGTGTATGGTTTGGAAGCTATCTTACCAATCGAATGTGAAATATCATCATTAAAACTCACGATAGACTTGTTACCTGACACCTCTGAAGAAGAAGCACGTATCCTTAACCTCATCCATCAAGATGAAACATTTCATGAAGCGCAATTGGCCACCAAAGCACATAAGAGACGTATAAAGGCACAATATGAATAAAATGTCCAACCTCGCATCTATTTAGAGGGCGACTTGGTCCTTCTTTATGACCAGGAAGCTGATAAATTAGGTACAGGGAAATTCGAGCCGTTATGGCATGGCCCCTACATTGTCAAAAGAGTTCTTGCTAAAGGTGCCTACGAGTTAGTTGAATACGATGGGATCCCATTGGCGCAGCCTAGAAATGAGTTGTATCTTAAACGTTACCATGCTTAATCATGAGCATAGTAATTTTTTGTACTATATTGTTTATATGCTGTTGATTTGCATTCAATATCTTAATTTTCTTTTTAGAGTTTTCTTGACATTCGTAATCTGCTTTACATTTTATGGAAGATGTCTAAATCTTCGGAACCATTTGTTGGATATGTTGATAGTTCTAGTCGTAGTACGCAGAATCTATCCTCTGCAGTGTGGGCCATTTTCGCTCTGAACGACGAGTTAGTGAGTTTTCAAGGGATTTTTATTGGTAGATCGATGAAAAATATCGTTGAGTATAGCGCGTTGATCGAACTTCTCTCTGATGCCATTTCATTTGGCATTAACCGCATAATCATCAAGTTAGACTCACAACTTGTGTTACTACAACTTACTAGTATTTATACTGTTAGAAATCCAACACTTCTTAGATTGTTCCTAAGAGTTCGACTTTTGGAGAGAAATTTTGATTTCATTCAATATCAACACATTTCCATAAATCTGAACACTTTAACTGATTCATTAGCTAATCAAGTTTTAGATAGACATTTGCGACATATGTAAAGAAAACATTCACATCATTGAATAGGATTGCGCATTAAACATAGGAAAAAATCTGAAAACATATAAATAGATAGTTATAGGTTTTTTACAAAATTTGTTCCCAAGACATGTTGTTCATCTGACCACAAAATGTATGCAAAAATTAATAAGTAAACTAGCGGTGCTTATGATAACATGCTATGGATCTAGCAATCCTATGGAGCAACCACATCCAATGGTTAGGAACCCCAATTTTGTGTCACTGCAGTCGCATGGGAAGCTCTTCGATCTGACAATACGGATCTCGAAGGTCAACCCCTATATGTGCTGCTGGAGCTCAGCAAGAGTCTTAGCCATATCAAGGTCCTGAAGGGCTACTCTCCCGACAACCCTCTCTGCTGGCACATCCACTTCATGCTCTGGTTCCTCTACAAGTTGAACGCGACCGATATCTGCATTACATTAAACCTTTTGTTTAGTCTTGGAAAGAAATAAAAAAACAAAACATTTTTATAAACGTTATAAAAATAAAAAAACATGGTCAAATCAATCTTACCTATTGCACCCCACTGAGCACCTTCTAGTAAAACTAGATCTAGATCTCCTTGGAAGTCGACGCCTACATATGCATACTCATTGATGGCGATGATCTATTGCCTGAACCAGGCAAAGAATGCAGTTGAGAACAAAATGGTCGATTGGCCTGAATGTCGACCCATGAGTTCTACCCATCTCTGCATTCGAGGATCTCTAGGACTAGATATATCCAATGTTACATGTTGTGGTTGCATCAGTGGAATCCATTCCAAAGCAAAGGAGATAAGGATAGAACCATAACTGAAATTTTTCTTCCTTCCTCCCTTTTCTTTATTCAGTTGTTCCTTTATCTGAGATAGAACAACTTCAGACCAGTTGAAAACTATTGGCTCTAAGCATTCCAATTCATATTGCATATATGATCTGTTTGCCACATGGAGTGTAACGATGCCAGCTAGTTTAGCAATCGTGAATAGGATGGTTCTCAAAGGCAAATCCCTGACATCACGGATGTTTATTTTTCCATATTTGCTAAGTTTTGACCCTGGATAGCAATACTGCATAAAATAATCCCTCATTGTTTCTCCTCCAACGGTAGATCCTGTGAGTGCAATGGGCAAACCTTTCCTCGACAAACCTATAAGAAAATACACGTCCTCAACTGTAATGGAAAACACTTGATTTTTTATATGAAATGCCTCTATCTTTGGATCCCATGCTCGAACAAGGAACTCCAAGAGTTCTATTTGTTGCCTCATTCCCAATAATTTAAAGTACTTAAGTAGCCCACAATGTCTTAAAGCTCCTACAGTACCAGGATCATTTAAGGAAATCATATATTTTTCTTCATGTTCTCTTTCTCTCCATGTAATCGTCATTATTATCCAATGGAAACCTGAAAATCAACCAAAAGATCCATTAGATACCATTCATTACAAGAAACTAGGAAATTTTGAGCACATCTTGAAAATAAAAAACATGAACTGTGCCCAACGCACTCCCTAGGTGAAGACAGTGCATTGCATATGCAGGTACCCTTCACTGTACCTGCTATGAAATACAGGTTTCGATGTACAAGGGTGCGTTGACCTAATTTTGGGAAAACTTTAACCTAGGGGCCTCAAAACCCTAAAAATTGTAAAAAATGGAAATGAAATGACTACTGAAAGAAAGAGGAGGTTTTTACTACTGACCTGGATCAGACAGTGATGAAATCCGTCCACTTAAACGACCGTAATCAACGACTGAAGTTCGGGGGTAAAATCAGGTTCAGAGCTCCAAAATGAAAATGGTAACTATGGAATGGTAAAATGAATAGTGAAACTACTTTATTTCGTCATTTAATTACTTGCAAGTTAAATTTATTGCAATGACTATGATTTTTTTATGTTTTTATCATGAAACAGGTATTTTTAATCCATTTTCTATTGTTCTGAACATGAATTACAACTGACGAACAGATTATTCATGCATATTTATTTCAAAGAAGGACTTGACCACAAAGCATACTTTTTCTCCTTATTTTTCAATCTTTGATAAAAACAAAAAAGGATTTGAAGCGCACTTTTATCTCTTTTTAGAGCTTCGATAACAGTGAAAAAGGAACCTCTGGAGTCTTCTTTCAGCTCTTTTCAAACTCCGATAATGTGAAAATATTGCTGAGCACTTGTCATTTCGAGCTTGTTAAAGAAAATGAATTGATATCTACTCAGTATCAGTTTAACCCTTTTTTAGACTGAGATAGATTATTTACAAAAAAGGAATACCTTGGTTAAACATGACCAAAGAGGTTCTTTCAGATATCATTTTACACTTTTTCAGATCTGATAGACAAATTTATGAAAAAGTACTTTTGGAGTCCTCTTTCGTCGTATTTTTCAAACTCTCTAAACATGAAAAAGGACTGGGCTATCACTGTCGTTAAGCTCATTAAAACATAAAATAGCGACGGGCTTGTCAATCATGGCAAGAATTGAGTTTCATTCATTGCTAGAATCATTAAATTATTAAATAGCGATACTTCATTATGTATTCGCCCGAAGGGTTGAATTATAGATCAAGAAAATGTTATCCTCCTCAAGCTTGTTAAAAAATAAAGAGGTATTGGTCGACAAATGACTGAGGAAAATTTGGGAAAAGCAAGCAAGGTTTCTTTTTGGTAGCAAGTTTCTCTTGAACATGAAACTTATTTCACTCCATGTCCGTGACTGTTTGGGTTGGGTAATCATCTTGACAGTTCATTCACACCTATGGTTCATCATACCTTCACTTTGGTTTTGGGTCAATGCTGCCAACTCATTACAGTGTCACCGATATGTTTAAGAGAAGGCATCCAGTGATTAAGAACTCATCCATCTGCAATACTCATAAACCTTCTTTCTCTTGATCATCATCCCTGAAAAATTGCTATATCAAGTCATACCCTTGTCTCCGAAATCAGTAACTCTAGTTTTGCAATAAGGTGAATTCCTGTCGACTACAAATCAATATCCAGGAAGTTCACTTAGAAACATCAGATTCCAGTACCATGAGGCTTGTTACAGCATCGACAAGATCCTTGCTTCCATACTTTTCACCGAAATATTTTGTTTGGCGTTCAACATCAAATCATCTATTCATGCCTTACGAAATGTACTGTAGTACCTTGAGGTCCATTTTCATTAATGGTGGTTCTCTTATTTTTGTTAACGGCTTTCATTATTGGTTGGTAATCAAACAATGTCTTTCCATGTTCGACGACAAATCATATATTCGCATGGCTAGACTTCTACCCGAATGATCGAATGAATGAGATAAGAAGACCCCAGATCTAGTTTCAGCCATCTGGGCTGCAATTTCATGATTGTTGTACACATCATATGTATAGTGACCTTACATATATATTGTCATCCAAACATGGGCCTATATCTGTAGGCAATGTCTAAATCTGGGCAACATTCCAATGTAGACGACTTTTTGAATTATGTACATGTTATTAGATTGTTTTATGTGCTGACTATGGGAATGCCTACCCTTAGAAATTATGATCAATAGAGGATTTATCATGATGTAATGTATTGTAAGATTGATTCAGGTGACCGTTTCTCTTTGTTTCCAGTCTCATCAAATTGTAAATCATCTCAATCAAATGTTCTTATTATTTGGATCTCATGCTTGAGGGAGCAATTGTTATAGGTCAATTTGGGCACCATTCCTAATGACCTGGTTAACTAGGAAGAACATCCAGGACCAATGATTAAAGGGTCTATCATTCCCTATCATCTCAGTTGCTATATGCTCTAAGATAGGAAAAATTCATGAATCAAACAATATTTTCATCAAAGCAAGGCTTTTCCATGGTTTGAAGCTTATTATTAAACATGTGGGAGCTCACCAACCCAGGCTCTAAGGGGCCTAAGTGCATTTCATATGTAGGTAGCTCCATTCTGGGCTGATCTACAAAGCACTTCCTAACATTCAAAGGTGTGTTGGTCACAATGGGAGAGAAATTCTCATTGTTCTGAAATCTCCACCTCGCCAGTGTCTTCTAGAAGGGTTCACATGTGTCATGCTTCAGATCCAAGTGCCCATTTGACATATACATGACTGGAAAACATGTATTGCCTATTTTTGGAATGAAATTTATTGCAAAACAACCTACAGTTCATCTATAAATTTAACACAAAGCTAAGTGTTCAAGGAGGAAGAATTTGAGTAGAGAAATGCTGGAGAATTTTCAATAGAGAGTTTGATTTGTGGAACTGCTGGTGGAGAGACTTATGTTGTGATGAGACTAAGGAACTCTATTGGACGGTCATGATGAATCAGTCACTAGGTTGTAACCTCTCCTTCTATCATCAATAAAGAGTACTTCTTGTTTTTACCTACATGCATCCATGTTTACTTTGATTTTCCATGGTGTAAAAATCTTTGTTGATGAATGTAGTTTATGCTTAACTGATTTGGCTAATTAACCTGAACATATATCTAGATTATTGTATCTTATATTGTTTTAGTGCTCTTTCTTGTAGGAAGAATTCATCTATTTGAAATTTCTTGAAGTTGAGGCTGTAGTGGAAGCGACAGAAAGGAGCCATTTGGAAGTGACTGAAACATGTAAGCATCCAATCCTCTCTGTATATATGTTATGAGTTAGGAAAAAGGGTAGTGTAGTCTTTCACCTATTGTTCTAGACTAGACACTGGTCTAGGGAAGTGTATTTTATCCGTAGACTACAATTCTGGCCCAACACCATTGGAGCTTATTGCAGATCTTGGCATTGGGCCAACTCATTCCCTTGCCCCTACAGTGTAGTTTGCTTCAGTAACTGCGTTATTTCATTGAGCATTTGTTGTGGGGTTTTGCATTGTTGATTGGAGGGTGCGATATTCAGTGATAGGATTAGCCTTTCACTTGAGACATCCATTGGGGGAGATATTGACATCATATGCAACATCTTCAGACTTCTCCATATAGTTCCATTTTTTGAGTTGCAGCTACTACCCTACAACTCCGGCATTTCTACAGATTTTCCATTTTGTGTTTATTTCAGCCAATCCTTTCAAGGATTGTGTATTGTTGTTTCCATGGGTTGAGATCTTTCTCCCCCTATTCTAGTTGAGCTGTATATTTTCATATTTTTGTATTGACACTATTTTGCAGCAATCCTCCTTTATAGACTATGCAGCCATAGCCATGGGCTTTCTATGTATAACAGTGTTCTTAATTTCCTTGTACATGTATTTTTGAGGCTTGCATTGCCTTGCTTGAGTGGATGTTTCCTCAAGAATTTGTACTCTATTTACTGCTATAACATAATTTTTTGGCTATTCAAATCTTCATGAGTTCATGGTTATAAAATAACATTGTTATTCCACTTCTTTTTCAAGAATTGTTTGCAGTCCCTTCATTGGGAATTTTTTGAAGACAACTAGGTGTGGGAGACCTGTTTAACCCACCTGGAGGGATTTATTTTTAGCCACCTCTTGGATTTCGGTCTTATATGCATTGATCTAAGGGATCCAGGTCTTGTTTTCAAATATTGTAGCAGTCATTCTTGGAAAATGCATTTTCCAGCCATGCCTTGCTAGCAGTTCCCAATTTTGGATATTACAGTGGTATTAGAGAAAAAATCGTGGCTCAGCCTGTGAGTCTCAGCCCAAGAAGGTCAGAATGATGAAGAAGATGATATTTCTCTCATCAGTGTTCAGAAATAAGAATATCCTCTCCAAAGAGGAGGATCAAAAAGAAGAAGAGGAAGGACCATGCACTTCCTATTCTCATCGAGAAGAAGACAAGCATGAAGGACAATTGGATTATCATATTCTAAGTGATTACCTTGCTGAGTATAGATCTCAACCTAGAGCCTTCAAGGAGACTCTATATTTTCCACATTTCATCCAAATTGAAGGAAGAGAAGAGACCCTGCAGCAGAAGAGAAATCAAAGGCAATAGATTTCTGTTGTCTACATTTGATGGGTCATCTAAAACAAAAGCTTGGGTGAGAAAGTTGGAGGCATTTTTCCTACTACATCCTGTAGCAGGGGAACAATTTTTTGAAATATCAGCATTGCACTTGGAGGGTGGAGCCTATCATTGGTGGTTCAGCCACTTGAGCCATGCAAGGGTGAAAACTTTTGTAGAGTTCACTCAAAGGTTGATCAAAACCTTTAATGGAGAAAGAACAAAGGAGGAAAAGCTCACACCACCACTTGAGGAGCCTTGTACTAACGCTGTCACACTCATGGAGGAGAAGCCACATGCATCAACAGTTGGGGTAGCCAACACATTGGAGGAAGAAACTCTTGTAGCCCTACAAGAGGTTACCAAATATAGTCGAGGTATGAAAATATTTCCACTATCTATTGTTGTAGCAAATTCTTTTGAGAGTTGTGGAAATTTCTTTTACATGACCAAGGGTCAAATAACACTACTACTTTAAAGCAACATGATTTCAATGTGTTGTGCAACATGGGAACATTCAAGGAGGAAATATAACCATCATCCTCATGAGCCATTATTGGATTGCATATCACATTTGAGGTTGGGGTTTGAAGACTTGAAGGAAGATAGTAGACATCTTGAAGTGAGAAAACTATTCTCCTTTCTATATGACCCTTTCTCAATGAGCTCCTCTCAGCTAAAAGAGGAACTCCTACTTTCAGAAAATCCAAGACCTCATTGGTTTTGGAAGACTAGTGTTGAGAGGGAAATCTCCTAGAGAGATTTCAGTAGAGGTGCACTCCCACACATCATGGAGTGCGAGATTCTTCAACAGATTAAGGAGGTTCTTCCCTTCTCACAGGAGCAGATAGATGATGGAGGACATCTCCGAATGGATAACATCTCTCATTATTGTATTGGACATCTCTTTAGCATCAAATAATGATGGGAGGTTTTTTCCTACTACCTATTTGGATCATTATGGGGTCAAATTGATCCTTGAGAAGATTGCATTTCAAATTCCCATGAATTGCAAAGAGAGAGATTTGATTTGGGAGGATGGTAGCCCTCATGAGAGGAGTACCAATATGAAGAGAAGAAGAAGACATCCACAAGTGATTGAGTGTATTTGGTTGATGAGCAAGGAGTTGGGAGGCTACTTGCAAATATATGACACCAGGCAGCAGGAGGCTTGGCTGAGTTGGCTCTTCTTGAAGGAGTTTGGCCATCACTTGGCATGTCCTTTTTGTAAGAGGATGGTGATGGAGAAGAGGTGGCAAGATGCTTGCATCATTGGGTAGAATGGAGTATGGATGCATGGTGTTGATGTGACATACATATCATTCATTATGTCTTCATAACATGAGTTTTATAATGGGAGCATAAGGAGGTAGCAAGCACTTTGGTTGATTGAGCTGTGCTTGAGAGAGCAAGGGAAAAATTTCTCTCACATGTTATGTGATGTTGCAGGGGTAGAAGAGGGCACTCTCATGGTGTAAAGGGGTTACTCCTTGGCTTTGGATGATTTGGGAGCACTTCCATCTTGGGAGGTATTCCATACTTGCAACAGCATTATTAGAGGATTCTTTGACAGGGAGCATGTCAAAGAATAGAGCTTTGTATTGAAAAAAGCCTATTTTCATAAGTTCATAGCACTGTCACTTGGGAGTAGGGACTTATGGATGGAGTGTCCCTAGGATCACTTCATATTGGATGCACTTGGTGAACAAGGATGAGGTGAGATTGATAGAGTAGTGGATGGATCTTCTTGCAACACATGGTTCATTCCTCTTCATAGCATGCCAAAACACTATGGAGGACTCACTCATGGATCCATGTACCATCTTACTTCTGGAATATGGTAAGAAGTTTGTTTTTACATTCATTGATTTGTATACTCTTACCATTTCTATGCAGTGCATTGCTCCATAGGAGGGCAAGCTTTTCACTTTGCTCCATGATCATTGTTGGTCCCAACTACATGATGGAGGCATCCATATTTTATGTGGCCTTGGGAAAATGTTTTATCATCACATGTACGTTCAGTTGTTGCACCAAAACATCTATCATATAATGACATACATGGTTAATTATGTAACAAGAAACATTTTTCCTTATACTTTTCTAAAGCAGCAGTTTGGGAAACTGCGCTGTCACTATTGGGAAAGTTGTTGGTACCTTCTTACACCACATGGAACCTTCAACATTTTCCTCATTTTGATGCTGATCATGATTTCATTTTCTGATATGGATCTGATTTTTATTGAGAGCATGATTGGGAGGTTGACACATGAGTTGGATGTGTCCTTGAAGGGAGAGAATTTCCCTATTTTCTGCACTGCATGTTCTAATGCGAGCATGAGAGGAGGTATGGCCACCCCAGCCACATATGTATTCTCTTTCATGGTGGGCAATGAGTTTTTTAACCATCCATTGTATAGTCATGGGCAAGTACTTGATCATGTATTGTTGACACATTCATCCATTTACTATCCATTAGTAGATGTGATGATTCTTGTATATTACTTGCCATGCAATTTTCTGAAGTTGTAGTGGAGTAAACTGCGATGTGTCCTCTTGAGATATTGTTTTTACTATGCATCATCATGTAAAACTTGCTGCAAAATTCTCATTGGGATACTCTATGATGACCATGTCCTATTCATTATGGATGGATTTTTTTGGGCAATCTTGTTCTTCAATGTTGGAGGAGAAATCCTTGGAGGATTGTTCTTCACTTTTCCACTTGAGGGAAATACTTTTGTAGCCTAGGATCCGCACATACACTGCACTCATCATGAGTGGAGAGAAGGACACCATGGGGTAGGCTATTATGCTTACCATATTCATATTTTCGGCCCACCTTCATTTCCTAAGCATGAGGTGGAAGGAGATTTTCAGGAGTTGCCATATTGGGAGGTGACTCATTTTGTTTGGATGATTGCTTGGGGATGGAGGATCCACATGGGGAAGATGTTCCTCATCACATTTCAGACTTCATGCCTTGGCTGGAGACTTTCCAGCTCTATCCTTGTATTTTCTTGAGGACAAACAACATTTGGGAGGGGAGGACTCTAATATTCCAATTTTTTCCTTCAATAAATTGGAATATTAAAGTTTGTAAATTTCACTTATAAGTTGAATAATTGCGTGAGGACGCCCAAACACAATAAAAACATGGGTTAAATCCCTCTTACTATTAAAGGGGATCAGTAATGGAGCTATATTCCACACCCTCATGTGTGAAAGGAGTCATTTGCAAAGAGGCTGGGTCAAGTTTGACCAAGTCAAACAACACAGAGGTATGAGGTGGAAAGCATCTTATGGGACAGTGAAAAGAAAGAGGAGGGAAATTTACTTGATGGAGGAAACCCTAAATATTGGGACACATGGAGAGGGAGCTCTCATGTGTTTAAAAGGAGGTCAAGGCAGCCATTGTTACACATGCATATTATTATTGATTTTGTGTCTGCTTAGACTATTTGCAGTCCCGACTGTTTAGCTGAGTTGCAGTGCTGCTTAGCACAAGGATTTACTATTTAGGAATCCTTATCCTTTATTGAGAATCCCCTTGAAGTACATATTTTCCTCACATCTAGGCTTAATGCCAAGCATCCTCCTCTAGTACAACGTTATTTCTGTAGCAGATTAATGTTGTGTTGTAGGGTGTTGCAATGAGGGATCACAACACCTCTTCCATCACTTGTTTTTCAGAGGAGGAGTCTCTCTTTCCTTTGGGAGATCAGTTTGGAAGCCATTTGAGCTTATTGCAGATCTTGGAATTGGGCCAACTCATTCCCTTTCCCCTACAACATAGTTTGCTTCAGTAACTGTGTTATTTTCATTGAGCATTTGCTGTGGAGTTTTGCATTGTTGATTGGAGGGTGAGATCTTCAGTGATAGGATCAGCCTTTCACTTGAGAGATCCATTGGGGGATATATTGATGTTAGATGCATAATATTTAGTCTTCTCCATGCAGTTCCATTTTCTGAGTTGCAGCTGCTACCCTGCAACTCTGGCATTTCTGCAGATTTTCCATTTTGTGCTTATTTCACCCAATCCTTTCAAGAATTGTGTATTGCTGTTTCCAAGGGTTGAGATATTTCTCCCCCTATTCTATTTGAGCTGTGTCATGTTTTTGTATTGACACTATTTTGCAGCAGTCATCCTTTATAGACTGTGTTACACCATTTTTTGGTCATCTAACCTACTATAATTAGATGGACCCAAGTACACCATGTAAGACCAATTTTACCCTAAGTAAAATTGCTTTCACTATGTAAAATAACTTAATAAAACACATTTATTAGGTTGTTTATGGTCTAAATAGGAAACCCCAAAAGGAAATATTAAACAAACCTATATTTTTTTTATTTTCCTGGTCATGTTTAACCCAAAACAAAGAAATTAATTAGATAAATCTTTATTTATCCTATTATTTTCTAGGAATAATTATTTAAATCTTATTTAAATAATATTCCTTGTTAAATATGACTAAATCACCCATAAATAATTAAATAAATCATTATTTATTTGATTATCCTTAAACCACTTCCTTAAAATGATAAATAAATCATTTATTTATTTATTATTCACAAATAAAGGGATTTGACCCAAGTCAAATACCTTTTCCCTCCAAAAAATATAATAAAATATTCCATAAAAGGTGGATCTAGATTTGGTTAATGTTATTTTAATCATGCACCAAGATCTAGAATGACCCAATATTTTGTTATAAATATGAGGGTTTCTCCTACCATTCTTCACCTTTTGTTGCCTATTAGATCACTCTGGATCTATACTCTTGGTCTGACTTTGAGCCATTATCATTGTCATATTTTCCATTATTTGCTGTGTGAGCTCCCTTTGAGTTCTATCTTTGTCCGGGTTTTCTACACCAACAGGAGAGAGAAATGCTAGATCTGAAGTGCTGAGGACTTCCAAGAACCCATCCCATTGAGGAGAATTGGAAACACCTTCTTGTTTTCCTCCCAGGTGCCCTTAATACAAAAATTCTTTCAAAAAACATTGTTCTTGTCTTGTCTATTGGATGTATGGAGCAAACTCTTGATTTTACTGCGTAATGTCTTTCTATGCATAGATCTGGTTTTTTGCAGCACTTGTCTTGATCAACTAACTGCAGATTTGAAGATGTTAGCAGCCACATTTGATGTTAGGTCTATAAGTTATGCGTAGCTAAAGTGGTCTTTTTTCGTACGCTTCGACAAAATATTCATACTAACAATTGTGGACGCCACACGAGTTTTCAATTACGACTGCTGTCGTTTTTCCTATTCTTGCATATCCAGCTACTTCAGACCCTAGGGTTTCTTTTCAGCTTTTTTTTTTTCCTATTTTTATGTTTTTTTTCTCACATAAAACCCTAAAACATTAAAATTTCTAACTTCTTCGTGTTTCTGGCCCTATTGCGCAGGTGATAGACATCAGCCGCAACTGAGACGGCAACTTTTGCACAAATCTGCCGCCAGGACAACCGGAATTGGAGATCACACTTTTCAGCCCAAAAAATGCAACCTGGACTCCAGGTCGCACTTTTCAGCCCCTTTTCTGCGACCTGAACAGGAAAACAAGTCAGAACCTGCGACCTGTGCTTTTTTCTGTTGTTTTTCTGCAATTTTTCTGGGTTTTGTTGAAGCTTCTGTCAGGGTTTTCCAGCCTCTGTCTCCGCCCGTTTGGACCTGTTTCTGATCTGTTTTTCTCATCTAAAGTGGGAAACTAGCCCCCTAGGGGTTCAGTACCCTCCACTTTTGGTGGAAGAGTTTTAGCTGTTTCAGGTGTGTGCTTTTTCAGAGTTTCAGCCTTCCCTTTTTCAGATCTAATACCTCATTCTCATATCCCTTTAAATCAGCTCTTCTTCCTTTCAAACCACCTCTTGTAGCTTTGTTTGGACCTCCCTATAGGACCTCCTCCCTGTCCTCTCTGATTTTTTCTGATTTCCTCCTTTTTTCCAGCCACCTTGCCTCTGCCTCTTGGTTGTGATCTGCACCTCTTTTCAGCAGCTTTCTCCTTTATATCCCTGTCCCTTTCGACCCTAGATCTATTGGCCTCTTTTTAGTGTTTTTTGACTATATTTTTTCCCTCTTTTAGATTAGTTTTGAGAGACCCGCCTTGTTGGGTTGAATCGATGCACTAGTAGCTGTTAATTTTCTGTTATTTCAACATTATATACTGTTTTTGCATCATTATTTTCAGTCACGCAACACACTTTTTCTCTTGCTCTCAAAACGAAAAGGGTTTAAAAATTAAAATTAACGCACGCCACACACTCACCCTAAGCGAAGAAGAGCCTAGTTTACACCGCCAGGCAAAGACTTTAAAATCAATTGACACTGCACCTTTTTTGCCCTTGTTTCGACATTGTAATCACTTGATTCTGCACCTCCCTGCCTTTGTCAGTCATTCTTCTTCCCCTCGTGCCATGTTTGTGTTGTCACCATTGCGCCCCCAAGGCGTGCCTCCCGGAGACTTCTTGGCCTTCACCCTCAGTTTCCGGTCGGTCGACCTGCTCCGTCCCGCCGTCGTCGAGCCAGTCCTCCTCTGTGTCCGCATTTTGAATCCTCTTCTGATTCATTGGGTTCTCCTTTTACTTCTGGTTCTCCCCCTGTCACCTTCACTATGTCTGGTCCAGGGCCTAACGCTAGCGGTAATCTCGGTCCTAATGCCGGAACTACTCCTAGCGGAACCGCCACAGGTACTACCTCGGTCGCACCCTTGCTACCGTACATCGCAGGCCTCAGCCTCCCCGATTTCAATCAGTTGATCACTGACCCTATCCACCACGATGTTGGTTGGCCTGCTATGCCAACCAAGCTCCCCTCCAACATCCCTAAGTTCGAAGGCCTTGCTGGAGAAGATCCAACCAACCATGTCCGATCTTTCCACATGTGGTGTTCCTCCAATTCCATTACCGATGATTCCATCCATCTTCGGTTGTTCCAATGCACGCTTACAGGCGAAGCTTCTAAATGGTATGTTGACCAAGCCACCTCTTCCCATACCACCTTTACGACCATTTCCCAAGCCTTTTTATCCTATTTCCAGCTCCCTCTCCGATACGATACTGGTATGGAGCTTTTGACCTCTTTCAAGCAAACCTCTTCGACCCGCCTCTCCACTCATGTCCAGGAATGGCGAAGAAGATGGAGCTTATGTCAAGCTCCCCCCTTCGAATATCGGGTGTATATGGACTAGTTCCTTCGCACTCTCTTAGCTCCCATTGGCAAATATGTCACCTCCCATTTCCCCCAAACCAAAGAAGCTGCCCTCCAAATAGCCTTGAAATATGACCTGATCTACGCGCAGTCTGGTTATGTTTATACCGTCCTTCCTGACCTCCCCAGGCCCGGAGGCGCTAACGCCTCGGGGGCATCTCATTCCACCGACGGTATCGTTGGAGCCCTTTCTCATCCGTATGCTCAACCCCCTATGGGCTATGGTCTCCCTCAGGGAGGGGCCAGCACCTCTAGCACTTTTCCCCCTCCAGATAGCATGTACCCAGGATACGGCATGCCTCATCCTTTTGCCCAACCTCCTGCTTACCTCAATGTTTCCCAACCTAACCATTACCCTT
Source organism: Pinus albicaulis (assembly GCA_034641835.2). Taxonomy (NCBI): domain Eukaryota; kingdom Viridiplantae; phylum Streptophyta; class Pinopsida; order Pinales; family Pinaceae; genus Pinus; species Pinus albicaulis. Next base: position 55,107,640 of record CM076578.1, read on the forward strand.
ATCCGCAGCCTGGTGCCCCATCTCCTCCAGCATATGCGCTTCCACCTCCCCTACCTCCTCCAACCCCGCAACAGCACCTACAGCCCCCTCCAGGGCAAGTATTTGCACAGCAGGGCGTGACTAATCCCCCTTATTCTCAAAGAAGGTGGAGAGGCAATCCAAACCAATCTGCCCCTCGTACTCGTGGACCCAATCCTCAAGGTATTGACCCTAACACTGCTAACCAGCAACAGGGCACTCAGCCCAAGCCGGACAGGCCTCTTCACACAAATAAGCCTTGTTCGTGTTGCGGTGTTTATGGTCATTACACCCACGATTTTCCCCTCTTACCACAGATGCGACAGATGTGGGAGTCTCAAGCCACATTGCGAGGACACCATGCCTCCCCTCATACTCCCCCTAATGTGGCCACTACTCAACCAGCTGTGTTTACTGATCCTTTCCCTCAGCAAGGATTCGTGGCTGCCCAACCACCTGATGGACAGGTCGCCACTCAAACTTCCCCTTCTGGTTCCTCTGATTACCAGATCCTCATGATGAACTCTGATCCATCCCCAACCGTCGACCTTCACCTTCAAACTCGGTCTCGCCAGTACCCCCAGCCTCCCGCTCAATCTGCCCCCGAGTCCCCTTCTTCCGGTTCTACAGAGCCTCTTTCGCCATCCAATGGCCCCTTACATATCCCTCAACCCAAAGTTGAGGTTCATACCAAGATTCCTAAGGGACCATTACGTCGAAATGCTGATTCTGGTCGAGCTTCTCATTCGTATAGCATAGTAGATGATTTGGTGCAATCTCCTGCCGCCATTTCCACATTGGAACTCCTCCAATCGTGACCTTCCCAAAAGAAGGCTCTACTATCTGCCATGGGCGCTGTAGATCCCGCTGATGACCAAATGATTATTTTCGACGCCCATCAATCAGAGCATCCTCCTCTTCCTGCTTCCGTAGCCTTCCAAATCCCAGTCAAAATCCGGAACGCTAACATTTCTCGGTGTATAATTGATGAGGGGGCATCCACCTGTGTGATGTCCGCTTCGGTTTGGAAGCAACTCAGATCTCCTGAATTAGCCCCTTCCACGATCACCCTTCGAATGTGGGATGGCCACGCCTCCCAGCCCATTGGCCTCTTCCGTAATTGTCCTATCACTCTTGCGGGCAAGACTGTTTGCGTTGACGTTGAAGTCATCGACGCCCCTCTAGATTACAACATTCTCTTGGGGCGAAGCTACACCTATGCCATGTCTGCTGTCCCTTCCGCGGTTTTTTGCAAGATGTCTTTTCCTCACAACAGAAAGATAGTCACCATCGACCAGTTGACGTATCATGAGCCAAAGTCTCAGACCTCCCCTGAGACGACCATCTCTTCTGTAGCCAATAAGAAAACCAGCGATTCCTTGACCAGTGTCTTTCCTGGCGTCTACAAAGACTCCTCTTTTCTTGGAACTTTCCCTGGTCTTCCTCCTCCTCCTATCTCTGATCCTAGCTTATCGAATGTTTGCATGATGCAATCGTCTCGGGCAGCCCTTACGCCGCCCGCTGCGGCTAGTCAGCAACCCGCTCCTAGCCATTCATCTCAGCCAGCCGGACCTCCTCCTTCTGACCCCTCTTCTACTGCTAGTATCCATGAACCCCTCTCTCCTTCTGGATCGGTTCATCCAGGCCTTAGCCACCTCGGTGCCGTTCCGCCTGGCCATTACCCCTCCAATCAGATACCGTTGCTCATTCGACCCCCTGGAGTGTACTCAGTACCTGTTATGGCTACCCTCTCTCTCCCCAACCTGACCCTGGGTATCCCTGTCTGGTACCTTGACCCTCCAGCCACTACCCCACCCGGTCACCCCAAGCCATACCTTGCTTTGACCCCGGTTCAACCAGTCCCCACCACTTCTCCTGCTACTACGGTACCTCACACGCCTTCTCCAGCACCATCTCCTACTGCGACCGTATTAGGAAAAGGGGGCAAATCTCACAAAAAAACCAATAAGGACTACACCACCCCGACAAACCCTACCCCTCCTCGACCACCAAAGCACGCTATCCAGTGCGCGTTGTGCGATATTGTCGGTCACGCCACCCATACGTGTCCTGAATTGCCACATCTCAAGGCCCTGGTCAACGAGACATTTCCTGAATCTGATCTCCCTGAAGTCTACGTCACTATCCCTGATTCTATCCCGAAACTCAAAACCTTGCGCACAAATCACCCTTGTGCTTTGTGCGATTTCCATGGCCATTACACCCACCTCTGCCCCGCTTTGATGAGTATCGTTCCTCCTTAGCCACGTACCTCCAATTCAAGGCTACGCATGACAAGATACCTTCTCACTTGGTTGCGAGTTCTACCCTAGTAGGACCAGAGGATCTTCCTCCTCCCATTCATATTCCCCCTCCAGCCGTTGAAACAACAGAGCCTTCATCCACCATGTTTTACCTATCGTCATCCTTGAGAGATGATTCGCCTACCCTCCTACCTGCGGACACTCTCAGCTCCACCTCAGTAGACCTTGGATCTGCCGACGTTGCCCATATGAGCCCTTTTCCTCAAGATGACCCGTCAGGTATTGCTACATTATCAGGTGATCCCCCTTCCTCCAGTCTTCCCATCTTCCAGTCGAATGAGGAAATTATGGAAGCCATGACCCACCCTGACTTTCCCTGGGATGATATGCACCATCGGGCATCCTTCCTCCCACAACAGTCCCATGAAAAATATGTTGTGGAGACCAAAGACTTCATCCCCCATGCCGTCAACTGGTTAAAAAATCCCATCCCTGCACCCGATGCTTTCGAAGAAGGAAACATGGCCAATATCTCTCCTACCATTAAAATTGACATTTCGGTCAAACCAAGAATCGAAGAATATGTCACCTTGGGCGCCCAATGCACCCCAGAAGAAATTGAAGCTTACATTAAGCTTTTCAAAGAATTTCGCGATATTTTCGCATGGTCCTACTCCAAAATGCCCAGACTCGATCCCGCCATTATCGAACACCATATCGACACCTGGCCTGATGCCAACCCAGTCCGTCAAAAGTTGAGACCCATTCATCCTTCCAGACATGATGCTATCAAAGCCGAAATCGATAAGCTCCAGCAGGCTGGTTTAATTTACCCCATTGAATACACCACTTGGGTGCCCAACCCAGTTCCCGTCCTCAAGAAATAAGGCACCATCTGTGTCTGCACGGACTTTTGCGACTTGAAAAAAGCTTGTCCCAAAGAAAACTTCCCCACACCATTCATTGACTAAATCATTGACGAGTGTGCGGGGCATGCGGTTCTATCCTTTATGGATGGTTTCTCCAGATACAACCAGATTGTTATCCGTCCTGCTGATCAACTTAAAACCACGTTCATCAGTCCGTGGGGAACTTTCGCTTACCGGGTCATGCCTTTCGGCCTTAAAAACGCCGGCGCCACTTTTCAATGGGCCATGTCTTATTGTTTCCATGACTTAGCTCACATTATCCTTGCCTATTTAGATGACCTCACTGCGCATTCTAAACATCGGGCACAACACCTCCACCATCTGCGCACCATCTTCCTCCGATGTTGCAAGTATAATATTCGCCTTAACCTGTTGAAATGTGTCTTCTACATCCCTACCGGCCGTCTCCTAGGCTTAATCGTGTCCAAAGACGGTATCACTCTTGACCCTTTAAAATTCCAAGCCATTCTTGAACTCCCCATTCCTCGTACCTTACGCCAACTACAGATTCTCCAAGGCAAAGCTAATTTTCTTCGCCGGTTCGTTCCTGACTATGCCACCACCGCACATGGGTTCCTCAGACTCCTCCGATCTAACATCCCGTTTGTATGGGATACCTACGCTCATGAGTCTTTTGATGCCCTCAAGCAGGCTCTCACATCCGCTCCCTTGATCCGCCCTCCTGACTTTGATAGGGACTTCATCCTGTACATCTCCGCTTCCACCTATTCGGTCGCTGGAGTTCTAATCCAGGAAGATGACAATGGTATCGAGCATGTGATCTATTACGTCAGTAAGAACCTCATCGAGCCTCCTGTTTCCTACTCGCACGAAGAAAAATTAGCGCTGGCTGTCATGTTCTCAGTCCAAAAACTTCGTCATTATATCCTCATGCGTTCCACCAAGGTTGTGACTAATTCCAACCCCATGGATTTCCTATTGAGTCGCCACATCCTCACTGGGAAGTATGCCCGTTGGGTCGTTATCCTTCAAGAATTTGACCTCGAATTTGTCACACCAAAAAGTAAGAAATGATTAGCCCTCGCTGAACTCATTTCTGAATTACCTACCAGAACGCAGGACCCTCCAGTTAATGATGATTTTCCTGATGAACACTTATTCTCCATTACTTCGGACGATCCGTGGTACGAAGATATTCTTCCTTACTTGCGAACCCAAAATTTCACCCTCCACCTTGATCGTGAGGCTCGCCGATGAATCCGACACCAGGCTCCCCGATACCTTCTTATCGGTGATGACCTCTATCGTCGTAGTATCGATACTGTACTTCGTCGTTGTCTCAGACATGCTGAAGCTGAACAGGTCCTCAATGCTTGCCATAGCGGCGCTTGCGGTGGCCACCTCTCCGGCCTTGCTACCGCCCAGAAAGTCATGCGCGCTGGGTATTTTTGGCCTTCCCTCTTCAATGATTGCATTGAGGCAGTCAAACATTGTCCCAATTGCCAGCATTTCTCCCCTAAAGCACGAGCTCCCCCAGCTCCCCTCCATCCTGTCGTCACAACTGGTCCCTTTTGTAAATGGGCCATCGACTTTATGGAGTGTCGACCTCCATCCGCTGGTAACCATAAGTATATCATTGTGGTGGTTGACTATTTCACCAAATGGGCCGAGGCTATGCCCAAATTTAACAATATGGCCGCTACCGCCGCCCTCTTTTTATTTAACCACGTTATTGCTCGATTCGGAGTTCCGAAACAACTGGTCTCTGACCACGGCCGACATTTTGAAGATGAGATATGGCGTGAGCTATCCTCACTGTTGGGTTTTGAGCACCAATATTCCTCCTCCTATTACCCCCAAGGTAATGGCCAATTTGACGCAGTCAACAAGATCCTCAAGACCATGCTTCAATGAATGGTGAATAAGCACAAAACCAACTGGCATCTCATGCTCTTCCCTGCTTTGTGGGCCTATCGAACTTCTGTTAAAACTGCCACCGGGTTTACTCCTTTCCACCTCATTTTTGGAGAGGAGGCAGTCTTACCGATCGAGTGTGAAATCCCTTCCCTTCATCTGGCCGTTGAACTTCTCCCTGACACCCAACCTCTAGAACAATGACTTATCATGCCTCAGTGCACCTCTGAAGACCGTCGTGTTGCATTGCAAACCATGGAAGCAGCCAAAAAACACACCAAAGCTCAGTATTACCGAAAACTCCAGCCTCGTACTTTTCACGAAGGCGACCTTGTTCTAGTATATGACCAGGCCCATGATGTCCTCAGTCACGGGAAGTTTGACTCATTATGGCTAGGCCCTTATGTCATCAGTAAGGATCTTGGTAAGGGGGCATACCTCTTAGAGGACTCTGAAGGCAATCCTCTTCCTAATCCTTGCAACGCACTCTATCTTAAGAAATATTACCCTTAGCATTTCCCTTCTGAAATGCACGTATTATTTTCTGTTAGATAGCCAGAATATTTTTTTTTTCATACTTTGATACCTCACCAGGACATACCTTGTCCAAGAAGGATCACTTCACCTCTCCTCCAAATCGAATCTCCTCACTTACAACACTTGTACTTGGGGCACCACTTTGCATCCATACTTATCCTTTTGTTCGTGTCGATTTTTCATCATGAGATACCATCTTGTACTCATGTTTTCATGGTCCCCCATAGGACCTTTACTGTGTGGTAGCACCATCGAGTCGCCCTTTTTTAGAGCATCCAAGTTGAGTCATCATCACATTCATGGAGTCTATCCCGAGTCCCTTTGTACCCCGCTATAGTCCTCCATCCTTCATTTCTTGGTCTCTCTCTTGTGTCACACATTATGACCGTCAGTCCCACTGTCCCCTATCCCTCCTGATACTGTGTCAGTCACTGCCATGTCATTCATGTCCTTTATGCTCTAGCAAGGGAAGTCGTCCATTTGCTACTCAGTCCCCTCCCTTCCATCATCATCATTGGTATTAGTCTGTCAGTTGCTCTACTATTTTCTCTCGTGCCTTAGTTGAGGATCCCTTATTGCCTCACCTATGGCGGACCTCCTTCTGTCGACATCAGCTCATTCATTCTAGAAGACAAGTCTAGAGGGAGGTGTACCTTGGTTCCAGCTTCCACTCTTGTTCGGTGCCTCGGATCAGGCAAAGGGATTTCTCATTACCCTTTGACTTGATTGTTTCTCAGCTCCAGATCCTTTCAGCATGATCTAGATCCGTATGTTCGATGGTCCAGTGATGTAGCAGCAGCTATTGGTGATGCCCAGGTGTGTGTGAGATGTCTCAGCCCTCATGAGGGGGTGGCCCTGCAGGTAGCCCCCTACATGCCCGGATGACCTCTTCATTGAAGCCTTCGATGCAGCTCCATATATTTGATGATGTCGGCCTTAGCCTCTTACAGCGCCTCTTTGATTTGGATGTATCAGTCAGATTTTGTGAGCCCTTCCCCACTGGCAGGGGGAATTTGGGTTGTACTTGTATCTCATGTATTCAGATATTATTGTATAAGTCCTGGCTGTTATCCCAGGCACAACATGTATATGGGATCTCTCATTTTATTTCTATCTGGCTCATGATTATTCCGGCTGTACTTTATGGTTCGGTCCCTTGTTTACTGGACACACTATTCTTTTGTACTTTGTCTCAGCAGGCATAGGTATGCCTCCCCCGCCGCCTTTAGCACAGGTACCCTCTCATAAAAAGAGACTTGTTGCACCTGTAAGTCTCGTCTCCTCAGGGTCTAGTTCTTCAACACATTAGTCTACCTTACATTTCTCTCTCTAACTTCCCTTTTGATGTCTGGTGATTGAGTTCTTACAACGTACTTCGGTCATACGATTTTCTCCTAACACTCGCACGCTGGGGGGCAATCTGTTACACCATTTTTGGTCATCTAACCTACTATCATTAGATGGACCCAAGTACACCATGTAAGACCAATTTTACCCTAAGTAAAATTGCCTTCACTATGTAAAATAACTTAATAAAACACATTTATTAGGTTGTTTATGGTCTAAACGGGAAACCCCAAAAGGAAATATTAAACAAACCTATATTTGTTTGATTTTCCTGGTCATGTTTAACCCAAAACAAAGAAATTAATTAGATAAATCTTTATTTATCTTATTATTTTCTAGGAATAATTATTTAAATCTTATTTAAATAATATTCCTTGTTAAATATAACTAAATCACCCATAAATAATTAAATAAATCATTATTTATTTGATTATCCTTCAACCACTTCCTTAAAATGATAAATAAATCATTTATTTATTTATTATTCACAAATAAAGAAATTTGACCCAAGTCAAATACCTTTTCCCTCCAACAAATATAATAAAATATTCCATAAAAGGTGGATCTAGATTTGGTTGATGATATTTTAATCATGCACCAAGATCTAGAATGACCCAATATTTTGTTATAAATATGAGGGTTTTTCCTATCATTCTTCACCTTTTTTTGCCTATTAGATCACTCTAGATCTATACACTTGGTCACATTCTACATTATTTGCTGTGTGAGCTCCCTTTGAGTTCTATCTTTTTCTGGGTTTTCTACACCAACAAGAGAGAGAGATTCTAGATCTGAAGTGCTGAGGACTTCCAAGAACCCATCCCATTGAGGAGAATTGGATACACCTTCTTGTTTTCCTCCCAGGTGCCCTTAATACAAAAATTCTTTCAAAAAAAATTGTTCTTGTCTTGTCTATTGGATGTATGGAGCAAACTCTTGATTTTACTGCGTAATGTCTTTCTATGCATAGATCTGGTTTTTTGCAGCACTTGTCTTGATCAACTAACTGCAGATCTGAAGATGTTAGCAGCCACATTTGATGTTAGGGCTATAATTTATGCATAGCTAAAGTGGTCTTTTTTCGTACGCTTCGACAAAAGATTCATACTAACAGACTGCACAGTCATAGCCATGGGCTTTCTATGTATAGCAGTGTTCTTCATTTCCTTGTACATGTATTGTTGAGGCTTGCATTGCCTTGCTTGAGTGGATTTTTCCTCAAGAATTTGTACTCTCTTTATGGCTATAAAATCATTTTTTGGCTATTCATATCTTCATGAGTTCATGGTTATAAAATAATGTTGTTTTTCCACTTCTTGTTCAAGAATTGTTTGCAGTCCCTTCATCGGGCATTTTCTTAAGACAACTAGGTGTGGGAGACATTTTTAACCCACATAGAGGGATTTATTTTGAGCCACCTCTTTTATTTCAGTCTTATATGAATTTATATAAGGGTTCCAGGTCCTGGTTTCAAATCCTGTAGCATCCATTCTTGGAAAATGTGTTTTCCACCCATGCCTTGCTAATAGTTCACAATTTGGGATATTACATTGTGATCTTTTTTGGGGAACACAATGGAAAAATGGTTTAAATTTTCATGTTCCTCATGGCAAGGACATCACCCAAAAAAAATTTCAGCTCATTGGGAGCAAAAATGGTCATCCAAAAGTGCCAAAAACCACCTAAAAGTCACCTTTCTGCCATATTTTCAGCACTGGCACTAAGCCCTGAGAAGTCTTGGGAGAATGGGGTTTTAACTAGGAAAATGGACAGCCAATTTGAAACTAAAGTAATATTTGGAAACTAGACAAGACAGGTTTTCCAATGAGCTATCATGGAGCTCATTTGGACACCGGGAAGGCCTCCAAATTTCAGCTACAAAAGAGGCAGTTTTTCCAGATTTGGCATTATGCCCTTGGCCTAGCGCTATGCCCTTGCACCTTGGCACTGTGCCCTTGCCTAAAAGTCAACAAAAGACACAAGAAGTTATTAAAAATATATTTTTCAAGGCTTGAAGGATAAATATCTACAATTTTAGCTTAGAATTTATGTTAGAAGTTATTTTTGTAATGAATGAGCCTCTGATATTTTGCCTTGGGCCTTGCATGGTCTCAAAGGTCAAAATGCCTTAAATATGTAATAAATGACTTCTAAAACCCTATATATGGTTTCAACCTCCTCATTTTCAATTAAAATACTGCATCGAGGCTTCATTTTTATTGTTGGTTGTTTTATGGAGATGAATACATAGACTTGGAGTTTTGAGAAATTTGGCTTTGGAGCTTCGTGATTGTTTTCGATTGAATGCCATGGAGAAAGAACTTTCATAGGATTAATGAACTTTTTTGAATGGTGATGTGTTTATAATCTTGTATTTGTTTCCTTATGTTTACATACTTTCCATCTTTTCTCTTGCAGTAGAACAGAAAGATTAGGTTAAGACATGTTGTTTAGAGGCACCTTAACTCTGTCTACTTTCTATTGTTTAAATGTTTTCCTCTACTAGGTTTTCTTGAAGAAATTAGGAGTTCCCTATTTCTCCATGTCCATATAGTTTGTTTCCTTGAGATTAAATTAGTATAGTATGGCTAAAGAAGTTTATGGTTTTCCCTGTCCTTTGGTTTTGCTTGAAATGTTGTTCTCAAGGCTTTCTTTGAAGTATACTAATTAGGGTTTAGGCTAAAGAAGTTTATGGTTTTCCTTGTCCTTTAGTCTATATTGAAATGGTTACTTTGAAGGTATTTATTGTTTGATTAAGAGGATTTCCCTTCTCTTTAATCATTAATGTATTATCTTGCATGTTTTCTTTCTCTGAAGGTAGATAGCTAGAGAGGTTAGGAGTTCACTACTCTCTAAGGTTTGCTGGATAGTTGTTTTTAAGTTTTCTTGATAGAGCTAGGTCAAAGAGGTTTTTGGTGTGACCTTTCCTTTGATTCTTTCTTTATGCATAGTATTCTTATAGACTCTTCTTGTTATATTTTATGTTAAATGATTATTAACTTCCCTTTAAACCTATTACCTTCACAACTTGATGTCCATTTCACACTCACTAAACCTATTTAGATCCATTTGGCTTTGTTAAACTTGCCCTATGAAACACCCTTGACCTATTGTAGTAATTTTCAAGAATTTTTTCAGACTCCATAGCCCAATGGTCTGAACCTCTCTCACTCTATCTATTCTTCTTGAGAAGCAACACAACCAAACAAAAAAAACAAACAAACCCTATCATTATAACTAGCCTAAAATCAAAACCTTGAAATCAATCAAGTTTACATATTTTATACAAATATAGAGAGAGACCTCTCCTATTATAGGAAGGCTAGGTCCTAGGGCTGAAAAGATGTTTTGCTGTTACCCTTGTTCAATTTTGTCTTGCTAATCTGACAAATTACATGGACCTAACACCTAGCACCTCCCTACCACCCTAATGATGATCTTAAATAATACAAGAGTGTGGACTGATGTACCAGGGACAATGATCCACGGTACAATATGATTCACTATGATTTTGTTGAACTAGACCAATCACCCAATCAAATTATGACCTGCAACCCCACCATAGAATTATCCAACAATGACACTTATACCTCCCAACAATGGCTCTCCAACTCTAGGAAGATTGACTCTTTCACAATAATGACTCTTTTACAATTTTACAATGATGATTTTTACAATACTGAATTTTGACATGACCTGATACTTGACTTGACATTACTTCTTTGAACACTAGCAGATGTTGATGTATTGTTGTGCTTGATTCAAGTAATGGTACTTTGGCATTGCATTGTTCTTCTAGTATGTGTCTGAGTTGTCTCATTGTGTCATCCTTCCTGCACATGCATTAATGAACAAGACCCAAACCAATGTACAAGAAAAATACTTACACTATCCTACAAACCATATGTGAGAGAAATATTCAAAATTCAAATGTAAATACGTTCAACATTTACGAACAAAACCCAGTCAAACATACATAAAAAAATACTTACAATTTCCTACAAAAACACATGTCAGAGATGATATTCAAATTAAAATTAAATCACTCATCATATATACCTTGTTGTAGCATATTTACCCTTCACTGTTGATGTGTTTTCCTTACTACAGTGATCCTTGAATGCATATTTTTTCTTGCCTTTTAGAAGCTCGATATTGAATATTTTGTATCTATGTAATTTTTGATCTCCAACGTCTGAAATTTCACCCTATGCCAGCCCTCTGAGTCCTCTTTCCAACCCCGCAGGTGTGGTCAATATTGGATTCTTCAATAAATATTTATACCCAATCTCCCACAATGACTTCATTATAGACTGGTTCAGTAGAGAGAACTTGTACAAAGTGCCACATCTCACTGTTTCAACCTTCGATCCTATTTGACACGAAATTGGGGAGCCTACAAAAACCCTAAATTACTTATATCATATCTCCAAACAGCGAACCAATATCTAAAATTCGATCACGTGTGTTATCACTCAGATTTTCCTTGAAGTTGTGGAAAAGGAAAGTAAATCCGAGGTAACCACAAACCAACCTTCAGATACAGAATCTAGCCAATCTGTATCCAGAGAGGGCTCTCTCTTTATAATTTAGCTTTGTTCTTAGAAAATATTAGGCTAGTTGTAAGTCCAAGAGTTTGTTTGAATTTATATGGTGGAATCCGCCAACTAAGGGTACGATTGAGTAATTCATGCCATTGGGATATGGAGTCGAAAAGGATGGCTTTACTGGATTAAGTTTCTACACACAAGATGGCTTTGCAGGGCAAGATAGCCAAACAGAGAACAATTTTTAGAAATGAAAGTGAATGGAATGGATTTTGAAGGGATGAAAGGCAATCAAGAATCTTTCAACATATTCAAAGAAAGAAAATGAATGATTACAAATAAAGAACAGTTAAGAATTATTTACTATAGTAATCAAAATGTTCAAACCAGCGAAACAAGAGAAATTAAGAATTCGTTTCTTATAACCAGTTTGGAAGAAAACATTTGGAATAACCACAATTGAAAATCAGAGTACACTAAAGTAAGTTCTGATTTATTCTTTTATGTCAATTATTCAGAAATGGAACACAGTGATATTATAAACATATATAAAACTTAAAACGTAGGATAGAAAAGACTTATTGAACTGTAGTCTAACACATGAATCCTACAAAAAGTCTTGAGCTTAAAATCATCATCCAGCAAGCCACAAAGAAGTTTCTCCAAAACACTTTTATTCCAAAAAATCAATGTTACAGCAAAGTAGAAGAATCCACCCTCACTAATTCGATTGAGGGCTTATTTATACAAAAGATTATTTAAAATATCTCATAACAAAAGAGCTATAATATAGGTTGACTAATGAATACGTTACAATAAAAATAGAGACAGATGGTCTCGTAAATAGGACGAATTAGTTGATGTTGTGTGCTGTCTCCTCTTTTTTAGAATGTGCTGGAAGCAGTTCCTCTATTTTAGCTCGTTGTTGTCTTCTTGAGTAATTCTTTTCTGACTGCCTTGCTTGTCTGATACTCTTTGTTTTGACTGATACACTTAAACCGCTGAACTGATACTCTTTGACCTTTATTCACCTATTTATCCTTTATCAAGATATACCTTAGTAAAATAGGCAAAAATTTCACCCAAGGATAAATTTCATAAAAGTTCCAACATCTCGTCCCACCATTGAACTTCTGGCACTCTGGTTCTTTGTAATTTCCTCAATGTTTCATCAGCTTCAGTGTATTTGAAAAAATTAGGTTGATATGGAAACAAATGTTTTATTTCATTTTCAAGATAAAATAAACTCTCCAATTTTTCATAAAGACTTTTCCCTGTTGGAAATGTTCCTTCTGCTGTACTGGTTGAAGAACTGGCTTGATCATCAACTTGTTTGTTTACTTTCTTAAAAAAACTTTCCAAATCCATTAATCTATCTTCTTCAGTAACCGGACTGGGAAAACCTTTATTTAACATAACATCAAATCTTTCTCTGAAGGAAAAAATTTCTTGCTGCATGTCCGAACACCTTCTTTCAAGATTTTGCATAAGATTCCTTTTGGTAAAAACTCTTTTGATTTCCAAGATGGTTCATGTTCTATCCTAAATTCCCAATTCTGCAAGTTGCTGCTTATTCTGAGTATTCAAAAAATTGATAAGCCTATTGGCTTCTTCTGGCATATTCCCTAACTCTTCCCTTGCTTTCTCAATCTCTTCCAGAGCCCATATGACTAAATACTGTTGTTCATATATTATTTGAATAGAAGACCAAACGTTCTTTATTGATTGAATAATGTTATACCAAAGAATTTCTTTTAATTCACTTAAAGGTCTTTCCATTGTAAGATCCTTTTCCAATGCTTTAACTGATTTTTCTAGTTTTTTGATTTCTCTTGTCTTCTCAGCAACACTCATTTTTGATTGATCATATTTATTTGCCAGAGTAGAAAGCTAAAACTTTAAGCTTTGGAGTTCTGTCACTTGTAGTTTTAATTCATTCATTGCTTTGATTAATTCATCAGAACCCTTATCAGAAGTGTTCACCTGTGTTAGCTCTGCTTGTTGGCCTGTGATTGATGTACCTGTTCCTGTGGTTGCCTATGTTATTGTTGCTGGAATAATGGATTCTTTATCTTTTAATGCTTGCTCAAGTTCTTTTTCTGTTTCAGCAAGTCGTGCATTCATTTTTAAAAGTAAGTCCATCACTTCTTCTTCTGAATTTTTCTTTATTACTTCTTCAGTCTGAGGGTGCCTTGAAGCTGGTAGTTTCAATTGTTTCCTTAATGCAGCAATATCATCATCTTTATTTTTAATCAATGCTTCAATACCCTTGACATCCTTTGGATTGTGACCTAATCCAATTATTATCTCTTCCAATGTTTTTATCCTGTTGTCTTTGGCTTGAGATGAGGCTCTTTCCACATGTAGTTGTGCATTTGTGTTTTCTAAAGAATCTTGCAGTTTATGAGTTGCCATTGCTTTGTCAGTAAGAGTGGAATAGATCATTTCTCCAGTCTTCTTGTGTAATTCAATTTGATCTAATCGATGAATATCTTTTGCTAGGACCTCAAAATTGGTCCTGACGTAATCAGCTGCTGTCTGTGGTTTTGGCACTTTAGATTTGAAATGGCTCATTAACATTTTCCCTTGTTGAATGTCAAAAGCTGACATCAATCTCTCTTGATTTTGTGGAGCCATTTTAAGATACTGATTATACACCTGGATCCTTAGTGGATCATTCCTTGCTTTTATAATGATAAATGTCTTTTTTATGTCTCCTGCATCTTTCATTGGCTGTTTGAATGAAGAAATTTTAGTACTTGGCTGAATAGTAGTGACTGTCCCACTAATTGATCCTGTTAACTGACTATCCTCTCTCTCTGGACTATCAATAATTTCATCACTAGATTCTACTTCTGGTGGAGGATTCACTTTTTGTCTTTTAGCCTAAGGCTGTTTTGAAGATTCCTTGGGAGGAGTAGGACCTTTAGCCTCTCTTTTCCTGCCCTTTTCAATATTCAGTGGAGTTTCCAAGTTTGGCATTTCTACTGATTTGGTTTGAGGAGGAACCTGTGCTTGTCCTTGAGTCTTATATGTTTGAGGTTGTTCAGTCATTTTTAATGTTTCAATCACTTGTATTTCAGGCTCTTTCTCTTTTCCTTTGGATTCAACTGCAATTGATGGAATGTTTTCCTGTAACTTCTATTGAAAATTCCCTGTTGACGAAGGACCAATGTCTGGTACCTGCACTTGCCCAAAAATTTCTAGGTCAAGAATTTTTCCAAGATATTTCATTACATTGTCCATATTGACTTCTTCATTATCCTGTTCAATTAATGTTCCTTCCACCCATTCATCTTTATTAGCATACTGTTCAATTTCTGGAAACCTATGATGGATGTAAGGTGCTGATTTATTTTTCATTCTTTTTTCACAAATGAAGCCAAATGGGTCATAAGGGGCCCAGTAGAAACTCTTTTGCAATTTGAAATGGTCTTCTAGTATTCTTTCAGCTTCTTCTCCAGCATCCCTAGAATTGCATATAAATGGACCTAACTGACCTTTGATTCGGAGTTGGGCTTTCTTCTTTTCATTACAAAAATGAATAATATCAGAGTTATTCATTTGTCTGAAGTACTCTAAAGCAAAAAGTCTCATAGGCACATACTTTGGCAATTTAAATGGACATAATTCACATCCATATACTCTGACTTCTGTATAATTTTGGTACAAGTACCAATCACCAATTTTGTACTGTCTTGAAAGTTGCAGAGTTTTCTTAATTTCATTGCTGAGTCTTGGAGGAGGAACTCCTGTCAGCAAGGTAGTGGTAGGGTATATAAACAGATCAATGAATTCACTATAGGAATAAGGAGAATCTCTGGAATTATGGGTGACAGCTGACCAAAATATGACAGACCTGGGATTTCCTTGGACATTAAGCTTTTGAACATGGAAAGGAAAGTTTTCAGATTGGTAATATAGAATGAGATGGTAAATGACTGAAGAATACTTGAACACTTTCTCATTTTCTAATCTCATGAACTGATCATGGATTTTATCTGCAATATAGGATGCAAGGTCATATTTGACAGCAGGAGGCTGTCCAGGAGTGAAGATAGACAATAATACTAGAGTTGACTCATCAACATACTCACTAGTATTAAAACCATGATAAAAGAAATCATACTCAGAATGATCTGGCCCATTTCAGTAAAAAAGGCACTAGCATAGGGAGGTGGGCCCTTGGGCTGATTTTCAGGTAACATGAAAGTCTGACAGATGCGTTTTACTTCTTCAAGGGATAACTGGGTAGATTTTTCAATCAATTCTCCAATGGACAAAGGAGTGAGGTTTTGACCAGGTTCAAAATTGAGCATATCATTGATAGACTGAGCAGTAATAGAGAAAAGGACATTCTGGTTTGGGGATAAAACTGCTCTCTGAATTGGATCATAATTAGCATGGAAATAGTGGATAATTTCAGGAAAGATATGAACTGAGGGTAAAAGGTATCTCGGGAAATTAGATTCCCATAACCCAATGACGTCTAAGCCATTCAAATAATTATCTCTGCAGTGACAATGAATTCGAAGAGGGATTTCACTGAAAACTAAGTCTTTGATCTGAAAATCTTTATCCACTAATGGAAAATATTCCAATTCTCTATGAGGGACGTTCAATGGAGCAACATTTAAGGCTACAGGAACTTCCATTCTTGGTTCTTGTGTATTCAAAAATGGAAATTTAGGGGTTTTTATGAAAATTTGGCAGAATTATAGGTTTCGACAGAGAAACGGGTATAATTGCAGTTTCGGGAATATAATTCACAATCTTTAGGATCAAGGAATGAACTAGAAATCAACTTTAACTCTGTTTTAGTGAAAAAACAAGGAAAGCTGAGTTTCTTTCAGAGTTCAGGGCGAAGATGGAGTAAATACCTGTTTTTAGAGGAAAAACTGTGATTAACAGGTACCAGCTGGTGGCGGATGGACATCAGAACACTGGTTTGGTAGTAGCTTTCAGCAGAATTCAGTTGAACAGTAGTTTGACAATCAATTTTGAATTTCTTCACACAGAGGGCACAGTCGCTTTCAATATAAAAAATGATAAAAAAATGCGCGAAGTTTTGTTTTATTCGTAAAGTCAAAAGGAATTTTTTATTATTTTTGAGGATGATGTCATCGGGTATGATGGAGATGTCACGGGGAATGGGTGGTAAGCAGTATATTCCGCATCGCTTTTGGGAGCAGGTGGTTTTTTACAAATTAGCAGCGATTCCATTAAGCACACGACGTGTGGCCAGTGCACTGTTTGGAAACCGCTCCCATTTCGTGCGTTAAGTCTCGGACGGAGGATGGGCAGTAGAATTTTTGTGAGCCGTAGATCTTCAGGTGGATGATCCAACGATGATCCAGACGGGAAGCTATTGTGGGAGTTAATGCGCGGGCCCGTTAACTGAATTAATCTTTTCGAGAGTATTTTCATTGGGGGAGAGTAGGTTATTAACTAATCCAGGTGATTAATTAATTCTGTTTTTATGAAGGGTCGGGGTCAGAGATTTCGGGTTTTATTTGTTTTTTTTTTCCGTTTAAAACATAAAAATATATGTTTAAACCCTTTTTCTATGTATTTTTTATTATATAGAAATAAATCAATATGATTCATTTACTATAAGGGGCGGGGATAGTTATATGGATATGTTTTTAGCCAAAGGGATTTATAATGCGGGTTTTTTATTTCCTCATGTGGGTTTAAATACTTTGGCTAAAACCTATAGTAAAAGGGGTTTTTTTTTGGGTTATTTACATAAAAGAAGTTATATATATAGGAAAAGGTTATTTTCAATAGGGATTTAATAGATAAATTAGAGTTAATATGACAAAGGACAAGGTAAACACAAAATACTTAACTATAACTAAGAAAGTGAAGATTTATAAAAGTAATTTGCATCATATCAACTTCAACACTTAGACTTAGAATAGCAAGTAATTTTGAGGGATTTTTATGAAATGTAGCATGATTTTTCTAAGTAAAATGGAATTTTTCTTAGGAAAAGATTAAAAGTGAATGAGTGTAATGATGAATAACTTCAAGTACTTAGGTCTTTTCAATTATTGGGCCGAGGGTCTGGTCCCTCCAAAAGTCAAGGAAATGCCTTGAGCCCCTTTAATCTTCAAATTCCTTAGCACTTAGGGGAAATTAGTAAATTGTTAGGGAAAAAGTGAGATGGGAAGTTAATGATTTTGACCTTGCTGTGTTCTGAAATTCTGCCAATGTGGTGTTCTGCCTTTGCACTTGGTGATGAAAGTAAAAGATTACAAACATTTTGAAGCCATCATTCATCACATGAGAATTTGAAATGCCATCTACCTACCCTATCTACTTTCTCTACCATTTTCTCTTCTTTATTAGGGTGCACTTAGACTGGCAAACCCTTATCAATCTTCTTTTCCATTTACATGGCAAATCTATCTATTTCTACACTTATTACATCCAAGGGCTCAGATTAAACTGTTGAGCACCTTTTATTAACTCTACCTATCTACTTATCTGCCAAGATTAAACTGTTTGGTCAGATATTTATTCTCTATTCTACAACATGAAATTGAAAAATGAATGAGTCAAGTTCAAACAGTTTGACTCTTCATAAATTGTGGCAAAAGTTTGACAAGCTGCACACAATTTTGTTTATTACAAAAAATGAAATAGTAGTGGCATTTGGACTTGCACACTTTCCTTGGCCTTTGTTTTTGTTTGGGGTTCATTTCTTTCACTTTTTTGACCATTTTATTCTTTTCACCCTTTGATTTTTCTTTTAGGGTATACCCTCTTTACATTTTTTAAATTTTTTGATTTTTTGATTTTTTTTAAAAAATATGGAACACCTTTGCACAAGAAAAAGGTTTGAACATATTGCATAATTCAATAAGAAAATCATGAAAAATGACACCTATTGGTATAGGAGTCTAACACTGGCTCCACTTGGGGATGACTTTTCCTGGTGAAAAGTCAAGAACAACAGGTCAGATGCTTCAAAATGCCTTTAACTGAACCATGAAATCTTCTTTTCCTTGTAGCTTTATTATATATATGATAGTGAAACTTCTGGAGCTTAGGGCCTTCACTTCGGGCTTCAACTCCCATAAGTCACCATCCACTCCAAACTGATGCATTAGAAAGGATATATTATGTACAAGTTAGAAAAAATTAGAACATCCTAGTAAATAGGATCAAAATAGTGCTTTAGCATTCGACCATTGAATGGTCCTTCCTCAGCTTCTGAACCATCCAAGTTCTTCAAAAAGTATGTGTTATTTCCCTGTAAAGCATGAATGATGTAAGGTCCTTTCCATAAGAAATCAAATTTCCCATGTTTTCCTTTATCTTCCCTTCTGGAATCCCATCTCAGAACTTTGTCTCCTAATTGAAAATCTTCTGCTTTAGTTCTTTTGTCAAAAATTTTCTTTAACTTTTCCTGCAAGACTTGGGATCGTTGATACACTTCTTCTCTGGTCTGCTACAAGTGAATTGTCTGGTTTATTCTTCTCTGAATATCATTTGGTTCTACTTGAGCCTCCTGAAGTAACTTCATAACAGGAATTCCTAAGAATGATGGAAATCTTGCCTCAATACCATAAACTAATTCATATGGACTGGTCCCAATTGATTTCTTAGTTGTAAGTCTGTCTGCCCACAATGCATTGGTAATTTTCTTATGCCAATTCTTTTTATTTTCTTCCAATAATTTTTTAATGATATTAATAAGGCTTTTATTGGAAGATTCTGCCAGTCCATTACCCTGGGGGTAATAGGCTGTTGAATGGCCTAAAGTGATGTGATATTTATTGTAGAAACTAATCATTTTCTTAGACTTAAATGCAGCAGCATTATCTGTTATAATTTTCTCTGGACAACCAAATATTGAAAGTATATTGGTTTCTAAAAACCTTATAATTACAGAATCACTGGCTTGTCTACATGGGATAGCTTCAATCCATTTAGTAAAGTAATTTGTGGCAGTAAGAATCCATCTGTGTTGCCCAGAAGAAGGGGGATGGATTTCTCCAATAAAATCCAGTCCCCATTGTTGAAAAGGTCTCTCGGTGGAAATTGGTTTTAATGGTAAAGGCAAAAATTTTCTTTTGCCTTCAAAGATCTGACACTTATGACAAGAAGTTACAAATTTCTTAACATCTGAAAACAAGGTTGGCCAGTAAAAACCAGCCCTTAAGATTTTATCTGCAGTTGACTTCCAGTAGAGGTGTCCACCACAATCCCCTGTATGAAATTCATTAAGTACCTTGTCAGTTTCATCTTTCAATAAACAATTTAATAGGATTCCATCATGATTCTTCCAAAAAAGAGCACTATCTAAAATACAATACTTTAAAGATGTCATTTTTAAGAACCTTTGTTTCGTTCTGGACAACCCTGGAGGAGCTTGCAGGTTTAACAAAACATAAATGATATCATTGTACCAGGGTGAATCTAAAAAGTTCTGACTGATCTGTGGAGTCGCCATCTCCTGTTCGTCGTCCAGTTCGTTAATGTCCAGGGCTTGGCAATTAGTTTCAGTCATGAGTTGAGCCAAACCTTGACCTTTTATGAGTTTTGTTGGTTTAATTTCAATATCATATTCTAATATGGTAGCTATCCACTTACCTCTTTTGCCTTCAATACCATCTTGAGTTAAGATGTATTTAACGACAGCATTAGGTACATAAGCTATCACATGAGAATACAATATATAAAATCTGAAATCTTTAATTGCTTTCACAAGTGCAAAAGCCTGTTTCTCCATGATATTTTATTTCAAATATGCATCTCTAAGTGCTTTACTAAAAGAGGCTATTGCTTTTTCACATCCCTGATCATATTTTTGTAGTAAAACAGCTGCAATTGTATGTTCCGAAGAAAATGAAAAAATGATGAAATCTCTATCAAACTTTGGACTGGTAAGAATTGGTGTTCTGGTTAAAGCCATTTTGACTTCTTCAAATGATTGCTTGGATTCTACGGTCCAGTCAATAGTCGAATCCTTTTTCAACATGTTAGTAAGCAGTCTAAGTAATTCAGCTAAACTAGAAATGAATCTTCTCAAGAAATTGATCTTTCCTATGAAAGCTTGAAGTTCTTTAATGTTTCTGGGATGAGGTATCTGCAATATGGCTTGTATCCTTTCAGGATCAATTCGAATGCCATCTTTAGAAATAATGTGACCTAGGAGTTTTCCTTCTTCAAGACCAAACAATGATTTTTTCGGATTTAAAGAAATACCATACTTTCTGCATTTTAAAAATACTTGTCTTAGATGATCTAAATGTTGTTGATCTGTCTTTGAAAAATCAGTTAAATCATCTAGATAAATAACAATAAAATCATGGATTTCTTTGGCGAATGCAATATCCATTGCTCTTTGAAAGGTTGCCCCTGCGTTTTTTAGACCAAATGGCATCTTAACATATTTAAAAGTACCCCATGGTGTTGTAAATGATGTTTTGTCTTGATCATCAGGATGAACCAGAATCTGGTTATACCCTGAAAATCCATCCAGAAGAGAAATCCTTGAAGATCCTACTACCCTTTGTAGGATATGGTCCATTTTAGGCAAAGGATAATTGTCTTTTAAAGAAACTTTGTTCAAATTTTTCAAATAGACACACAGTCTAATCTCTCCAGTCTCTTTTCTTGTTGGTACTAGATTAGAAACCCATTCAGAGAACCTAATAGGAGCTATAATTCCTGCTTCATACATTCTTTTAATTTCTTTCTCAATTGAAGGTAATAAAACAGGGTTGATCCTTCTAAGTTTCTGTTTTAATGGTCTCTGATCTGGTTTCAAAGGTATTTTATGTTGAATTATTGATGTATCGTATGACTTCAGATCTTCATAACTCCAGGCAAAAACATCCTGGAATTCTTTTAAAAGTTCAACATATTTAACCTTTTGATCTTCTGGCAGAGATTTAGATAGTTTAACCATCTTGGGATTTCCTTCAGTTCCTAAATTGTATTCTTCAATGTCAGCCTTTACAGGTTCCATTTTGGGTTTAAATGGAATGTCATTTGAGTCAAAAAGATCTTCTAGAGGAGTTAATCCTTTAGGTAAATGATTATCTTTCAGATTAATAATTTCAGATTCATCTTCTATGATCTCATCAAATTCCATTTGTTTCAAATCCTGCATATCTTTTTTAGTGAATTTGGTTGGGTGAAGCATGTGAATTGCAGTCTCTTCTGAAATATTCGTTTCTTGTTCATCTACTTGATCAGATTCATTGATTGTTATGTCTTCATCTATACTACTGTTAGAAAACTCATTTTCTAATGTCAAAAAACTATTGATCTGATTATTATTTACAAACACTTGCCAATTCATGAGATTGTCCGGTATAGCAGGTCTATGTCTAATCTCAGCTATGAACTGATGATTAGGTCCAAAAGGTAATTTACATGTGATAGCAAACATTGCAAGACTGTGAGCATGCAAATTTTGTTTCCTAGGAATCTTGGCAAGTTGAGCTTGTAGAAAAGTGTTGAGAATTTCCACAACTGTTCCTCTGTATTCTCTTAACCTGGGGTCCTTCGTTGAACATTCACCATTGATCTGTTGGATAATTAACTCAGAGTCTCCTATGATTGATACTCTAATTGCTCCTAACTTTTTGACATGTTTAAGCCCTAGCAAAAGAGCTTCATACTCTGCCATATTATTAGTGCATCTAAAGTTCAACCTATAAGCATGGCCTTCGGCGTGATCATTTTCAAAATTGTGAATCCAAATTCCAGCTCCTGCTCCTAAATTATTTACTGAACCATCAAATTCTAAATGCCACAAAATTTCATGATCATAATCTTCATCAACTGTTTTCACATGTTTCTTAACAGGAGCTAGTTTTTTAGTTTTTTCTGGTATTTCTTGATTGTCTGGTGTTTCTTTGTTTTCAGAAATTTCTTCGATTTGAACAGTGGATTTATTTGCAGTTTCTGTTTCTGGTGCTTCTAGCTCAGTAGGAAGTTCCAATTCAGCATTATAAAGGATGAAAGAGTCTATATCAGAATGTACTGAATAGACAGGGAAGTTTTCAGGCTTCTCATGGCTACTGACTAAATATTTCATCAAGGTCTCTCTGTATAGTCTTTTAGGTTGACCAAATACCGAAATAGTAGCATACGACATGTCTAATTGAATAGATCCTACAAGTTTAGCACCCCAGGATCTAGACAACAACATACCATATTTGGGAGGAATATCGGCCACCACTATATCCATCAGGACAGATTTCGCAGGGTATTGCACCAAAGTAACACACAAATCTTTAATCAAACCTAAACATCTTACCTAACTTGAATCAAAAGAAAACAGATCTTTATACGATCTGGTAATATCAAGGTTTAATCTTTCCATCACAGCTTTTGGCATCAAATTATGGGACGCTCCAGAATCAAGCATAGCGTTATGAAGTATTTTGTCATGAACATTCAAACTCACATAAAATGGAGGAGTTCCTCCACTTTCTGGTTTGCCATTTACCTCAGGGCCAAAAAGGAGTTTGGGTTGATCATCAAGAACATTTACTGAATCATCCATTCCAGTAATGTTAATGTTAAGGGATTTGCTGATTTGGCTTCTATAGACATCATGTTTAGCCAATTCTACTAATGGAACAACTATCTTGATTTTGCCTATTTCAGCCTCTAGATTGAAAATTTTTTCTGTTTGAGCTCTGGTGTTTTGAACAGTTGGGTTTTCTCTATTTTTTGGGTTTTCAGTGTTTTTCTCTTTTTCATGGATGGGATTATGAGTTGAAAGTGTTTCTGAATTAACTTCTGTTGTTTCTTCTACGTTTCCTACAGGAGGAAAAGTATTAGATAGTTGTTTATTATTTGGTTGGTTATCAGACACATCTTCAATTATTGGATTTGCGGGGTTAGGACCTATTCTAGACAGAATTTGTACAGGAGGAGTGTTAGTTTTACCTTTGATGTTTTGTTTCACAACTTTATGTTTGCTATTTTCTGGCACATCAATTCATCTGCTTCTCAAATTGTATTTTTTGTGAACCTCATAAATTGCTGTGTCATACCCTTCTTTAAAATCAAAAGTTTCTCCTGAATGTGTTTGAAATGTTTCAAGAATATGATTTTCTTGATCATCTTGAGATAGGAAAACTTCTGGTTCATTCTTGTTCTCAATTACGTTATTTATTTCAACATCCTCGGTCGGTTCTTCAGAAGTTGAACCTTCAAAAAAAATTTCCTGGAATGGCGGCCTGATGTTTTGGTCAGGGACATTTTTCCCAGTATTTTGGTTTTGATTTCTTCTAAAGTTTGGATTTCTCACAACATTTTGATTATCACCAGAAGACTTTCTTTCGATTTTCTCTACCCTATCTCCTAGTCTTTCCATACCTTCAATGATTGCATCTAGCTTTCGTTCAAAAGCTGAAGGTTCTTCATTCATAGGCATTCTTCTTTCGGCCCTAGCTCTAGCTCGTTTTTCTATGTGGTTTTCTTCTACACTAACCACTATGCTTTGCATCTCTTCTAGGGTTTGGGGGGCTCTTTCCCTAAGTGAATATGCTATGTCAGAGTCAAAACCATCAGGGAACTTCACCAGTACTGAATCCGGAGGGGGCCTGAGGTTTAGAGGGACAGCGTAGTAGGCTTCGTTAAATATGATGATATAATCTTGCACTGTTTCATTAGGTCCTCTTTTCAATTTTCCAAAGTTAGACAGGATCTGAAGAGGGTCTTTCTTCTTCTCCCATCTAGTTAAAAATTACCTATACAGGGCTGGTAAGTCAGCAATACTGTTTGGAGCAAGGGCCCTAAACCATGTCCTGACTTCCCCAGTAAGACTCTAGACAAAAATTCTCATTCGAACGTCATCAGCACAATTTCATAAAATTCAAAGTAATCAGTCATCCTTTTGGTGTGTTTTTGAGCAGCATAAGTACCTGAGATGTCAAAAGGGGTGATTTTACTCTGATAATCTTGAGGCAAAGCAGCAGGGTTGTCTGGCAACCTTAACGGGGCATATCTATTGGCCATTGGAAGGTGTAATGGAATAACAGGTGATGATGGTACGGAAGGAGTAGCTGGAGGAGTAGAAGGAGTGGCTTGGGTTTGAGAAGCTTGAGGAAAAGTAACTGAGCTTGGGGAAGCTTCAGTAATTACAGAAATATTTGAAGTTTCTTCAAAGGTTTGTTCAGATTGAATAGAATTTTGTAAATGTCTGTCAAGATGGTATGAAACAAATCTCAATTGTAAATCTTCAAGAAATAATGGATCTGCAACTAGATTAGACAATTCAGATTCAGAAAAATTCACAAACAAAGACGTTTCAAATCGCTCATCAAAAGGTATTTCATCAAAATATATGATCTTTACAGGACATGAATGTGATCTAGAAAGAGGTCTGGAACTTCCAGAACTTTCTTGACTTCCTTGTCTTCTAAGAATCCTAGGAATTAGATTTGGATTATCGAATACCAGAGGTGGGTTTGGATCAGGATTTGACCTGGTATAACGAATCCTTTCTGAAGCCAGTTTTTCTAGACTTTATATTTTTGGTTTTTTGTTTAAAATAAAATGAAAGTACAACTTCGACAAATTCTTTAAGAAATTTAAGATTTTGGATTAAGATTTTCTCAAAGATTTATTTAACTAGAGAGTCTGATTGAATGTTTGAAATTAAAGTTCAGTTTATAAGCTAAACCAGAGATAGACTGAAGCAGCATTTATTGTTGTGTAACCAGCTTCAAAAATAGAAGAAAAGAGATATGAAGGCCTTAGAAATAAGCCACTTCGAGGGGGCAACCTCCAATACATTACATAAATGAACAATTCTTGGATGATACAAATGAACAAAACCTCCTTCTATATATAGGAGTCCATGGGGGCACAATATAATCCTAGTGGGGCCATAATGTAATCCTAGCCGACCTAACAATAATAATGTAAGGGCACAATAATAACAATATGGGGGTTACAGGGGTACAACAATAACAATAAGTGGGGTTACACTAACATAATAAGGGACTACACTATTAATATAGGGACTTAACATGCCCCTCTCCTTCAAACAAGTGTTGTCCTCAACGCTTGATTATTTCTTGATGCTTCTGTATAAAATTCTCATCCTCCCATGTGGAATCTTCTACAGGAAAGTTCTTCCACTTGCTGAGAAAATCTGAAATTGATTGTACTTGTCGCGTTCTTGTTTCTGTGACTTCTTCAGAACTTCTTTTGATGTGATGTTGATCTTCCGGTTGTATCATTTGTTTTTGCACCAAAGTTAGGTTATCCTTTGAGAGTTGGAGAACTTGTTGTTGATGCTCAATGTGATCTTCCACTAATTTATCATCCATATTTGCTATTATTTGATCCTTCAAATGATCCAACTTAGCCTCCATTTCTGCTTTTAAACCATCTATTTCATCTTCAATTTCTCTATGTAAGATCGAAATTTGTTGCACTTGGTACCGTAATTTTGATATCTCATACTGCAATTCTTCCTCTTCATGCGTCATAGTATAGCTTTCTGAGGGCTTAATGGGTATGGAATTATTTTTTGGATGCATAATAGAACCCATTACTGATAAAAATTCTTCAATATGCCCTTGGAATCAATTCCACTTGATTCTTCAAACAATAATTATGCAATTCGGAAAAACAATTACACACCTTTTACTTGCTTTAAGGAGCTCGATATTGAAATTGAATTATCTTTGTAATTCAAAACCTTTGATATCTGAAATTCAGCCCTGTAGTATCACTCTGAAGCTTCTTTCAAATTCCATAGGTCTGACCTGATTTGGATTCTCCAAGACAAAGTTGTGTCCAATCTCTCACAATGACCTAATTATGGACTGGTTCAGTAGAGCGAACTTGTACGACTTGCCACGTGTCACTGTTTCGTCCTTTGTCTCTGAAATTGATATCCAAGAAACTAAGTCTGTGTACTTGTGACCAATTTTTACGGCACTCCAATCCAATTCCCAGAGAGAGAGTTATTGAACTTTTCCCACGATCACCTATTTGAGATGAAATTCAGGAGCTTGAAAAAGCACTACCTTCCACAGATCATATCTCCAAAAATATTGCGAACCAAGCTCTGAAATTTTTTGACGAATTTCCTCAGGATTTCAGCTTCACACCATATGAATTTCAGACTCTGAACCTTCGTACAAAAAACTTTATAGCGAAAATTCCACGATGACCTGTTTATGAGCCTGAAAAGATACCTAACTTCCACAGATGATATCTCCTCAAATATTGCGAACCAAGATCTGAAATTTTTAGAAAACCTTCCTCACGATTTCAGCTTCGCACCCTAGAAATTTCAGCTTTTGAAGCTTCGTAGAAAAAAAGTTATAGCGAAAATGCCACGATGACCTGTTTGGAGCAGCAAAACCCTAGAATCCCAAAGCTCCGATACCAAATGTTGTGTAACCAGCTCCAAAGAGAGAAGAAAAGAGATATTCACGCCTTAGAAATGAGCCACTTCGAGGGGGCAACCTCCAATACATTACATGAATGAACAATTCTTGGATGATACAAATGAACAAAACCTCCTTCTATATATAGGAGTCCATGGGGGCACAATATAATCTTAGTGGGGCCACAATGTAATCCTAGCCGACCTAACAATAATAATGCAAGGGCACAATAATAACAATATGGGGGTTACAGGGGTACACTAATAACAATAAGTGGGGTTAGACTAACATAATAAGGGACCACACTATTAATATAGGGGCTTAACATTTATTTACTATGCAGTTGCAGAGCAAAAGCATTTCAAAGGCTACCTGGCTGATCTTCAGACTCTGTCCATAGCTTATAAGAAAACAATAGTAACAATAAAATGATTCAGTTCCCCAGTGGTCGCCACTATGTTATCACTCAGATTTTCCTTGAAGTTGTGGAAAAGGAAATTAAATCCGAGGTAACCACAAACCAACCTTCAGATAAAGAATCTATCCAATCTGTATCCAGAGAGGGCTCTCTCTTTATAATTTAGCTTTTTTCTTAGAAAATATTAGGCTAGTTGTAAGTCCAAGAGTTTGTTTGAATTTATATGGTGGAATCCGCCAACTAAGGGTACGATTGAGTAATTCAGGCCATTAGGCTATGGAGTCGAAAAAGATGGCTTTACTGGATTAAGTTTCTACACACAAGATGGTTTTGCAGGGAAAGATAGCCAAACAGAGAACAATTTTTAGAAATGAAAGTGAATGGAATGGATTTTGAAGGGATGAAAGGCAATCAAGAATCTTTCAACATATTCAAAGAAAGAAAATGAATGATTACAAATAAAGAGTAGTTAAGAATTCTTTACTATAGTAATCAAAATGTTCAAACCAGCGAAACAAGAGCAATTAAGAATTCGTTGCTTATAACCAGTTTGGAAGAAAACATTTGGAATAACCACAATTGAAAATCAGAGTACACTTAAGTAAGTTCTGATTTATTCTTTTATGTAAAATATTCAGAAATGGAACACAGTGATATTATAAACAGATATAATGTTGGCAATATGATGCAGAGTGTTGTCCTTGATGGCAACCCACTTAATGAAGATGAAGATATGAGATTGTTGGCATGTGTTTTCCTTGATGGAAATCCACCTGATGAAGTTATTCTTGACCTGATGGACTTGGTAAATGATGTAAATCTGATGTGATATGATGTTTGTTGGCAATATGATGCTGAGTGTTGTCCTTGATGACAACCCACTTGATAGAGTGTTGTCCTTGAATGGCAACCCACTTGATGAGATTGTGTGATAGAATATGGCAGTGAACTTTGTTAAAGATATAAATACGATGTATCTCTGAAGGAGAGTACGAAGGTAATGAAGAAAGAAATTCAGTATGTGCTAGATCTATGATAAAAAGAGTATGTCTCAAGGCATACGCGGATTTGCCTAGGAGAAGTCGCGTATGCATGCGGGAAACAACGTGCGAAGTCGCGTATGGGAAAAAGCGCTCATAAAGTGCAAAACCAGGGGTAACCACCATGGTATTGACCCATTGTATTGGGTAATGATTCGTCTAAATGACCCCGTCCAAGAATACCATCGGAAGTAAATGTGGTTTTGGCTCATGGTATTGAAAAAGGGTAAACCTATATAAAGAGAAGAAATTCATTGTGCAAATCATGAGTGTGGGGGCAAGATGTCTGAGCTTGAATAAATACTTCTCTCTGAAGTATATCTGAATGGAAAGGGTTACGGTTGAATGAAAGATCTGAATGTATGATGCACCAATGAAGAAATGATGAAGAAGGAAATCTAGATCTGGAATGTATTTGTATCTGCTAGCTCTGTTTATGGAATGCTTAGATCTGAGATGAGGCGAACATCTGTCTGAAGTAAAAGGGTTAAATCTGAACTGAATATCTGATCTGAAAAAGTATGTTGCTCTATAATGATTGAAGATGTATACGCCAGTTCGGAACAGCAGAAGCGCGTATATACGCAGGTTTGGTAAAGAGAAAGTGTGTATCTGCCCTGAAGTATAATAGATGTATCATGGTTGATGTGAACGCTTACAATTTAATTTTTGACATCGAAGTGAAAGTAAACGCATATACCAAAACTAAGTTGCTGAAGTATGAGTATAGAATATCTAATCCCCATTTATGCTAATATTCTTACATTGTACGTACGGGTGATACGGATTGATAAGTATCTATTGGTGATGTATGTTTGTGCTTAAAAGTATGGAAAGGGTCCAGTCTGAAAATATGATGAAACGTGGCCTGCAAGTGTTGTTCTATTGAAGTTGTTGGATCCAGTGTGAAAATTGATGAAACGTGGTCCAAGGTGGTGCTGAGGGTTATAGCCTTCAGTCAGGGGGTCGTAGCTCCCTTCCAGGTGAGGCTGGTAAACGAGAGCAGGGGGTCGTAGCTCCCTTCCAGGAGAGGCTGGTAAACGAGTCAGGGGGTTGGAGCTCCCTTCCAGGAGAGGCTGGTAAACGAGCGCAGGTGGGTGCCTGCGTGCTGGTCAAGTCTGCGCCAGCACATATGTTGTAAGATGTTTTCTCTATAATAACATATTGAAGGCTGAGCAACTGCAGCGGTGGTTTTCTCCCGACTTGGGTTTCCACCTAAAATCCTGGTGTTCATGTGTGATGCTTATGTGTGATGGTTTATTCTGTTCTTACTACACATGATTACTGTTTATTGAACATATAATGAATGAATGAAGGAATGATATAAGTGAATAATTAATGGCATAATTAGATCTCTATGTATACGCGAGTTTTATGAAGGATATCTGCGTGTATACGCTATTTTGGTTCAACGAAGTAGCGTATGGGTTTTAGAGAGTGAAAAAGTAAAAATATTTGATAAAGTACTAAATATTGATTCACCCCCCCCTCTCAGTATTTTTCCCAACATATAAAACTTAAAACATAGAATAGAAAAGACTTATTGAACTGTAGTCTGACACATGAATCCTGCAAAAAGTCTTGAGCTTCAAATCATCATCTAGCAAGCCACAAAGAAGTTTCACCAAAACACTTTTATTCCAAAAAATCAATGTTACAGCAAAGTAGAAGAATCCACCCTCACTAATTCGATTGAGGGCTTATTTATACAAAATATTATTTAAAATATCTTATAACAAAAGAGCTATAATCTAGGTTGACTAATGAATACGTTACAATAAAAATAGAGACAGATGGTCTCGTAAATAGGACGAATTAGTTGATGTTGTGTGCTGACTCCTCTTTTATAGAATGTGCTGGAAGCAGTTCCTCTATTTTAGCTCGTTGTTGTATTCTTGAGTAATTCTTTTCTGACTTCCTTGCTTGTCTGATACTCTTTGTTTTGACTGATACACTTTAACCGCTGAACTGATACTCTTTGACCTTTATTCACCTATTTATCCTTTATCAAGATATACCTCAGTAAAATAGGCAAAAATTTCACCCAAGGATAAATTTCATAAAAGTTCCAACATCTCATCCCACCATTGAACTTCTAGCACTCTGGTTCTTTGTAATTTCCTCAATGTTTCATCAGCTTCAGTGTATTTGAAAAAAATAGGCTGATATGGAAACAAATGTTTTATTTCATTTTCAAGATAAAATAAACTCTCCAATTTTTCATAAAGACTTTTCCCTGTTGGCAATGTTCCTTCTGCTGTACTGGTTGAAGAACTGGCTTGATCATCAACCTGTTTGTTTACTTTCTTAACAAAACTTTCCAAATCCATTAATCTATCTTCTTCGGTAACCGGACTGAGCAAACCTTTATTTAACATAACATCAAATCTTTCTCTGAAGGAAAAAATTTCTTGCTACATGTCTGAACACCTTCTTTCAAGATTTTGCATAAGAGTCCTTTTGGTAAAAAATCTTTTGATTTCCAAGATGGTTCATGTTCTGTCCTAAATTCCCAATTCTGCAATTTGCTGCTTATTCTGAGTATTCAAAAAATTGATAAGCCTATTGGCTTCTTCTGGCATATTCCCTAACTCTTCCCTTGCTTTCTCAATCTCTTCCAGAGCCCATCTGACTAAATCCTGATGTTCATATATTATTTGAATAGAAGACCAAACGTTCTTTATTTATTGAATAATGTTATACCAAAGAATTTCTTTTAATTCACTTAAAGGTATTTCCATTGTAAGATCCTTTTCCAATGCTTTAACTGATTTTTCTAGTTTTTTTATTTCTCTTGTCTTCTCAACAACACTTATTTTTGATTGATCATATTTATTTTCCAGAGTAGAAAGCTGAAGCCTTAAGCTTTGGAGTTCTATCACTTGCAATTTTAATCCATTCATTGCTTTGATTAATTCATCAGAACCCTTATCAGAAGTGTTCATCTGTGTCAGTTCTTCTTGTTGACCTGTGATTGATGTACATGTTCCTGTGGCTGCCTGTGTTGTAGTTGCTGGAATAATGGACTCTTTATCTTTTAATTCTTTCTCAAGTTCTTTCTCTATTTCAGCAAGTCGTTCATTCATTTTTAAAAGTAAGTCCATCACCTCTTCTTCAGAATTTTCCTTCATTACTACTTCAGTCTGAGGGTGCCTTGAAGTTGGTAGTTTCAATTGTTTCCTTAATGCAGCAATGTCATCATCTTTATTTTTAATCAATGCTTCAATACCCTTGACATCCTTAGGATTATGACCCAAACTGATAATTATTTCCTCCAAAGATTTTATCCTATTATCCTTTGCTTGGGAAGAAGCTTTCTCAATCTGCAACTGGGTATTGGTATTATTCAAAGAATCTTGTAATTTATGGGCTGCCATTGCTTTATCAGTAAGAGTGGAATAGATCATTTCTCCAGTCTTCTTGTGTAATTCAATTTGATATAATGGATGAATATCTTTTGCTAGGACCTCAAAAATGGTCCTGACGTAATCAGCTGCTGTTTGTGGCTTTGGCACTTTAGATTTGAAATGGCTCATTAACATTTTCCCTTGTTGAATGTCAAAAGCTGACATCAATCTCTCTTGATTTTGTGGAGCCATTTTAAGATACTGATTGTACACCTGGACCCTTAGTGGATCATTCCTTGCTTTTATACTGATAAATGTCTTTTTTATGTCTCCTGTATCTTTCATTGGAGGTTTAAAAGAAGATATTTATGTACTCAATTGCCTGTGTATTGTCTTTCCTTGAAGACCAGAGCATGTACCACTAACTGAACTCGTTTGCTGACTATATTCTCTTTCTGGAATATCAATGATTTCTTCAAATGATTCAACTTCTGGAAGTGGATTCAGTTTCTTCCTTTTAGCCTGGGGCTGTTTTGAAGATTCCTTAGGAGGTGTGAGACCTTCAGCCTCCCTTTTCTTGCCCTTTTCAATATTCAGTGGAGTTTTCAAGTTTGGTATTTCCCCTGGATTGGTTGGAGGAGGAATCTGTTCTTGTCCTTGGGCCTTAGATGTTTGAGGTTGTTCAGTCATTTTGAATGTTTCAATCACTTGTATTTCAGGCTCTTTCTCTTTTCCTTTGGATTCAACTGCAATTGATGGTATGTTTTCCTGTAATTCCTGTTGAAAATTTCCTGCTGAAGAAGGACCAATGTCTGGTACCTGCACTTGCCCAAAAAATTATAGGTCAAGAATTTTTCCAAGATCTTTCATTACATTTTCCATATTGACTTCTTCACTATCCTGTTCAATTAATGTTCCCTCCACCCATTCATCTTTATTAGCAAACTGTTCAATTTCTGGAATCCTATGATGGATGTAAGGTGCTGATTTATTTTTCATTATTTTGTCACAAATGATGCTGAATGGGTCATAAGGGGCCCAGTAGAAACTCTTTTGCAATCTGAAATGCTCTTCTAGTATTTTTTCAGCTTCTTGTCCAGCATCCCTAGAATTTCATATAAATGGACCTAATTGACCTTTGATTCGGAGTTGGGCTTTCTTCTTTGCATTACAAAAATGAATAATATCAGAGTTATTCATTTTCCTGAAGTACTCTAAAGCAAAAATTCTCATAGGCACATACTTTGGCAATTTAAATGGACATAACTCACATCCATATATTCTGACTTCTGTATAAATTTGGTACAAGTACCAATCACCAATTTTGTAGTGTTTGGAAAGTTGCAGAGTTTTCTTAATTTCATTGTTGAGTCTTGGAGGAGGAACTCCAGTGAACAAGGAAGTTGCAGGGTGTATAAACAGATCAATGAATTCATTATAAGAATAAGGAGAATCTCTGAAATGATGGATGATGGCTGACCAAAATATGACAGACCTAGGATTTCCTTGGATATTGAGCTTTTGAACATGGAAATGAAAGTTTTCAAACTGGTAATATATCATGAGGTGATAGATGAAAGAGGAATGTTTGAAGACTTTTTCATTTTATAATCTCATGAATTGGTCATGTAAGTTGCAAAGTCATATTTGACAGCAGGAGGCTGTCCAGGAGTGAAGATAGATAGTAATACTAGAGTTAACTCATCAACATATTCACTAGTATTAAAGCCCATGATAAAAGAAATCATACTCAGAATAATCTGGCCTATTTCAGTAAAAAAGGCATTACAATAGGGAGGTGGGCCCTTAGGCTGATGTTCAGGTAACATGAAAGTCTGATAGATGCGTTTTACTTCTTCAGGGTACAACTGAGTAGATTTTTCCAGCAATTCTCCCATGGAAAAGGGAGTGAGGTTTTGACCTGGTTCAAAATGGAGCATATCATTAATTGACTGAGCAGTAATAGGGAAAAGGACATTCTGGTTTGGGGATAAAACTGCTCTCTGAATTGGATCATAATTAGCATGGAAATAATGGATAATTTCAGGAAAGATATGGACTGAGGGTAAAAGGTATCTCGGGAGATTAGATTCCCATAACCCAATGACGTCCAAGCCTTTCAAATAATCATCTCTGTAGCGACAATGAATTCGAAGGGGGCTTTCACTGAACACTAAGTCTTTGATCTGAAAATATTTATCCACTAATGGCAAATATTCCAATTCTCTATGAGGGGCATTCAATGGAGCAACATTTAAGGCTACATGAACTTCCATTCTTGGTTCTTGTGTTTTCAAAGATGAAAATTCGGGGGTTTTTATGAAAATTTAGCAGAATTACAGGTTTTGACAGGGAAACGGGTATAATTGCAAGTTCGGGAATATAATTTACAGTCTTTAGGATCAAGGAATGAACTAGCAATCAATTTTTACTCTGTTTCAGTGGAAAAAAAAGGAAAGCTGCGTTTCTTTCAGAGTTCAGGGCGAAATGGAGTAAATACCTGTTTTTAGAGGAAAAACTGCGATTAACAGGTACAAGTTGATGGCGAGAGAATACTAGAACACTGGTTTGATAGCATAATTTAGTTGAACAGTAGTTTGACAGTCGATTTTGAATTTCTTCGCACAGAGGGCACAGTCGCTTTCAATATACAAAATGATAAAAAATGCGCGAAGTTTTGTTTTATGCGTAAAGTGAAAAGGAATTTTTTATTATTTTTTAGGATGACGTCATCGGGTATGATGGACATGTCATGGGGAATGGGCGGTAAGCGGTATATTCTGCACCGCTTTTGGGAGCAGGAGGTTTTTTATGAATTGGCAGCGATTCCATTGAACACACGACGCGTGGCCAGTGCACTGTTTGGAAACTGCTCCCATTTCGCGCGTTAAGTCTCGGACGGAGGATGGGCAGCGGAATGCTTGTGAGCCGTAGATCTATAGGCGGATGATCCAACGGTGATCCGTACGGGAAGCTGTTGTGGGAGTTAATGTGCGGGCCCGTTAACTTAATTAATCTTTTCGGGAGTATTTTCATTGGTGAAGGGTAGGTTATTAACTAATCCAGGTGATTAATTAATTCTGTTTTTATGAAGGGTCGGGGTCAAAGATTTCGGGTTTTATTTGTTTTTTTCCGTTTAAAACATAAAAATATATGTTTAAACCTTTTTTTCTGAATATTTTTATTATATGGTAATAAATCAATGAAATTCATTTACCATAGGGGCGGAGTTAATATATACGGATATATTTTAGCGAAAGGGTTTGTAATGGGGGATTTTTATTTAATCATGTATGATTTAATTAACTTTGGCTAAAACTTATAATAAAAGGATTTTTGGGGATATTATTATAAAAGGGAGTTATAGATAATAGGATAAGGTATTTTCAGTAGGGATTTAATAGATAAATTAGAGTTAATATGACAAAGGACAAGGTAAACTCAAAACACTTTTACATAACCAAGGAAGTGAAGATTTCTTAAAGCAAATTGCATTATTATAACTTCATCACTTGAACTCAGAATAAAAAGTAATTTTGAGGGATTTTTATGGAACATAGTATGATTTTTTCTAAGTAAAATGAGATTTTACTTAGAAAAATATTTTGCATGAATGAATGAGTATAATGATGAACATTTTCAAATACTAAGGTTTTCTCCAATCATTGGGCCGAGGGTCCGGTCCCTCCAAAAGTCAAGGAAATGCCTTGAGCCCCTTTAATCTTCAAATTCCTTAGCACTTAAGGGGAAATTAGTAAAATCTTTAGGGAAAAAGTGAAATGGGAAGTTAATAATTTTGACTTTGCTTTGCTCTGAAATTTTGCCAATGTAGTGTTCTGCCTTTGCATTTTGTGATGAAAGTAAAATTGAACATATTTTTTGTAATTCTGCAACAACATCTACCTACCCTACTTACTTACTCTACCATTCTGTCTTCTTTATTAGGGTGCACTTAGACTGGAAAACCCTTTTCAATCTTCTTTTTCTTTTTACATGGCAAATCTATCTATTTCTACACTTATTACATCCAAGGGCTCAGATTAAACTGTTGAGCACCTTTTATTAACTCTACCTATCTATTTATCTGCCAAGATTAAACTGTTTGGTCAGATATTTATTTCTATAACCTACAACATGAAATTGAAAAATGAATGAGTCAATTTTAAACAGTTTGACTCTTCATAAATTGTGGCAAAAGTTCGACAAGCTACACACAATTTTGTTTATTACAAAAAATGAAATAGTAGTGGCATTTGGACTTGTACACTTTCCTTGTGTTAGGTCTCTGTAATAAGAAAGATTGGAAAAAGTCCGATCACAGAGTTAACATCATTTCAACCAACTTTGGGATTCTAGGATCTATCCCTCCTGAATCCGGAGAGGGATCTCTCCAGTATGTACAAAGATGGATTTGTCTTTGAATTTTGGGGTAATAATATTAGGCTAGTTATGAAGTCCAAGGGTTTGTTTGGTTTTTTGGATGGTTGAACATAGTTGTTGTCTGAGGCAGAAAGATCTATATGCAAATAGGTTCAAAAGTGAGAAGTTGCAAGTAACCAGAATAAGCTTTAGTTAAGATGAAAGATGATGGCAAGCTTTCAGTCTATTGGGCTATGGAGTCATAATAGGATTTAATTGGAACAACAAGAGGCAAGAGTGGTCCATGGGGCAAGTCATCTATGTCTAAGGATCTCTTTAAAGTTTGATTCATGGAATGGAAAGGCACAATAAGAAGGGAAAAAACAAATGCAGAACAAAGAGCAGCCCAGGATCTGGTAGGTACTTTGAAACTAGCCAGCCTTTGACCAGGCACTTGAGGAAAACATAGAAGCAAACTAGGATCTGGTAAGTACTTTGAAACTAGCCAGCCTTTGATACACTTCTAATAGAAAACATGTAAAAACAAAGGGAAACTTGAGGGCAACCTTTGGAGTAGAAACTAGCGGGCCGGGCTCACCACAAATCCTCTCCTAGCTCTTCTTTACTTGGTTACTTTCAAGACAATCACAGAGATAACACAGAAAGGCCTAAGATCTGGTAAGTACTTTGAAACTATCTAGCTTTTAACACATTCTAAGGGAAACAATCAGACAGTTATGCAGACAAGTCTGGGACCAGGGCTAACCATATCTTCCTTCAGTTCATCTTCACACAACATATGCAGAAAGTAACATTCAAAAATAATATCCAGCTAAGACAATAAGACGAGGGAACGCCAGCATTCCTATGCTTAAACTGAATTAAATCATTTCTAAATAACACAGATTGAAGAAAACATTGGGATAAAGATTTTTCAGCCAGAGAAGGTTACTGATATACAGTAGGTCCTAACACTGTTTAAACTGTTCTTTACAGAGGAATATGAAACAACATGAAAACTGAAACAAAATAACAAGTTACAATGAGAATAACATCACCGTCAAAATAGACCAGGATCCCATAAATCAGCTTGTATTGATGCTCCAAACCAGTTACAATCTTAAAGTACAATGTTTTAATTCATCTTTGTTTCACAACCTAACTTATCTTCTACAAGAAGAGCTCGAAGAGCCAGTGAAACCACTATTTACAACAGAAGTCTTCAGCTCAATCACATTACAATGCTTCAGCAATTTACATTGACAACCAACCCTTCACTCATCTTCTACTGAAGTATTTATAGAAGGATGAGGACGTGAGACCTGATAAAAGATCTCAAAATCAATTAATACAGGCATTAATGTCTTCTTTGCCTTTGAGGGGCTCAGCGAAGAAACTGTACAGGTGTTTCGTTGTATTAACTGATTCATACTTATGATTTTAGCTCAGTGGGAGCTTTGTTGACCTCTTGAGGATTTGTGTACAATTAGGGTTACTCTGCGGACATCAGTTAATAAATTCCATGGCAGAAGTAACTTCTTTGGCTGTTTCGAGGCAAAATATCTGATCCTGCTCCATAAATTCGGCTCCTGATTGAGTGTTTTGAGGCAATAGGTGGCACTGTGGTGGTTGAGGAATCAATTTTCCTCAGATATGGCGGTGGAGGCAGCCTGTCTGATGAACGATTTTTAGGTTTCCCTTTCAAACTGTGTTTTAGGCTGGGGATTAGGCTTCTGATAACTGTCTTAGCCATTATCCCCACCAATTTGTCCACTAAATCTCTGCTCTGATCCATTTCTGATTTCTGCAATCTGATACTCGTTTATTGCGATTTCTTCATATTTTCCAATTTTCACAGGGGCGCATGGTAACAAAGGCTCATGAAACCTTGTTGACAACATTTTTCTACACCCTGTATTCAATATCTTTTGACAAATAGAAAGAATGAGAATCGTCACCCTCGTCCTTCGAGTCTTCTTCAAACATGGCGGAAAAAACATTAAACCTGCAAAATACAAACGAAATTATAAAATCCTGCGTTTATATGGAAATCTGCATCGGAAGGTGTGCGGGGGAGTGGGGCGATCGGAGCCATTGATCGCGTGGTGATCAATGGTCAGGGACAAGTGGAAAAATCAGCGGCGGAGATGCGTTGACTGAGTAATAGAATCAGGCGATCGAATGTGGACCGTCGATCTGCAAAGATCGACGGCGGAGATGGATTCTCGGTTGCGCCGGGGGCCGGCTAAATCGCATGCAACTTGGTTAAAGGGCGGGAAATTTAAATGAATGACAGACGTTGGATGCGGGGGCCCAGATCGGACTCCTATCGTTGATTCCGTTGGGCGGTCATGGCCTGACGGATAACGCGCGGGGGAATAAATTTATGCGGCGGTTTTGAAACAGGGCGGAGGACGCGTGGCAGCCAGCGTATGGAATCGCTGGCTGTCGGGTTAAAACCACCTTTCGCACGAAGGCGGTGCGCTAAAACCAGGCGGATTTGAGAAGTGACGTATGGCTGGGGGGGTCCACACGATAAGTCGTGTGCTGCGCCGTCCGATATATGGAGCAGATCGACGGTCAAGATTATTTCATAATTTTCGCTGGCGGAAAACTTTGAAATTTAATTAAAACCCAGTTTTCATGATTTTCAAAGGTTTTTTGGTGCTTCGGGCGGAGAAAAATGGATAAGCGCCCAATGGTTACAGCATTTGGTTCCGGCGCTCGGGTGCATGGAGGAAAAGAGGTAGGGGGCTTAGCCTGAGGGGCTTAAGACCAACGCATAGAAAATGTGCATTTCTATGGTTTTTTAATGGTTTTCAAAGGGAAATGAAGGCTTCCGATAAGGTCAAGAAGGGGTCTTAGACCTTTAGGAAACGGATTTAAAGGAAGGAAAAGGAAGAATCATGAAGTTTAGGGGTTTCCAAGGGAAATGGAGAAAAGGAACTGAGTTAGTTGTGAGGAGAAGAAAAAGGGAGAAGGGATCCTTTGCAGCAGTATTTAACTGTGGATTTTTGTAGGGTTTCAAAGGTTTTTAGGATGAAAAAATCAGTGTAGGATTTGGACATAGGAATAAGGCAGGAGGCCTCATAGAGACTTCAAGAGCCAACAATTTTTAGTGCAAACATTTGTTCCTTGGAGGCTCTGAATATATTTAGCCACCTTTGGTATAATCAAATTTATGGGTGGCTAACACCTTGGCCTTTGTTTTTGTTTGGGGTTCATTTCTTTCACTTTTTTGACCATTTTATTATTTTCACCCTTTGATTTTTCTTTTAGGGTATACCCTCTTTACATTTTTTAATTTTTTTTCTTTTTCGATTTTTTTTTTTTAAATATGGAACACCTTTGCACAAGAAAAAGGTTTGAACATATTGCATAATTCAATAAGACAATCATGAAAAATGACACCTATTGGTATAGGAGTCTAACAATGTGCTTCATTAGGATTTCATCTCAAATAGGTTTTTTTCAACATCTGAAGCTTCTCAGAAAAATAGTTGTAGCGATAATACCACGATGACCTATTTTAAGTAGCGAAATCCTTTCTTCAAGAGGATATGAGGGTCACAATTTATATAAATTCTTAGGTTGAGAGGGTATTCAACAAGTGAACATTGGAGGGGTTTTAGGAGTTTCAAAATTTATTAATTATTGACTATTCAATGACCATAACCAATGATTACTGTCGTGCCACAACCCCATGGGATTTTAGCCCACTAACTAGGGTTACTAACTTCAAACACAAATATCTCTCATGACAAAGAATTACATTGCGTGCCATATATCAATGGAAACATATCGATAAGTAGAAACCATCTAAAATATTCTTGATTTGGAATAGAGTAATTTTTCGATTCAAAATTCCTATGCAAGATCAATGTAGACCCTGGTGATACTTGGGTTGACATCAAGGATAACTACTGATCAACACTTCGCTTTCTTTGTTGGTTGTACTTGCTGGAGGTCTATGTATGAGCTTAGTTTTTAGAAGGTCTCCACAACTTCCTTGAAATACTGATTTTTTTGCTCATAGTTATAAGGTTGCTTTGGTGATATAGTTTTTATCAGCTTCGATGGCTCTAGTGCTCCTATGTCTCCTCGTAACATCTTTCTTCCTCTTATCACTATCTCTACACTTGGTAGTGGTTGCATATTAGAAATTATTTGTTTTTCATTAATTAACTTAACACCCTTATGTCTACTCCTCTCTTCCCTTATTTTTATTAGTTTAGGGCAATCCTCTGTAGCATGTGTGTTTACCCTACACTGAGAGCACCATGGTATCCTAGGTAGAGGGAATTCCCTCACAACATTTCCTTCCTCGTCATAGTTATAAAACCTCAATGGTCCTCTTTCTCCCATCCTGCCCCCCTTATTTCGAAGCCTCGTTTACTCTATAAGATGTTTTGTCTAGTCTTTCTGTCAATGCATCCAATGTCCTACAATGGTCTGTGTGGTCTGTTGTTGAGGCACATAAATCACAGTAAATTTTGTTTGGGACATTGGAGTACTTATGTAGAATGGGTTATAGACGAGTTGGATGTCCAAATCCCTCTGTAGTATTCATTTGTAGTTGTATTATGTTGATCTGGGAATCCATGGAAGTGTGTTTGACTAGGGTAGAGACCTTGTGTATTGACGTGCACAACTTGTCCAACCGGTGGTGGTACTTGGGGTCCTGTTGATGATGACCCAATTGTTTTCCCCCACAACCTGGCACATTATGAAACTAAGTTTCCCTCTAGTAGAAAATGTGTTCACCACAAATTCATTCATGCTGGGCACGTTAGTTGTATGTCCTTGATTTTCTCCATTAAGCTTGAAATTTGGTGTTGTAATCCTAGGTGGTTATTCCCCCTCTCAATTCTTGTGGATATACTACCATTGCTTCAATTCGCATTATTTATTCCAATGCATCTTGGAGTGTGTTAATCTTCTATTGTGCCAACAATGTTCTTGTAAGAGGCATAAGAGCCTTGATAAACCAATATCACTGATTTTTTGGTTCTATGGGATAACTCGATTTTCCAATGGCATCTTTGAATATCCTCATCAAATCCCAAGTAGTATCTCCTTCTTGCTACTTGATTTCCCAAAGTTTAGATAATTGTTGCTGGTTTGTCTATGGGAGTTTAAATTCTTGTCCAACCTCTCTTTTTAGATCCTCTACGTTTGGATTTGGATGCAATTCTGACCAATTAATGAACCATCGTAGAGCTCTCTCTCAGAGCGTAGTCTAAAATTCAATTAACTTAGCAACGTTAGGTGTTTGGTGGGCCCTCCAAATTGTTTCTCACAAATATCAGTGTTTTTCAATATCGTCATTCCCGTTTTTTGAGAACTCGGGATATCTAGTGAACAACCCGACCATTTATGTATGTTGTTACAAGACAAATGACATCCTCATCAGCTTAGAGGAGAAGGTAACATGGAAGGAAGAAAATGACCTAGATAATACCCATTTTGGCTAAGCTAACGCACCCATAAACACCTAGGCAGAGTTATAACACACCCTAGCCATGCAAAGGGAGAGTTAATGCCTAGGGTAATGCTCTTCCTTTCCTAAAGGGCAGTGTTATCCATGTTTGAATGTGTAAAAGGAAATATATTGTGGAAAATTGACTGGAATTTCTAGATTTTTCTCAGAAAGAGTCAGTTCAAAATAGAAACTAAAAGGCACAAACCTTTTATTAGACATTACCAAACACAGCTAAACTCCTACGGAAGGAAAAAGCAAAGAAAAGAAAGGACACATCTAGATATTTCCCAATTTGAAATGGTTGAAAGAGTTGGCAAGGTTTGTCCTATCCATTTCCTATAAATTGGAGATGTGGGCTCTTGGTCTAATGTCGAAGGTTTGATTATATGTGGAGAATAATTTTATTTTTGTAGTGTGAGACTTAAATATCGATGAAGTTAATTGAGGAATTTCTACCTTGAGTATCATCATATTCGAAGATAGATCAAGAGAGAGAGGAATTGGAAGGATGAGGAGGGCTTCGTGCAATTGATGGCTGTAATCCTCCTTTTCATAAATCAATAGAAATATATCTGTTTTTTCCATTCGATGCATTAGTGTCACATTTTTTGTTCATTTATATATGTAGCATGATATGAATGGATTATATTTGCATAGTTTAATGCTAGTTTAATTGTTAGAAAGCTATACTGTTGTGAATATTATATAGGTGCTTTGATCGGTTACAGGATCTAGATTTGGAGCCAGTGAAGAAGGACTTCTACTATACCGCTTAGCACTCTCCATAGGATCTGCCATCCACAAAGAGGTAATCATTCAAAATATTCCTTTTTCAATTATATATTAGTATGAACACGTATGCAATGCCTTTGGAACTTTACAACTAATATTACAGTCTGCCTCGGGCACCGGAAAACCCTAAGAGGGATACCCAATAACCATCACCCAAGCATATTACCCTATAGCAGAAATGGTGACTTTGCTGGGGAGTAAACCCCAAGTTTCTGGATTTTTCCCATGACTTTACCTCCTTTCCTCTATTTACATATCCTTATGATCATTTTATATGCTTAGTAATCATCTCAAAAGCTCGCAGAGTCCATAGTAGACCTTGCCTAGCCATTTGTACAACTTTACCTTGAGTAACTATCCCTCTAAGAGTGTTTCAGTGAGTTATAACGATGCTTATGCTTAGATACAGTGCGTTAGTCTCATCATTAACTCTTTGTAGCCTCTTCTTGCTAGCGTTACCCAACCAAAATCTGTTGTTTACACCCCTGCTATGTTTCCATTTTGCTGTGGAGTTATTGGCTACCAGATTAGCTTCTTTTGCTGGATCCCTGTGCTTGATTACCAGCTAGCATTTTTGTTTTAGTTCTTGTTTAAAAAATTTAATGCTAGTAACATCTAATTTTTGGAGAAGAAATTGTTTATTTAGTTTTTTGAACTTAGATGAATTAATTCTTAAAATTTTGGTTAAAAATTTGTTAGAGAATATAGATAGATGTCTAAATATTTAAGCTTGAACTGTGTTATTTGAATGTTTGGTTCATAGATGTTGGAAAAAATCTCTCCCTGTAGAATAAACTCTTCATTGAATTGAATATTTAGAGCATGTTTCTGCATGGGATTTGATTCAGAGTCTCATCACATTTCATATGTCCACTCCCCCTCAGTAAGACGTACACTAAGAATCAAGAAATAATAAAATTAATCATATAACTTTTTCTGAGCTCACACCAACAGTAGTTTAGGCTAGGATCTTGGGGTAGGAGAAGTGAGAAAATCACCCAAGATCTCAAAAATTGAAACCAGAGTCATTAAAAAGTGAAATCCTACTGCACTCATATTGTTGGGACCACTCCACTACCACTAGAGTGAAGCGCGAGACAACACTAGGGTGCATACGAAGGTATCCCATCTTCGAGTGCATTCATTCAGCATGCTATAAATTGGGGTTCCCTTTGGGGTTGTCGAAACTAGATCGTGGATTTAGGTGTTCTGCTCATATAGCATGTTTTCTATGACCGTGACCCCCCTAAAAATGTCTGTGATTTGAGGTATCTTTAGTTGCCAGAATTTTTATGGACTTACACAAGGAGAATGGGGTGAGCTTCCCTAGTACCTAAAACAAATGGACCTACTCTGTCTTCGGTCTTTGGGAGGGTGCTTGTCTTCACAAGAGTGCTTATACCTATTGTCTAAGGTTTTGGCAAAGCTCTAGAGTAATCGTAACTGTAATTTTTACCAACCCTCTCTATATTATATTGTGATACTAGGTTTCATCTCTAGCAAATGATAGTACTCAGACAGGACCACCCTATTCTGGCTTCTTGTTGATTGATTTTAGAAGTTTTTATTTTATTTTTTATTTTTTTAGGTGTGTAGTTACTATCAATAAGACTTTATAATACATCACAAATAATAAAAAATTGATAAAATTAAACAGGTCACCATGGCATCATTCGAACCTCATCGTCTGTGTCAATGACAGTGAGGTCTCCCTCCATTGACACCAGAGGAGGAGTCCAGTCTCGGTGAGCCAGTTCCTTCTTCAGAAGAGCAGTCTCTAATGACAACCCCTGAATTTCACATAGCCTCGTATCATATGAAATTTCCAGAGGATCCTTTTACGAAAGGAGTCATACCTCCTTATAGTCCTCCTCTCACTGACCCGTTGGGGCCATTGTTAGTTTAGGTTATGCCAAACCAAGATATGTCTTCGACTGCACCAACATCCGTTTCACAACTAGCACCCATGGGGTTGATGACGTTAGTAACCAAATCTGTTCCACCACCATATTCCTTTCCGGTTGCTAGTTCTACGCTAATTACTGGCAACCCCAGTAGCCAGGTTGTACGTGGTCCCAACAATCCTGTCACCACAACTTTTAGTAGACCTCCAACCCTTGGGGATCTGCTCCTATTGTGACTATGCCGGGACCCACAGTTTCTGCTCCTACTAGCAGGGCTACTTCGGTTCCTCTTAGCAACCCTTTTGGTTGGAACCCTTTGCTAAGTTCAAACCCCTTAGAAATCATGCCAGGGGGTAGTGTCACCAATACATATATGTCAGGGGGCACTTCGGTACCCCTACAGTCATTAGGACAAACAAGAAAACCTATTATTAACGTTTTTCCTTTGAGTGGTAAAACATCTGGCGTAGGGTCTATGATGTTGCTTAACTATGCAAATAGCATTATGC
The DNA here is from genome assembly GCA_034641835.2 of Pinus albicaulis. Classification (NCBI taxonomy): domain Eukaryota; kingdom Viridiplantae; phylum Streptophyta; class Pinopsida; order Pinales; family Pinaceae; genus Pinus; species Pinus albicaulis. The sequence continues at coordinate 55,152,394 of CM076578.1, forward strand.
CTTTAGCTAACTCTATCGCGTCCATATGGGCAAACCAACCCCAAAGTCAATTTGGGCAAGGGGGTAATTTTTACACTAGGGGCAACCAACAGTTCGCCCCCCAGTACAACATACCCTATGGAAAATAACCATATATCCCTACACCCCCACCCATAGGGAAATTCTATCAGCAAAGTCCTACTTATCCCATTGGTAAAACATTGATGACCCTACAGTTTGAATGATCATCCAACACTTCCTTGGCTAGATCAGTGGGCAAACATGCAATTTCCATTCTTGGCAGCTCTAGACATCCCTGACCTCTACAAAATAAGCAATGATCCCATAAAACACAACCCACTCTAGCTTCCAGTACCGCACAAGATTCCATCTGACATCCCTAAATTCGACGGGAAACAAGGGGACGATCCCACTATACACATCACCACCTTTCATCTATGGTCTATTTCTAACTCCATGGTGGATGATAGTATTCGACTTCTAATTTTCCCTCGCACTCTCACAGGAAATGCTGCCAAATGGTACATTGAGTTACCACGTGGGGCCCTCAACACTTTTGGTGCATTAACTACGGAATTTCTTAAGAACTTCCAATTACTTATTAGCTATGAAACCGACAAAAAACTCTTAACCTTGCTGCGGCAAGACACTGCCACCCACATCTTCTATCAAATTCATGAATGGAGACGTAGGAAGAGGATTTTCAAAGCTCCAATCCTAGATCATCTCTTCTCCAAATGGTTTTGTAAGTCCCTCTTACCACCCCTAGCTAAGGATGTTTGTGTAATATTCCCAAATGGGAAAAGAAGGAACATATTGCATAAAAATAGAAATAGCAGTGTAAATCAACACATCAATATTGGAGACCAATATGGAACCATAAAATTATGTATAAGAACAACAAATCAATACAAAATAGTGATGCATTAATAAGATGAAATAAGGGAACAAGCCTCCCATAAACAATCACTCCAAATATGAGCTCTTTCTATAATACAAAATGCCATAGAGCTGCTACAACATAGTCATAATAAGCATAACTACAGCTGGAGATCATACAATGATACAAAAATACTAATATAGGCCACAATAGATACTACACATACAGATCTAGGCACTAGATCAACTTTCCAAGACAACCCAAGAGGGTTTCCAGAAAATGCACAAAATGTGCCAATGTAAGCTACATCCCTGAGGCTGAACGTATGCTGCAACAGCATAAATGATAAGATATGGCTGAAGATGATGTAAGAACCTATATCTCTTCTCCAATAGATCCTCCGAATAAAATAATTGCTCCTCCACTGAAGAAATCACCTCCCAAAACAACCACTGCAAACACCCCTGCGGCTCCTCCCTAAAATAATGCAGATATGGAATGAAACTACGTTGTAAGAGATAAATAATCCTTGCACTGATGCCAAATATTTCATTAAATACCAAGGTTATTATTTACTGGCCTTCCAATGGAAGGAAACCTTCCTCCACTACAAAACTAGCTCTTCAGACACCCAATGCAAACCTCCACTGCTGCACCCTACAACACAACACAACCCTCTGCATAAACTGCGCTGTAGAAAAATATGGAGCTTGGCCTGATGCCAAATAGTGGAAAATTTAGTGCAATACTCACCCAAGAGGCCTCTCAGGGGAAGAGGTGGGATTCCCAACTAGGAACGTCCTCTGCTAAACAGCACTGCAATCTAAACAAACCATATACAAAATAATAATATAAAACATAACCCCATATGGCTGCCATCCTCTTCCCTATATAAGTGATGAGGTTCCTCACCCTTGGCCCCACTCAATTAGGTTACTAATTCCAAGAATTCAATTTCCCTCCAAAACTGCGTTGTCTAAACATGAATGCCATTCCTCTATAACAGTGTTGTTGATTTGGTCAAAGTTGACCTAGTCTTCATGCTCCAACCCCTTTTCACACCTAAGGGTCTTCAATCTAGATTTTTAGATGACCTCCATTCACACTAGAAGTGTATTTATTCCTGCTAAGGATATTTATGGGTCTCCATACACTCTTGTTCCTCTATCCAAGAGAAAAATAAAAATTTAATATTCCAATTAGTTGTGTGCTAATTTGGGAATATTACAATCCTACCCTCCAAAATGTTGCTTGTCCTCAAGCAACTACAAGGATAGAATTGAAGAGCCTCTCCTCTTCCTCCTGTAGCATCCTCATATGATAAATTCCTCCAATGAATAAGATGCCCTCTCATCAATATGTCCTCAAGCTGCTCCTCCCAAGTGTATAGGTATGCCTTTGGTGTAGTGGCATTTTTGACGCATGGGATCAGAAGATGATTGGGAACCTCCCTTCCCATGTGAAGCTCCAAGTCTGTTACAAATTATTTTGTCACCATGACATTTGAATATCTATATAGGTTCATCACTACCTATATTATGCTCCCTTGGAAGTCAAAACCCCTAATGGTCCTAAACCAAGTCTTGGAATTGGAGAAAAGCTCATTAAAACCCTTGAAAGTATAACTTCGCACTTTTCCTAGCTCTTTCCCGCGGGTCTGCAGATATTTGTTCTATCGTCTGTGGTAGATCCTGCACGTTCTGCTTATAAAACCTCCAGACCCTCGTAAACAGTCAAATAAAGGAAAAATTAAGTTCTAGAATCCCAGCTAGTCGAATATTCTCCCAATTGGAAGCTTCTAGACATGCGATCAATTTGAGCTTTATCCCTCTACTCATGGAGCTCTATCCCTCCATTCATGGAGCTTATCCCTTGGTATATGGAGCTCAAATCCCTTCATGAGAGGAATCCATCCCCCTCTTCATGGAACTGAAACTTCCTCCATTTACCTATAAATTGAGCTCATGTTTCAGTCTCAAGGGTAGACTGTAGATGGTAGATTGCAGAAGGTAATTTCTGAAGAAATTCTCAAGAGAGAATATTCTCTACACTATTTATTATTGGTATGAGAATGATCACACACTCATGTCCATAAATTCACGTTATTTCTAAGAGAGGAAGGCTTGTCAATTTGAATGAGAAAAAATTGTTCAGGAACCCGAGAGAAACTTGTACAACATCAAGGAAGGCTTGTCAATTTGAATGAGAAACGATTGTTCAGGAACCCGGGAGAAACTTGTACAAAATCAAGGCATCAGGTTCTAAAGCTACTCTTTTCATTCAAGATAATACATATGGATCTCCTTTTCTCATTGAGTTGTTCTCGTGCTTATTTGAATAAATCAATACTTAGATTCCTTCATCACTAAGTTAGATTAGATTTTCTCAATTATTATATTTTGTAGTTTCTTTCAATTCTTTTTTCAGTCTTTGATTGCAGGTTCTATTTACTGAAGAAGCCTCTTTGGAGTGACTGGATAAAATACTGCACCGAATGTCGGATTTCAAGGTAGGGGCATTTCCTCTTTATTTATTTATAATAATTCTGAATTACAAATAATCTAGAGAAAATGATTTACAAATGGATGTTTTTTTCTATCTATTCGTAGAACACTACGGAGATATCTCTTGTCCACAAGAGGGATTAATCCGCATAACAAATTAGTGACTCCAGTGGGGAAAATAACTTAATATTCCTTTTTAATTTTTATTTTGAATCTTTAAGGTTTTTCTGATTTTGATTAGTGTAAAATTGGGTTCGGTAGATAACTTGTGAGAATCCCTAGAAAGAAAAGTTGAATTTTTATCTTTATGTATTTTTCCTGGCCTCTGCGGTTTTTATTTAAAAATAGTGCAGTAGCCTCCACAATTTTTATTTCAGAACAGTGCGGTACTACTCTGTTTTCCATTAGAAACTACGTACCTTTGGAAATTTTTGAAAAAATTAAAATTCTCTTTTTAAGAGCCAAATTACCTGATTCTTTGTGTTTTCCTCGATCTATCTTAGTTTCCAAATCCAATTAGCTCATTTACAGTCTCATTCAGTCTCTATTAAGTAAATTGGGTGTTTTGAATATTCTTTTTTGAGAAATTCTTAATTTGATTTCCTTTGGTCATTACTTCTAGGTTTGTCTCATTCCCTTGACAATTTTTCTAAATTGTGTCTGAGTGTTAATCGCCTTTGAGTGTTTTTATTTTTTGACCTTTGGAATTCTCACCCAATTTTCTTTACTTACACTTGATTGGTTCTTTATATTACATTAGAATCATCTTGTGTCTGAGAATTATCTTGCATAGATCACATTTGCATAATTAGAATTCTCATTTTCAGAATATGAATGAAAAAAGTGCATCGATTACATTTGCATAATTAGAATTCTCATTTTCAGAATATGAATGAAAAAAGTGCATCGATTACATTTGCATACTTTTCAAGTGAATTGTGCATATAGATTACAACTACATACATTCTAGAAAAATCAATCATAGATTTAGATCAGTTTTTTTTATTTGAATTTACATGTTTTTATGCTTGTTTTAAAAACATAAAATAAAAATTGGAATTGATTAGCATTAGTTTTCTTGCTAAATTATAGTGCATTAGAGAATTTATTATATTTTCTCTTATTTATCAATTTTTTCATTGTTGGAAGTGAATGTATATTGTCTACTTACTTTAGCTAAGATTCACTGAATTGAAAATATTACATTAACATATTCGATTAAATTTAGTTTTGGGTCAGGTCATAACACCATTGGTTTCATATCCATTTACCCTTTTAGTAATAACAGCCCAAATAACATAGTGCTAAATAAAATTCAGTTAGAAATTTTTACATGTTCTAGGGCTCTTTCCACTAATCTAGCTTAGGCTAGTGCTTTGGAATAGGTTGTAGTTAAATTTCCAAAGAAACTAAACAAACAATAGCATCTTGTGGTAGGAAAAATTCCAATTGTTGCAATTGTGCTTTGGGAAGTTGTTCTTAAAAGAGCCAAGCACGAGATCATGTCAAAACTAGTGAGGTAAGCATACCTATCTCATTGGGAAAGATAACAGATCTTCATGTATTAAAAATGGTAAACCTCAGATAGACCATTGTCGAGGAGCTTGGGGTCATTTGTTGGTAAACCTTGTATTATATCAAGGAGCCTTCAAGGGGATTGAGCTAGTTACTCTACCCTTGCATGTATATCAAATCGTAGACTATTCCCCCAGGTACATTTTTTCCCGTTAGTGACCTTAGTGGATATAAACGTTAGGATTCTTTCCTAAGGTGATGGTTGAGGGAAGGTCCCACTATAACTGGGGCAGAAATTGACTAAACTCACTTGGAATTTCTGAAGGGTACTCTTCACTTTGAGATGGCATAGCGGAGATACTTGCACTGAACTGTTTCATTAAGCAGGTTTTCATGGTAACTGTTCCAACCGTTATATTTTCACATTGATCTCTGCGACGTTGGATTTCATCACCAAATAGTGATTTGTGAAAACATATTGTTTGTGTGTGGTTTGACTCCTAGATTTGATAGCTCATGTTCATTTGTTTGTTTCTACTTCTTAGAGACCTTAGGTGTGGATTGTGAATTTCAATTGTTAATATTTCAATTTGTTAATAAAATTCACTAAAGTTGAATCTGATGGCAACTGTTCTAGAATTTACCAACCAAGGAACCCCTCTTAACGAGAATCCTAGTATTTTTTTCTTTATTTGGAAATGTTGGTCCTCCTTATATGGCTACATTTTCATTACCTAGATTTACCATAGGTTTACCGATATGGTTATTTTAAACCTCGTTGGCCTCGAATACACAAATTGTTCCACCTCAACCAGATGCTTCACCTCAACAAATTTCACCATATCAACATCACCAACCTCATGTTGACCCTTTACCTTCTTTTCCTAACATGTCTTCCTCCATTTCTTCTTCTTCGCTTGGTAAAATCCTTGACGCTAGTAACCAGGTGGCTAAGAAGAAGAAGAAGAAGCAAGATAAAGAAGAAGTCAACCAAACAACCATAGATGTAAGTGTTGGTAGTGTTGAGCAAACCAAAATACCCTTGAAAACTTTGTAAGGGTGAAAAATTCCATATCAATTGTCCTGGTATTCCTAAGGTCTTGGAAGTATGGTCAGAAAAATCTCATCAACAAGTGAAAGTCAGGTTCCTAGGAAAAAGGGTAAATTTAGGTTTCCTTGTAGGTTATGCAAAGGGACTCATCAAATGCACATTTGACCTCACATGGATGAAGCCTTAAAATTGTTGGAAAACCTTACTGTTCCACAGCAAAAACTTCCAAGTGGTTACCATAAACTTTCTCCCAACCTACCATCATTTGACGAAGTGATTGATCTAATTGCAAATACAGTCAATCCCACTCTTCCATTGAAGAGTGAAACTGATATCACTCAGGTTGATGATACATTAGTTGTGTCAGCCATCCATAATTTTGACATATGAAAATATGGCTAAAAAGGGTCTTTAGTCTCCAAGAAACAAATTTCAGGCAAAATCTGTTACTTCTTGAAGCCTCTACTATGTTCCTTATTCTTCAAAAACCCAGCTATTTAATATCTGCATTCAAAAGCCTCTTCCCCATTATTTCCCTCCTAAAACTACCCCTTTCCCTTCATTATCCATCAAAATCCCTTTTTAAACCATAAAAATCCCTTTTTATTAGTTTAAAAACTCTTCCTTTACTCTACTGGAAGCCTAAAAAAGCTTCAAAAAACCCCATTTCGGCGTATTTTCCGCTCATTTTAAACCTTTAGGCCTTAAGCGCCTTTTTTGCAAACCCCTTTTCGCCATAAGACTAGCTTCACGATCATCGGCTCATGTCTCTTAAGCCCCCATTTCTATCAGCCTTGAGCATTTTCAAAGTTTTCGTCCCTTTCCCTTTTTCCCCATCAATGCGATATTCTGAGGGCTTAAATCTTCCGCCCTGATCTCATATGACCACACCCCGTAACCAAGTGCTAAACCATCACTCCGATATCATTGCATCGGTGACCCATCATCACATCTCTCATCGCAGATCGCCACTTCCAAATTTTTCTTCCCCGGACCCTTTGTTCGACTGATTGCCGATCTTGTAATAAATCCTCCGCTGTCCATCTCACCGATCCGACGGCTCACGCTGATCTCCATTTTCCTCCACCCATAGGCACTTTCCATGCATAGGTCAAACACAGTAGTTCCCCCACAGTTGACGCCTTGGGATGCATGAAATCTTCATCCAACAACTAAGATTCAATACGGGGGCACCTAATCCACAATATGTTCGTACCTCTAGTGGCCCCGCAATGAAAATTTTCCTTCACTTTTCCCATGTATTCCTGCTAGTCCCACCCGACCACGCGGGGCCTTCCCATTGTGTTTTCGTAACATCTCCACCGTTGATCTGTTTCCCCTCCCCAGATCTAACGACCGAGAGGTGTTTTCACTCCCTCCCACTTCCACCTTTCATTCCCCTTTATATATGCGCCCATATATGGTTTAAAACACTTTAACACTATAAACCCATAGCGCATAGTGTTTACCTAGCCCAAAGCCTTCCCACTACACGACAAAGTAGCTTACGTCACCATGGCCCCACCATGTGTTTTCTCGCACATCTTGTTTATTTTTCGTGCTCGCTTATAGCCATATATCTGGGCCCCCCCAGATCGACGTTCATCTCACAAATAAAGTTGATTGCCAATTTTGAACGTGAAATGGGTGGTTTTCAGAGGCATACGTGTCATCCATTAGACCGTATCGTGTTTGATCTGTCCCAAACCACTTACCGCCCATCCCTTGTGCGAAAACTGCTGCCAGTTTTCCGAAACCAACTTTTCATGTCTCACGCCATAATCCTGTTTAAACCCTTCTCTGTCTAGTTTCCACCATGGATGCTCACCCTGCTACATTTCACCTCCTCTGCACTGCTCCTCAACCCACGCCCGAGCCCTCTGAAGCAGTCAAACCACCTCTGTAGGTTTTACTTAATGTGTTTAATGTTTGTTGCATGTTTAATGGCGGTCCTGAGATAAAGAACAATCCCACAACAATTTAGTTGCAGAGGCTGAGGATGATGATCCTCTATGGCCGAAAATTCATTGAAGAAAAGGGACAAAAGGGTCAAAACGCAAAGTTTAATCAATGTTTCATGAACATTGATTTCACATCAAACCTTCCAGCATAGAAGGAAGCCGAGGCACCTGTACACAAAGGGGCTAAAACATGACAGATCAGCAGAGGAAAGCCTCAAATGCCACATCTACAGTAGCTAGTACTCCACCAAAGGACACCTGCGGTCTGCTTTACTTTTCAAAGACACTATGACAGCCATCCTTATGACAGAAACTTCATTAAAAAACTGTTAGAATAGTTATTAAACATATGTGGGGCTACAGAACTAGAAATATGATAGTTTCTTGTTTCAAAAGTCAAACAGAGTACTACAGCCACTGTTATCTTCAAAGAACACACTTCAGATTTATTATCCTGCCTACTAGATATGCATAAAAACAAAAAAAACTACCAAAATGGTACAAAAAGTTAATGCTATGTTTATTGAGCATAATGGGCATTCGAACACTTCTCCCACTCTGTCTTAATTCATATTTATTACCATTTTTGCAACACTCTTCCTCTTTTCACCTATAAGTATTCACATAAAATTCATTGTAATGGTTGGAAAATTGTTAATTTCCTGAACTGTTATTGAGTAGTTGTAATATAGTAGGCTGGAAGAAAAGCATTGGACTGTAAAGAGCTATTGGACTCAAAGTATGTAACTGGTTTTTCACATCAATAGACAAGCAGATTCACTAGATCCTGATCTAAATCATTGGTGATGTTATTCTCACTGTAACTGTTATTTTATTTGTGTTTCCATGTTGTCCATATTCTCTGATAAAAAACAACAAATATAGAGTAGGATTTACTGCAAAGTACCCTAACTCTCATTGATAAATATTTATCTTTATGTTTTATTCTAAATGTGTGTTTGGGAATGATTTGAATAGAGTATAACCAGTAAATGAATGTTGGTGAGCCCATATCTTGTTAAGTAGAACTTGATATGTTGTTCTTGAATGATCTTTTCATTGCATGCTAATTAGAGTCTTAATCAAGGAAGTTTATGGTTAGCCCTGTCCCTGGTTTAGTCTTAAACAATTGTTTTGAATATTTCCCTTTAATATTTTGCCAAAAGCAGGCCAGGTTTAAAGTCCTTACCTGATCTTAGGTGAATTTTTATGTTTATCTTAACGTTTCCCCTTGAGTGCATGTCAAAAGCAGGCTAGGTTAAAAGTCCTTACCTTATCTTAGATTTCCCTTTGTTTTATTGGATGTTTTATGTTCCTAAGAGTATGTCAAAAGCAAGATAGGTTTAAATTCCTTACCTAATCTTAGGTTTCCCTTTGTTGTAATATTCCCAATTTTAGCCTCAAGCTAAAATGGAATATTATAGTTGCACATTTTATTTTTGTTTAATGAAATGGGCAAGGAGACACCTTAGCCCCTTTTAGATGAAGAAATAACACTCCTCATGTGAAAAGGAGGAGAATACTGCAGCTGAAATAAACACCAAGGATGTGAGGGGAACCCAACTCACTTGATTAGTCACCTTTGACTAAAGTCAACAGTGCTGCCCAAGGAGGAAGAGGCTTCCTACAGAAGCTGTGCAGTTTTGGAGGGAAGACATTCATGCAAGGGTGGAAACCCTAATTTGTGGGACCATGGTGGAGAAGAGTTCTCTCAATTTATATGGAGGAGATGGTAGCCCATTTTGATTATGTTATGGTTTAGAGTTTCAGACTTGGGTCTGCAAGCTTGCATTCTCGGGTTGTTTAGCAGGGTGATGGTGCCCTTGGGCACTAGGGTGTTCCCGGTCGGGAATCCCTACCTATTCCTAAAGGAACAATGAGGAATGATATGATTTTCCTCAATCCAGCATTGGACATAGCTACTACCATCAGCTACAGCATTATTTCTGTAGCAGAGAGGATGTTGTGTTGTTGGGGGCAGCAAAGGAGGAACTCATGGAGTCATCTTACCTAGTTTTCTTCAGTGGAGGAGTGTTTTATTCATTGGAGGAGCTGAAAGGAGGATTCCCAGGCTGTATTTCAGACCAGTGGCATGAGGCCACACTTCCATCATCTCCCACTGCACATTCCAGGGAGGAAACTGCGTTATTTTGGAGGAGGCAGTGAGAGAGGGGTTTATGAGCTCATAAGGAGGAGTGTTTCTGAGACAAAGGGATCAGCCCTTTGTATTAGAGACATTAAAAAAGGAGGGTAATCAGATTTTATATCAGTGAAAACGTCATTCTTATTTTGGTTCAGTTGCAGTGACAACTCAGTTGTCACATTTTGGTTTTCTCCGGCATTTCTAACAATTTTCATAGATTGGCTAGAAATCTTGTATTTCATCCCATTTCTTGGTTATTGGGCTATTTATTGTATTCCTTCAGCCACTTATGTATTTTATTCATATTCAGTGGCCTATACCTTCATATACACTGTTCAGTTGTAGCTACTCCGGAATTTTGTGGAGTTGCAGCTACTCTTGTATTTCACTGCTTATTCATTAGAGGTTGGATATTAAAGCTTGAGTGGCTTGTCCCTCAGCTATTCCTTGTATTTATTTGCTGATATATCATAATATCATGATGGTTTTAGCACTCTCCCTCTTATGGTGCATTTCAGATTTGCAGAGTTATTGTTTATGTTCAAGTATTGTTGTAGCTCTCTCATTGAGCCTTGTTTTAGAGACCTAGATTGGGGAGATCTGAATAACCCATCTAGTGTTATTTCTTTGAGCTCATATTATGCATAGGAGTTTTTTTAGATTTTTTCTAGGGCATACCAATGGTGGTTTGTCTTATTTATGCAACAACTTCCTTATACAACGTCCTCAAGAACCCTGTAGCAGAAATTCCCGAGGTGGAATATTGCATATCTATAGACAGAGTCTGTGAAGGGCCAGCTAGCCTCAGGATCTCTCCATTCTTTGGAAGGAGTCATATGCTGTAAATTACCCAATATTAAATCTTTGAAATGGACTTGTGATAGTTCACTGAGGAAGGAATTGGAATATCTTAAGATATTCCCGTTGGAGCAGAAATTTCTAGATTTGGAATATTAAAGTGGTATTAGAGCATGATTTTGGCTCAGCCTGTGTCCAAGATCTATTTCCATCAGCAAGATGAGCTTCTCTCCAAGGAGAGGAGATTTATATAGGAAGCAAGGAAAGATAAATGATGGAAGAGGAGGTTTCCCTTCTTCTTTTCTAGGACATCATTGAAGATCTTGATGAAAGGGAAATTTGAAGAATTTTTCTGAGAAGGGTTTGTTAATGAGACAAATCCTAGCTATTCTCATGGAGGGTGTGAGCATTCAGCCACACATGCAGATCCACAGTGCAGTACATTTCCCATAGCTACTGCAAGAAGGGTGGAGGAAAAATTTTAAGGCCCTTGGAGGAGTAGCACTGCAACTCTAAGGTTTGATTCATGATGATTGGTTCCAGACTTCTATTTCATGTTTTATGAAAATTAGAGATCATATGTTGTAGTCACAAAGATTTTTACAAAGGGGATTGATGAAAACCAATTTGAAACATGCTGTGACATAACCTCAAACACTTTGCATGCATGGAAGGGAACCATGAAACAAAGATCATTCCATTTTTCTAGAGGGGGAGAAATCGAAAGAATGAATTGCTAGAGGAAAGACCCCATTGTATGAAGGGAACTCTTCCATTTGTGAGGGTATGGAGATATTTCTTTCTAAGGAGGGCCAAGGCCTCTCATTGAGGAGGAGACACACTCACATGTTGGTAGAGAGGAGGTGCATAGAAGACTCTACAGCGCTGCACCATTGGAAGAAGAAGAAGATCAGGAGGATCGACATGAAGGGATTATGGAAATTCACCCTTATCTATTTCAAAGATTTTCTTCACGTGGGATAAGGACTACATTACGCAGTAGAGAGAGATGGACTTTCCATTCCTCTCATATACACAGTCCACTTCCTATCTTGATGTCTCACTTTTTGGAGGCTTCCACTTGGGAGGCCACTTGATCTTGAGATGATCAGAGGCATCGTGCTTTGAGGTTCAAAACTCTTGGATTCGAGAGAGGTGGAGAAATTGGATGAATCCACTACAGCGCAGAGAGTTTGGGGATAAGCACAAGGAGGAGGGATACACTCTCTCATTTTTAGTACCACCCATTCTCATCAGTTCACTGCGCAGATAGAGTTGTTGTATGGATGGAGGATATCATCTTCATGATGCAGGATGTCTGCTCCGTAGATTTGTTAAGAGTGAAGATACTTCCTTTGAGGAAGGACTCTTTAATGCATTGGAGTAGATGGAGGCCACTCACGCTTACATTGTCTAGGATCGGGAGATTCTTTGGAGGTGTTAGTCTCTCATGGGAGGCTCATTTTCAGAGAGAATCATTTCTATTTGAGCATGAGTAGCTACATGATGGCATGGCAGAAACTTGGAGGATGAATTTGGCATGAGGGGATGTCAAGGTAGCAGGAAACAGCGTGATGGAGCACCATATTGTAGAATTCCAGCACTGTCTATGTGGAGGATTGATCCAGGATGGGGGACTTAGCTTTGGTTGAGTATTTCCCAGGATCTTGGTGCATGCATGATTCGTGGATGGCCTTGATGGAGTTGGAATATACTTATTGGATGATATGATCATCTAACATCATGGTAGACTCTTCTTTACTAGGGCTCCTAGTCTCAAGAAGACACTATTGCATGCAGTAGATGAGGACTTCCTAGCTGTGAATTTGGATGCATACTTTGCCTTGCTAGAGGAGTTCACTTGGAGGGCATTCAGCATGATCTACATCAGCATATGGATAGATGTATAGCCCGGTTGTTTTTGGAGAGGTTTGCACAACCATTCCCTTACTCAATGGAGGAGAGGGAGAGCATTCAGATGAGACATTTCAGCCCAAGGTCTCAAGTACATGATAGATAAGGTATCATTTCCCATTATGTACCTCTTTACTTCATATGAGAAACATATTGTCTCAAGAAGGATCATCCCTTCTTGCATTTGATATGATGTACTTGTAGCTACTTGTAGCCTTGATTGTGGTTATTCTTATGATGGTTTGTGGGGGAAGCCACATACTTCTTAGTGTGCACCATTGGCACCTATTTGTACTTTCATGTTTCATATTATGAGGAGATGTGGTAGCAAACAAGTGGCTAGTACAACACTTGTTATTTGTGATTTTGAGATAGGCTAAGAGGCACTGCGCAAGTTCCATGAGTGGAACTTAGAACCACTCTTCGGTTGTCATTTGGAAACTTGTTTTTATTGTATGTTGCTCCATGTATTTTAGATGTTGTACAATCATGAGGAGAATTATTTGGAGAGTATTGTATGTAAATCCCATTGGGAGAATTATTCTCCCCATTTTATATGTTTTATCTTGTAGGAGATACCACAGGCAAACCATGATTTCCACATTGCTACTTGTACCCTCTTGTTGGAGAAACCACTTGGAGAATTTGCAGAGGCATTTCATGGCTGGATTTTCTTAATGGGGTAGCTTGGGCCATTCTTTGAGGCCATACTTTCCAGCCCAGGGACAAAGGCAGCCCCATAGAAGCAGCATATGGAGAGGGGACCATCACGGGAGACCAAAACAACTCTCCATTCAGCCCCAACACATTGCAGAAATCAGGGGTGATATTTTCATTTGGATGATAGCATGGATGAGAGGATCATCATTGGAAGCAGAATTTTCCCATGCATATCATCACTCCTACCTTAAGGAGGCCACATTCCAGCAAGAAGGATTCCACTACACCTTCTATCTTTCCATGAGGAGCATCATTTTCAGTTTTCATACTTGGGAGAGAGCATTGGAGGATATATTTATTGCAGCATATTTGATCAGTGGTGGGACCATTGATGAGGAGGCCACAAGAGAAGAAGGGGGAGACAATTTTTTTCTCTCTATACAGTTGCTTGAGGGAAAGCAACATGTGAGAGGGGAGGACTGTAATATTCCCAATTTTAGCCTCAAGCTAAAATGGAATATTATAGTTGCACATTTTATTTTTGTTTAATAAAATGGGCAAGGAAACACCTTAGCCCCTTTTAGACGAAGAAATAAAAATCCTCATGTGAAAAGGAGGAGAATAAAGTAGCTGAAACAAACACCAAGGGTGTGAATGGAACCCAGCTCACTCTATAGTCACCTTTGACTAAATTCAACAACGCTTTCCAAGGAGGAAGAGGCTTCCGAGAGAAGCTGTGCAGTTTTGGAGGGAATACATTCATGCAAGGGTGGAAACCCTAATTGGTGGGACCATGGTGGTGAAGATTTCTCTCAATTTATATGGAGGAGATGGAATCCCATTTTGATTATGTTATGGTTTAGATTTTAAGACTTGGGTCTGCAAGCTTGCATCCCCGGGTTGTTTAGCAGGGTGATGGTGCCCTCAGGCACTAGGGTGTTCCCGATTGGGAATCCATATCTCTTCCTCAAGGAAGGATGAGGAATGAGCTGATTTTCCTCAATTCGGAATTGTCCACAACTACTACCATCATCTACAGTGTTATTTCTGCAGCAGAGAGGACGTTGTGTTGGTCGGGGCAGCAAAGGAGGAACTCATGGAGTCATCTTAGCTGGTTTTCTTCAGTGGAGGAGTGGTATATTCATTGGAGGAGATGCAAGGAGGATTATTGGGCTATATTTCATATAGTGGCATGAGGCCACACTTCCATCATCTCCCACTGCAATTTCCATGGAGGAAACTGCGTTATTTTGGAGGAGGCAGTGAGAGAGGGGTTTCTGAGCTCCTAAGGAGGAGTGTTTTTGAGACAAAGGGATCATCCCTTTGTATTAGAGACATTATTGGAGGAGGGCAATCAGATTTCAGATCATCCATAGCCTCATTCTTATTTTGGTTCAGTTGCAGTGACAACTCAGTTGTCACATTTTAGTTTTCTCCGGCATTTCTAGCAATCTTCATAGATTGGCTAGAAATCTTGTATTTCAGCCCATTTCTTGGTTATTGGGATATTTCTTGTATTATTTCAGCCACTTATATATTTTATTTATATTCAAAAGCTTATACCTTTATATACACTGCGCAGTTACAGCTACTCCGGCATTTTGTGGAGTTGCAGCTACTCTTGTATTTCACTGCTTATTCATTGGAGGTTGGATCTTAAAGCTTGAGTGGCTTGTCCCTCAGCTATTACTTGTATTTTTTTGCTTATATATCATAATATCATGATGGCTATATAATTTTTCCTCTTTTGGTGCATTTCATATTTGCAAAGTTATTGGTTATGTTCAAGTATTGTTGTAGCTCTCTCATTGAGCCTTGTTTTAGAGACCTAGATTGGGGAGATCTGAATAACCCATATAGTGTTATTTATTTGAGCTCATATTATGAATAGGAGTTCTTTTAGAGTTTTTATAGGGCATACCATATTATGAATAGGAGTTCTTTTAGAGTTTTTATAGGGCCTAATATCATCTCATAAGCCTTAAAGATATATCTTTGAAAACACATATAGAGAGATCCCTCTCTAAATCCAAGATGGCTAGATCCTAGGATTCCAAAGTGGTTCTGATGTTTCCTTGTCATTTAGTATGCCAATCTGCTAAATCACAGGACCCCAACATAATGGTGACTCCACTGGGGAACTTCTGAGTAAATTGTATCTTATACATTCTTAAGAGCTCAGAAGACCCACAACATCCTTAGATTGGTATTCAATGCGTGATGGTGGACAGCAACTCATCTCAAAAATTTTTAAATCCTCCACCTGGTGACTCCACAACTCCCAATATACCTAAAAACTGCATTGGAGAAGAACCTGAAAAATGACCAGCCTTCCTAGAAAGAAAAAGTATTTAGGCCTAAGTTGGATTCAAGAAATTATCGTTTTTATCTATAACTATGTTCTATCCTAATTTAAGCCTGATCAAGGATACACTGATGAGATTTAAATTTATCAATGGAAATATCTCAAGCATCAAAAAGCTAAGCCTCAAATTTTAGATCATGATCAGTCTTATGCACCTGCGCTTACCCCAGATTCACCTGTGGAAGATCTAGTGAAACATAAGCCTCATGCTACCCTTCCTTCTCTTGAAAAAACCTCAAATAGCCATAAGTCTCTTTCTACACTACCTATACCCACAAAGGTCCTGGAAAGATAAAAGCCTCTAATTTTTCCTCCTGTCTTCCAAGCCCTCCCTTCAAATCTTGCAGATAAACTACCCAGATTTGATGGAGAAAGCTCAAAAGTTACCACTCAAAAACACATTCAAAATATTGAGGATTTTCTCGACCTCCATGAAATAGAAGAAGATGATGTGTGTATTAGAATGTTTTCTTTGTCATTACAAGGAAAAATTAAGAGTTGGTTTAAGGACCTTATAGCTGCAAGCATTATCAATTTTCATCAATTTAATCAAGTCTTCTTAGAGAGGTGGTAGATCAGGGGAAATGAAGTTCTCATCATAGAGGAATACAAGAATTTAGAAAGACAACCAGGGGAGACAGTACAAAAATTTTCAGCCAGGTTCAATAAGGTATACAATGCAATTACTGCTAGGATAAGGCCACCTTTGGTGCGGGCTCTCTTACACTACCCAAGTACTTTTGACCTTGAGTTGGAATTCCAGATAAGAGAAGGAGACCCTTCAAACCTGGAAGAAATGCAGAATACGAAAATTACTGTGGAATTCAACATACCAGAAAGAGAGAGAAGATTAGAAGAAATAAGAAAAGAAAAATTAGCTTAAGAGAAAATAACTTCTTCAGATTCAAAGCTAGAGATGTGGTCAGATACAATCAAAAAAATAATGCACATACTTGATAAAAGATTGGATATGGATGAGGCTGATACAAATGTTGATTATCCAGAGCAACCCATGTTCTCTCCTAATCAGAAACAGACTCAACCACTACAAGACATAAAAAACAAAAAAAATATGTATGATGAGAAAGATTACAGAGAAAACAATGAAGAAGGTTGTCAAGAAAGTCCTGGCAGCATACCTTTATCTTGTGTTATGCTGTTAAGAGAATTTTATGACCAAATTGCAAATGCAAAAAGTGAGCAGTACTTTGAGGAAACAATAAGCCTCCTAGGAAACACAGAACCTAAAATAGAATAAGAACCATAACATATAGGGACTTTCCCTCTATGTTACAACTCATTTCAGATTACACAAGAAGAGTGGCATCCTGATAATGTAGAAGAAACAACCCATGAACCTTGTATTCAAATCGAGTATCATAACAATCATGAGGAGTTGTTTGAAACAGAAGTAGATCAGGAAATAGTAGAAAATCCTCGAGGTTTCCCTACAAGCACAAGCACTGATTCACTAGAAGAGGCTCAAGAAGACATCCAACTTCAAAATCAGTTAACACAAGAAAAAGGGAACTGTTGTACTTCTGCTCAAAGAAAAACAAGAACATCTTCCCCTTTGACAGAAGAAAAAATCGATCAGATTATCAATAAACAACTAGGCTCTGAAATTTTTTATAAAAAAAACACTCTTTCTCATCTACCTTCTGAACCATGTTGTCTTAAAATAGAAAATAAACTTGTATATCATCTTAAAGAAAGGCAAACTGATAACCCAACATGCTTGATTGGTGAAATTGTTTATTCTGAAGATTTTCCAAATTTTTATCAGTATGATGATGACGATGAATTTCAAGCAGAAACTAATCACGTAGGGAAACTAGCAGTTGATTGGTATCATGAATTCACTATCATCAGCTTGAAGGAAAAAATCAACCAATCCAATTAATCAGAAATAGTTTTTACATGATTGGGAATCAGAAGTCTTTCCGCTCAAAGGTTGAGGAGGAAAACAATGAAGAATTTCTTGAGCATGATGAATATAAAGAATATTCTCCTGAAAAGGTTGAGGTAATAAAAGTTCCCCTGCCCTAGAATATGATGATCCCTTCACAGAGTACAGTCCACAGAATCAGAAAATACCAGGACTACAGGAAGACAGCACTGCAAGATATGATGAGTCCTCCAGCTCAAATAATAATGAAGATGAGGAAGATTTTCTTTCTCGAAAGAATCTTGAACTTGATCCAGTGAAAGAAAAAGTAATCTTGGTTGAAAACTATCTTCCAAATGCTCAAAACCAGGTATTAATTCAAGATCCCTATGCTCATTTCTTGAAGATATTTGAAGAAGGGATAAATTTTGTTAGAAGCAGTGTATCACAAAATGCAAAAAAAAAATTTAGCACTACTGCTAAAGAACAAGTAAGATGGCAGTGACCTTGTTTATCCAGCATGCTCAAAGAGATGAGCAAAGACCAGTCATGGAACCATATAATTGACTGGATGTATTGGAAAAGAGAATTTGACAGCTAAACATGTAAATACTTCCGAGTTAGATTAGGGTAGGTAGGAATGTCAATAAAGCTTAGCTTGTGAGCATGTAGCTAGCTTTTTTCTTTCTTCTTTGAATTTAAAAAAAGAAAAAATAGAAAAAATAGAAAAAAAGAAAAATAGGGCAGATTAGAAAAGAAGAAAGGTACAGCCCCATGCCAAAAAGGAATGAAAGTTTGAAAGTGTGCATGCCTAAATGCCACTATTTGAAAGAGAAATTCTATCTAGTCATACAGCCTAATCATGGCTAGATAGATTTCAATTTACTGCTGATAGGTTAGTGAATCGGATTTTCCAAACAGTTTAATCTTGGCTTATCAGTATAATAGATTAGGATAGAAAAAGAATTGGTTCAAACATGCTCAAAATCTGAACCAAAGAATCAAAAGAAAGAATGGCTCTAATCAGATCAAAACCTGAGCCAAAGAAAGGAAAAAGACTGGTTCTAACATGTTGAAAATTTGAACCTGGTAAAGAAGAAGAAGACAACTCAAAAAGGATCAAAACCAAAGCTGAAAGAAAGAATGAACGATGCTTGTAATTTTCAAATCTTCAAGCCTTCCAAGTTTTGTTCTATTATTCTGCAAATAAAAGTCTATGTGCAGCTGGTTTCTTTATGCCATAGCCATCACAACAAATCAGACAGCTTAATCCTGGTTTGCCTATGTTTTCAATTTCTGCTTTAGAATGTAGAGAATGAAGTTTGTTAGACAGTTTAATCCTGATAGATAGTAGCTAGGTAGAGAATTTTTTAGTCCAACTGTTTAATCTAGACTCATGGAAGTAATAAGGGTAGATTTAGATTTGTTTTCTTGCTTTCAATAAAGAATAAAATATTGATGTCAAAGGGTTTGCAAGCCCAAGTGCACCTTATGAAGAAAAAATGTTAGGAAAGTAGGATTTGTAGGTAGTTGTTTGTGGAAAGAAGTTTGTCTGTTGATACAAAATACTGATCATTTTTTTAAGCAGCATGATCATCAAGGAAGAAAAGGTTGTCAAGGATAAAACATTGATCTACATTCCAAAGATAAAGTTTCTGAGGTTCTTGACACCTCCAAGGACCTGCCATCCCCAAGTTGGAGCCACTGTTAGCCATCCATAATTTTGACATATGCAAAGATGGCTAAAAATGGTCTTTAGTCTCCAAGAAACAAATTTAAGGAAAAATCTGTGACTTCTTGAAGTCTCTACTGTGTTCCTTATACTTCGAAAACCCATCTATTTGGTCTCTGCATTCGAAAGCCTCTTATCCATTATTTCCCTCCTAAAAATCCCCCTTTCCCTTCATTATCCCTCCAAATCCCTTGTTAAACCATAAAAATCCCTTTTTATTGGTTTAAAAACTCTTCCTTTACTCTACTGGAACCCTCAAAAAGCTTCAAAAAACCCCATTTCGGCCTATTTTCTGCTCATTTTAAACCTTTATGCCTTAAGTGCCTTTCGCGCAAGCCCCTTTTCACCATAAGACTAGCTTCGCGACCATCGGCTCATGTCTCTTAAGCTCCCATTACTATCGGCCTTTGGCGTTTTCAAAGTTTTCGTCCCTTTCCCTTTTTCCCCACCGATGTGATATTCTGAGGGCTTAAATCTTCTGCCCTACTCTCATATGACCACACCCCGTAACCAAGCGCTAAACCATCGCTTCAATATCATCGCATCGACAACCCATCATCGCATTTCTCATCACATATCGCCACTTCCAAATTTTTCTTCCCCGGACCCTCTGTTCGCCCGATCACTGATCTTGCGATGGATCCTCCACCATCCATCTTGTTAGGTCTCCGTAGTTTGCAAGATTGGCAAGAACAAATGTTGCATAGCCAACATCAAAACCACTTTGGAATATTAGGATCTAGCCCTCCTAGATTCAGAGAGGGATCTCTATTTATAAGTGTTTTCAAAGATATTATCTTTGAGTTTTGTGATATGGTATTAGGCTAGTTATAAATCACAAGGGTTTTTGTTTTTTTGGCTGGGATGATATCATTAAAATGAAGGAAGTCCTTTGAAGGGTAAAGTTGTGAGTAGGTTGAAAAATGGTTCAGCTGATAGGATAAGTAAGAAACAGTGTCAATCCATTGGGCTATGGAGTCATAAAGGATTTAATTGCACAACAAGTTTCAAGAGTGGTCTCTGGGGCAAGTCATCTATGTCAATAGATCTCTTTAAGTTGATTTATGGTATGAAACATTAAGAAATGATGAAAGAATAAAACATATAAGAAAACAAAGAGCATATTAAGATCAAGTAAGGACTTTTAACCTAGCCTACTTTCAACATACTCAAAAGAGAAACAAAGAATAACTTAAGATCAAATAAAGACTTTTAACCTAGTCTGCTTTTAGCATATTCTCAAAGGGAAACATTCAAGATAAAACAAAGACTAGATTAAGATCAAGTAAGGACTTTTAACCTAGACCGATTTCATCATATTCAAAGGAAACAATTCAAGATTAAAATAAAAAGTAGTCTAAGATCATGTAAGGACTTTTAACCCAGCCTGCTTTTGACATAGTTTTAAGAGATCTTTTCAAAGAAACTGTTGGAGAAGAAATTAGAGGACAGGGCTAACTATAAACTTCTCTAATTCAAATTTATTTAGCAAAATTTGTAAGAACATTCAAGGATAAAACCTCAAGTTTTACCCAGCAATACAAGGGCTCACCAACATTCCTTGACTGATCACACTCTATTGAATTATCCTCAAATACACAATTAGCATAAAACATAAAGATAAAGATTTATTAGTGAGATTTAGGGTACTTGATAGTAAATCCTAATCTATATTTTTTGTTCTTTATCAGAGAAGATGGAAGGTATGGAAAACGTGAGGAAAATAAAAATTTACAATAAGAAAAACATCACCATTGACATAGACCAGGATCCCATAAATCATCTTGTATTTGATGTTCAAACCAGTTAAAATATTCAAGTCCAGTGGGTCTTTACGGCTTCAAAATTCTCATCTCAGCCTATATTTCTTCTATTAGAAAACAGAGCTTCAGCAGCTTCAAAGCTATTTACACTCAATGAGTATTCAAAGACCAACCTATATACTTCCTTCTAGGAAATTATTTATAGAAGAATGAGGACATGGAGTGAAAGAAAGGCCTATCTTTTCAATTAAAGCAGAGTAAGAGCTTCTCAGCCTTTGAAGGGCCAAATGGAGAAGTTTTTCAAATATTTTTAACTCTGCTAATTTATTATTAAATTAAAGTTCATCAACTTTAGTCACTTTTTTGACTTTGGGGGCTTTTGGTAGGCTGGCCATTAATTCTGAGCTGTAGGCTTCCTTTGTTGATTTTTTGTCCTAGTGGCTTTAAACACTAATTAGGCCCTAATTATTTCTTTAAGGCCTTTGAAATTATCTTTGAAGCCTTAAACTTCATCTGTTGACTGTATTCACTGATTTGGCTTTAGTCATCTGTCTTTTTCCTTTTTCAACTGAATTAGGCTTTGGTGCCTTTAAGCCTGTTCCTTTAATTATCTTTAATCGTGCTTTACCTTTAACTACAGGGTTAATCTCTTTTAATCTTCAAGATTTATGTATTTAACCCTTATCCTATGTTTTTTTCCCTTAAATTGTAAGATTATGCCTTTAATCTTCAACCTTATGCATTAATCCTTTGTCTTTTATGCGTGACCTCTTCTCTGCTGTGAACAGGTATCTTGGCGTGCTGAGGGTTTTATTTGAATAACCAATGTTTATGAAAAATTGATTAAAAACCATGTAATTTACCCTAGAAACCTTTAATATGCATTTTTTAGGCTTCATAGGTGGCAATCTTCGGCCGCGCTCCTTATTGAACCATGAGAAGGCTCTTGGCCTTAAAAACTATCCTTGAACCTTGCAAAAACCAAAAAATATGTTACAAAAAACCTGTGAGGGAGGGAAATACCATTTTCAGAGGCTAGTGGAGGTGGAGGAGCATATCCAGAGGGGTAGAGGAGGTTTCATGGAGAAAAACACATGAAAACTAGGTTTAAAATTGCATATGGCGCAAAATTACAGATTGGTGGTTCTGCGAAAACTGCGAATGGTTTTCGCGTGACCCTAGGGTGGTAAGTGGTTTGCGTTGAAGTGAATGAAATCCAATTAAAATGTGCCATGTGGCCTTTGCAAAACTGGTGGTATCGCGTGACTTTGGAAGGTTAAACTCTGGATGGAAAAATCACGTGATATACGATATCGACTGTCGGATGAGGAGGGGCAGATCCAACGGTCGAGGGAGAAGCGCGATGGGAAAGATGCATAGCGGGAGCTTTGGTGGGGGCCACGTGTCAGCGGGTGATTGGATGGGTCCTTTACGTAGTGCATGGTAGGCCCCCAGCAGGATTGGGTGTCAGAATGAACGAGGGCCGTTGGTTTAAATAAATCGATGGTGGAGATCGTTTATGAGGATGACGGATAGAAAGGTTTCGAGAGGATGAAGGATAGGAAGGGAGGCATGATAGCTATTGATATTTAAATATTAATGGTTGGGATTATTTTGTGAAGTGATAAGGCTAGGATAAGGGGAAAGCAGAAAAAGGAAGGAAGGGACGACAGGGGTGAATTATTTCTGTTAGATCACTTGGATCTACAGTATAGATCCATCATCGGGGGGAATAAAGACAAGGGAGAAGGGGTCTAGGGATTAAGTTGAAGGCTTGGTACTATGGAGGGATAAGGTGACCAGGAGTGGAGGGAAAATATCTAATGAATGGCGAAAATGAGCGATCAACGGGTCAAATGTGGGTCGTCGGATCCTATGGATCTACGGTGTAAATATCATCAGGGTATCGTTGTCGGGGTGGGAAGTTTATAAAGAAAACGTGTGTTTTTTAATAGAAATTCCAGTGTGATGGGGGATTAAAAGAGTGGTGCTGGAGTAGTGGTCCCGTGTAAAGACAAGATGACCAGGAGTGGAGGGAAAGGGGTTAACAGTGAGGTGCTTGGTCACAACACCTTGGTTTTATAACGAAGAAGGAGCTAGGGCTAAGATGGAAAGGGGCTGAGAGAGAAAAAGTTTAAGCACCCGGTTGTGGGGCTTGGTCTTATGACGGAAAATGAGTTAGGGGCTAAGCCAAAAGGGGCTTAAAAACCCAAATTTTAATATGAGCAAAAAGGCTTAAAATGAAGCCTTTTTAGGTGTTTTTCAGTGTTCGGATAGGTAGAATAAGAGTTTTTAACCATAAAAAGGATTTTTATGAGTTTTAAAAGGGATTTTGAAGGGTTTTTGAGGATAATGATGGAAAAATAAGAACGAAAAAAGGAGATTTTTAGAGGATAATGAAGGGTAAAAAGGGGCCAAAATGAGTGAAACAGGTTTAGAAAAAGATGGAAAATAGCCTACAAACAGTATTTTTGGATATCAGCATGGTTTCTTGGTGGATTTTTTCAATGAAATAGCAGTGAAGATTACTTTTTGAGTTTAGGCAGCATCAGAAAGCTTCAAGAATGAGCATTTTTCTATGAAAAAAATCTCTTGAAGGCTCAAAACCTGTTTTAGCCATCATTTGCTCTCACAAAAATTTACTGATGGCTAACAGTGGCTCCACTTGGGGATGGAAGCTCCTTGGATGTGTTAAGAACTTTAGAAATTGATCTTTGGGATGTAGACCTATGCCTTAATCCATTGACAACCTTTCTTCTCTGATCATGCTATTTAGAAAATATGATCAGTATGTCATATTATCAAATAAATTTCTCCCAATCATTCTACCTACACAACCTACTTTTCCTAACATTTTTTCTTCATAATGTGCACTTGGACTTGCAAACCTTAGTCATCAACATTTTATTCTTTTATTGAAAGCAGGAAACTAGTCTAAATTTACCCTTATTTGTTCCTTGAGTTCAGATTAAGCGGTTGAACTCATTGATTATCTACCTAAGCTACTATCTGCCAGGATTAAATTGTCTCGCAGATTTTATTCTCTATTCTCTAAAACAGAAATTTAAACACAATCAAATCAAGATTAGACTATCTTATTTTCCACGGTGCCTATGGATGTATGTACAAGCTTCACATAGACTTTATTTGCATAAAACTTAAAACAAAACTATGAAGACTTAAGATTTGAAAAATAAAAGACATCCTTCACTCCTTCTTAAGCTCTGATTTTGATCTTTTTGGAGTTGTTCTTTTCTAGTCTTTCTTGATTCATATTTTAAGCATGTTTGAACCAGTTGTCTTCTTCTTTGGCTCAGATTTTGGTCTGATTAGAGCCATTTTTCTATCCTAATCTAATCTACTGATAAGCCAAGATTAAATTGTTTGGCTAATCTTCTTCACTAATCTATCAGCAGAAAATTGAAATCTATCTTAGTCATGATTATGCTATATGACTAAATAGAAATGTTGCTTTCGTAGTGGCATTTAAGCTTGCACACTTTTATATTTTTCCTTTCTCTTTTCGTATGGGGTTGTACCTTTATTCCTTAATATTTTCCCTCTTTTCTCTTTTTCTATTATTTTTGTATTTTTTTCTATTTCTTATTCAAAAGCAAGAAACAAAAAACTAACTAAATGCTCATAGAATGAGATTTATTGATTTCCTATATAACCTAATCTAACTCTGAAATATTTACATGTTTTATATGATACAATAGTGCCAGTATAGCCAGTTGATTAGTGACAAAAAGGAATAGAAAATCTGGCTACTTTTCGGAGATAACCATGGTACATATTGAGTATTAATCTTTAAAATCAAGGATAGCATAGAAGGTGACAATGTTTTATGCATTTGGCTCTTGCAAAGGATCCATGCTTCATAACTCGAGCCAATTAGGACATCCACATATTCTTCCATAGGATCAACAAAGAAAATATGAGAACTCTTTTCTTTTTGGCCCTCCATGATTGGTAGATTATCTGCCTTTAAGACATCAGCTTTGAGGATTGCATCTTCAATATGTTCTTTGTAAGCATCATCATCCTTTACCTGTAAATCAACAAGCAGTGAAATTTCTTCTTTCTCTAAATCTATGCTTTCTTCTGATGTAAATTCAGGTTCTTTGGATGACAGATTTATATCAGCAATGGGAGAATATTTCTCTTGAAAAGATAATATATCCTCAGTAGGACAGTCTTCTGTTTGTTTTTCTTCCCCAAAGACTTGCTAGTATATTTCATTGTTTGGGATAGTTGGTCTGATTTTTTCTTGAATTATGTACTGTTTTTTTTCACAAGGTGTCAGACATGTACTAGCAGCAAGGGCTAATATATTGGCAAGACTGATTTGGTTCTTAGGGACAAGGGTAAGTTGGAACTCTTGAAATGATTTTAACAAGCCAATAACATCATCCTTATAGGCTCAAAGTCTGGGATTTTTAACAATGTATTCCCCATTCACTTGCCTAATTACCAACTCTGCATTCCCATGAACTGTTATCCTCTGGGCTCTTAATATTTTCAATAAATGCAGCCCTAAAAGGAGTGCCTCATACTATACTATGTTACTTGTGCATTGAAAACTTAATTTATATGAATGGCCTTCAACATGATTGTTTTCTAGATTGTAAAGCCATACTCCTACACCTGCACTAGTTTTACTACATGACCCATCAAAACTCATATTCCACAGAGGAATAGTTTCAAATTTAACATTAATTTCCCTACTATCCTCTTTGTCTTGAGTGCCATTGTGTTGTTATATGGGATAGTCACTATGCTGATGATTATCTTATTCCAACAAAAGTTTGGAGGCTAGCTGCTTGTTTATTATTTGATCAATTTCTTCTTCTATCAAAGGAGGGATTTTTTTTTTAGTATAGACATAAGTACAACAATCCTTATTTTCTTGTGTTAACTGGTTTTGAGGCTGGATGTCTTCTTTAGCCTCTTCTAGGGGATCTTTACTTGTGCTTGCAGGAATACTTTGAGGATTTTCTACTGTTTCTTGATCTTCTTCTGTTTCAAACAACTCCTCATGATCATTATTCAGTTTGAATACAAGGTTCATGATTTATTTCTTCTACATTATCAGGATGCCACTGTTCTTGTGTAATCTAAAATGAGTTGTAACATAGAGGGAGAGTCCCTATATGTGCTGATTTTTCTCCAATTTCAGGTTCTGTGTTTTCTAGGTGTCTATTTGTTTCCTCAAAGCACTGCTCACTATTAGTATTTGCATTTTGTTTGTAAAGATATCTTAATAGTAAAACACAAATTATAGGTAGGAAAACAGGAATTTATTGGAATCCTTCCCCATTATCTCCTATAAAGTCTTGATCATCATACATGTCTTGCTCATTGTCTAGGTCTAGTAGTGGTTGAGTTTGTATTTGATCAGGGAAAAGCATGGGTTTCTCTAGATCATCCATATTCAAATTAGCCTCGCCTATAAATGATGATGAATCATCATTTATGTTTCCAATTGGAACCTAAGGTTTTTCTTCTATTTCTTGATTAATTTCTTCCTCGGGTAATTCATCTAGGTTTTTATGATAGTTGTTTTGAGTATGGAATTCATAGATGGCTCCTATGAGATCTTCATATTTCCAATTTCTCAAATCTTCATAAATTTCTGCAAGTTATTATATGAGGGCCTCAGATTGATTACAGCAACTTGCATCCAATGATAGATACAGGGAATTTTCTTTATAATGATCATAAAATGCTATGTGGAGGTCTCTTAGAGAAAACAAACTACCAGTCCTCAACCATTCATACCAATCCCTTGCCTTTCCTTCTAATGTTAACATGAAAATTTTCATAAGGCAGTCTTCATGCCATTCTACCTTTAACCTCCATACAGGTATATGAAATTTGATGAGATGTAACAAAGGGTCATCAAACTCTTCACCTTGAAAAATAGGCATGTTTTTCATCCAGTCTATTTGAGGCATTTTGTGTGGGAAACCAGAGATATGATCTCTATTCATTGGATCATATCTTCTTTGAATCCTTGTATCCATGTTTATAAATCAGAATAGAGGTCATTGTATCTTGTCAACCAGTTCAGAGTCTTCTACCAGTGCATTCATTTGGTATTTTGGGAGTTGTGGAGTCGCCAAGGTGGAAATTTTTAGATTTTTGAAGGTAAAATGTTTTATCGTCCACCACCATTGATTTATTTAAACACTAATATAAAATGTTCATGTTTTTTGAGGTTTTAAGGATGTAAAAGATGTAATTTACTCATAATTTCCCAATGGATTTTTAGGAAAAACCAGTGGGGTCAGCAAGCCTACTGAATACCAATGGAGTGGCCAGGTGAAGTATTTTTACTTGTTTTTTAAGGTTTGGTTGTTGTTCACCATCAACAATCAATAATAACTAGTCTTGGTGACACTTGTTTCATTGAAAATAGGGTTTAGTTGAGTTGTGAAGTTATCTATTACTCAATAATCTCCCTAGTATGGTTGCCACTCTGTTAGGTCTCCTTATTTTGCAAGATTGGCAAGAACAAACGCTGCAGAGCCAACATCAAAACCAATTTGGAATCTTAGGATCTAGCCCTCCTGGATTCATAGAGGTATCTCTCTTTATAAGTGTTCTCAAAGATATTATCTTTGAGGGTTGTGATATGGTATTAGGCTAGTTATAAAGCACAAGGGTTTTTGTTTGTTTGGTTGGGGTGAATATCATTAAAATGAAGGAAGTCCTTTGAAGGGTAAAGTTGTGAGTAGGTTGAAAAATGGTTCATCTGATAGGATAAGTAAGAAACAATGTCAATCCATTGGGCTATGGAGTCATAAAGGATTTAATTTCACAGCAAGTTTCAAGAGTGGTCTATGGGGCAAGTCATCTATGTCAATAGATCTCTTTAAGTTGATTTATGGTATGAAACATTAAGAAGTGATGAAAGAAGAAAACATATAAGAAAACAAAGAGCAACTTAAGATCAAGTAGGGACTTTTAACCTAGCCTGCTTTCAACATACTCAAAAGAGAAACAAATAATAGCTTAAGATCAAATAAATACTTTTAACCTAGTCTGCTTTCAGCATATTCTGAAAAGGAAACATTTAAGATAAAACAAAGAATAGCTTAAGATCAAGTAAGGAATTTTAACCTAGCCTGATTTCATCATAATCAAAGGAAAACATTCAAGATTAACATAAAAATTAGTCTAATATCAAGTAAGGAATTTTAACCTAACCTTCTTTTGACATACTTTTAAGAGATATTTTCAAAGCAACTGTTGGAGAAGAAATTAGAGGACAGGGCTAACCATAAACCTCTCTAATTAAACTTTAGTTAGAAAACTTTGTAAGAACATTCAAGGACAAAATCTCAAGTTTTACTCAGCAAGACAACGACTCACCAACATTCCTTGACTGATCACACTCTATTGAATTATGCTCAAATACACAACTAGCAGAAAACATAAAGACAAAGATTTATCAGTGAGATTTAGGGTACTTGACAGTAAATCCTAATCTATATTTGTTGTTCTTTATCAGAGAAGATGGATAGTATGGAAAACATGAGGAAAATAACAATTTACAATAAGAAAAACATCACCATTGACATAGACCAGGATCCCATAAATCAGCTTGTATTTGATGTTCAAACCAGTTACAATCTTCAAGTCTAGTGGGTCTTTATAGCTTCAAACTTCTCATCTCAGCCTATCTTTCTTCTATTACAAAAAAGAGCTTCAATAGCTTCAAAGCTATTTACACTCAATGAATATTCAAAGACCAACCTGTATACTGCCTTCTAGGGAAGTATTTATAGAAGAATGAGAAGGTGGATTGAAAGAAAGGCCTATCTGTTCAATTAAATCAAAGAGCTTCTCGTCCTTTCAAGGGCCAAATGGGGAAGTTTTTCAAATGTTTTTGACTCTGCTAATTGATTATTACATTAAAGTTCATCAACTTCAGTCACTTTTGTTGACTTTGGGGGATTTTGGTAGGCTGGCCATTAATTCTGAGCTATATTTGACAAAATATCTCTGACTGTGCATTCATTGTGTATTCTTTTGTGGAAATAAGCCTGTAGGTGGAAGTTTTGGATTTAATTGCCTCACTGATGTGGCATTTGGAGGCTTCCTTTGTTGATTTTTATGTCCTAGTGGCTTTCAACACTGATTAGGCCCTAATTCTTGCTTTAATACCTTTGAAATTATCTTCAAAGCCTTAAACTTCATCTGCTGACTGTATTCACTCATTTGGCTTTAGTCATCTGTCTTTTTCCTTTTTCAATTGAATTAGGCTTTGGTGCCTTTAAGCCCGTTCCTTTAATTATCTTTAATCGTTCTTTACCTTTAACTGAGGGTTAAGCTCTTTTAATCTTCAAGCTTTATGTATTTAACCCTTATCCTGTGTTTTTTTCCCTTAAACTGAAATATTATGCCTTTAATATTCAACCTTAATCATTAATCCTTTGTCTTTTATGCGTGACCTCTTCTCTGCTGCAAACAGGTATCTTGGCGTGTTGAAGGTTTTATTTGAATAACCAATGTTTATGAAACATTGATTAAAAACCATGTTATTTACGCTGGAAACCTTTAATCTGCAGTTTTTAGGCTTCAGAGGTGGCTATCTTCGGCCGCGCTCCTTATTGAACCATGAGAAGGCTCTTGGCCTTCAAAACTATCCTCAAACCCTACAAAAACCAAAAAATATGTTACAAAAAACCTACGAGGGAGGGAAATACCATTTTCAGAGGCTAGCGGAGGTGGAGGAGCGTATGCAATTGGGCGGAGGAGGTTTCATGGAGAAAAACCCACGAAAACCAGGTTTAAAATTACATATGGCGTGAAGTTACAGATTGGTGGTTTTGCGAAAACCGCGAATGGTTTTTGCGTGACCCTCGGGTGGTAAGTGGTTTGCGTTGAATTGAATGTGATCCAATTAAAATGTGCCTTGTGACCTTTGAAAAACTGGCAGTCTCGCGCGACTTTGGGAGGTTAAACTCTAGATGGAAAAATCACGCGATATACGATATCGACTGTCGAATGAGGAGGGGCAGATCCAACGGTCGAGAGAGAAGCGTGATGGGAAAGATGCACGGCAGGAGTTTTGGTGGGGGCTAGGTGTCAGTGTGTGATTGGATGGGCACTTTACCTAGTGGATGGTAGGCCCCTGGCAGGATTGGGTGTCGAGATGAATGAGGTCTATTGGTTTAAATAAATCGACGACATAGATTGTTTATGAGGATGAAGGACATAAAGGTTTCGGGAGGATGAAATATAGGAAGGGAGGCATGATAGCTGTTGATATTTAAAGATCAACGGCTGGGATGATTTTGTGAAGTGATAAGGCGGGGATAAGGGGAAAGAATAAAAAGGAAGGA
This sequence comes from Pinus albicaulis, assembly GCA_034641835.2. Taxonomy (NCBI): domain Eukaryota; kingdom Viridiplantae; phylum Streptophyta; class Pinopsida; order Pinales; family Pinaceae; genus Pinus; species Pinus albicaulis. Next base: position 55,182,921 of record CM076578.1, read on the forward strand.
AGGGATGGAGGGGGTGAATTACCGTCGTTAGATCACATGGATCTACGGTATAGATCTGTCATCGGGGGGGAGGGAATAAAGACAAGGGAGAAATGGGCTAGGGATTAGGTCAAAGGCTTGGTCCTATGGAGGGATAAGGTGACCAGGAGCAGAGGGAAAGGAGCTAGGGAATGGCGAAAATGGGCGATCGACGGGTCCAATGTGGGCTGTCGGATCCTGTGGATCTACGGTGTAGATCTCATCGGGGTATCGTTGTCGGGGTGGGCAGTTTATAAAGAAAATGCATGTTTTTTAATAGAAATGCCAATACGATGGGGGCTTAAAAGAGTGGTGTTGGAGTAGTGGTCCCGTGGGAAGACAAGGTGACCAGGAGCGGAGGGAAAGGGGTTAAAAACCAAGCGCTCGGTCACAACACCTTGGTTTTATAACGAAGAAGGAGCTGGGGCTAAGCCAGAAAGGGGCTGAGAGCGAAAAAATTTAAGCACCCGGTTGCAGGGCTTGGTCTTATGATGGAAAATGAGTTAGGGTCTAAACCGGAAGGGGCTTAAAAACCCAAAGTTTAATATGAGAAAAAAGGCTTAAAATGAAGCCTTTTTAGGTGTTTTTCAGTGTTCTGATAGGTAGAATAAGAGTTTTTAAACCATAAAAAGGATTTTTATGAGTTTTAAAAGGGATTTTGAAGGTTTTTTTAGGATAATGAAGGGAAAATAAGAAAGAAAAAATGACATTTCCAGAGGATAATGAAGGGTAAAAAGGGGCCAAAATGAGTGAAACGGGTTTAGAAAATGATGGAAAATAGCCTACAAACAGTCTTTTTGGATATCAGCATGGTTTCTTGGTGGATTTTTTCAATGAAATAGCAGTGAAGATTACTTTTTGAGTTTACGAAACATCAGAAGGCTTCAAGAATGAGAAGTTTTCTATGAAAATAATCTCTTGAAGGCTCAAAACCTATTTTAGCCATAATTTTCTCTGACAAAAATTTAATGGCTAACACATCTCACGAATCTGATAGCTCGCGCTGATATCCATTTTCCTCTACCCGCGGGCACTTTTCATGCACAGTTCAAACACAGTAGTGCCCTCGCAGTTGACTCCTTAGGATGTGTGAAATCTTCATCCAGCGGCTAAGATTCATTACGGGGGCACCTAACCAACAATCTGTCTGTACCTCTAGTGCCCCCGCAATGCACATTTTCCTTCGCTTTTCCCATGTATTCCTGCTGGCCCCACCTGACCACGTGGGGCCTTCCCATTGTGTTTTTGTAAGATCTCCACCGTTGATCTGTTTCCCCTCCCCAGATCCAACGGCCCAGAGGTGTTTTCACTCCCTCCCACTTCCACCTTTGATTACCCATTATATATACGCCCATATATGGTTTACAACACTTTAACACTATAAACCCATACCACAAAATGTTTACCCAACCCAAAGCCTTCCCGCTACACGACAAAGTAGCTTACATCACCATGGCCCCACCATGTGTTTTCTCGCACATATTGTTTATTTTTCGCACTCACTTACAGCCGTAGATCTGGGCCCCCCCAGATTAGACAGTCTAGAACCATTTTTGCGTTCATTTCACAAATAAAATTGATTGCCCATTTTGAAAGCCAAATGGGTGGTTTTTAGAGGCATACGTGTCAGCCATTGGACCGTATCGCGTTCGATCTGTCCCAAACCACTTACCACCCATCCCTCGCGTGAAACTGCTACTGGTTTTCTGAAACCACCTTTTCATGTCTCACACCATAATCCTATTTAAAACCTTCTCTGCCTAGTTTCCACCATGGAAGCTCACCCCGTTGCATTTCACCTCCTCTGCACTGCTCCTCCGCCCATGCCCGAGCCCTCCGAAGCAGTCAAACCACCTCTGCAGGTTTTATTTAATGTGTTTAATGTTTGTTGCAGGTTTAATGGAAGTCCTGAGATAAAGAACAACCCCATAGAAATTTAGTTGCAGAGGCCGAGGATGACGATCCTCTGTGGCCAACAATTCAATGAATAAAAGGGACAAAAGGATCAAAATGCAAAGTTTAATCAATGTTTCATGAACATTGATTTCACATCAAACCTTCCTGCGTAGAAGGAAGCTGAGGCACCTTTACACAAAAGGGATAAAGCAGGATAGATCAGTAAAGGAAAGCCTCAAATGCCACATCTACAGCAGCTAGTACTCCACCAAAGGACACCTGCGGTCTGCTTTACCTTTCAAAGACACTATGACAGCCATCCTTATGACAAAAACTTCATTAAAAAAATTTCAGAATAGTTATTAAGTAGACGTGGGGCTACAAAACCCGAAATATGATGGTTACTTGTTTCAAAAGTCAAATAGAGTACTTCAGCCACTGTTATCTTCAAAGAACACACTTCAGAGTTATTATCCTGCCTACCAGATATGCATAAAAACAGGAAAAACTACCAAAATGGTACAAGCAGTTAATGCTATGTTTATTGAGCAGAATGGGCATTCGAACACTTCTCCCACTCTAACTTAATTCATATTTATTACCATTTCTGCAACACTCTTCCTCTTTTCACCTATAAGTATTCAGAGAAAATTCATAGTAATGGTTGGAAAATTGTTAATTACCTGAACTGTTATTGAGTAAGAGTTTTTGAGTATTTTTAATAGAGTAGGCTGGGAAGAAAAGAATTGGACTATAAAGAGCTATTGGACTCAAATTATGTAACTAGTTTTGCACATCAATAGACAAGAAGATTCACTAGATCCTGATCTAAATCATTGGTGATGTTATTCTCACTGTAACTGTTATTTTCCTTGTGTTTCCATGTTGACCATATTCTCTAATAAAGAACAACAAATATAGAGTAGGATTTACTGCAAAGTACCCTAACTCTCACTAATAAATCTTTATCTTTATGTTTTCTTCTAAATGTGTGTTTGGGAATTATTTCAATAGAGTATAACCAGTAAATGAATGTTGGTGAGCCCATATCTTGCTGAGTAGAACTTGAGATGTTTTTATTGAATGATCTTTTCATTACATGCTAAGTAGAGTCGTAATCAAGGAAGTTTATGGTTAGCCATGTCCCTAGTTTAGTCTTAAACAACTGTTTTGAAGATTTCCCTTTAAGAATTTTCCAAAAGCAGGCTAGGTTTAAAGTCCTTACCTGATCTTAGGTGTCTTTTTATGCTTAGCTTAACGTTTTCCCTTGAGTGCATGTCAAAATCAGGCTAGTTTAAAAGTCCCTACTTGATCTTAGATTTCCCTCTGTTTTATTAGATGTTTTCTGTTCCTAAGAGTATTTCAAAAGCAGGATAGGTTTAAATTCCTTACCTGATCTTAGGCTGCCCCTTGTTTTCTTACATGTTGCTTCCTTCACCTCACTCCTTAATGTTTCATACCACAAACTCAACTTAAAAGATCTTCTGATATAGATGACTTGCCCTTTGAAAACCCTTGAATAGTTGTTGTGCAAGTAAACCCTTTTATGACTCCATAGCCCAATGGTTTAGCATTGTTTTGTGACCTATCTTCCCATGCTGAAACATCCTTCCACTTATTTCCTTCTTCACTTCACATGACCTTCTCCTTTAATGATTCCCAACCAAAAACAAACAAACTCCTTTGTACTTCATAACTAGCCTAATATCATCTTATAAGCCTTAAAGATATATCTTTGAAAACACATATAGAGAGATCCCTCTCTGAATCTAGAAGGGTTAGATCCTAGGATTCCAAAGTGGTTCTGATGTTGCCTTGTCATTTAGTATGCCAATCTGCTAAATCATAGGACCCCAAAAATTTGATCAAGTGGTTGACTTGATTTCAAATCCAGTTGATCCCACTCTCCCTTTAGAGATGGAAATTCATACCACTCAGGTTCTTCTTGTTACATCAGATTCTTCTACACCAAGGTTCATTTCACCTGCTTCTTCAAAACCCCCTCCAAGTACTGAGGTCTTTTCCTTTGATTGGAATAGACTGACAGAACCTCATCTTCCTTCCTCCATCCCTTTCCAAATCATTGTAAAGTTTTGTGGTAAGAATGTGCATCACACGAATGTAGATGAAGGTGATTCTGTTAGTATTTTATTCTCAACTCCTTGGCAAGATTTGGGTTCCCCTCAACTTGTGCCTATTACACAGAATATGTCATCTTTTAACAGAACCATTAGTGAAACTTTAGGGTACATTCCTAATTTTCCTATTACCTTGCAAGGTAAAACTGTCGATATTGATCTTATGGTAGTCCGAGGCCCCTTGGATTTCAATTTTCTCCTTGGGTGAGACTATATCTATGCAATTAAAGTTGTTGTATTGACACTCTTTCACGTGATGTATTTCCCTCACAAAGGGAACATTGTAACTGTTGACCAACTTTCATTCATTAGTCTTGATTCACCTACCAATAATCCGACATCCCTGAATTTTCCTTCTATGGAAGTGGCATCTACCCCGCTATGGGTTAACTATGTGGAAACCACTCCCATGGTTTTCGTTACTGATGCAAGTGAGGCTCTCACTATTTTCTCGACTTCCTTTGACTTAGATTTGTTAATTGACATGGTGAACCCAATGGGGGTATTTTAACATTATTTTATTATCCCTATTGAGTCCCTTGACATGAGTTCCTTCCAGAAAATTGTTCTTCCATCTGATGAAGAACTCTTGGAAGCCATGATCGAGGTGTGTCCCTTGACATGTGTTTCTTCCGGTCGGATGTCATGATCACAGGCCCTTATGAGGATGGTTCTTTTACTGTGTCAACCTCGTTAAAAAATGAAACAAGATCCTATGAGGATAGTTCCTTTTACTATGTCAACCTCGTTAAAAAATCAAACATGTTTTTAGAGGGTAATTCTTTTCCTGTGTTAACCTCATTAGAAAGAAACAAGTTCCCATTGAGGATAGTTCCTTTTACTGTGTCAACCTTGTTAAAAAATGAATCAGACAATGAGCATAGTTCTTTTCATGCGTCAAGCTCATTAAAAAATGAAACAAATCCTCTCCTAATTGATTGGAGTCTTTGATTAGATCTAGTAAATGATTAAGTCGAGTCTTTCATCTGATCTTGTAAATGAACCTTCATTCCATCTAGATATTAGTAACAAGTAGTCTACATAGTTGAATGAAATGAAGCTTGGGGGGCATGTGCTCTAGCAAGTTATGCTTGGGGGGCATTGAAACTTATCTCAAGCATGATTTTTTACTTTGTTTCAAGCTTGTGTAAAATGAAACAAACCACTCTCAAGCATAGTTTTCTTATGTTTCAAGCTTGTGTAAAAATGAAACCACTCTCAAGCATAATTTTTCCTATGTTTCAAGCTTGCGTAAAAATGAAACAAACCTATCTGAAGCATAGTTTTCCTCTGTTTCAAGCTTGTATCAAAATGAAACCTATCTAGAGTCCATTTCGGTTATTATTTTTAAGGCTCATTAAACTCATGAAAATCCCGAGATTATTTTTCTATCTTTCATTCTCTTAAAACACATGAAAATGTCGAGTTCTTTCCATATTTTCCTACTCGTAAATTAAATTGAAGTTCAGCCAATTGAGTATACTTTTATCACTTTTTCGGGCTCTTTAAAATTGCGAAAAAGCGAAACCCTGGAGTTCTCTTTTAAGTCATTTTCAGACTCTCTAAATATGAAAATATTGCCGAGTACTTGATTATTTGAACTCGTTAAAGTAAATGAACAATCATCCCTTCAGTATAAGTTTACCCCTATTTACGTACTGAAATGGACTATTTACTAAAAAGGTATACGTTGACTAATCATGGTGAATAGAGTTCTCTCTTGCATTATTTTATCCTTTTTTGGGCTTGGGAGACTAAATTTATGAAAAAGTACAACCACAAAGTTTACTTATGTTTTTCTTCTGACTCCTTAAAATTGAAGAACATCGAGTTTCTCCTATACTGGACTAGTTAAAATTTAACAGTAAAGGACCTATCGATTACAAACAGAATCGGGCCACTCCTTCTTAGGGTTTGATTTTAATACTAATATGCACTCATCAGAAGGATGAGCTTACATAAACAAGAAAATTTTATCCTCCTCAAGCTTGTCAAAAATAAAGAGGTACTTGCGAGTAATGTTGGGGGAAAAAGAGAGAAAAAGAATCTAGTTGTCACCCTTGTTTTAAAATTAGTATACCATGCTTGAACACGAAAATTTTTGTTACACTTGTACCTGGGTTGGGAAAATCCTTTGTTTAACAGTTAATAAAACAACATTGAAAGTCCTTAGTCGGTTTATGGGTATTAGCTTTAAGTGAATTGTTACCAAACCATATGTAGTGTCGTTATGTGTTCAAGAGACAGTTCAAATAAACCATTCATTGCAAACATTTTTCTCCATTCGCACTGACCATCCTTGAGTTAGTCCTTGCAAACATTTCTACAAAACTTGATCTAATGGTTTCGTTTCATGGGTTTTCCTACGACAGGTCACTTTCTATCGACGATAGCTCATCATCTAGAAAGTTGACCTAGAATCCTATCAGTACCTTGGGAACTGCATGCCCTAATGGAAGGCTTCTCTCCTTCACCGACAGGTTGCATCATTGACCTTTGATTGAATGATTTTGTGAAGTGTTTGACTGAAAATCATTCATTCACACTTCATGGATTGTACTGAGTACTTTGATAGCCATTTTCATTATTGGTGGTTTCTCTCACACTTGTTAAAAATTTAAATTGTTAGGGTCTCGTGATTTGGTAGATTGGTAGGCCAAATGACAGGGTGACATGGAACCAAGCTTTAGAGTCCTAGGACCTAGCCTTCCTAGACTCAGAGAGGGATATCTCTATTGGGTGCAAAGGATGTGTTCTTTTTTCTCTAGGGTTTTGATTTTAGGCTAGTTATTAGTTGTAGGGTTTTTTATTGTTTTGGATGGGTAAGATGGTCAAATGTAATAACAGGAATGAGAGGATGTCAAAGCCATTGGGCCATGGAGTCAAGTGAAATTCAAGAGTGTCTAAATGATGAAACATAATGTATTGCAGAGCTGATTTAGAAAGGTAAATGGATACTTAAAGTGATGTATGATGGTGTAATGAACATTAGCTGGGGAAAATACTAAGAGGTCTTACACATATATAATCTGAAGCATAACTCATGAGGTAGGGAAAACCATTGATCTCTATGAACAATACTCAAATTGATAAACATATAAGATAAAAATTCCATTGAAACATAGAAGCATTAAAAATCCTAACTTTAAAAATTCACCTTCAGATTTTGGGAAAACATACAAGATTTAAACAAATAACTTAATTTATGAAGAGGGAACTCCTAAACATCATATTTCAAGCTATTGGGAACTCTGAAACAAGTTGGCAAGCATGGACAAAAGGCAAGATCGAACGAGACCTCTTTATCTTAACCTAATCAATCAATATTCCATAGAAAGGCTTCAAGATAGGGTTTTGAGAACTTCAAATAAGTAGGGAATACCATAAATATTACTTATAAGTTAACATACTAACTATGCATGAAACAAAAAAAAAAAAAATTGGTGGACCTAAGGAGCAATAAAGAATTCCTTAAGATGGCCAAAAGAGAAAACATAAAGGCTATAAAAAATAGGAGGACTGAGGTGCCTCAAAGAACATGTCTCAACCTATAATTTTATGTTTAATAGCAGCTAAGAAGCATAAAACATAATGATAAGAAGAAAACAAGCTTCTCCATCATCCAAGCAAACAAGCCATTCATCCACTTCAAAAAACCAATTTCTTCTCCAAGCTCATGAAACCATGTATATTGCTCTTCAAGCTCATCAAATGCAAACAAAATACATAGGGGCCTCATGCTATATTTATGGAGAAAATGAGGTCTAAAACCCTAAATGTGGTAGGAAAATGTCAAATATAGTCATAAATATCATTTATGGCCAAGAGACCATGCAAGGCCCAAGGCGCATAATATCCCAAGAAATAAATGCTAAAATAACTATTTGAACCTAATTCTAGCTTAATTTGCCTCAAAATACTCAAAAATATCTATTTTCAATAAATGAGTGTGTTTTGTTGATTTTTGGTCCAAAACACATTAGGCAACCTCTGTGCGTAGCACCACTTCAATAGAAAATGGAGTCTTTTGCAGTTGCATTTTGGACCCCTTCCCGAAACTGGATTTGGCTCTGTGATGGCCCGTTAGAAAGCTTGATGAGTCTAATTTCCTGAAATTCTTGATTTGTGCTAATTGGATGCCATTTTCTGGTCCAAAAGTCAAATCTCCCAACACTAATTTGTATGCAGCGCCTGGTTTGAAAATGAGGCAGAAAGGTCAAATGTTTGATGTTTTTTGACCTTTAGAGGGGGTAAAAATGCTCAAAAGGATCTGAAAAATGGGGAGTAGACTGTTGGTGATGTTAGAAGTCCAAAAATGCAAACTTTTAGAGTTGATTATGCACCAATTGTGTACGTTTCATGTAGGGTGCTGTGCTCCTAGGGGTCAAAATATGGAAAAAACCAAAAGTTGTCCAATTTGACTCAAACTTGGTGGACAGGTCCTTCAAGGGTTTAGATAAGCCTATGAAAAATCTTGAGTTATGTATCCAAGTTTTCTGGCCTTTTACTCTCCTTGAATGCTTTAATTTTCAATGAATTCTTTGTTTCTGGTGTTAGCCCCTTATGAATTCCTTGACAATGCAAGCAAGGGGCTAGATTGCTTTGTGAGCCTTCAAGGAATGCATTTCCCTTGAAAACACATCATACTTGAAGCCTTCCTAGATTCCCTACCTTTGACTGTTTCACCCCTGCTATACTGATGTCCATGAGCCTTGCTGAATGATAAAAATTATGCTCCAAAGGCCATTTTATGTCCCTTGTTCCTCTGCAGAATTCTCCTTTTTTTTCCCCTTTTTTTCCACTCTTCAAATTTCCCTTATACCCCTTATTTTTCCCACTAACCCTATAAAATTTCCCAAAAATCCCCCTTGAATCCTACCTTTTCCCTTTGTTTGGCTAAATTTCCCCTTTTCTTCCCTATCGTTACCCTCTCTAACCTTCAAAATCCATTAAAAATGGGCTAAAACCCACTTTCCAACCTTATTATAAGGGCTTAGCCCCTTTCCCGTCAGCCCTAACCACTTCCCACACATGCCCGTGCGCTAAGACCGAGCGCTCAAGTCTTGAGCACTAATTGCATCGGAAGATTGGGTCAGAGAGTTAAAATCCTTTGTAACACTAAAAACTCCGATGCGATTGACTTATCACGTTAAGTCCCGCAATGCGTTATGGATTGTTGATCTGTGATCGCGATTGGACGGCCTACGCGATATCGCAAACTGTTTGAATCGCAACACTTGTGTTTTATCCCCCGATCGGTCCATCACAAATACTTGCGAAGCGATTGATCGCAATTTCCCTCGATCGCTGTCCCCCCCGATCAATCGCAAGCCTTGTCTTCCGATTCCCGATCCCGCCATCTCCCGATTACATCCCGACTGTCCATCCTCCCTGCCGATCCGACGGTCATTGCTCCTCTCGCCTAATCGCAATCTGAAGTTGCAATGTGTGTCACCCATTTTTTCCCCCGATTACGATTGCCCCGATCTGATCCTGACCGTCCATCTATCCCGCGATCCGACGGTCATCGCACACCCCAATCGCAACCCCTTTTCCCGATCCTCCAATCGCGCCTGCCGCCCTGATTTCAATTGCAACATTTATGTGTCAACCCCCGACTGCGATTTCCCTCCAAATCCAATTTGCGATTGCGATTGTAACTCCCGGCCCCACCACTTAACTCTTTCCGCCCATTCATAAAATAAAGGGTTTTCCTTTATTAAACCAAATTTTGGGTTTTATTTCATAATACAAGGGTTGGTCTCCAATCGCATCGGAAAATTTTTGGCATATGTGTATCCCATTTTCCCGCTCCGATTTGCGATTGCGATTCCAGTCCCACCTCATACGCATTTCTGTTGCATTTCATTCAATTCCTTTGTATTTCCTCCATAGTCTAAAGTTTTTCATTTTTCATTAAAATCTAATGTTTTATATTCATTACGCCCATTTCTCATATGTCATTCCATGGATTGATCTACGCCTCCACACCATGATCGAGCGGTCCACGATGCATTTCTCCGTCAAACCCTATTGTTCACCGTTTACACCATATCATTGCATTTTCACCGTTTTTTCACATAAACCACTGTTTCACCACCGCCGCTCTATCATTTCCTCCACCCACCATAACCAGTCTTCCCTTTGCAGGGATTTCATGACCAAGTTGCATGTTTTTGCAGAAGTACGAGCGGCGGGAGTCCGCCATGATTCAAAGTCTCAGTACAGCTACAGAAAGACAGGAAAAGACCATTTTCAAAGCCAAACTCATGGAGAAAAGGGCTGAGAAGACATACAACAGTGTTTGTATTAAAGAAAAAGATTTTAAACTCTATAAGTCCTCTCCAGAGCCCTTAAAGCTCAGATTTCGCGGCCAGAGGAAAACCAGTGCACAGAAAACTAAGTTAGCAGGGTTTTACATCAGCAGAATGTTTTTCTCCATGGAAGGACAGAGTGCCCATACCATTTTCACTCCATGCTGTGCTCCAGTGAAGAAATTTCCGCCCTGACCACTTTCCTATGCTACTAGAATAGTTTTTAATGTGGTATGACAGACCATCCAGTCAATCGTGCACTAGTTTGTTTATTCACCACAGTACTACGGAGTACTACTGCAGTCAAATTACATCAGGACCATACCAGAGTAAATGGAAGCTGGAGAAGATCACTCCTTTGTTCCAAAGGTACTAGGGACAAATGCAGAGAGTCAAAACAGAATGGGCTTCGTCCCTCTCCTTCTTTTATGTGTTTTAATGTTCCATTTAGTGCTTCACCTACCTCCTTGGCTCATCTTCTGCTATAAAACTCAGAAAGAAACTATTGTAAGGTTGTTTATTGGATATCAGTAGAATGCAAGCTGTTCTCTTGAGACAAGTTCTCTGTGTAATACTGTAAGATAGGCTGAGGAAGGTTTTCAGACAGAATATCAAGCTTTTGGCTATGTTGTACTTGACTGGTTTGTTTCTTAATATAGAAAGCACATTTCTTTGGATCCTGATCTAAAGCTGAGGTGATGTTTTCCTGTCTATGTGTTTATTTCCATTTCATTTCATTTATTATGGCTTGCATCAGAAATATGGCATGAGATTTTCCCTTGTTAGGCACCTCATGTTTCTACTCTCCTTGCCTTAATGTTTTCTGCTTAATGTGTTGCCTGAGAATAGATTTCAATGGTTTAACCAGTGTAGTGGATGATATTGCCTACTAGCTAATGTTTGAATTATTGAATATATTTTCTTAGATGTACGTGCTAGTGTTTAATTGAATGAATCGGTAATGCTAGGAGTTTAGAACTTAGTCTCTTTCTATCTAGGACCCTTTCAGTCTCTTAAACCTATCTAAGTTCCCTCAAGCTTCTTTTAACCACCTTTGAGAGTTGCCTATGAGTATGTCCAAGCAGGTCTGGAGTTAAATGACCTCTGACTTGATCTATAGATGGAAAATTTGTGTTTATCTCCCTTTCCACCTTTTCACCTTGCTCTCCTTAGTGTTCCATTCCACCAAATCATTTTAGGATCCAATGCTTTAGATGACTAGCCCAACTGAAAGTTTGCATGTTGATAGCAAGTAAGCCCTTTCCTGACTCCATTGCCCAATGGCCTTGATGTTCTCTGATTTGCCTCTCCTTTGCCTAAAATCTCTCTTGTTCATCCTTGTTCTATATTGAATTCCTTCATTCCTGATTCCTGACAACCAAATCAAAACAAATCAAACAAACAAACATGTGCCCATAACTAGCCTAACATCTTAAACCTTGAGCCTCGAAGATATATACCTTTGACATATTATAGAGAGATCCCTCTCTAGACCCAGGAGGGCTAGATCCCGAGATCTGAAAGTGGTTTGATGTTGTCTCATATTTTTGTTCCCAAGCCAACTGTCTAAACATGGAACCCCACAATGAAGGACTCCCAATCGGGGAATTTCTCTTGAAATAATCTCCATCCCATTACACTGTGCTCTTAAAGCTTCAATCAAGAAGTTGGTGGTTAAACACTCCTATTCTCACATCAACCTCTATACCATTTTTTGTGTTTCTCCCATACTCTTGGAAAAATTCTGGAAAGGGCCAGGTAGCCTCCAGATCTCACACTCTTTCAGAGGTGACACATCTGGTAAAATCCCTCCCAATCAATCTCTGGTTAGATTTTGTTGTGTTTTGAAGATATCTCTGAAAAGGGATAATTCACAAGCACTATGGTGGACAGTGTACCCCCCAAAAACATCCTAAACCTTTCCACCTAGTGACCCCATATTTCCTAAACTATTAAAGGACTCCTTTGGTGATCAGTAAGCCTACTGATTATCTTGGTTCACATTAGACTCCACTAGGAAACCAGCCTCCATAACAACATCAACCACCATAGAAGAAACAAGTAAGGTTAAGCTGCTTGGTTGGAAAACAACATTCTGGCTTCCAGAACCATTCACACAAGAGCTTATCCTAAACCAAACCCACCTGAAATAGTTGATAACCCTGAGAGCATCCTCAAGAGGTCTCCCACACCTAAAAGATCAACTATTTCCAGTCATATCTATAGAGATAACTCTACACCAGAAGATCTTACAACTCTATCACATTACCACCTTGACCTAGACCCACCTAATAGATTACCATGAACTAGGTAATTCAGTGATCTAGACCAGCTAGGCCTTGAGCTTCCCGGTTCACCATATCATAGTGGTCAACACATTAGGGATAGAGGAACCCCTCCATCTACACCTCCCGATAATCACTTCATCCAAAACATGGGGCTCTCCCACCCTAAATTTGCTCAACAAACCTATGCTGGTCCTAGTGTCCCTGTCATCCATATACCAGCTGCCCAAGTCAACACTTTACCCCATCAGAACATCATTATGGAAGCCTGGTATGCGCCTTTGGTCTTACCCCAACCTCTAGTACCCTTACCAAATGATTATCAGTCAAAGATCCCACACTTCGCTGCAAAAGAGTCCATCACAGCCCAACAACATGTAGATAGGATGGAAGATTATTTTGACTACATGGAGATAGACGATGATATAGTCAATATGAGAATCTTTGCCCAGAGCTTAGGGGGTGATGTGAAGAAATGGTTTAAGGGCCTACTTCCAGGTAGCATCAATGATCTTCCAGCTTTATATCTGACTTTCATAAAAAAATGGGACGCTAAGGCTAACCATCGCCAACTCTTATCAGAATACATGAGCCTTAAAAGAAATGTAGGAGAGAGTGTCCATGATTACACAACAAGATTTAACAGCATTTACAATGCCCTCCCTCTACATATGAAACCTCTACAAGGCATGGCTCTAGAAAAATACCCCGAAGGCTTTGATGTTGACATGACCTATGAGCTTAGGGATAAAGAGTACAACACATTGGAGGACATGCAGAAAGGAGCAGTGAACATATAGGCAAATCTGATTGAGAAAAGAGAAAGACTAAGATCTGAGAAGAGGGTAACATACAGAGATGACAATGTAGCTTCCACATCTGACCCCAATTATGACCGAATATCTAAAAAAGTGGAAGAGCTACAACAAATGGTGAAGAAAATGGTTGTCAAAGTTAGAAACCATAACAAAAACCAGAACCAAAACTTTAGAAGGAACAATAACACTCCCAACAGACAAAGAGAATCAGATCAGCAAGTCATTCCCCCATTTCAAGAGAATTTTCTTGATGAAGATGAAGGAATCATAGAAGAGTCTGAAGGGAATAAAATAAACATGTTTGAAGTAGAAAACTCAATCCATAATTGTTCCACAGAAGAATATCAGCCTTCTCCCTCATGTTGGGATGAAGAATGGTTTGAATCTGAGGATTACCGATTAGGCTTTGAAAATGCTATGATGCAGGTCAGAGAAAAATATGAGCTCAGAAGCAAGAAGAGCTAAGAAAATTCCAAAACTAAGGCTTCTGAGGTTACCATAAAAAAGAGGCCTGAGAAAACTTCCAAAATGACTGTTGAAGGTAACAAAACAGCAGCTGAAAGTTCTGGGAAGAACAAAGAAAAAGACAACCAAAAGAGTGATAAACAAAGTCAGCCAATTAGTAGCACTAGCACTGCAGTTAGTGTTCCTGATAAAACAGTCTCAAAACCTGTACATAGTGAGAATCAGCCCACTGATTCAGCCACCAAGGCAGTGGCTAGCAAAACAGAGTTGAACTTTCCTAAGAGTCAGTCCACTTTCAACTTGGAAAGTGAGATTGCAAAGATTAAGATCTCTGTACCACTCTCTGAGTTGGCCACTCAGGATGTATATAAAGGCCAGATTTTGAAAGCTTTGAACCTAAGTGAGAGTGGTGACACTGTAAATCTGAATGATGATCAGCCTGCCCTCCTATTTGGACCTAAGATAGAGGGGAATTTTCAAGAAGGGGTAGTTCCACCTTTCTATATCAGTCTCAACATTCATGACAAGATCCTGCATAATGCAATGCATGATTTTGGAGCATCTCACAACCTAATGCCTAAGGTAGTCATGGAGAGGTTAGGCCTAGAGATAACTCGTCCCTAGAAAGATTTATACTCTTTCGACTCTAGCAGAGTAAAATTCCTAGGCCTGATCAAAGACTTATGTGTGAGCTTAACTCAAATCCCAGCTAAATGTATGGTCATGGATGTTGTGGTGGCAGATCTACCACCCAAGTATGGCATGTTATTATCGAGGTCTTGGGGAGCCAAGCTGCAGGGTACAATGAAGATGGATGGCTCATATGCCACAATTCCTATCTTTGGCCAACCTAGAAAACTGTATAAGGAGGCACAGATGAAATTCCTAGTCAGTAGCTCCGAAAAACCAAAAAATTCACCTGTTTATTATGTACACACAGACCTTGACTTCTTCATCAATTGTAATGATGAACCCTTAGAAGAGTCAGAATCCCAAAACAGAGATACAAACAGAGAGGTAGAGGCTATTGATTTTAACATAATGGCTACTCTGGATTTAGAGGAAAACGAGGAGGAAAACAACAATGAAATCTGTAGACTGTGCGGTGGAGACCTAGCTCTAAGTGAAGAAGACACAGAGTGAAAACAACCATCTAGCTAGATCTCTGAACCTCATACATTTCACGAATAACAAAATGATCCGCAACCTAATACGGACCCTATAAAGCAACATAATGGCGAAACCAACTGTAAGGAAGAAAACAACGATAAACATGAGAACAATCCCTTGTGGGAGATGAACTTCGATGGGTCCTGTACTAGAAAAACTGCAGGAGCAGGGGCATGGTTACATAATACAGAAAATGATTACGCAGAGAGCCACGCCTATAGTCTACATTTCAAATGTACAAATAATGTTGCGGAATACGAGGCTCTAATCCTGGGTCTAAATCTGTTGAAGAAAATAGGAGCTCGTAGAATAGCCGTGAGGGGAGACTCAGAGTTGGTCATAAAACAGGTAAACGGTGAATACACAGCCAAGCACCCTAGGTTGAGGGCATATAGGAATGATGCCGAAGATATATTGAAAACATTTGTTGAATACAAATTGGTGTTCGCCCCTAGGAGTCAAAAAATTATCGCAAACGGACTGGCCTGCCTGGCTAGCTCCTACCCTAAAAGTCCAAATGACCAGCAGATCATCATACAGACCAAATTCATACCTGCAATGCTAGACAATGAAAAATATTGGCAGGTTTTCGAGGGGGATAAACAAATTGAAGATTTCCTGATCGGCAGGAACGAGTTTGAGTTTTCGGACTCCGACTCTATGTCTAGTGACAGTTGCCTGAGTGAGGAACCCTTGGACAAGGAAGAATGACCTTTAAACATAGAAATAAACACTTTGAACGAAGAAACTAGAAATACAAATGGAAATTGGGAAAACTCAGAAAACGAAGAAGTCGAGGTGCTGTGGGCCAGGGATAAGAACATACCTCACGGTCTAGCTTCGCTAGAAGACCTGTTTGATTTTGAAGATGTAGCTAAAAAGCCCACCATATAGCATGCAGACTCTGACGTAGAAGAATGCAATATAGGCACAGAAGATAAGCCAAAAATGATTAAATTGGAAAAGTCCTTACCCACAAAAATGAAAACGAAATATATAGACCTTTTTAACGAATTTGTTGACGTCTTTGCTTGGATTTATGAAGACCTAAAGGCTTATGACACCAACATTATACAACACAAAATACCTTTAAAAGAAAATCGGAAACCCTTTAGGCAGAAACTTTGTAGGATAAATCCAAAACAGTTGCCTGCAGTAGAAAAAGAGATTAAAAAGATGTACGAGGTGGGCATAATTGTTCCCTTAAGGTTCTATGATTGGGTTTCAAATTTAGTGGCTGTGAGAAAGAAAACTGGGGAGATCAGACTGTGTATTGATTTTAGGAACCTTAATAGAGCCTCACTCAAAGACAACTATCCTCTGCCAAAAATGGAACATATTCTTCAGAAAGTAGTAGGCTCCAAGAGAATCTCCCTACTAGATGGTTTCTCAGGCTACAACCAAGTGATGGTACTCCCAGAAGATCAACTCAAAACAGCCTTTACCACTCCATGGGGCTCCTTTATGTATGTAAAAATTCCTTTTGGGTTGATGAACGTTGGCGCAACCTTCCAAAGAGCGATGGATATAGCTTTTTCAGATGAGATAGGCCATTTCATTGTGATTTACTTGGATGACATAACTGTCTACTCCAAGACTGAAGAAGAACATCTAAAACATCTGAGGAAAGTGTTTGAAAAATGTAGAAGGTTTGGTCTGTCATTGAATCCAAAAAATATTGTATTTTGGATACAAGAAGGAAAGCTTCTTGGCCACATTATATCTGAAAAGGGAATTAGGATAGACCCACAGAGAGTTGAGGGAATACTACAGATCACACACCCAAGAAACATCAAAGAATTACAGTCCTTCATTGGGAAAATCAACTTCCTTAGGAGATTTATCCCCAACCTAGCTGAACACCTTAGGAATATGACTAACATGCTGAAGAAGGGTGAGGGAGTTAAATGGACTATTGGAGCTAAACAATCCTTTGAATCGGTAAAAATTGCACTCACCCAAGCTCTTGTTCTGATTAGCCTAGATTTCTCAAAGGATTTTCTGATTTTTTCGTTTGCTTCTGAGCATACAGTGGCTGTAGTCTTACTGCAAAAAAATCCAGAGGGTATGGAACAGCCAATAGCCTTTTTCAGAAAAGCACTGAGGGATGCTCCCTTGAAATACAACATAATGGAAAAATAGGCTTATGCTCTTGTCAAGGCTTTAAAGGAATTTAGGGGGTACATATTGCATTCCCACACCATAGCTTACGTGCCTAACATAATAGTCAAAGATATTCTGTCCCAAGACCCAGATGGGAAAAGGGGCAAATGGATTGCTGTGATTTTAGAGTATGATCTTGAGATAAAAACCACCAAGCTAATCAAAGGTCAAGGCTTAGCCAAATTAATGGCTGAATCAAATCTGCAAGCCCTTGACATTAACATGGTAGCTACCTTAGATGAGCAAGAAGGATTGCCTGCTCCCACTGTTGAAGAGAAATTTCAGAACTCCCCTTGGTACTCTGAAATCCTTTATGTGCTCACCAACCTTAATGCTCCACCTGAAATGTCAAAAACCAAGGCCAGATTCATAAAACTTAAAGCAAGAAACTACTGCATTTTGAATGAAAACTTATACTGGAAAAATCCAAATGGCATATTGCTTAAATGTTTTCCTGAAACAGAGGCAGAAAGGATTAAACGAGAATTCCATGTAGGAGAGTGTGGAGGCCACCTGAAATGGAAAGCGACTACAAACAAAATTCCCAGGGCTGGCTAATACTGGCCCACACTCTTCAATGACATCCATAAGATGGTAATTTCCTGCCACAAATGCCAGATTTTTGAAGGCAAGAGAAAACTCCTTCCCCTCCCTTTACAACCCATCACTGTTGAAGGTCCTTTCATGCAATGGGGCCTAGACTTTATTGGAGAAATGCATACTACTTCTTCTACCCAACACAAATGGATCTTAACAGCCACTGACTATTTCACTAAGTGGATAGAGGCCATACCCACTAGGAATGCCATAGATTCACTCATCATTAGGTTCCTAGAACGTCATATCCTCTCTCGGTTTCGTTTTCCAAGGAAAATAATCACCGATAATGCTGCTACTTTTGGATCCAAGAAAATGGTTGATTTTTGTCACAGGTATCAAATAACGCTTGGTCGTTCAACTGCCTATTACCCACAAGGTAATGGCCTAGCTGAATCATCAAACAAGAGCCTCGTGGCCATCATCAAAAAGCTGTTAGAAGAGAACAAAAAGTCATGGAATAACAAGTTGGTGTATGCCTTGTGGGCTGATAGGCTTACAACAAAGAAATCCATTGGCATATCACAATTTTAGCTTGTCTATTGTGCTGAAGCAGTATTTCCTACCACCCTTGGAGTAACAGTAATCAAGCTGGTCCAGGAGATTCAAACAGAAGAAGACAGTATGGTGAGAAGAATAAACCAAACAATTCATCTCCAGAAAACAAGAGAAGAGGTTTATAACAGAGCTTTCAAAGTTCAGGAAAACATAAAGAGGTTGTTTGACAAGAGAACCAAAGCTGTTGATTTCAAAATTGGGGATAAAGTTCTAAAGTGGGACTCAAGAAGAGAGGATAAAGGAAAGCACGACAAGTTTGACAACTTGTGGCAAGGTCCATACATCATTCAAGCTGTTGTGGGTCCAAATGCATTCTTCTTACAAGAATTATATGGCACTGAGCTGTTTGGGGGCTCTGTCAATGGCAGGATGCTCAAACACTACTTCTGCTGATTTTCAATTTCCAGTTTTCATTTCCATTGTACATACCATTGCAGAATTTTTTTTTCAAGAAAGGAGAAAATGTTCCAAAAAAAAACAGAGAGGAAAAAGAGGTTCATACATGCTCAAAACATGAACCTCTGGAGTATAAATATTGGCTCTAATATGCTCAAAAATTGAGCCAAAGAAAGCAAAGCAGCTGGTCCTAACATGCTCAAAATCTGGACCAGCAAAGACGAAAGAAAATCAACTCTAACATTCCCAAAACCAGAGCCGAAATGAAGAAAAGAAGTGACTCTAATATGCTCAAAACCTGAGTCACAAAAAGAAAGAAGGATACTACAAGATTTCAGATTTCAAGCCTTCAAATTTTTGTTTCAGTTTTCTGCAGATTTCTGTCCATGTGAAAACTGTCTTTATGCCTTGGATCTACAGCAAACTAGACTGTCTAATCCTAGTTTGACTATTTCTAAATTTCCTGTTGTAGAGTGTAGAGAAGAAATCTGTTGGATAGTTTAATCCTAGCAGATATTAGATTAGGTAGAGAAAACAAATGAGACCAACAGTCTAATCTAGTCTCATGGAGTAATAAGGGTAGATTCAGAATAGTTTTATTTTTTGTCATAAAAATAAATGATGTAAAGGGTCTGCTAGTTCAAATGCACCCTAGAAGAAAAAATGCTAGGACTGTAGGATGGGTAGGTAGATTGTTGGGAATGTACGGCTGATCTATCATGTTTGTGGCAACTGAAAATCAAAGAAGAAATATGGCTCAAGCAGCAGGCATCTGGCCTACACCAAAGATCATTTTCTGAATTCTTGACTCCTTCAAGAAGAAGCCATCCCCATGTGGAGCCACTGTTAGCCCCTTATGAATTCCTTGACAATGCAAGAAAGGGGCTAGATTGCTTTGTGAGCCTTCAAGGAATGCATTTCCCTTGAAAACACATCATCCTCAAAGCCTTCCTAGATTCCCTGCCTTCAACTGTTTCACCCCTGCTGTACTGATGTCCATGAGCCTTGCTGAATGATAAAAATTGTGCTCCAAAGACCATTTTCTGTCCCTTGTTCCTCTGCAGAATTCTCCTTTTTTTTCCCCTTTTTTCTCCTCTTCAAATTCCCCTTCTACCCCTTCTTTTTCCCACTAACCCTCTAAAGTTTCCCAAAAATCCCCCTTGAATCCTACCTTTGCCCTTTTTTTGGCTAAATTTCCCCTTTTTTTCCCTATCGTTAGCCTCTCTAACCTTAAAAATCCATTAAAAATGGGCTAAAACCCACTCTCCGACCTTATTATAAGGGCTTAGCCCCTTTCCTGTCAGCCCTAACCACTTCCCACACATGCCCATGTGCTAAGAGTGAGCGCTCAAGTCTTGAGCGCTAATCGCATCGGAAGATCGGGTCGGAGAGTTAAAATCCTTTGTAACACTAAAAACTCCGATGCGATTGACTTATCACGTTAAGTCCTGCGATGCGTTATGGAACATTGATCTGTGATCGTGATCGGACGGCCCGCACGATATCGCAAACTGTTTGAATCGCAACACTTGTGTTTTATCCCCCGATCGGTCCATCGCAAATACTTGCGATGCGATTGATCGCAATTTCCCCCGATCGCTGTCCCCCGTGATCAACCGCAAGCCCTGTCTTTCGATTCCTGATCCCACCATCTCCCGATTACATCCCGACCGTCCATCCTCCCCACCGATCCGACGGTCATCGCTCCTCCCGCCTAATCGCAATCAGAGGTTGCAATGTGTGCCACCCCTATTTTCCCCCGATTGCGATTGCCCCGATCTGATCCTGACCGTCCATCTAGCCCGCGATCTGACGGTCATTGCACACCCCAATCGCAACCCCTTTTCCTGATCCTCCAATCGTGCCTACCACCCCGATCGCAATCGCAACGTTTATGTGTCAACCCCCGACTGCGATTTCCCTCCCGCTCCGATTTGCGATTACGATTGTAACTCCCGGCCCCACCACTTAACTCTTTCTGCCCATTCATAAAATAAAGGGTTTTCCTTTATTAAACCAAATTTTTGGTTTTATTTCATAATACAAGGATTGGTCTCCAATCACATTGGAAAATGTTTGGCATATGTGTATCCCATCGTCTCGCTCCGATTTGCGATTGCGATTCCATATGGGTCCCACCTCATACGCATTTCCATTGCATTTCATTCAATTCCTTTGTATTTCCTCCATAGTCTAAAGTTTTTCATTTTGCATTAAAATCTAATGTTTTATATTCATTACGCCCATTTCTCATATGTCATTCCACGGATTGATCTCCGTCGTTGATCTACGCCTCCACACCATGATCGAATGGTCCACGATGCATTTCTCCATCAAACCCTATTGTTCACCGTTTACACCATATCATTGCATTTTCACCATTTTTCACACAAACCACTGTTTCACCACTGCCTCTCTATCATTTCCTCCACCCACCATAACCAGTCTTCCCTTTGCAGGGATTTCATTACCAAGTTGCGTTTTTTTGCAAAAGTACGAGCGACAGGAGTCCGCCATGATTCAAAGTCTCAGTACAGCTACAGAAAGATAGGAAAAGACCGTTTTCAAAGCCAAACTCATGGAGAAAAGGGCTGAGAAGACATACAATAGTGTTTGTATTAAAGAAAAAGAGTTTAAACTTTGTAAGTGCTCTCGAAAGCCCTTAAAGCTTAGATTTCGCGGCCAGAGGCAAACCAGTGCACAGAAAACTAAGTCAGTAGGGTTTTACATCAGCAGAATGTTTTTCTCCATGGAAGGATAGAATGCCCATACCATTTTCACTCCATTCCGTGCTCTAGTGAAGAAATTTCCGCCCTGACCATTGTCCTATGCTACCAGAGTAGTTGTTAATGCGGTATGACAGACCATCCAGTCAATTGTGCACCAGTTTGTTTATTCACCACAGTACTACGGAGTACTATTGCAGTCAGATTACATCAGGATCATACCAGAGTAAATGGAAGCTGGAGAAGATCACTCCTTCATTCCAAAGGTACCAGGGATAAATGCAGAGATTCAAAACTGAATGGGCTTCGACCCTCTCCTTCTTTTCTGTGTTTTAATGTTCCATTTAGTGCTTCACCTACCTCCTTGGCTCATCTTCTGCTATAAAACTCAGAAAGAAACTATTGTAAGGTTGTTGATTGGATATCAGTAGAATGCAAGTTGTTCTCTTGAGACAAGCTCTCTGTGTAAGACTGTAAGATAGGCTGAGGAAGGTTTTCAGACAGAATATCAAGCTTTTGGCTATGTTGTACTTGACTAGTTTTGTTCTTAATATATCAAGAACATTTCTTTGGATCCTGATCTAAAGCTGAGGTGATGTTTTCCTGTCTATGTGTTTATTTCCATTTAATTTCATTTCTTCTGGCTTGCATCAGAAATATGGCATGATATTTTCCCTTCTTAGGCACCTCATGTTTCTGCTCTCCTTGCCTTAATGTTTTCCGCTTAATGTGTTGCCTGAGAATAGATTTCAATGGTTTAACCAGTGTAGTGGATGATATTGCCTACTAGCTGATGTATGAATTATTGAATCTATTTTCTTAGATGTACTTGCTAGTGTTTAATTGAATGAATCGGTAATGCTAGGAGTTTAGAACTCAGTCTCTTTCTCTCTAGGACCCTTTCAGTCTCTTAAACCTATGCAAGTTCCCTAAAGCTGCTTTTAACCACCTTTGAGAGTTTCCTATGAGTATGTCCAAGCAGGTCTGGAGTTAAATGACCTCTGACCTAATCTATAGACGGAAAATTGGTGTTTATCTCCCTTTCCACCTTTTCACCTTTCTCTCCTTAGTGTTCCATTTCACCAAATCATTTTAGGATCCAATGCTTTAGATGACTAGCCCAACTGAAAGTTTTCATGTTGATAGCAAGTAAGCCCTTTCCTGACTCCATTTCCCAATGGCCTTGATGTTCTCTGATTTGCCTCTCCTTTGCCTAAAATCTCTCTTGTTCATCCTTGTTCTATATTGAATCCTTCATTCCTGATTCCCGACAACCAAATCAAAACAAATCAAACAAACAAACTCGTGCCCATAACTAGCCTAACATCTTAAACCTTGAGCCTCGAAGATATATACCTTTGACATATTATAGAGAGATCCCTCTCTAGACCCGGGAGGGCTAGATCCTGAGGTCTGAAAGTGGTTTGATGTTGTCTCATCTTTTGTTCTTGCCAATCTGGCCAAAACATGGGAACCCCAACATCTGGCACTGTTATCTCCTTCATTAGAGTTTACACTTCTAACTTTTGTCTTAATTTTACCTATTTACTACTTAGGCCTTCAAAAATACCATCACCTTATTTACTTGCTTTACTATCTTCTTGGCTCTCAAACTACTCACTACCCTCCCCACTTGCTTCATTTTTATTTTGTTCTTCATAAAGGTCCTCTTCTCTGTCACTTTCTGCACTGTCACTGTGGATTACTTGGTCATTTAGAAGCTGATTAGTGTCATGATAGTCATGACAGCTGCCATGACTGTCATGAATATTCCCTTTCTCATCATGGTCTGTCTCATCAATACTTTTATCTTCATTACTACTTGCCTCTTCATTTTTTTTGGGGCCCTTGTTTTGGAAATCAACAGATTTTGAGTTGCGGCGAGTACGCGACAGAACGCAACCTCGGTAGGCAGAAAGGTGTCAAGGTTGCAGAGGAGCAGAGGATAGGTGTCACGGTTGTTGCGGAAGCAAGCATAGATAGTGGAAGGGTGCAAAAGGAAACAAGCAGTGAACTCTTGGTGAACAGAAAGAAACGAAAGACAACCGAGCAAGAAAGAAGGAGGAACTGTCAGTCACGCGGGCAGGATAACAAATAGGTAGCCAACCAATGGATGAAGAGGTTGGCACAGACGGGAATAGGCAACAGTTAGTCGCAGGAGAGCTCTGTCTGGTTGCACTATTCTCCTCTCTTCTAGATTAATGTGGTTTCTCTCTGTCCTTAGGGACTTGATGTATTTTGCTCTGCTCTATGCTCATATGCTGTTGAGACTTGTAATAGTTCACCTCTGACGGCTGATGATTAATATATTAAAGGGTGTTGTTCTGAAATGTGATTCTGAATAGGAATGAGTGTTGTTATAGGCTATGATTAAAATTTTGTTTCTTGTTAGTTTAACTAGTTTTCTGAAGAATGCATGATATGGAATGTTATGTCCTGACTGTCTGTTGGGGTTCCTGAGTTTTGATAGATTGGCTAACCAAAATACAAGAAAACATCATAACCAATATTCAGAGTTCTAGCATCTATTCCTCCTATTCTTAGAGAGGAATCTCTCAAATTTTTTGCAAAGATATATCTTGTTTGCTTTTAAGTATTGATTTTAGACTACTTATTAAGTGCAAGTGTTTGTTTGGTTTGTTTGTTTGGTTGAATTGGTACAACAGGACATGGAAGGTCTAAGTAGTATAGATAGAAAGAAGAAGTATCAGATTCATTGGGTGATGGAGTAAAGAAGAGGTTTATGAAAAGCTCATCAATGGATATGGAATATCAAAGGGAAAATCTAACTTGGCCACCAGATCCTTTAGTTTTGTGAATGAGATGGACATTAATGATTTGGAAAGAGAAATTGAATTCTCAACAAAGGGAACTTAAAAACATAACTTAAACATAAAGAGGCATTTTATAGACATGGCTAACCATGAATTCTACAAACCACACTTTAAGCAAATAATGACTTCAAGACAACTTTTAAAATGAAATCTAAGATTCGGGGAAGACCCTATTTCCTCAAAGACTTTATTTCAAAAGGAATTAGAAAACATGAAAGATTCACTGATAATTGCAATCATAGAAGAGGGAACACCTAACACATCCATGATTACAACTATAAAGAACTTTAAAATAATTATTCAAGCAGGGACAAAGGGTATGATCAAAATAGACATCCTTGGCTAACTGTAAACAATGGTACTTCAAAGGGAGACTTCAAAAATAATTTTCAAGTGGCAGCAGACAAGCAGGGAAAACCATAAATCATGCTGGAACCAACTATTTGAACTATTTGAGAAATAAACAAGCATGAGGACTAAAGAGAAAGATTAAAGACTCTAAAATACCTCAGCAGAAGAAAACATAAAACAGTGAAGGATAAACAGGTCTAAGGTGCTTCCAAGAGTCATTTCTTAGCCTAAAATTTTCATCCTAATGTAGTAAGAATTTTTGAAATATAATGAAAACGGGAAAAACAACAGACAGTTCAGAATACATCACCAACAACCAAGCTCAGGGATCCAATGATAGAGCCTTCTCAAGAACAAACATGTCAAAACATAATACAGCTTCCAAGACTTCAATTTATTCCTCAACTTCAAACAGACTATGTATTATTTCAGAGATTTTTAGTGTTACAACTAGTGACCAACCAACAAACCAACCTCTCATCTTCTTCAGAAGTATTTATAAAAGAAATGAGGAGGTGGAAGATTTCTAGGGTTTAGTATCATTAATTTCATACTAAATGCAACTCCTAGCCTTGAAAACCATGCAAGGCATAAGGAAAGAAAGCATTCAGTTTACAACTCTGTTACATTAACTCTGTTTTCTACTTTTTAGGCTTAATGGGTGAAAAGATTGACTTTAAGGCTCTTTTTATCTTTTACAATAACTTTGTTGTCAGTGTGAAATATTTGATTTTTCTTGTAATAATTGTTAGAAGTCTTTAGCCTTAATGTTACTGACTGAAAATTGATCTGGGTATTCCTTTGAGGCAGAGAGGCTGTAGGTGGTAATTTTGGCAGCTGGGGATTCAATTAGCCCTTGTGATGTGGCATTCAAGGCTTTTCTGGAGACTTCTCTTCATTCTGTGGATTTGGCCTTTGATATTCAATTTGTGCTTTGATCCTTTCAAGCTTTGATTATATCTTTAAACCTTTGATTACGCTCTGATCTTCATCTTTGACACTAATATTCTTTGTTAATTGATGCTGACTGTGTTTTGTTGTTTTCAGGTGCGCAAAGTGTTTTTTAAATAACTTGTTAAAAAATTCGATGATCATGACTTATTGACCTTCTTAGAACATGTAATTAGCACTTCAAAACCCTTTAATTTGTACCAAAGGCCATAAGGATCATCATCCTTGGCCAATAACACTGTAATCATCTGCGGGAGGGTTTTATCCTTAATCTTCATTAAACCTACATAAAAACAAACAAACATTATTTAAATCCTACGAAATTTGGTTTAGAACTGCTTAGGAGGGTTTATGGAAGTGATGGAAATGCTTGAGGATGGATGAAATGCAGCAGCGAAGGAAGAAATCCTGGCAGAAACAGCTAACTAGGTTTAATTTTGAATTTGGTGCAAAATTGGAGAAGGGAGGTTTTGGAAAACTGGCAATGGTTTTCGCATTTCATTTCAGGGGGTAGGCGGTATTTTGCGGATGGAGTGCAATATGATACATCAGTTGACAAGTGGATTTTCAATACCACCTATTTTGCAAAATTTTTGAGCGTTAAACTTTTGGCGCGAAATTTTTTCAATATGCAACATCAACCGTTGGATCGGAGGCGCCAGATCCAACAATGCGGAATGAGCACGATGGGAAAGTTGCGTGGACAAGGAATGTAGTGGGGGCCAGGTGTCGTAATTAGATTGGGCGAGCTTGGTATATGGTGGATGGTAGGCCCCGACAGAACTAGGTTATCGAGTTTAATTTTGATCGTCAGATCTTTCTAATGGATGGTCAGGATTAAGAGAGAATGTGAAGGTTTTGAAAGTGATAAAGGAAAAGGCAGGTGAATGGGTGGAAAGATGGGGGCCCAATGGCCGTTGATCTGTAGAGATCAATGGTCCAGATTTTCTTAGACCATAATGTCGGGAATAAAGAAAATAGAAGGAAATTTGGGTTCAGAAAAGGTTTTTAAGCCCTTTAGCACCCGATTACGGGGCTTTAGGACGCATGGAGGGAGTGGCTAAAGGAAATAAGCCCTCGGGGGCTTAATGATTTTAGAAGTGCAAAGGGCTATTTTTTAGGCCAACAACATAGTTTTTGAGGCTATGTAAGGGTTCCGATAGGTGAGAGGAGGAATTTTTAAACCAAATAGGGGGAAATATAAGGTTTAAAAGGGGGTTTAGGATGATTTAGAGGTCAAAATGAAGATATTTTGAGGGATTTAATGGAAGGTAATGTGGGTGAGAAATGGAATTCTTTGTGAGTGAAAAGGGAAGTGAAATGATGGAAAATGGAGAATCTTCAACAATCTTTCTTTTAGTTAACAACATGTACTTTAGGATTAATAGTGAAACAATAGTGAAGATTAAATCAAAGGGTAATAGTCATCATAAAACTTCAAAAGATGATAAGTTTTCAAAGGGAACTATCTCTTGAAGGTTTAAAAGAAAAGCTTAGCCACCATTTGATATGACAAATTTTATAGGTGGCTAATAGTGGCTCCACATGGGGAGGATAGCTAGTTCTTTAGGTGTCTAGAACCTCAACTATTGATCTCTGGCTTTTCATTAAACCAGTGCCTTCATCAATTGGGTATCAAATTTCTTTTCCTTTAGCTGACCTTTATTTGATTTGATAATCTCTTCAGCAATATGAAACAATGGAATTCTATCAAAACAACATCTCTACCTACCCATTCCTAATGATCCTAACATTTTTTCTTCTTTTAGAGTGCATTTGGTCTAGCAAACTCTCTTCATCAACATTTTATTCTTTTTGAAAATAAGAAGCTAATCTATTTCTACTCTTATTTCTCCATGAGTTTAGATTAAGTAGTTGAACTCATAAGTTTCTCTACCTAACTACTATTTGTCAGGATTAGACTATCTGAGAGACCTTTATTCCCTAATTTCTAAAATAGGAAATTTAAAAGCAGCCAAGCTAGGATTAAGCAATTTTGACTTGCTACAGATCTATGGCATAAAAATAAGCTGCACATAGATTTTATTTACAGAAAAATAAACAAAACTGTGAAGGCTTAAGATCTGAAAACTAAAACATCCTTCATTATTTCTTCAGCTCTAATTTTGATTTTACTTGAGCTATGTTTTCTCTCTCATCTGGTTCAAGTTTTGAGCATATTGGAACCAATTTATTTTCTATCTTTGGCTCTAGATTTAATCTAATTAGAGCCATTCTTCTTTTGAGATTCATAGGTTCAGATATTGAATTGGTTTGAACCTTTGTTTCCTCTATCCTAATCTACCTTACTGATAAGACAATATTGTGTTGTTTGGATGATCTAATTCACTAACCTATCAGCAGTAAATTGAAAAGCTAATTAGTCATGATTAGGATGTATGACTAACTAGAAGTGTGTTCTTAGGAATGGCATTTGAGCTTGCACACTTTCAGAATTTGTCTCTCTTTTTTGGTATGGGGCTGTACCTTTCTTGTTTTATCTGCCCTCTTTTCTTTTTCTCTTATTTTTGTATTTTTCTCATTTTTCTTCTACAAATGAATAAACAAAAAGACTAACTAGATGCTCAAGAGCTAAGATTTATTGACATTCCTACCTACCCTAATATAACTTGGAATATTTACATGTTTAGCGGATGAAATCTCTTTTCTAGTACAACCAATCCAGTAAATGATTCCATGATTGGTCCTTCTTCATCTCTTTGGGCAGGCTGGACAAACAGGGCCACTTCCATTTTGTTTTTTAGCAGCAGTGCTAAATAATCTTCTTGCTTTTGGTAATACAATGTTCCTAACAAACTTTATCCCTTCTTCAAATGCCTTCAAGAGGTGAGCATAGGGATAATGAAATAATGCCTGGTTATGGATATTTGTAAGATAGGTTTCAACCAGGGTTACCTTTTCCTCCACTGGATCAAGATTAAGATTTTCTTGAGAAAGAAAAACTTCCTCATCTTCATTATTATCTGAATTGGAGGACTCATCATATATTGCAGTGTTGTCCTCTTGTAATCCTAGTATGCTCTGATTCAATGGACTGTACTCTATGAAGAGTTCATCATGTTCTTGAGTAGGGGTATCTTTTATTACCTCAATCCTATCAGGAGAAGGCTCTTTATCTTCATCCTGCTCAAGAAATTCCTCTTCCTTTTTAATCTCAACATTACAACTAATAGATTGCTGATTCCCAGTTATGTGAAAGTTATTTCTGATGGGCTGCATTGTTTGATTACTAATTTCAAGCTGATGATAATGAAATTCATGACATTGATCCACTGCTGGTTGTCCTGCATGATTAGTTTCCATTTGGAGCTTATCATCATTATCAGATTGACAAAAAATTAGAAAATCATTAGTATAAAAAATTTCACCAATCAAGCATATTGGGTTATCAGTTTGTTTTTCTTTGAGTTGTTCTACAAGTTTATTTTCTGGTTCAAGACAACAAGTTTCAGTAGGTAAATGAGAAAAAGTGTTTTTTTCTAATGAAGTTTTAAGGGCTGTTTGTTTGTTTGATATTTGATCAATTTCTTTTTCTGTCAAAAGAGGAATTTTTCTTTTTCTTTGGAAAGAGGTACAACAGTCCTCTTTCTCTTGTATTGACTGATTTTGAGGCTGGATGTCTTCTTGAGCCTCTTCTAGGTAATCATTACTTGTGCTTGCAGGGAAACTTTGAGGATTTTCTTCTTTTTCCTGATCTATCTCAGTTTCCAACAACTCCTCATCATTTTCATGGCAGTCACTTTGAATATAAGGTTCATGAGTTGTTTCTACTATATTTTCAGGATGCCACTTTCCTTTTAAAATTTGAAATGAGTTATAACATAGAAGGAGAGTCGCTAGTTGTGTTGTCTCTTCTCCTATTTCAGATTTTGTGAGTTCAAGATAGATGACTGTTTCCTCAGGGCACTGCTCACTTTTAGTATTTGCATTTTGGTCATAAAGTTCTCTTAACAATGCAATACAAGATAGAGGTATGCTATCAAAATTTTCTTGAAAGCTTTCTTCATTGTTTTCTTTGTAACCTTGCTCATTATACAGATTTTTCTTGTTGTATATGTCTTGTAGTGGTTGAGTTTGTATTTGATTCGGAAAAAACATAGGTTACTCTAGATAATCAACATCTGTATCAACCTCATGCCTTTCTAATATTTTATCAAGTATGTACATCATTTTTTCCATTATGTCCAATAATGTATCTATTTTAGATTCTCTGTCTATACTTGAATCCATGTTTGTAATAAAGAGATCACTGTATCTATTCAACCAGTTCATAGTCTTCTATCAGTGGAGTCATTAGGTCTTTTGGGATTGTGGAGTCGCCAAGTGGAATATTTTGAACTTTGTTGTCCACCATAAACATGATTTGGTTTGCTCAATTCATTCCTAGGAGTGTTTACAAGGACTAGTGAAGTAATAGGCCTACTAGAGGCCAGTGGAGTCGCCAGGTGGAAATTTTTTAGCTTTTTGTGGAGGTAAAATTGTTTTATGGTTCCACCACCATGTTTATTATGAAGCCAATATAAAATATTTTTTGGTTTTTTCTAAGTTTCTATGGTTGTTTGAAAGACTAATGGGTCTATAAGAGCTTGCTAGGCAACTATGAACTCAGTGGTCCCACCGTGATCGCCATTATGTTGGGGTTTCTGAGTTTTGATAGATTGGATAAAAAAAAGACAAGACAACATCAGAACCAATCTTTAGAGTTCCAGGATCTAGTCCTCCTGTTCTCAGAGAGGGATCTCTCAATTTTTTTGCAAAGAGATATCTTTTTTGCTTTTAAGTATTGATTTTAGACTAGTTATTAAGTGCAGGTGTTTGTTTGGTTGAATTGGTACAACAGGACATGAAAGGTCTAAGTAGTATAGATAGAAAGAAGAAGTATCAGATTCATTGGGTAATGGAGTCAAGAAGAGGTTTATGACAAGCTCATCAATGGATATGGGATATCAAAAGGAAAATCTAACTTGGCCATAGGATCCTTTAGTTTTGTGAATGAGATGGACATTGATGATTTGGAAAGAGAAATTGAATTGTCAACAAAAGGAACTTAAAAAAATAACATAAACATAAAGAGGAATTTGATAGACAGGGCAAACCATGAATTCAACAAACCACACTTTAAGCAAATAATGACTTCAAGACAACTTTTAAAATGAAATCTAAGATTCGGGGAACACCCTATTTCCTCAAAGACTTTATTTCAAAGGAATTAGAAAACATGAAAGATTCACTGATAATTGCAATCATAGAAGAGGGAACACCTAACACATCCATGATTACAACTATAAAGACCTTTAAAATAATTTTTCAAGCAGGGACAAAGGGTATGATCAAAACAGACCTCCTTGGCTAACTGTAAACAATGGTACTTCAAAGGGAGACTTCAAAAATAGTTTTCAAGTGGCAGCAGACAAGCAGGGAAAACCATAAATCATGTTGGAACCAACTATTTGAACTATTTGAGAAATAAACAAGCATGAGGACTAAAGATAAAGATTAAAGACTCTAAAATACCTCAGCAGAAGAAAACATAAAATAGTGAAGGATAAATAGGTCTAAGGTGCTTCCAGGAGTCATTTCTTAGCCTAAACTTTTCATCCTACTGTAGTAAGAATTTATGAAACATAATGAAAACAGGAAAAATAGTAGAAAGTTCAGAATACATCACCAACATCCAAGCGCAGGGATCCAATGATAGAGCCTTCTCAAGAACAAGCATGTCAAAACATAATCGAGCTTCCAAGACTTAAATTTCTTCCTAAACTTCAAACAAACTATGTATTATTTCAGAGAGTTTCAGTGTTACAACTAGTGACCAACCAACCAACCAACCTCTCATCTTCTTCAGAAGTATTTATAAAAGAAATGAGGAGGTAGAAGAGTTCTAGGGTTGAGAATCATTAATTTCATACTAAATACAACTCCTAGCCTTGAAAACAATGCAAGGCATAAGGCATGAAAGCATTCGGTTTACAACTCTATTTCATTAACTATGTTTTCTTCTTTTTAGGCTTAATGGGTGAAAATATTGACTTTAAGGCTCTTTTTATCTATTACAATAACTTTGCTGTTAGTGTGAAATATTTTATTTTTCTTGTAATAACTATTAGCAGTCTTTAGCCTTAATGTTACTGACTGAAAATTTATCTGGGTATTCCTTTGAGACAGAGAGGCTTCAGGTGGCCATTTTGGTAGCTGGGGATTCAATTAGCCCCTGTGATGTGGCATTCGAGGCTTTTCTGGAGAATTTTCTTCATTATGTGGATCTGGACTTTGATATTCAATTTGTGCTTTGAACCTTTCAAGCTTTGATTATATCTTTAAACCTTTGATTATGCTCCGATCTTCATCTTTGACACTGATAATCTTTATTAATTGATGCTGACTGTGTTTTGTTGTTTGCAGGTGCATAGAGGGTTTGTTGAAGAACTTGTTCAAAAAGTCGATGATCATGACTTATCGACCTTCTTAGAACATGTAATTAGCACTTCAAAACCCTTTAATTTGTACCAAAGGCCATAAGGATTGTCATCCTTGGCCAATAAAACTGTAATCATCTGCAGGTGGGTTTTATCCTTAATCTTCATTAAACCCAGGCATAAAAACAAATAAACATTATTTAAATCCTATGAAATCTGTTTTAGGACTGCTTAGGAGGGTTTATGAAAGCGGTGGAAATGCTTGAGGATGGATGAAATGCAGTGGCAAAGGAAGAAATCTTGGCAGAAACAGCTAACCAGGTTTAATTTTGAATTTGGCACGAAATTGGAGAAGGGCGGTTTTGGAAAACCGACAACGGTTTTAGCATTTCATTTAGGGGGTAGGTGGTATTTTGCGGATGGTGTGAGATACGATACATCGGTCGACACTTGGATTTTCAATACCACCTATTTCACAAAATTTTTGAGCGTTAAACTTTGGGCGCATAATTTTTGTGATATGCAACGTCAACCATTGGATCGGAGGCGGCAGATCCAATGATGCGAAATGAGCGCGATGGGAAAGTTGTGCAAACAAGGAATGTAGTGGGAGCTAGGTGTCGTAATTAGATTTGGCAGGCTTGGTATATGGTTGATGGTAGGCCCCGACGGAACTGTGTTATCGGGTTTAATTCTGATCGTCAGATCTTTCTGATGGATGGTTAGGATTAAGAGAGAACGTGGAGGTTTTGAAAGTGATAAAGGAAAAGGCAGGTGAATGGGCAGAAATATGGCGGCCCGATGGCTGTTGATCTGTAGAGATCAACGGTCCAGATTTTCTTAGACCATAACATCAGGAAAGAAGAAAATAGAAGGAAAGTTGGGTTCAGAGAAGGTTTTTAAGCCCTTTAGCGCCCGATTGCAGGGCTTTAGGATGCATGGAGGAAGTGGCTAAAGGAAATAAGCCCTCGGGGGCTTAATGATTTCAGAAGTGCAAAGGGCTATTTTTTAGGCCAAAAACATAGTTTTTGAGGCTAAGTAAGGGTTCCAATAGGTGAGAGGAGGGATTTTTAAACCAAATAGGGGGAAATATAAGGTTTAAAATGGGGTTTAGGATGATTTAGAGGTCAAAATGAAGGTATTTTGAGGGATTTTATGGAAGGGAATGATGGTGAAAAATGGAATTCTTTGTGAGTGAAAAGGGAAGTGAAATGATGGAAAATGGAGCTTATTTAGTAGTCTTTCTTTTAGTTAACAGTAGGTACTTTAGGATTAATAGTGAAACAGTAGTGAATATTAACTCAAAGGGTAATAATCATCATACAAATTCAAAAGATGATAAGTTTTCAAAGGGGAACTATCTCTTGAAGGTTTAAAATACAAGCTTAGCCACCATTTGATATGACAAATTTTATAGGTGGCTAACACTGTCTATGACCTTGGTTATTCACTTGTTTGGATGTTGTGGGGATGATACTGATCTGCTCCCGATCATAGTAGGGTCATGGCACGCCTTGGGTGAGAATCTCAGCCCTTTGGAGCAGAGTGTAAATTTCAGTGTGAATCTAGACTACGGTGGAAAACCTTGTTGGCCCTGAGCCCTGAACCCGGGTCTTCTCTGCGAGACCTATTCTATCGCAAACAAATGGTTCCATTTCTGGGACCCAAAAATACATTTTGGAGCTAGATCATGGTATCTCAAATCTTTGAAAGAGAAATACGAAGCTGGTGGGATAACCACCTAGATCATTTCATAGCTCAGCAGGCTGAGATGAGACGACAGAAGGAGAAAATGATTAAAGATTTGGTCCTATTCTCTGACTCTACTAGTGATACCTACGAAATATTTTGGGGAAATTTCCCATAAGAACTCTACAACTGGTTGCAAAGGCTTTAGACCAAGACCGTCAAGGGAAAGTTGTGCAAGGTAAATCACAAGTGGGCACACAAGGATCTGGTGACCCTTCATTGGTTAAACACTGATTTAACCCAAGCTGTAGATTTTTGGGTGGAATCTACTTTGGAAGGATACATAGTAGATTTTGCAGCTGAGTGCTACCAGTCTTTCTCAAAGGAAAAAATTACTTTCATATCTGGGTTAAGGGGGAAAATAATGAAGGATATCCCCTTGTGGATCAAGGTATTAATGGTAGAAGAAGGATTGATGGGATTCCAGAAGGCAGGGATGGAAGCATAAAACCCCCAGTGCCGGGGAAGGGACTGAGGGAGAGATTTTATTAGAATCATGAGAAGATGGAGTAGGAGTATGGATGTTGAGACTACCAATAGGCTCAGGGAGCGGCGAGCACATCGAAGGGCGCAGATTGCAGAAATGTGGCGAGAGAGGGTGATGAAGGAGTTGAAGAGACAAGGAAGTAGTCGGAAGGAAAAAGAGGAGGAACCTTAGATGATGAAAGGAATGGAAGGTCAGGTGGGTTTCCAGGATATAGGAGGGTTCATGAAAGAAGTGCGACAGGTGTATAGGAGTCCAACCCAAGTGGAGCAAGGAAAGAAGTCTGACGAAGAAGGTACAGACGCACACCGAGAGGAGGTGTCCGATGTGGAGATGCACTTTGCAATGGAGAAAATTTTTAAAGAAAGGCTGACGTCCATATCTCAAGGTATTCCTAGTCCCCTCAATTCTACTAGCTCTAATCCCGACCTTCCCCTGGTGCTCTATAATCCCATAGGTGAAATTTTTGTTAAGTTACGTGAATTAAGTAGATTGCACCACATTCAGTCTCCAACTGGAGCACAAGCTAGTAGCGGGATTGCTAGTGGCCTCGTCTCACAATCAGGATCCAACGGCTTCATTTTAATACTGCCCATTCAAGTAAGCATGGCGGGATCACTTACACGGTACCCAGAATTCTCTGCGAAAGGGAATGATGACGTTGAACAACACTGGTATCTCTGTTAGGCCATCTGGAGGGCATGATAGACACTAGATGTTGGGAAGTTGATATAATTTCAGACCACTATTAGGGAGATGGCCCTACGATGGTTTATGAAATGGTTGGAGGCTCACCCGAATCCAGCAATGGCTGACGTAAAGAGGGATTTCATTAAGGAATTCAAACTGCCTCAAATGGACCAACAAGGCCTGTCAGAAATGTGGGAGATCAAGCAAAGAGAAGGATAAACTGCTTGGGATTTGATGCAGAGATTCAAGGATTCCATTGGGAAACTAAGCTATCCAATCAACCCAAACCATCAGAGGGATTGGTTCATTAAGGCTTTATTACCCTTGACCCGAACTCCACTGACTCAGCAAAGGATCGACACATTAAAAGGTGCCCTGGAGCAGGCGATGAAGATAGAAGCCATGGTGAGTTATCCGCGAGAGTTCAAAGGGGGCGCAATGGTACAAGACCCCTCGATAGTGGATCTGCAGCATCAAATAGACAACCTGATAGAGAAAATAAAGGAAATGCAACCCATGTGACCACTGAGACCAAACATGTGGTGCACACACTGTCTCGTGGAGGGACATGTAGCCATGGAATTCCCCCGGTTGCGAGGCCAAACTGTGGGGACATCGGCTGCAGGAGCACAAGGGGCCCCACCACTAGGAGCGGTCGTGCAAATCAACACCCAAGGGATATACCCACCACAACCGCAATACATGGGGTTTCCCGCACAACAATTTCCAGCCACCAATGAATATTGTGAGGTATGCAAAATTATGGTTCATCAACCTCACATGTGTCTGATCCTACAGAAGTATTCCAACATTTCAAATAATGTATACTGTGAATTCTGTGCTTAGACCACCCATAGCAGAGAGCAATCCTGAGCACTAGATGCCCTGGCAGAGCGGTTGGACCGGCCGTCATAAAGAGTAAATGAAGCTCCCCGAGGAAGAGGAGGAGGCATGCGAGGGGGCTGAGCAGGAGGTAGTGGTCTGGTAAGATGCTATAACTGCGACTAGGAAGGGTATGTGGCTATAGAGTGTCCACTCCCTAGGAGACCCTGGTGTTCACAATGTCGCGTTAACTCACACGCAACATAATATTTCTCGGAGCTCATCAAAAGATGGGAGGAAAGAGCTAGACAGAGGGGGGGAAATCTAGTAAATGTAGAGCCCAGGGTGATAGGAACTCAGAAAATGCAAAATGCGGCCATAGTGACATGAGGCGAAAAAATAATGGGGGAGGATGCACACACTATGGACCCCATAAAAGTAGTCCGGCCAGCATCCCCAAATCTCCTATTCAAACCCGAATGACAGAAACAATTTTTCCAGGAAGCAGCAAAAACGTTTGCCTACTTGGGGGGAAACAAAGGAATCGAGTTACAGAAAATTCAGGAAGACAAGGAGACATAGAATACTTTTGAAGCCTTAATCCAGGAATGGTTCCATCTGTTCCTAAATATTGTTGACAATGCACCAATTCTAGAACGGCTGAAGCAAAACCTGGAAGGGGTGCTAAAACAGAACACAGGAGCAAAAGAAGCAGCGAAAACATACTAGAAATATGTTCAGAGAATAAAGAGAAAAAAACGAAGGACAGGAAAGGAATTCTGAGTAAACACGCAAGTGGAAGGATTCCAGATTAAGGACACCATGCTTGATTTCGGATCTGATGTCAACATCTTACCAAGGAAAACTTGGGAAGCACTCGGGAGGCCAAGATTGACATACTCTCAAATCCAGCTTTAGATGGAAAACTAGTATTGCATTGTTCCCATCGGGCGACTAGACGATGTTGAGGTTGACATTGCGGGGGTAAAAACATTTACAGACTTCGAAGTCATTGACATCATGGGGGATAAGGATCCATACCTAGCGTTGTTGGGAATCGATTGCGCTTTTGAAAATTATGTGGTAATTGATCTAATGAATGAACTAATGACCTTTGAGGATGGGGAAATCAGAGTCACTCAACTGCTCGACCCCTACCAAGGACCGAGATATACAGAGACTATGGATAACCGAGAAGATGCTCAGCTCTTGGACCATCTCTACCAAATGACTGCCAGAAGAAGGAAAGACTACATCAACCCAATAGCAGAAGGCTCGGTAAGCTAGACAAGTATTCAAAGCTCGGAATTAGGATCAGAACTGGTATGGGACGATTGGAAATAAGGAGGCTACGAAAAAAACACAAGGAGGTGTGCCAATGTTGCAAGAGTCAATTGGATTGGGGCTGAAATGCAGGGATACCCAATCTTATCAGATATGAATGTTGTAAGTGTTTTCATAGCCAAAGTAGAAACCACGGTGCCAGAAGGCCAGAGAATACCCTTGATGGACATGTCATTACAATCCAAAACTGCAAGATGACGGAGTAACCATCGTGATTCACTAACGCAATGGGATGAAGTGGCTGCAGCAATGAAAACCAGATTTCAAGAGGAAAAGGAGCCCAAGGGGAAGGACCGATACCAAGGGGACGCAAGCCCCATAAACCATTTGAAGGAATGTGAAGCACAATGGAGAGCTGATGGATACCTCGAGGAATTGTGGGTTCACAATTTTATCCACTCCCTAGATGTAATCCTAAAGGCCTGGTACTTAACGGAATAAAAGAGAAGAGGGACCCACGATTGGCAGGAATTTGTGGATAAATTCATAAAGTGTTTCACCTTTGAAGGAAAAACAAAGAAAATTACACAAGATTTGCAAGCTATCAAGCAGGTACTGTTCTTCCTTGATAGTCAGCAAACGAATGAGCAGTCACTTCGGTACCAAGGTATCCAAAAAAAGGTGGCATGTCAGAAGATTAATAGTGAGATGGACGATGACAATCTAGAGGATCTCAGACACCTGTATTTCGAAGAAACAGAGGGGGAGAGGGACATTAAAGAATAACCAACTACAGAAGGTATCCACCTCCTGCCTCTCAGAACTAAAAAGGTAACTATTGGGACAGAGGGAAAACCCAAGCTGGCGACCATTGGAGACTATTGGGATGAGCAAACAACAAAGGAAATATTTAGTCTACTTGAGGAGTATGAGGACTTGTTTCCATCATCAGTGGTAGATCTAAAAGGCATAAAAGGAGATATGGGGGAAATGAGGATAATATTGAAGCCTGATGCTAGGCCGGTGAAACATAGACCATATCGTTTAAACCCAAGGGTGAAGGAAAAAGTGAAGGTAGGGATCGAAAAAATGCTAAAGGCTGAGCTAATATTCCCTGTAGAAGAGGCAGAATGGGTAAGCCCTATAATTATACAAATCAAAAAGGAGAAGTTAGAGATATGAGTCTGTGTTGATTACAGAAGCTTAAACAATGCCTGTATCCATGATCTGTTCCCGACCCCATTTAGTGACGAAGTCCTCGACAATGTTGTAGGGAACGAGGCATACTCATTCACCGATGGCTTTTCAGGTTACCATCAGGTGGGAATAGCAGAAGAAGACAAGAAGAAGACAACCTTCACTACAAAATGGGGCTCTTTCGCATACAACGTGATGCCATTCGGATTGAATAATGCACCTGCAGTTTTCTCTCGCATTGTGATAGAGGT
This sequence comes from Pinus albicaulis, assembly GCA_034641835.2. Lineage (NCBI taxonomy): Eukaryota > Viridiplantae > Streptophyta > Pinopsida > Pinales > Pinaceae > Pinus > Pinus albicaulis. The sequence goes on from CM076578.1 coordinate 55,221,518, forward strand.
GTTTCGAGAATACAACCACAAGTTCTTAGAATTCTATATGGATGACTGGACTATGTATAGCTTGCTGAAAGATTATGCGAGCCTGCTGAGAGTAATGTTTGATAGGTGTAGACAACTACAGATCTCATTGAATCTAAAGAAGTGTATATTTTACATACCATTCAGAACACTGCTGGGGCACATGGTATGTAATCATGGTGTCTACGTAGATCTGGCCAAAGTAGCAGTGATTGCCAATATGGAGGCATCGGAGACCGTCAAAAAGCTAAGGTCACTTCTGGGAGACACAGGCTACTATCGGCATTTCATCTACAACTACGCCAAAATAACAACACCCTTAGAAAAACTGTTAAAGAAATCCGAACAATTCTAGTGGACGAAAAGCTGTAGAGAGGTGTTGGACGTGCTGAAAGAAAAATTGGCAAGTGCGCCAATACTAGTCCACCCGAACTGGGACAAAAAATTCCATGTACACATTAACGTGTTGGGCATTGCGCTTGGTGCGGTTCTAGCTCAACCGGGGGCCACTTCAGTCAATCATTTGGTATATTTTTCCAGTCGCAATTTTTCAACAGCAGAGCGCAACTACGCAACAATAGAGCGGGAAGCACTGGCAATGGTGCACTCTCTCCAGAAATTCCACCACTACCTATTAGGAGGTAAGTTCAAATTCTTCACAGATCATTCCACATTAAAATATCTGGTAAACAAGCCAGTCTAAAAAGGGAGAATTTTCTGATGGCTCCTACTTTTCCAAGAATTCACATTCGAAGTAATTGTAAAGTTTGGAAGGCTCAATGTACAGCTTGATCACTTATCCCGACTAGAAAATGGTGAAAGTGGAGGATCTCTATATGATCAGCTACCGGATTTTGATCTTTTCAGAGTAGAATCCATCCCAGACTACCTGAATGAAATAGCAACCTACCTTACCATGGGACAGTGTCCACAGGAATATACTACAACACAAAAGAAACATCTAGTAGTTCGAGTTGCGGAATATAAGCTGATTGCAAGGCAACTATACAAGATTGGGTTGGACCAAGTTCTTCGAAGATGTGTTCTGGATCATGAAAGGGAAGCTATACTATGGGAAAGCCACAGTGGTGTCATGGGAGGGCATGTGGGAGCTAAGCCAACAGTGTGCAAAGTACTACAAGTAGGTCTCTGGTGGCCAACAATGCATAAGGATATTAAGGCATATGTTCAAAAATGTGACATATGTCAGTGGACCAAACAACCCTCCCACAGGGATGAGCTTCCGCTTCATTCCGTAAAGATACTCCAGCCATTCAAGAAATGGGAAGTCGATTTTGTAGGGCCAATTATGCCGCCTGCAAGAAATTCAAAGGAAAGGTACATAATAATGGCGACCAAGTACTTGACCCGCTGGGCAGAAGCTGTGCCAGTAAGGAACTGTACTGTAGATACTGCTGCTAGATTCATATTGAAAACATAATCAGCCGATTTGGGTGTCCAAGAAGCCTAACCAACGACCAGGGTACACATTTCATCAATGACACAATCAAGTCTCTACTGCAGCAATTCCTAATACAACACCATAAGATTAGCCCGTATCATCCACAGGCAAATGGCACAGTGGAATCATTTAACAAGATACTGGGAAAAGGCCTGACAAAGATATGCAATGCGAAGCATGATGACTAGGATGAACGGATACCAGCAACCCTATGGGAATACCACATAATGGTAAAACGACTACATAAAAAAACACCATTCCAGTTGGTCTATGGCAAAGAAGTGGTCGTCCTAGCAGAATTCATGATACCAAGCCTTCTGATCACCACAACGTTGCAGCTATCTGAAGAGGAATCTTTAAAGGAGAAATTACACGAGCTACACGAACATGAGGAAGGACGGTTTCTTTTGGAATTCCACCAGACAGTAGAAAAGGCGAGGAACAAAGCTTGGCATGATCGACATATAAAAAACAAGACTTTCCAAATTGGAGGAAAGGTCCTACTCCATGAAAGCAAGTTCCAAAATTTCCCAGGGAAATTGCAGATGCATTGTCTGGTACCATTTCATGTCATAGAGATCAAACTGTCGGGAGCAGTTCGATTGGCACAGTTAAACGGCTAGGTTCTACAAGGATGGGTCAACGACGTCCACCTAAAACCCTACCAGGAGTAAGTTGTTCATTTCAATTTCAATAACTCTCGCACTTGAGAGGAGTACGTAGGGTAGATTAGCGTCAATAAGTCTCTCACACCTGAGATGACATCGATAGGTTTACCATAATGGAATAAATTTCAGCTTAGTTGCAGAGACTGCAATGCAACCATTAGTGGTCAGGGAGGGGTAGTGTCCAGCGTGTCATCCACGTTAAGAGGAAAAGCATGCCGAACATCAACCCACCATCATTTAGCATAGTACTAGTGTCAGTCTGTAGGATCACCAAGATTTGGAAATAATTTCCATAATTAACATTATCCATACCGTAATAAATTTTCCATAATTATACATAACCACCAGCCATCGCGTCTGCCCAAATCCCAAAACCACAGTCAGTAGTGTCTAAACCCACCTCAGTAGCTAACTGATTGCACGATCGTAACTGCGGGAGAAGCCAGGGAAACATTAATTAGTTATGGAGTCTCATCAACCTCACCCGTGCTAGTTACTTACATAACCTACATGCAGAAAAGCACGAGAATGCCGAAGAAATCCGAGTTAGAGTTAGAAACCTATGAAGGAGCAAGGGAAGTTGGAGAGAAACTAGAGAAGAGAAGGCCTCCAGAAGAAGAGAGTCAAGAGAAGAGACAGGGAACTGTTTTTCAGGTGTACCAGCAGTGAGCGCAGATGACAAGAGTAAGCCCAGCAGTGGTAGAACAGGAGCTGGACAATAGGATTCAAAAAATGGAGTCCCTCATGGGGAAATATGACAGTGTGACCTTAATTGACGTAGACCTCATAGATTACTTTGAGTTTCCTACGCTAAAAAGACAGGTATACATTGAAAATTATACAATAGAAGCAGGATGGGTGGTAGCAAGAGTCCTGCCCGAATTCAGAGGTATCCAACAGTCCTCGATAATGAATTTGAGGAAATTAACAGTATTTGGGACTACAGGAACTGCAATACAGTGCACCAAATTCCTATTGAGAAGAATTCATAACAACTCTCTGTGGCTGGGGAAGGAAATCTGGATTAACGCTGAAGACATTCATAGGTTGACAGGGTTGTTGCAGGAAGGAAGGGACGTCTCTTCAGCGTTCCAAACCATATCCAAACAGTCGAAGAAGTCAGGGGATACGAACTACTATGCTAAGTATGACACCCGAAGAGGAGGAAAGGGAGAAAAAATTGAGTTAATCAACAAGCCAGAGATCATATTCGCCTGCTACCTCATTGCCAGCAAGACGATGAGACATTACACTAAAGGGGAGTGTACCTTAGAAACAATTTCGGTTGCGGAGCACTGTGTCCAGGGGACCAGGATGAACTGTTGCTCCTTCCTATTGAAGGAGTTGTTAGAGGCATGCGAAGAAAAATATAAGAGGGCAACTGGATTTATCTACGGGTATTTGATAATAGTGTTGGCCATGTGGATGTGGACTTTCCCCCTCATCAGGATACTGTAAGCCCCCTATAAATTTTTTACAAGTAAACATGGGGGCTAAAATTTTTCTGAGCCTTCAAGGAATGCATTTCCTCTGAAAACAAATCATCCTTGAAGCCTCCTTGTGCCTTCTGCCCTTTGACAAAACCCCTCTACTGATACCCATTATTAAGATTCTCTGATTACTAAAAATTGTGCTCCAAAAGGCTTTAATTTTCCCCTTGTATCCCTGCAAAATGTCCCATTTCAACCCTTTTTCCCTTTTGTCCAAATTCCCCTTTTTAACCCCCAAATATCCCTCCCTTAATACTTCTAAACTTTCCAAAAATTCCCCTCTAAACCATACACTCATCCCTGGTGTGGTTTAATAACCCCTTCTTCCTTCTATCGTTTCCTTTAATTTCATTGAAAATGTGCCAAAAACCATATTCTCCATGTATATGGGTCTTAGCCCCCTTCGGCTAGCCCCAGAACCGTATTTCCCCCCATGTGACCCGGGCACCGAAACCACCCGCCAGCTCGAAAAGCATTTATCACAGAATCCATATCAGTAGCATTTTAAACCGTCAATCTGTATAGATCGGACGGTCGTCACATTCCCTACAACGTCCACCGTTCACCCCGTTCACCGCTCAGTTCGCATCCGTGCCGTCCGTTAAACTGCCAGATCAATGGTCCGTATTTTACCCGCCCCGGTGGTCCCTGCGCACTGTTCATAAACCACCAGTTTCCATCACACTGCCTTTTGAGGTTGGGCGGTATTTTTATTTTCGAAGCGATTCCACTCACCGCCCGACACGTGGCTCTGTCACTATTTCAAAACTGCCCCCCCATCGCGCGTTATCGTTCGGTATTTGACATGGCGCGATATGCATATACACCATCCGATCTGCGATCATCCATCCGATGGTCATCGCTCCAAAAATTTGTACGAGAGTTAAATCGAGGTAGTCGTACCCCTAGCCCACTGTCCATCACCCTCCGATGCATTTTCAGCCATCGATCTCCTCCCGAGATTGGACGATCCAGATTTATTCGCACGTCCGTCGTTGACCGGTCCTGCCACGTAACCATTCCACATGTTTCATCACATATTTCACCCATCCCTGTATATATATTCATTCAAAGTTCAAGTTTTAATGTTTTACATTAAATTTTCCGTCCTCGCCACCCTCCAACTGCATTTTCCCACTGCGCCACCATTCTGCAAGCTCCCCACTGCATTTTCCACCGTAATCCTACTTTTCTGCCATCTCACCAGTCTGCATGACCATTCTTGTCATCCCCGTTGCATCCACCACCTCCATACATGTTTTTCTTAACAGGTTTTCGTGTTTTGCAGGGTTAAAGGCGGCGAAAAACCGCCATGATTCATATTCACTATTGTGGTGGTACAGTGCGCAGAAGAAGCTGAATTTAGAGCCTCATATTATAGGGAAATGTATGGGAAGGTGTCCGCGACATAAATTTCATCAAAGGGCAGAATTAAAGCTCTGCAAAACCTCTACAGCGCCATTAAAGAAAAAATTTCGCAGTCAGAGGAAATTGAGAAAACGACAAAGAGTATCAGTGGAAAAATAGGGCGTTTAAGGCCTGTAATTGCAAATTATAAGCCTTAATCCAATTATTCAAAGGCAAGGTACCAGAATCAAAGACCCCGTGGATTGCTCAGAAGGTCCCATGCACGGAAAATAATACTATTAGGGTTTTCATATCAGCAATACGTTCTTCCATAAAAGGACACAGTATCCATATTTCTTTTATTCTATGTCGTGTTCTAGGGAGATTTTTCAGCCCTGACAGTAGTCCTATGCTACCAGTGCATCAATAATACAGTATGGCAGACCCTAGCATCATTTTTCTGCTTTTTTGTCAGTACACCAGAGACATATCTAGAGTAAATGGAAGCCTGACGAAGACAACTCCATCATCCAAAGAGTACCAGAGATAAATGCCCAGAATTTAAACTAAATGGAGCCTCATCCCTCCTGCTGCTTCAAAGTTTTAATGCTGCATTTAAGTTTACATCTACTCCTGTTATTCTTTTCTCCTATAAGAATCCTCGAGAACATATTGTAAAGGTTGTTGTTCGGCTGCTGTCGTTGTAGTTAGAGGGATTCAATTTTGAATGTTAGGATAGTTTTGGGAGAAAGTAGCAGAGTAGTTTGTATTGTAGTAGGCTGGGAGGAGAAGTTTGGATTGTAACAGCCATTGAGCTCAGTGTATGTGACTGGTTTTGCATCAATTAATCAAGCACATTTCATAGGATCCTGGTCTATTACTATGGGTGATGTTTTTCTAACATTGTTTATTACATTTTCATACTGTTTCATTTTCTTCTGGGCTTGCATCAGAAATATGGAATAGGATTTACCCTTGTTAGGTACCCTATGTCTCTGCTCTCCTTGCCTTAAATTTTTTTTGCTGTATGTGTTATCTAAGGGTTGATCTCAGTTAATTTAACCAGTGTAGTGTATGTCATTGCCTGCTAGCTGATGTATGAATTAAATGAATCTGTTCTTAGATGTTCTTGTTGGGTTTAAGCTGGAAGATTTGGGAACACTGGGGATTAGAGTTAGCCCTATCCACTAGGATCCTTGGGTGACCGGCTGGCCTTTATAAGATCTATTGCTGGTGTCAAAGCATTGAAGGTTCAAATTCTTTCTCTGATCTATAGACCCTGGCTCTGTTAAACTTATCTATGTTTTCCCTATGAGTATGTCCAAGCAGGTTTGGAGTTAAATGACCTCTGACCTGATCTATAGACAGAAATTGGGTTGCTTTCCTTCTCTCACTTTCAATCCTTAATGTTCCATCCCACCATCTATCTGAAAATATCCTTTAGTGTAGATGACTTGCCCTCTGAAAGCATGAGCTAGTTGTTGCATGTAATTACCTTTCATGACTCCATAGCCCAATGGATGGAACTTTCTTGACCTATCCTTTTTGTTGAAACATCCCGTTGTTTTGTTCCTCTTCTCCCATTACTTTCTCAGTCTATGATCTCATGACCAACTAGCAACTCACCAACCAAATAATTTAAAACCCCCCTTTGTGCTTCATAGCTAGCCTAACATCTTATTTTGAGCTTCAAAGATATATCATTCTTTGTTTTATTAGAGAGATCCCTATCTAGACCCAGGAGGGCTAGATCCTGAGGTCCCAAAGTGGTTTGATGTTGTCTTATCTTTTGGTATTGCCAAATCTGCTAAAACATAGGAACCTCAACATAATGGCGACTCCGCTAGGGAATTGAGTGCATTTATCTTACACACTCTTAAGCACTCAAAATACCCAAGATCTCTGGTTAGATTGGCATTCAATTGCTGATGGTGGACAACATCCTGCTTCAAACATTCATATACATCCACCTGGTGAATCCACACTTCATAACTCCTAGAAGACTAAATGACTCCACTGGTAGAAGACTCTAAACTGGTTGACCAGATACAGTGACCTCTTTCTGATTTACAAACATGCTTCCACACATACAGAGAAGATATGCCCCAACGAGTAGGGAGCATATCCCTGGATTCCCACACAAAATGCCTGAAGTGGACTGGTTAAAAAAGCTGCCTACTGTTAGGAGTCTGTAATTTATTAGCAAGATTGGAAGAGTCCAATTACAGAAACAACATCGTTTCAACCAACTTTGGGATTCTAGGATCTAGCCCTCCTGAATCCGGAGAGGGATCTCTCCAATGAGTGCAAAGATGGATTTGTCTTTGAAGTTTGGGGGTAATAATATTAGGCTAGTTATGAAGTCCAAGGGTTTTGTTTGTTTTTGGATCGTTGAACATGATTGCTGTTAGAGGTGAAAAGTCCCAAATGCAAAGAGGTTCAAAGGTGAGAAGTTGCAAGCAAAATAGTAAGTTTTGATCAAGAAGAAAAGATGATGGCAGGTTTTCAGTCCATTGGGCTATGGAGTCATAAGAGGATTTAATTGGAACAGCAAGAGGCAAGAGTGGTCCATGGGGCAAGTCATCTATTTCTAAGGATCTCTTTAAAGTTTGATTTATGGAATGGAGTGATACAATAAAAAGGGGAAATAAATAGATGCAGAAACAAAGAGCAGCCCATGATCTGGTAAGTACTTTGAAACTAGCCAGCCTTTGATCAGGCACTTAAGAAAGACATAGAAGCAAACTAGGATCTCGTAAGTACTTTGAAACTAGCTAGCCTTTGATACACTTCCAATAGAAAACATATAAAAAACAAAGGGAAACTTCAAGGAAACTTTTGGAGTAGAAACTAATGGGCTGGGCTCACCACAAATCCTCTCCTAGCTCTTCTTTACTTGGCTACTTCCAAGACAATCACAGGGATAACACAGAATGGCCTAAGATATGGTAAGTACTTTGAAACTATCCAACTTTTAACACATTCTAAGGGAAACAATCAAACAGTTATGCAAACAAGACTGGGACCAGGGCTCACCATGTCTTCCTCAAGTCATCTTCACACAACACATATTGAAAGTAACATTCAAAAATAATATTCTGCTAAGACAACAAGATGAGGGAACGCCAACATTCCTGTGTTTAAACTGAATTAAGTCATTTTCAAATAACACAGTTGGAAAAAAAAATTTAAATAAAGATTTTTCAGCCAGAGAAGGTTACTGGTATCCAGTAGGTCCTAACACTGTTTAAACTGTTCTTTACAGTAGAAAATGAAACATAATGACAACAGAAAAAAAATCACAAGTTACAATGAGAATAACTTCACCGTCAACATAGACCAGGATCCCATAAATCAGCTTGTATTGATGCTCCAAACCAGTTACAATCTTCAAGTCCAGTGTGTTAATTCATCTTTCTTTCATAACCTAACTTATCTGTTACAAGCAGAGCTCCAAGAGCCAGTGAATCACTATTTACAATCAGGAGTCTTCAGCTCAATTACATTAAAATTCTTCAGCAATTACATCAACAACCAACCCCTCACTCATCTTCTACTGAAGTATTTATAGAAGGATGAGGAGGTGAGATATGATTAAAGATCTCAAATAAAATTAATACAGAGTTAATGTTTTCCTGGCCCTTGAGAGGCTCAATGAAGAAACTGTACAGGTGTTTCACTGTATTAATTGGTTTACACTTATGAATTAAGCTCGGTGGGAGATTTTGTTAACCTTTGAGGCTCTGAGTGATGCTAGGGTTACTCTGCCGACATCCTCTCATTAAATCCCTTGCAGAAGTAACTCTTCGGCTGCGTCGAGGCAAAATACTTGATCCCGGTCAATAAATTATGTCCCTGATTGAATACTTTGAGGCACAGGTGGCACTTTAGTCACTGGGAGGAATCAATTTGCCTCAATTTGTGGCGGTGGAGGTCTTCTGTCGGTTAAAACACTTTAGGTTTTCCTTTAAACTCTGTTTTAGATTGGGTATTAGGCTTTTGATAACTGTCTTAGCCATAATCCCCGCTAATCTGTCGATTGATTCTCTACTCGGATAATTTCCTGGTCTTTGAAACTGATAATATTTGACTGTGCCTATTTCATGGTTTTCTTGCTGTCGCGTCAGGCTGCGCAGGGTTTATAAGGCATCAATGCCTGAGAAACATGGATGAAACGTGCATTCCAACCCTGCGGGTGATTTCCTCAGATGAATCGAAGACGGGAGGTTCATCACCCTCCTTCCCTGAATCTTCTTTGGAAACCACGAACAAATGATTTAAACCCTGCAAAATGTGAAAACTCATTAAAAAATCATGCTTTTATAGGCTTAACTGCATCAGAAGGTGTGTAGAGGAGCGTGGCCGTCGGATGGCATCATCCGACGGTCAGGATTGATCGGGGGAGATTACAGAATCGGTGGAAGAGGATCAAATATGAGCCGTCGATCACGCGTGATTGACAGTCAGGAGCGGAGGTTTGAAAGTCAAATGGAGGAATCGAGCGATGGATTTTGGACCGTCGATCTACAGATCAGATCGACGGTGGAGACGCGATTGCCACTGTACGATGGCCTGGTTATCGCGGGCGCAGCTTCGACAATCATCAGCTGTTGGATGAGCGGGCTCAGATCTGACGACGGTGGTTAATATCGCTGGGTGTCTTGATCCAGGTTTTAATGCACGATGGAGATTGGTTTTGCAAACAGTACAGAGGACGCGTGGCGGCAAGCGTGTGGAATCGCTAATGACCGAGTAAAAACCGCCTTCCGCTAATGGGCGGTGCGATGAATACCGCGTGGTATGGGAAAACGGCGCATGGATGGGGGGTCCACAGGAAAAGCGCGCTCCGCACCGTCCAATCTGCGAAGCATATTGACGGTGTAGATTGCTCCACAACTTATACGGGCGGAAAACCTTTGAAAATAATTTAAAACCCAAAACACGATTTTACAAAGGTTTTTAATGTTTTGGTGGAGAAATTTTAATTTGAAAGATAAGCGGCCGACGGTTTTAGCAGTTGGTTCTGGCACTCGGGCTTGTGGAAGGAAAAGGATTAGGGACTTAACCCGAGGGGCTTAAGTCCAGAACATAGAAAATGCAGATTTTCTATGGTTTTTCAATGTTTTTTCAAGGGAGATGAAGGTTCCGATAAGGTTAAAAAGTGGGTTTTTAACCTTGTAAAATGAATTTTGATGAGGGGAAAAAGAAGAAATGTAAAGATGAGGGATTTTCATGGGGAATGGAGGGACAGAAAAAGAGGTTATTTTTTGGAAGAAGGAAGGGGAAAGGGATGTTTGCAGCAGTATTTGGCTTTGGATTTTTGTAGGATTTCAGAGGTTTTTTGGATGCAAAACAGCAGTGTGGGAAACTGGACAGAGGCATGAGGCCTTTAAGAGTCTTCAAGAGCCAAAAATTTTTGATAGGAAAAATTGTTCCTTGAAGGCTCAAAACAAATTTAGCCACCTTTGGTATAATCAAATTTTACAGGTGGCTAACAGTGGCTCCACATGGGGATGTTTCCTTCTTGAAGGCATCAAGAATTCAGACTTGATTTCTCTGGGAGGCTGACTTGTGCCTAATCCATTATTCTCTCTGGGATGCTGACCATGTGCCTCATCCTTTAGATTGCTCTTCTTTTTCTTGTTGATCTTGCTTGGCTTCTGAAACATAATATCAGTTATGAAAGAATAATGGACTTTATCAATACAACTTTCTAACTACCCAATCCTACTGATCTAACATTTTTTCTTCATCAGAGTGCACTTGGATTGGCAAACTCTTTTCACAACATTTTATTCTTTTGAAAGCATAAAAACTAATCTAATTCTACTCCTTATTTCTCCCTGAACTCAGATTAAATAGTTGAGCTCAGATATTTCTCTACCTAATCTACTGTCTGTTGGGATTAAACTTTCCAATAGACTTCCATTCTCTAAATTCTACAACAGAAATATAAAAACAGTCAAGTCAAGATTAAGCTGTTTGACTTGCTGTGATCTATGGCATAAAAACAAGCTGCACATAGATTATTATTTGCAGAAAAATAAAAACAAAATGGAAGGCTTCAGATCTGAAATTTTCTCATCATAGTCTTCTCTTTTTTCACAGATTTGTTTTTGCTTTTGTTTGAGTTGTCTCTTCCTCATTTTCTGATTCAGATTTTGGGAAAATTAGAACCAACTTCTCTCTTTTTGACTCAAAAAATAAAACAGTTTTGAGTCATCTCCTTTTCGAAATTTTGGTTCAGATTTTGAGCTTGTTTGAACCTTCAATTTCTATCCTAATCTATCTACTGATAAGCCAAGATTGAACAGTTTGGCAAATCGAATTCACTATCCTATCAGAAAAAAATTTAAAGCCAATTATTCAAGATTAAACAGTTTGACTAACTAGAAGTGTGTTTTTGAGGAGTGGCATTTAAGCTTGCACACTTTCAGATTTGTTTCTCTTTTTTGGCATGGGGCTTTGCCTTTCTTGTTTTCATTTCTGCCCTCTTTTCTTCTTTTTCTTTGTTTTTGTATTTTTGATTTATCACAACTTTGAATGCAATGGTGGATGTAATATTCATAATGGAAAAAGATAAAAAGCATTTAAACAAAAAATGGATCAAGAGAATTAATTATTAAGCATCCTGCCATTGACAGGATCCCCAAACAATTCTGTTCCAACCAGTTCCTGTAAGAAAAATGCATTATTACCAGCAACTGAATGAATATCATAAGGGCCAAGCCATAGGTTGTCAAATTTTCCATGCTTGCCCTTTTCTTCCCTCCTTGAGTCCCACTTTAAAACTTTGTCCCCAATCTTGAAATTTCTGGCCTTTGTTCTTCTGTCAAAAATATTTTTGATGCTGTCCTGCTTCTACAATGCTTTGTTATACACTTCCTCTCTAGTTTGCTGAAGATGAATGGTCTGATTTATTCTTCTGGTCATGTCATTTTCTTCAGTCTGCAATTCTTGGATCAAATTCATAACTGGTATACCAAGGCTATTAGGAAAAATTGCATCTGTACCATACACAAGCTGGAAAGGTGACATACCAATAAATTTCTTCAATGTTAATCTGTCAGCCCAAAGTGCATGGACCAGCTTTGTGTGCCAAGACTTTTTATTGTCCTCCAACAGTTTCTTGATTATGTTCACTAAGATTTTGTTGGAATATTCTGCAATTCCATTGCCTTGAGGGTAATAGGCTGTGGAATGCCCAAATGTTATCTGATATCTATGGCAGAAGTCAGCCATTTTATTTGATCCAAATGCTGCTGCATTATCTGTGATGATCTTGGTGGGACAGCCAAATCTAGAGAGAATGTTAGTCTCCATAAATTTTATGATAACTGAATCATTGGCCTGCCTACAAGGAATGTCTTCTATCCACTTATTGAAATAATCTGTGGCAGTAAGAATCCACCTATGCTGGGTAGAAGATGGTGGGTGGATTTCTCCTATGAATTCAATTCCCCACTGTTGAAAAGGGGCTTCAACAGTGATTGGATGCAGAGGAAGGGGTAGCAATTTTTTCTTGCCTTCAAACAGTTGGCACTTATGACAGGCAATGATCATCTTGTGTATATCAGAAAAAAGAGTAGGCCAATAGAAACCAGCCCTCAAAATTTTGTTGGCTGTTGAATTCCAGTACAAATGACCCCCACACTCTCCTTCATGGAATTCCTCCTTAACCTTCTCTGCATCAAACTCAAGAAAACATTTAAGCAATATACCACTTGCATTTTTCCAATAAATACATCTATTTATAATGCAATAGTTTACTGCTTTCAGCTTCAAGAACCTTGCCTTTGTTTTTGACAAACCAGGAGGTGTATTTAAATTAAGAAAAACATAAACAATATCAGCATACCAAGGAGAATTCATAAAATTTTCTTCAACAATGGGAGTTGAGAATTCTTCTTGGTTATCCAAAGAATTAATCATATTAATATCAAGAACTTCACAATTTGACTCAGCCATTAATCTGGCTAGACCTTGGCCTTTGATCAGCTTAGTGGGTTTTATCTCTAAATCATATTCAAGAATGACAACAATCCACTTACCTCTCTTACCATCTGGGTCCTGTGTTAGGATGTCTTTAACAACTGAATTTGGGATAAAGGCAATGATGTGTGAGTGAAGGATGTATACCCTGAAATATTTTAAAGCTTTAACCAAAGCAAAAGATTGATTTTCCATAATGTTATACTTCAAAGGGGCATCCCTCAATGCCTTACTAAAGAATGCAATAGGCTGCTCTTGTCCTTGTGGATTTTTCTATAAAAGGACAGTAGCTATGGTATGTTATGATGCAAATGAAAAGATAAAAAAATCCTTTGAAAAATCAGGACTTATCATAACCAGTGTTTTGGTTAACGCTTGTTTCAGCAGGTCAAAGGATGTCTTTTCTTCCAAGGTCCATTTTACCCCTTGCTCCTTCTTCAACATGTTTGTGATATTCCTAAGGAGCTCAGCTAAGTTGGGGATGAACCTTCTCAAAAAGTTAATCTTTCTGATGAAAGACTGCAACTCTTTGATGTTTCGAGGATGAGAGATTTGCAATATAGCCTCAATCCTCTTTGGATCTATCTTTATACCCTCCTCAGAAATAATGTGCCCAAGTAGTTTACCTTCTATGAGACGAAATAGTGTCTTCTTAGGATTTAAGGATATTCCAAAATTTTTGCATTTCTCGAAAACTTTTCTTAAATGTTCTAAATGCTCGTCATCTGTTTTTGAAAACACAGTGACATCATCAAGATAGATAATGATGAAGAAGCCCAATTCTTCTGAGAGTGATATGTCCATGGCTCTCTGAAAGGTTTCTCCAGCATTCATTAGAACAAAAGGAATTTTCACATACATGAAAGTGCCCCATGGTGTAGTAAAGGTTGTCTTTAATTGATCAGCAGGGTGAACTAAGATCTGATTATACCCCGAATAGCCATCAAGCAAAGAAATTCTTTTAGACCCTACTACCCTTTGTAAGATATGATCCATTTTTGGTAAAGGGTAGTTGTCTTTCAATGAAGCTTTGTTTAAATCTCTAAAATATATACAAAGCCTAATTTCTCTAGTATTCTTCCTAACAGACACCAAATTAGATACCCATTCAGAATATCTAACAGGGACAATAATACCAGCATCATACATCTTCATGATTTCCTTCTTGACCAAAGGAAGCTGTACAGGGTTTATTCTACGCAGTTTCTGTTTGAATGGTTTTTGGTTTTCTTTAAGAGGGATTTTTTGTTGTATTATTTCGATGTCATAGGACTTAAGATCTTCGTAACCCCATGCGAAAACATCAGAAAATTCTTTGAACAACTCTATGTATTTGAGTTTAATGTGAGCTGGTAAGGTTTTAGACAGTTTAATCATCTTTGGTTCTTTCTCACTGCCTATATTGCACTCCTCCACTTCAGTCTCTACAGGTTCCAGTTTTTGTCTTTTGGCCACATCATTAAGATCAAGCAACTCTTCTAAAGGTGTTAGACCACTTGGAAAACTTTCATCTTTAGAATGCAGAGTTTCTAATTCCTTCGTTTCTGATCCTGCACTCAATTCTGTTTCGTTTCTAAGTTTGCTAGTCTAAAGGTTAATATTGACAAGCTCAGGAGAAGGTTCTTCTTCACCAAGAAAATTTTCTTCACTGCAGTCTGTATCATAATCTGAATCTGAACTATGTAGTTCAAATTCATTTTTGAATTGCATGAAGTCTTCTATTTGTTTATCTCCGTAAAACACCTGCCAATATTTTTTATTATCAGGCACAGCTGGTCTAAAGTTTATCTGAGTTGAGAAATCTTCGGTCTCATATGATGTTAGACATGTCCTGGCCGCAAAGGCTAAATTGTAGGCTGCAATGTTTCTTTTCCTAGGGACAAAGATTACCTTGGACTCGTCGAATGTTTTCAAAAGATCCATGACATCATTCCGATAGGCCCTAAGTCTGGGATGATTTTCATTATACTCCCCGTTGACTTGCCTAATTATTAACTCAGAATCCCCATATTTATTTTCTTGGCTCCTAACTTTTTCAGCAAATGTAAGCCTAAGAGCAGGGATTCGTACTCCGCTATGTTGTTAGAACACTGAAAGTTTAATTTGCAAGAAATGCATTCTGTGTGCTTGCTTTCAGTGTTAGTAATCCAGACACCTGCACCAACATTTGTTCTAGTGCATGACCCATCAAAATACATAATCCAGAGAGGATCATTTTCAGTTTTATCAGTTTGGTGAATGTCCCCTGTATGATTTGATTCCTCAAGTTTTTCAATATGTTGAGGAATGTTTTCTTCGCTGTCAAATTTTAACAGCAATGGACTTATGACTTGTAAAACAAGACCTGTGTTTTGTTTGCCAATGTTTTCAAGTGTAGCAAACTGTTTTGAAACTTCAGTGTTGTGCTCCCCTTCCTCCCTATCAGCCATTAATCCTGTCAAAGTGATTTATTCAGTAAGTGTTTCATCATTAAACATGATAAAAGAATCAAGGCCTGTACTTACAGAATACAGAGGATATTTTTGAGGTCTGTCTTGACTTGTAACTGTGTACTGCATATGGGACTCCCTGTAAAGTCTTCTAGTCTGATTGAAAACAGGGATAGTCGCATAGGTCATGTCCATTTGCATGGTCCCCTGTAACTTAGCCCCCCAAGATCTTGATAAAAGCATTCCATATTTTGGGGGCACATCAGCCACAACAACATCCATAACTAAGCATTTGGCTGGAATCTGGGCTAAGTTAACACAAAGGTCTTTGATCAATCCTAAACACTTGACTCTGCTCGAGTCAAAAGAGTAAATATCTTTATAAGGTCTGGTGATTTCGAGACCCAGGCTCTCCATTACAACTTTTGGCATTAAATTATGAGAAGCGCCTGAGTCATGCATAGCGTTGTGTAGAATTTTGTCATGAATGTTCAAACTTACATAAAAGGGAGGGACAGGTCCCTCTTGAAACTTACCTTCAATATTTGGACCAAAAATAAGCTCTGGCTGGTCGTCATTAAGATTGAGTGTATCCTCATTTTCTCCTATGTTCAAAGACTTCAAAATTTTGGACCGATATACATGTTGGGCAGCTAACTTAGTTAATGGGACAGAAATTTTGATCCTCGAAATTTCCTGCTCCAGGCTGAAAGGAATTTGAGTCTTTAAAGCACTCGTTTCCACCTTATTAGCTGTCACTTCATCAGCAACAACAGCTTGCTGATTTTTTTTGTCTATACTTGACACAACAGTTGAAAAAGGAGTACTAGTTGAAGTGTTAGTACTACTAAGTTTTTCACTCTGTTTTTCAAGATTTTGAGTGTCTTTCTCTTTACCTTTACCAGAATTATCAGCCACTAGTTTTTCCTTTTGTTTGACTATTTTAGGCTTGGTTGTAGTGCTGTTGTGAGAATTTTTGTCAGAGGTTTTGGTGTTGGGGGTTTGTTGACTAGTTTTGCTTCTAAGGTCATATTCTCTTTGAGTCTCTATGATGACATTATCCATGTCTTGATAATGATTTTCATCATCGTCTCTTTTGTCATCATAAGGTGTGTATAAACCTTGTTTCTTATCATAACGAATCTCAAAGTAATAATTATCTACCTCCAACATGTTTATATCATTATCCTATGTTATTTCATCTGTTTCCTCAACCTCACTCACATAGTTTTGATGAAAGGGAGGAGTGATATGTTGATCATCTTCCCTGGGTCTGTTTGGAGGCTGGTTTCTTCTTACATTCTGATTCTGGTTCTGGTTTCTGTTTTGAGGAGCATTTTGATTTTGATTTGCTTGTGCTCTCTCAAGAATTCTCATTTTCTTCACCATATCCTCCATCATTTTCTCCAGTTTTGAGTTTGAAGTAGAAGGTGTATGTTCCTCTCTAAAAGATACTCTCTTCTCGCTCTTCATTCTTGCTCTTTTCTCCATTAAGTTGACTTCCACAGAAAGAGCACCACTTTTCATATCTTCAAGAGTTGAAAAATCTCTTTCTCTCAGTGAATAGGTCATATCAAAATCAAATCCTTCAGTAAATTTGCTTAAGGCTGAGCCCTATGGAGTTTTTAGTTCTGGGGAAAGCGCATTATACACATTGTTAAATCTGGTACAATAATCTTGTACACTTTCCCCTGGGTTCCTATGGAGATTGTTATAGTCAACAAGAACTTGGAGAGGATTCTTTTTTAATTCCCATTTGTTTAAGAATGTCTGATGGAAACCTTGGAGATTATTAATACTATTGGGGGTTAAGCCTTTAAACCATTTTCTTACTTCTCCCCCCAGACTCTGGGCAAATAGTCTAATCTTGACAGAATCATCATCAATTTCATTTATGTCAAAGTATTCATTCATCTTATCCACATGTTGTGATGTAGTTATGGCATTGCTAGCATCATATAATGGGATTTTAAACTGATTGACTAGTGGTATAGGAAGGGCTAAGGGAGCATAACATGCTGCCATGATATGTGGTGGGGGGAAGTTTACAAGGGGTGGATTAACAAGAGGAGGTGTGGGCTGAAGTGGAGTGGTTTGAGCAGTGGATGAAGGATGAATAGAGGTGGATGGAACAACAGTAGATTGCTGAGCTGATCTTGGATTAGAGACACCTAAGTTAAGAAGAAAATGTAAATCAGAAGGTGTTGTTCCTCTACTACCAAAATGTTCACTTGTTTCAGGAGATGAAAGTGAAGACTCATAATCTAGCTGATCTAAATCACCAAATGACCTAGTCCTAAAGGGATTAACTAAGTCAGCTTGTGATTGTTGTAGAGCTGAAAGATTTTCAAGGACCGAATTAGCTCTTAGGGGTGATCTAAAAATAGTTGAAGATTCTATCTTAGGAGACTTCCTAAGGATTCTTTCTGGGTTATCAACTATCTCAGGGGGGTCAGGGTCAGGATGGGCTCTAGTGTAAATATTTCTAGGAGCCACTATGCTATGTTCTTCAGACCCACATAAACAAGAAAATTTCAACCAGATATGACAATATTTGAGAGGTTAACTGATCTGTTTACACAAATTTTAATCCTACAGTCCTCTAACTAGATTTGAATGATATGAAAATGATAAAGGTTCTTCCCAGTGGAGTCTTAAGGTCTGTTCAGGATTGTGGAGTCGCCAGGTGGAAAGTTTAGAGTGTTTTCAAAGAGGTACATTGTCCACCACAGTGCTTGTGAAACATCCCTTTTCAAGGATATCCCGAAACACAACAAACTCTAACCAGAGATTGACTGGGAAGGAATTCACCAGATATGTCACCTCTAAAAGAGGATGAGATCTGGAGGCTACCTGGCCCTTTCCAGACTCTGTCTAAGAGTATGAGGTAAAACACAACAAAAGGTAAGTGAAATGTAAGAGCAAGTGTTTTACTACCAATCTGAAATTTTTTTGGTTTTTTCTGAGTTCTTTTTATTTGTGTGGTTTCTAAGAATGTCCTAACTTTTCTTCAAAACATAGCTACGGTCATGAGACAAAGACAGTCTACTCTTATGGCTAAGCTAGCTGATTTTTCAAGGCTAGATAAAGTCTTATGAGAAACCTAGGGTTGACCTAGATTGTCACTGATTCAAACAAGTTTCATCATGATTACCATTTCTTGGTAGTGCTTGAAAATGCTGCTTTTTACTCTCAAAAAGTTTGTATGAAGATAAAAGGAAAATAAGATGAACACTCAACTCACTCCCCAGCGGAGTCGCCAGAAATGTTAGGAGTCTGTAATTTATTAGCAATATTGGCAGAGTCCAATTACAGAAACAACATCGTTTCAACCAACTTTGGGATTCTAGGATCTAGCCCTCCTGAATCCGGAGAGGGATCTCTCCAATGAGTGCAAAGATGGATTTGTCTTTGAAGTTTGGGGGTAATAATATTAGGCTAGTTATGAAGTCCAAGGGTTTTGTTTGTTTTTGGATGGTTGGACATGATTTCTGTTAGAGGTGAAAAGTCCCAAATGCAAAGAGGTTCAAAGGTGAGAAGTTGCAAGCAAAATAGTAAGTTTTTATCAAGAAGAAAAGATGATGGCAGGTTTTCAGTCCATTGGGCTATGGAGTCATAAGAGGATTTAATTGGAACAGCAAGAGGCAAGAGTGGTCCATGGGGCAAGTCATCTATGTTTAAGGATCTCTTTAAAGTTTGATTTATGGAATGGAGTGATACAATAAGAAGGGGAAATAAACATATGCAGAAACAAAGAGCAGCCCAGGATCTGGTAAGTACTTTGAAACTAGCCAGCCTTTGACTAGGCACTTAAGAAAGACATAGAAGCAAACTAGGATCTGGTAAGTACTTTGAAACTAGCGAGCCTTTGATACACTTCCAATAGAAAACATATAAAAAACAAAGGGAAACTTGAAGGCAAGTTTTGGAGTAGAAACTAGCGGGCCGGGCTCACCACAAATCCTCTCCTAGCTCTTCTTTACTTGGCTACTTCCAAGACAATCACAGGGATAACACAGAATGGCCTAAGACCTGGTAAGTACTTTGAAACTATCCAGATTTTAACACATTCTAAGGGAAACAATCAAACAGTTATGCAAACAAGACTGGGACCAGGGCTCGCCATGTCTTCCTCAGTTCATCTTCACACAACACATATTGAAAGTAACATTCAAAAATAATATTCAGCTAAGACAACAAGACGAGGGAACGCCAGCATTCCTGTGTTTAAACTGAATTAAGTCATTTTCAAATAACACAGTTGGAAGAAAACATTTAAATAAATATTTTTCAGCCAGAGAAGGTTACTGGTATCCAGTAGGTCCTAACACTGTTTAAACTGTTCTTTACAGTAGAAAATGAAACATAATGACAACAGAAACAAAATCACAAGTTATAATGAGAATAAATTCACCGTCAACATAGACCAGGATCCCATAAATCAGCTTGTATTGATGCTCCAAACCAGTTACAATCTTCAAGTCCAGTGTGTTAATTCATCTTTCTTTCATAACCTAACTTATCTGTTACAAGAAAAGCTCCAAGAGCCAGTGAATCACTATTTACAATCAAGAGTCTTCAGCTCAATTAAATTACAATGCTTCAGCAATTACATCAACAACCAACCCCTCACTCATCTTCTACTGAAGTATTTATAGAAGGATGAGGAGGTGAGATCTGATTAAAGATCTCAAATACAATTAATACAGAGTTAATGTTTTATTGGCCCTTGGGAGGCTCAATGAAGAAACTGTACAGGTGTTTCACTGTATTAATTGGTTTACACTTATGAATTAAGCTCGGTGGGAGCTTTTTTTGACCTTTGAGGCTCTGAGTAATGCTAGGGTTACTCTGCCGACATCCTCTCATTAAATCCCTTGCAGAAGTAACTCTTCGGCTGCGTCAAGGCAAAATACCTGATCCCGATCAATAAATTATGTCCCTGATTGAATACTTTGAGGCACAGGTGGCACTTTAGTCACTGGGAGGAATCAATTTACCTCAATTTGTGGCAGTGGAGGTCTTCTGTCGGTTAAAAAACTTTAGGTTTTCCTTTAAACTATGTTTTAGATTGGGGATTAGGCTTTTGGTAACTGTCTTAGCCATAATCCCCGCTAATCTGTCGATTGATTCTCTGCTCTGATAATTTCCTAGTCTTTGACACTGATAATCTTTGACTGTGCCTGTTTCATGGTTTTCTTACTGTCGCGCCAGGCTGCGCAGGGTTTATAAGGCATCAATGCCTGAGAAACATGGATGAAACGTGAATTCCAACCCTGCGGGTGATTTCCTCGGATGAATCGAAGATGGGAGGGTCGTCACCCTCCTTCCCTGAATCTTCTTTGGAAACCACGAACAAATGATTTAAACCCTGAAAAATGTGAAAACTCATTAAAAAATCCCGCTTTTATAGGCTTAACTGCATCGGAAGGTGTGTGGAGGAGCGTGATCGTCAGATGGCATCATCCGACGGTCAGGATTGATCGGGGGAGATTACAGAATAGGTGGAAGAGGATCAAATCTGAGTCGTCGATCGCGCGTGATCGACGATCGAGAGCGGAGGTTTGAAAGTCAAACGGAGGAATCGAGCGATGGATTTTGGACCGTCGATCTGCAGATCAGATCGACGGTGGAGACGCGATTACCACTGTACGATGGCCTGGTTATCGCGGGCACAGCTTCGACAATCGTCAGCCGTTGGATGAGCGGGCTCAGATCTGACAGTGGTGGTTAATATCACTGGGCGTCTTGGTCCGGGTTTTAATTCGCGATGGAGGGTGGTTTTGCAAGCAGTACAGAGGATGCGTGGCTGCAAGTGTGTGGAATCGCTGGCGACCAGGTAAAAACCACCTTTCGCTAATGGGCGGTGTTTGGTCTCAATCTAGTCTCCTAAATTGAGCTCATTTAATTGTCAACCAGGGTTGGT
The DNA here is from genome assembly GCA_034641835.2 of Pinus albicaulis. Lineage (NCBI taxonomy): Eukaryota > Viridiplantae > Streptophyta > Pinopsida > Pinales > Pinaceae > Pinus > Pinus albicaulis. Next base: position 55,242,850 of record CM076578.1, read on the forward strand.
AAACTACTGAAGTGAAGTGTACTGTATGTACCTAGGTGCTTGTTTCTTAATGCGTTGTGTGTAGTGTTTTGTGATGTTTTTGGTCTTTTATGATGATTTATGATGTTTTTGATCTTTTGGTGTTTTATGTTCACAAGGAAAATGACTAGAAAGCTAATGGAAAGACGCTAATGATTAAGAAAAATAGAGTGAAGCCTAATTGGTTGATGACAAATGACAAATGCAATTGCAGATATTGAAACAGAATCAAATCCAAACTATGACTAAGAAAAAACAAAGCTTGATAATGACTTTTAAGCAAATGATTCAAAGCATAAACTCAATTTGTCAAATTCTTTCATCAAAGGTGTTTGAGAGAGAGAGCTTGAGATATGGTCAACTAAGTATGCAAATCCTCCTAACTAAACAGTTAAACAACTAACTTATAATGATGCAACATTTTATCCTTGATTAGAGATTTGTTGAAGAATAATTGGAGTAAAACATTGATATCATCATAAGATCTTCTACTCTAAGTCTAGTTCCTAACTCTATTCTGCAACTCAGTTTTATAGCACTATACTTCACGCAGAGGTTATAGATTTTTGAAATAGTCTTTTGAGGAAATGTGTGTTTGTGAGATGATAAGGAAATTGCAGAAGTACTTCAGGCCTTAAAATGATATTGTCTTCTGTTCATATGGTTATGAATCAATTATAGATTTTAGAACAAGAAGAGGTTTGTAAATAATGAAGGTTGTTTTGTTAAATTTAACAACTGAAGTAATCTAATATGCAGTGAATGACAACTGAATGTGGAGTGCAAATGCAATGAGTTAAGCTAAAACTGAACTTAAGATGTCACTAATCTAAAACAGTGCTGAACTAACAAGTCATTATCAAACTTAAAACTAAACAACTGAGCATGAGTTAAGTGCAATTAAACTCCGGAGTATCCTAACTAAGCTATCATGCATTATTCTATGGAATCATACAGTCTGTTTGTCCATCATGATTGGTATTTTGGAAGAGTTTCTTAGAACAATCCTAACTGTACAATTCAGTGCAAATGCAAACATAAAGACTGAAAGCAATGAAAAACTAAGATATCATAGCTATCTCCTACCCATCATTATGATATTTTGGAAGAGCATTTTAAGAGCAAGAATAGCTATGGTACTTAGTGAAAACACACAGCTGAAACGTTCAAGATCACAATCATGCTTAAGACATTATAAGGATTTTTTGGAAGAGTTTCTTCTTTTGGAAGAGTGCTTAGCATAAGTATAACTGTGATGGTGAACAAAAGAGATTACAATTAAATCCTACAATACTATAGCCATTTCCCATTCATTTTCATAATATTTTGGAAGAGCTTCTTCTTTTGGAAGAGTTTTTAGAACGAGTATAACTATAGTAGCTAATGAAAACAACTACGAATTCAACTTCAAAAACGTAAAGGCAGCTAGGATACTTATCTAAATTACGTAAATAAATCCGTACAGGGGGCAGGGGCCCTCTACCACCAGACGGAATCTAACTCCAAATCAAATCAACACTTTCAAAACAACACTGTCTACTTCATTAAAAGAGAACTAACTTGAACAGAGCAATTTGCGTCTTCAGAAATGTAGCACAGAATCTAAGCAAAATCTAGAACAAAATCTAGCCTAGCTCTCGGTTTCCCAAGTGTTTATATAACAAATGTACATAACAAGACTTGCAACAATTACAGGATCGTTGTCTTTCCTTATCGAAATCACATTAGAACTCTTGAAGTGGCAACGTAAAAAGGAAAAGGACATCTGGACTAAGACAGTCCTATTAGAAGTCTGCCTTCTTAAATGTGTTCCCACGTACCAAAACCATATCCAGAATTCGTTTCTTCCTTCATGGTGAGCAACGAAAAATGTAGACATGACGTGGAATATACCCATATGCAGTTTTTCTTGAGAAGCCACCTGGAACATACCCAAACGTGAAGACAGCTGCAGAATTGTTGGTTAGCTATGGAATGTCTGCATTCTGCAGCTAGTTCTGGTCAAAATGCATTACAATGAAAAAAATCACAAAAATTAGCAAGTCAGTCATGTTAATCATTCTAAAAGTAATTTTAACTAAATTCATTGATCAATTGGGTCTAGGATAACAATGGACAAAGGAAAATGAGGTAAAGTAAGATGAAAGAAAGCACAATCTTGAGGCTCAACATACCCCCACTGCTGACTTCTTGCATGTCCTCATGCAACTTATCCTATAAACTCAGAGGCTTCTGCAAGAACATCTAATCCTTTCCTTCTCCTTTGCCTGGAAGCTAAAGATCTTCTGGGTTTTCTGATGACAAGTTTGAACCTTAAGTTGGTAAGTGCCCTGATTAGCTTCTTGTTCCTCTTTTTCAACTTTTCACTAGCCTTTTCCACTTTGTTTATATGCAGAGATAAGGTTGAGTTCATATCGGTTTTGAGCTTGACTTGTTCCTTCAGAATTTAATTCTCATTTTTGATGTGTCTATTAAGTATTTCCAGCTCATACCTATCCCTTCTTAACACATCTATTTCGGACAGTGAAGGACTAGGGGTTCTCTCTCTACTCTCTGAAGCTTTCCTTTCCAAAGTTTCAACATAGTCATAAACTTATTGTTGACTAGGGTCAATTTCAGGGGTTCCTTCATTAAAATCCTCTTCAACATCTTCTTCAATAGATGTTTCCTCATCTTCTATATTTATCACCCCTGTTTGTTTGATTTGATTTTTCCTTAGTTTCCCCTTTAGTCTATGGCTTCTTCTTGGCTGAGAAGATCCCTCTCCTTTCTCTGTGGCAGATTTCCTGATTACCTTCTCTTTCTTAAGTTGTCTCTTGATTTGAGTCAACTTCTCTGAGATGATTTCCTCACTAATTTCTTGGACTGTTTTGTCAATTTCAATTTTTGAAGCCCTCCATTTTCTGCTTCTCCTTGTAGGCTGTTGTTCAGGTGAGGGCTCTTTTGGCTCTTCAAAATGATTTCTTATCAAGAAATTGTCCCAAGTATCATTTGTTTTGGCTAAATGGTGTTCAATCAAAATTTTAACCAAGCCATGATGATATAGAGTTGTCTCTAAAAATTGAACCTTCTTTGAACACAGGAAGCCATCTTTTTCAAACTTTGAAGCAAGAAATAGGGTAGGTTTAAGTCTTCCCCCAAAAAATGCATTATCAGTCTAATGTGGTAAACATAAAATGTGCCATATCTACCCTCACATGTAATAAATTTTTGCAGAATAAGTAGTATGTTTCTCCATTTATTTTTCAATGCAGAACTGGGAATTCCTTTCTTAAACACAGTGACATCCATACCTGGTGATTTTAGAATTTGCTTCCAGGATTCATGATGGAATTCTCTGTTTTTGAACCATCTCTCTCCATTTCTAAGCAACCCTGTAGCTTCTGTAATGAAAACTTCAGTGACAGTGAATTTGACATCCCCCACTTCAACTTCAGCTCCTTGAAATGATCTTGAAAATGTTTTAGTGACTTCTTTGTGGAAGCCATTAAACTTCTCAAGAAATTGTATCCATCCTATCTGTTGCAACATTTCTTTGCATTGAGGGTAGCCTTCTACGTATTTTGTACCCACTGGTTCAGTTCTTACAATGAAACCCATAATTGCTTCTTCAATGTTCAGATTAATATTCTTTCTAACCACGGAAACAATAACTTTCACCTTCGAATTGATACGCTTCAGGTTCTTAATGAAAATGGCTTCAAACTTCGGAATGATATACCTCTGGTTGACAGTGACAACAGCTTAAAAACTTTGGACTGATATGCCTCTGGTTGACAGTGACAACAGCTTCAAACTTAGAGCTGATATGCCTCTGGTTGACAATGAAACTTTGGATTGATATGCCTCTGTCTCTCGGTGGAAAATGGCTTCAAATTCCCACACTGCTATACCTCTGTTTCTCGGTGGCAAATGGCTTCAAATTCCCACACTGCTATACCTCTGTCTCTTGGTAACAAATGGCTTCAAATTATTCACTGCTATACCTCTGTCTCCCGGTGACAAATGACTTCAAATTCCACATTGCTATACCTCTGCGTTTACAGTGATAATGCTCACTCTCTGCCCACGGTGATAGTGCTTTGATATTCAAACTGATATACCCTTTTGCTCTGCTCACGGTAATAAGAATATCTCTGTTTGCGGAATGAAGTGCTGGCTACAGAATGGAGTGATGGAAGTAGTTACAGAAAGAGTAAATGGAGTGAGGTGGAGGAAACGAATTAATGATTGAAAAGACGGCGGAGATTTTTACAACGGAAAAGAGAATCATCATTGAATGATTTGGTTAAGTGACGTGAAGAATTCAAACACTTCAGCCATTTTAACCGCTTAAATGATGTCGGGTATGGAATTTTGAAATGAGAGATTTTAATCCAAAGTTTGTGGAGGGTTTATTGGTCTTGATTAATAAAAATAATTAAAACAACCTTTTCGAACAATTCATAACTAAAACTATGCTAAAATTTATGAAATGCCATTATAATCTAAACTTGTTACCTCTGCCTTTCATTTGATTTTTGTAGTCTTTGTCTTCTTTGTTCTCCTTTGGAAGAGTCTTCATAATCCTTCTTGATTCTTCTTATTCATGGATACACTGGATCATTTTGTTGCAATTCTAATGTCTGCTGATTGGTGCCTTCAGGATTTGTAGCTACAGAATGACTGTCTGGCTGCGGAAAGGCTGATCAGCTGCAGAATGTCTGTTAAGTTGCAGAATGTACCTGTAAAGTATTTTAATCATGGAATGGAGTGTTTTTGGGGATATAAGTGAAATTTTATGTGGTATGAATGAAGATGGATGATGAGACATGATATGTATGAAGTGGATGATGAAATGGAATGGATTCAGTTTATGAAATGGAGTGGAAGAACATAAGAACTGCTCTGCATTCTATGACATGTTTTATTTATTTACAGCAAGACATCAAACTTTTAAATTTTTACATGGAAATGAGATGAATGGAGTATGGAATGAGATGAATGAAATATGGAATGAAGTAGAGTATGAATGAATGAATTAAATGGAGTATGGATGGATAAGTGAATGGAATGAAATGAAATGAGATGGATCATAAGCACTATGGATCTGAACTTATGATTTTGTAACAGCTGCTTGCAAAAACAAAATGGAAAAGTTAGAGTGTCAGAGAGACTCTGATTTTCACCCTATCTTTTCTGTATAAACATGCCAATCATTGATTGGTTTTCATGTTTATACCTTTATTTATTTATTTTTATTTTTATTTTCAAAGAGAAATGCTTCAGAAAATTTAATCAAGTTGATGAAGAAGAGAGATTCTTCTTCATTAACTTCACATCACTGCTTTCTTGGAACTTCTTGACAAATTCTTCTCTTGAGAGTGGTTTGTGATATAGCTTCAATATATGACCATTCACAAGAAAAGTGACCTCTTCTTCATCTATAGTTCTGATTTTTACTGCCCCATTATCAAAAATTTCAACAATTTCATATGGCCCAAGCCAATGTGTCTAAAATTTACCTTGAAAATCCTTGAATTTTGAATCAAACAAGAGAGCCCAGTCACCTTCTTTGAATTTCTTCTCTTTGATGTACTTGTCATGCCATCTAGTCCTTTGCTGTTGGACTAGACTTGTTTTCTGAACTACATCTTGTCTGATCTCATCCAATTCATTAATCTGCTCCAGTCTATGCTTTTGTGCCTCCGTTAAATCAAGTCCTAGTTGAACTGCCATTTTGAAAGTTTGAATCTGGAACTCTATGGGAAACAAAACTTGCTTTCCATAAACAAGTTCATAAGGAGTATGGCCTGTTGTGTTTCTCCATGTAGTTCTATAGGCCCACAAGGTTTCAGGAAGCCTATCTACCCAATCTCTTCTATGTAAATGAACAGTCTTTGTTAGGATTCCTTCAATGACCTTATTAGTAGATTCCACTTGACCATTTGCTTGTGGATGATAGGGAGTAGTTTTTCTATGCCTGATTTTGTACCTCTCCATCATTTTCTCCACTAGCCTTGATGTAAATTGAGCTCCTTGATCTGTAACAATTTCCCTTGGGACACCAAAACGAGTAAAAATATCCTCAAAAAGAAAAGTAACTACAGATGCTTCATTAGCAACAAGTAATGGCTTAGCTTCTACCCACTTAGTAACATAATCAGTGCAAACTAATATATATTTCTTTTTTCTTGATGGAGGACTAATAGGTCCTACAAAATCCAAAGCCCATTTTTCAAAAGGTTCAATATGTACCTGAGGTTGTAATGGCATCTCACCTGAAGGAGAAGGTTTCCCTACCCTTTGGCAACTGTCACACCTTTTGACATACTCTTTAGCATCTTTAAACAAGGATGGCCAATAATATCCTAAATTAAGGATATTATAGGCTGTCCTCTTATCTGCAAAGTGTCCGCCGCAAGGTTCATCATGACATGCCTTGAGAATCTCAGGCATCTCATCTTCACGAACACACCTTCTAATGATCAAATCTGGACCTGTCTTGTACAACTCATTAGCAACCCATGAATATTTTGCACTATCATTAATGATTTTTATTTTATCCCTTGCATTCATTATTGAAGGAAATTTTCCTGAAACTAAATAATTAGCAATATCAGCAAACCATGGAGTTTGAGTAGAAATTGCAAAAAGATATTCATCGGGAAATTGATCTTCAACCGGAGTGTCATCTTTGATATTTTGGAGTCTAGATAGGAAATCAGCTACTATTTTTTGTTTTCCAGGCCTATCTAGAATGGTGATGTTGAATTCTTGTAAGAGCAATAACCATCTTATAACTCTGCCATTAGTGATTGATTTGTTCATTAAGTATCTAATTGCAGAATGATCAGTGTGAACAAAAGTTTCATAGCCTGTTATATAGTGTCTAAATTTGTTTATGGCATGAACAACAGCTAAAAACTCTTTTTCAGTTATAGTATAGTTTAGCTCTGCAAGAGTCAAATTTTTACTGGTATAATAGATGACATATGGAATCAAGTCTTTCTGCCCTAATACTGCTCCTAGAGCTGTATCGGAGGCATCTGTGGAGATATGAAAAGGTAACTTCTAGTTAGGTCCCCTTAATATAGGTGCTTCAAAAATTTTGGTTTTCAGGGTTTCAAAAGCTAACTGGCAATCAGAAGTCCATTTGAATTCACAATCTTTGGTGAGTAATTTGAAGAGTGGAGATGCTATTTTGGTGAAGTTTTCTATAAATCTCCGATAATATCCCGTAAATCCTAGAAAACTCCTAACATCTCTTTGACAACTTGGAATAGATAGGTTAGAGATGACTTCAACCTTTGACTCATCAACTCTAATCCCATCCCCTGAAATGTGATGCCCTAAAACAATACCTTCAGTAAACATCATAAAACATTTTTCATGAATAAGTGAAAGATTTGCTTCTTGACATCTTTTTAAAACTTTTCCAAGTTGTCTAAAGCTTCTTCAAATGAGTTTCCATAAACTGTGAAATCATCCATGTACACCTCTACACAATCATGTATTAGATCTGAGAAAATTCCTAATACTGCCCTTTGGAATGTTGCAGGTGCATTGCATAATCCAAATGGCAATACTCGGTAAGCATAGGTACCCCAAGGATAGGTAAATGTGGTTTTGTCTTGATCTTCAAGTTCTACTTGGATTTGATTGTAACCACTAAACCCATCTAGGAATGAAAAGTACTTTTTGCCAGCTAATGTATCTAATACTTGATCTATGAAAGGTAAGGGAAAATGGTCTTTAAGAGTAGCTTTATTTAGTTCTCGGTAGTAAACACATACCCTCCATTTTCCATTTTTCTTTGGCAAAATTACCAAAGGAGAAACCCACTGACTATCTGAAATAGGATAGATGAAATTGACATTTAACAATTTTTGCAATTCTTCTTTAACAATTTCCCTAAGATTTGGATTCATCCGTCTTTGAGGTTGTCTGATTGGTTTGCAATTTTCCTCTATATAGATGTGATGAGTGCAAGTATTGGGGCTTATCCCTTTCATGTCAGTGTATTCCCATTCATATGTAGAAGAATGTCTCTGTAATACTTTGACTAACTCTTCTTGTTGAGATTTTTCTAGGTTCTTGTTTATGTTCAAAGTTTTGTCTGGAAAAATCTCACTTGTAGAGCTGCCAAATTTGTCCATAGAATGAAGAGACATCTGCCTTGATGACAAAAACTCAATATTGGATCCCTCTTGAAATGATTCATGTTTATGTTCTGGAGAGGATTCAAAGTTTTCTAGAGTATTCAGAATTTGATTATCTTCACTAATTTCGGAAATTGTGAAGAGAGGTTGTAAATGTTCCTCATCCTCTATCCATTGAGTGTCATCTAGATCTGTAATTGTCCTAGATGGAGGATATAAAGTGAATTTCTTTGTTTAACTACCATCAGAGATATACATATCACCGAATCTACAACTAATAAAAGCATCAGATGTAGCCAACCAAGGTCTTCCTAATATAACAGGATGGCCTCCTAGATTATTCTTAGGAGTTAGGATCATGAAATCCACAGGGTACTCCCAAGAATCTAGGGACACTGGAATGTCTTCTATTACCCCATCTGGTTTGATCACAGATCTGTCTGCTAATTGTAATAGTGTGGGTGTAAAGAGAAGATTAGGAAGTTTCATTTTGTCCATGATTTGTCTACTCATGATATTGATTGCTGCTCCTAAGTCAATGAGTGTGTTCTGGATTTCAATTCCATTGATGTGAATTTTGACAACTGGATTTCCTGGGTCAAGATACTTTGGAATAGAAATCTTTCCCTTCATAATGTCTGCTATTTGTCCTACCAGTTGAATTTTCTTTCTTTCTCTTATTATTTTTCTTGTTGTCTTCATACTCAACTCCTTTATTGTTTTGGCTAAAATTGGGATTTCCTTGATGGCTTGCAATAATGGAATTTTAATGCAAACATTTCTCAATTCATCTAAGAAATCATAATTAGGCACCATGATTTGTTTTTCTACACCTCTATCAATTTGTAATATTTCCGGAAAGGGAGGTATAGAAGTAGATGTGGATGGTTGCTCTAATACAGGAGTTGGATTTATTGGATCTTTTTGTTTTAGTTTTTCAGTGTTTGGGTCTTGAAAGGTTGTGTCTTCCTCAAGACTTTTATTCACCCGTAGAGATTCGTCCTCAGAGTTATCTTGTTCTTTTATGATCACAGAAGGCTTCCTCTTTTCAAGTATTCTTCCAGACCTAAGTTGAACTTCACTAAGGTCTAGAGGAGTAATTAAATAAGTTGGAAACTGTTTGCCTTCTATCATGTATGTATTCTAAGGGTTCTTATTGTTGGGGTTTGGTATGGGTTGAGCAGGCAATTGATTTGATTTTTGAGGGAATGGTAATGAAAGTGGTTGATTTTGATGTGGTTGGTTCTGATGATGTTGTTGAGGATTTTGTTGAAAATTTTGTTGAATATTTTGAGGAAAATTTTGTTGAGGATTTTGAGGATAAAAATGTGGATATGGTGGATAGGATGGTGGATACTGATAATATGGAGAGTATCTTCCATAGGGACCTTGTGTTCCTTGTGCCCAAGATTGCGATTGATTTTGAAATTGGGGCCAAGGTTGCTGCCAAGAATTCCAAGGTGGAGGTTGATTATACATTTGATCATGGAATCCTTGTGTTTGAGGTCCCTGCCAAGGCCTTCTTGATATAAAATTGAGAGACTCTGTGGAATCTGTAGGAGTTTCCTCCTGAAAGACAACTTTGAGACCAGGAAGAGAAGGACAATTATTGGTCTCATGTTTTTCAGAACAAATGACACAGGTTTCTACAACTTTTACATCCAAAGGACACTCTCTCAAGGCATGTTTCTTTCTACATTTGGGACAAAAGATTGCCAAGGCATCAGATTCAGCCTTTTGCTTGTTTTTTATCTTAAGGGTGTCTATTTGTTCACTAAGACTCCCTAAGATGTCAGATTTAAAATCATCAAGCATGTGTCCTATTTCTGATCTACTTACTGTCCCAGAAGAAGACTTACTTTCCCTTGCAAGAGCAGGATCTCTTGGACCTTTGACAGTTTTAGATTTCCCTCTTGAAAGGTTAATACATAACTCAGATATTTCAGGTAATGTGAGTTGTGATATATCCCCTTTTCCCATCATGTTAAGTATATCCAACCATTCATCCCTAATTGTTTTCAACAAAAGAGCTTTTAAGGTGTCTTGATCTAGGTTTTCCATTTTTTCCCTTTTGATGTTGTAATTAAATCTTTCCAACAAATCTTCTAAGTTTTCATCTTCTTTTTGTAACATCTTGAACACTTCTTCCTTATGATTAACCGGCATACAATAATCCAAATACCTCTCTAGAAATGCTTGTTTCATGTCTTCCCATGTTCTAATAGAACTACTGATTAGACTCATAAACCACTTCAATGCTGCTCCTTTCAAGGTTGAAGGGAATAATTTCAGCTTTTGAGCATCTTGTAAGTAGTCATAAGTTCTACACAACACTTCAAATTCAAATAAGAAGGTTTCAGGATCTTCAGTTTTAAGTCCATAGAAGTTTGGAAGGACAGAGGGTGAAATGTTTTTCATGGTTGTATTGGTTTCTTCATCAATTATAGGGAACCCAAAAGAGCTTCCTATTTCTCTTCTACCTCTTCCTCCATCTGCACCTCTACCTCCTTCTCCTATACCTCCTTCTCCTCTACCTCTACCTCTACCTCCAAATCGTGTGTTTTCTCCATTAAAAACTCCTCCTCCTCCTCCTTCTGCCATGGTTGACTCTCCTGTGGAAGTGGAAAGGTTTGTGTCCCTAAAATGAGTTTTTAGATCTTCTTCTATGGCAGGTTCAGTGGATGAAGTGGAAGGTTTCTCTAATGAAATAGTTGACCTTAGATCTTATAGAAGTCTAGGATCAGGAGAGGATGGAATATGGGTATGAGTTGAAGGTGTACTAGCTCTGGATCTAGATGAAACAAGTGGTGTTCTAGAAATCAAACTTCTGCCTCTGCTGCTAATGAATACTCCCCTTGAATCTCTCTTCCTACGCATATAATTTTTTTTGGATACTAAGAAACAAAGGTTACCTAGTTTTCACTTCCTCGGCAACGGCGCCAAAATGTTTGGTCTCAATCTAGTCTCCTAAATTGAGCTCATTTAATTGTCAAGCAGGGTTGGTAAACTGCTGAAGTGAAGTGTACTGTATGTACCTAGGTGCTTGTTTCTTAATGCGTTGTGTGTAGTGTTTTGTGATTTTTTTGGTCTTTTATGATGATTTATGATGTTTTTGATCTTTTGTTGTTTTATGTTCACAAGGAAAATGACTAGAAAGCTAATGGAAAGACGCTAATGATTAAGAAAAACAGAGTGAAGCCTAATTGGTTGATGACAAATGACAAATGCAATTGCAGATATTGAAACAGAATCAAATCCAAACTATGAATAAGCAAAAACAAAGCTTGATAATGACTTTTAAGCAAATGATTCAAAGCATAAACTCAATTTGTCAAATTCTTTCATCAAAGGTGTTTGAGAGAGAGAGCTTGAGACATGGTCAACTAAGTATGAAAATCCTCCTAACTAAAAAGTTAAACAACTAACTTATAATGATGCAACATTTTATCCTTGATTAGAGATTTGTTGAAGCATAATTGGAGTAAAACATTGATATCATCATAAGATCTTCTACTCTAAGTCTAGTTCCTAACTCTATTCTGCAACTCAGTTTTATAGCACTATACTTCACTCAAAGGTTATAGATTTTTGAAATAGTCTTTTGAGGAAATGTGTGTTTGTGAGATGATAAGGAAATTGCAGAAGTACTTCAGGCCTTAAAATGATATTGTCTTCTGTTCATATGGTTATGAATCAATTATAGATTTTAGAACAAGAAGAGGTTTGTAAATAATGAAGGCTGTTTTGTTAAGTTTAACAACTGAAGTAATCTAATATGCAGTGAATGACAACTGAATGTGGAGTGCAAATGCAATGAGTTAAGCTAAAACCGAACTTAAGATGTCACTAATCTAAAACAGTACTGCTGAACTACCAAGTCATTATCAAACTTAAAACAAAATAACTGAGCATGAATTAAGTGCAATTAAACTCCGGAGTATCCTAACTAGGCTATCATGCATTATTCTATGGAATTATACAGTCTGTTTGTCCATCATGATTGGTATTTTGGAAGAGTTTCTTAGAACAATCCTAACTATACAATTCAGTGCAAATGCAAACATAAAGACTGAAAGCAATGAAAAACTAAGATATCATAGCTATCTCCTACCCATCATTATGATATTTTGGAAGAGATTTTTAAGAGCAAGAATAGCTATGGTACTTAGTGCAAACACACAACTGAAACGTTCAAGATCACAATCATGCTTAAGACATTATAAGGATTTTTTGGAAGAGTACTTAGCATAAGTATAACTGTGATGGTGAACAAAAGAGATTGCAATTAAATCCTACAATACTATAGCCATTTCCCATTCATGATCATAATCTTTTGGAAGAGCTTCTTCTTTTGGAAGAGTTTTTAGAACGAGTATAACTATAGTGGCTAATGAAAACAACTACAAATTCAACTTCAAAAATGTAAAGGCAGCTAGAATACTTATCTAAATTACGCAAATAAATCCGTGCAGGAGGCAGGGGCCCTCTACCACCAAAAGGAATCTAACTCCAAATCAAATCAACGCTTTCAAAACAACACTGTCTACTTCATTAAAAGAGAAATAAATTGAACAGAGCACTCTGCGTCTTCAGAAATGTAGCACAGAATCTAGGAAAAATCTAGAACAAAATCTAGCCTAGCTCTCGGTTTCCCAAGTGTTTATATAACAAATGTACATAACAAGACTTGCAACAATTCCAGGATCATTGTCTTTCCTTATCGAAATCACATTAGGACTCTTGAAGTGGCTGCGTAAAAAGGAAAAGGACATCCGGACTAAGACAGTCCTATTAGAAGTCTGCCTTCTTAAATGTGTTCCCACGTACAAAAACCATATCCAGAATTCGTTTCTTCCTTCATGGTGAGCAACGAACAATGTAGACATGACGTGGAATATACCCATATGCGGTTTTTCTTGAGAGGCCACCTGGAACATACCCAAACGTGAAGACAGCTGCAGAATCGCCGGTTAGCTACGGAATGTCTGCATTCTGCAGCTAGTTTCGGTCAAAATGCATTACAATGACAAAAATCATAAAACTTAGCAAGTCAGTCATGTTAATCATTCTAAAAGTAATTTTAACTAAATTCATTGATCAATTGGGTCTGGAATAGCAATGGACAAAGGAAAATGAGGTAAAGTAGAATGAAAGAAAGCACAATCTTGAGGCTCAACATACCCCCACTGCTGACTTCTTGCATGTCCTCATGCAACTTATTCCATAAACTCAGAGGCTTCTGCAAGAACATCTAATCCTCTCCTTCTTCTTTGCCTGGAAGCTAAAGATCTTCTGGGTTTTCTGATGACAAGTTTGAACCTTAAGTTGGTAAGTGCCCTGATTAGCTTCTTGTTCCTCTTTTTCAACTTTTCACTAGCCTTTTCCACTTTGTCTATATGCAGAGATAAGGTTGAGTTCATATCGGTTTTGAGCTTGACTTGTTCCTTCAGAATTTCATTCTCATTTTTGATGTGTCTATTAAGTATTTCCAGCTCATACCTATCCCTTCTTAACACATCTATTTCGGACAGTGGAGGACTAGGGGTTCTCTCTCTACTCTCTGAAGCTTTCCTTTCCAAAGTTTCAACATAGTCATAAACTTATTGCTGACCAGGGTCAATTTCAGGGGTTCCTTCATTAAAATCCTCTTCAACATCTTCTTCAATAGATGTTTCCTCATCTTCTATATTTATCACCCCTGTTTGTTTGATTTGAGTTTTCCTTAGTTTCCCCTTTAGTCTATGGCTTCTTCTTGGCTGAGAAGATCCCTCTCCTTTCTCTGTGGCATATTTCCTGATTACCTTCTCTTTCTTAAGTTGTCTCTTGATTTGAGTCAACTTCTCTGAGATGATTTCCTCACTACTTTCTTGGACTGTTTTCTCAATTTCAATTTTTGAAGCCCTCCATTTTCTGCTTCTCCTTGTAGGCTATTGTTCAGGTGAGGGCTCTTTTGGCTCTTCAAAATGATTTATTATCAAGAAATTGTCCCAAGTATCATTTGTTTTGGCTAAATGGTGTTCAATCAAAATTTTAACCAAGCCATGATGATATAGAGTTGTCTCTAAAAATTGAACCCTTCTTTGCACACAGGAAGCCATCTTTTTCAAAATTTGAAGCAAGAAATAGGGTAGGTTTAAGTCTTCCCCCAGAAAATGCATTATCAGTCTAATGTGGTAAACATAAAATATGCCATATCTACCCTCACATGTAATAAATTTTTGCAGAATAAGTAGTATGTTTCTCCATTTATTTTTCAATGCAGAACTTGGAATTCCTTTCTTAAACACAGTGACATCCATACCTGGTGATTTTAGAATTTTCTTCTAGGATTCATGATGGAATTCTCTATTTTTGAACCATCTCTCTCCATTTCTAAGCAACCTTGTAGCTTCTGCAATGAAAACTTCAGTGACAGTGAATTTGACATCCCCCACTTCAACTTCAGCTCCTTGAAATGATCTTGCAAATGTTTTAGTGACTTCTTTGTGGAAGCCATTAAACTTCTCAAGAAATTGTAGCCATCCTATCTGTTGCAACATTTCTTTGCACTGAGGGAAGCCTTCTAGGTATTTTGTACCCACTGGTTCAGTTCTTACAATGAAACCCATAATTGCTTCTTCAATGTTCAGATTAATATTCTTTCTACTCACGGAAACAATAAATTTCACCTTCTAATTGATATGCTTCAGGTTCTTAATGAAAATGGCTTCAAACTTCGGAATGATATACCTCTGGTTGACAGTGACAACAGCTTCAAAACTTCGGACTGATATGCCTCTGGTTGACAGTGACAACAGCTTCAAACTTCGAGCTGATATGCCTCTGGTTGACAATGAAACTTTGGATTGATATGCCTCTGTCTCTTGGTGGAAAATGGCTTCAAATTCCCACACTGCTATACCTCTGTCTCTCGGTGGAAAATGGCTTCAAATTCCCACACTGCTATACCTCTGTCTCTTGGTAACAAATGGCTTCAAATTATTCACTGCTATACCTCTATCTCCTGGTGAAAAATGACTTCAAATTCCACATTGCTATACCTCTGCGTTTACAGTGATAATGCTCACTCTCTGCCCACGGTGATAGTGCTTTGATATTCTAACTGATATACCCTTTTGCTCTGCTCACGGTAATAAGAATATCTCTGTTTGCGGAATGAAGTGCTGGCTACAGAATGGAGTGATGGAAGTAGTTACGGAATGAGTAAATGGAGTGAGGTGGAGGAAACGAATTAATGATTGAAAATACGGCGGCGATTTTTACAACGGAAAAGAGAATCATCATTGAATGATTTGGTTAAGTGACGTGAAGAATTCAAACACTTCAACCATTTTAACAGCTTAAATGATGTCGGGTATGGAATTTTGAAATGATAGATTTTAATCCAAAGTTTGTGGAGGGTTTATTGGTCTTGATCAATAAAAATAATTAAAACAACCTTTTTGAACAATTCATAACTAAAACTATGCTAAACTTTATGAAATGCCATTATAATCTAAACTTGTTACCTCTTCCTTTCATTTGATTTTTGTAGTCTTTGTCTTCTTTGTTCTCCTTTGGAAGAGTCTTCATAATCCTTCTTGATTTTTCTTATTCATGGATACACTCGATCATTTTGTTGCAATTCTAATGTCTGCTGACTAATGCCTTCAGAATTTGTAGCTGCGGAATGACTGTCTGGCTGCAGAAAGGCTGATCAGCTGCAGAATGTCTGTTAAGCTGCAGAATGTACCTGTAGAGCATTTTAATCATGGAATGGAGTGGTTTTGGAATATAAGTGAGATGTTATATGGCATGAATGAAGATGGATGATGAGACATGATATGTATGAAGTGGATGATGAAATGGAATGGATTCAGTTTATGAAATGGAGTGGAAGAACATAAGAACTGCTCTGCATTCTATGACATGTTTTATTTATTTACAGCAAGACATCAAACTTTTAAATTTTTACATGGAAATGAGATGAATGGAGTATGGAATGAGATGAATGAAATATGGAATGAGGTAGAGTATGAATGAATGAATGAAATGGAGTATGGATGGATAAGTGAATGGAATGAAATGAAATGAGATGGATCATAAGCACTATGGATCTGAACTTATGATTTTGTAACAACTGCTTGCAAAAACAAAATGGAAAAGTTAGAGTGTCAGAGAGACTCTGATTTTCACCCTATCTTTTCTGTATAAACATGCCAATCATTGATTGGTTTTCATGTTTATACCTTTATTTATTTATTTATTCATTTTCAAAGAGAAATGCTTCAGAAAATTTAATCAAGTTGATGAAGAAGAGAGATTCTTCTTCATTAACTTCACATCACTTCTTTCTTGGAACTTCTTGACAAATTCTTCTCTTGAGAGTGATTTGTGATATAGCTTCAATCTATGAACATTAACAAGAAAAGTGACCTCTTCTTCATCTATAGTTCTGATTTATACTGCCCCATTATCAAAAATTTCAACAATTTCATATGGCCCAAGCCAATGTGTCTGAAATTTACCTTGAAAATCCTTGAATTTTGAATCAAACAAGAGAGCCCAGTCACCTTCTTTGAATTTATTCTCTTTGATGTAATTGTCATGCCATCTAGCCCTTTGCTGTTGAACTAGACTTGTTTTCTGAACTACATCTTGTCTGATCTCATCCAATTCATTGTTCTGCTCCAGTCTATGCTTTTGTGCCTCCGTTAAATCAAGTCCTAGCTGAACTGCCATTTTGAAAGTTTGAATCTGGAACTCTATGGGAAACAAAACTTGCTTTCCATAAACAAGCTCATAAGGAGTATGGCCTGTTGTGTTTCTCCATGCAGTTCTATAGGCCCACAAGGCTTCAGGAAGCCTATCTACCCAATCTCTTCTATGTAAATGAACAGTCTTTGTTAGGATTCCTTCAATGACCTTATTAGTAGATTCCACTTGACCATTTTCTTGTGGATGATAGGGAGTAGATTTTCTATGCCTGATTTTGTACCTCTCCATCATTTTCTCCACTAGCCTTGATGTAAATTGAGCTCCTTGATCTGTAAAAATTTCCCTTGGGACACCAAAACGAGTAAAAATATCCTCAAAAAGAAAAGTAACTACAGATGCTTCATTATCAACAAGTAATGGTTTAGCTTCTACCCACTTAGTAACATAATCAGTGCAAACTAATATATATTTCTTTTGTCTTGATGGAGGACTAATAGGTCCTACAAAATCTAAGGCCCATTTTTCAAAAGGTTCAATGTGTACCTGAGGTTGTAATGGCATCTCACCCGAAGGAGAAGGTTTCCCTACCCTTTGGCAACTGTCACACCTTTTGACATACTCCTTAGCATCTTTAAACAAGGATGGCCAATAATATCCTAAATTAAGGATCTTATAGGTTGTCCGCTTATCAGCAAAGTGTCCACCACAAGGTTCATCATGACATGCTTTGAGAATCTCAGGCATCTCATCTTCACGAACACATCTCCTAATGATCAAATCTGGACTTGTCTTGTACAACTCATTAGCAACCCATGAATATTTTGCACTGTCATAAATGATTTTTCTTTTATCTCTTGCATTCATTATTGAAGGAAATTTTCCTGAAACTAAATAATTAGCAATATCAGCAAACCATGGAGTTTGAGTAGAAATTGCAAAAAGATATTCATCAGGAAATTGATCTTCAACTGGAGTGTCATCTTTGACATTTTGGAGTCTAGATAGGAAATCAGCTACTGTGTTTTGTTTTCCAGGCCTATCTAGAATGGTAATGTTGAATTCTTGTAAGAGCAATAACCATCTTATAACTCTGCCATTAGTGATTGATTTGTTCATTAAGTATCTAATTGCAGAATGATCAGTGTGAACAAAATTTTCATAGCCTGTTATATAGTGTCTAAATTTGTTTATGGCATGAACAACAGCTAAAAACTCTTTTTCAGTTACAGTATAGTTTAACTCTGCAGGAGTCAAATTTTTACTGGTATAATAGATGGCATATGGAATCAAGTCATTCTGCCCTAATACTGCTCCTAGAGCTGTATCGGAGGCATCTGTGGAGATATGAAAAGGTAACTTCCATTTAGGTCCCCTTAATATAGGTGCTTCAGAAATTTTGGTTTTCAGGGTTTCAAAAGCTAACTGGCAATCAAAAGTCCATTTGAATTCACAATCTTTGGTGAGTAATTTGAAGAGTGGAGATGCTATTTTGGTGAAGTTTTCTATAAATCTCCGATAATATCCTGTAAATCCTAGAAAACTTCTAACATCTCTTTGACAACTTGGAATGGATAGGTTAGAGATGACTTCAACCTTTGACTCATCAACTCTAATCCCATCCCCTGCAATGTGGTGCCCTAAAACAATACCTTCAGTAAACATCATAAAACATTTTTCATGACTAAGTGAAAGGTTTGCTTCTTGACATCTTTTTAAAACTTTTTCCAAGTTGTCTAAAGCTTCCTCAAATGAGTTTCCATAAACTGTGAAATCATCCATGTACACCTCTACACAATCATGTATTAGATCTGAAAAAATTCCTAATACTGCCCTTTGGAATGTTGCAGGTGCATTGCATAATCCAAATGGAAATACTCGGTAAGCATAGGTACCCCAAGGACAAGTAAATGTGGTTTTGTCTTGATCTTCAAGTGCTACTTGGATTTGATTGTAACCACTAAACCCATCTAAGAATGAGAAGTACTTTTTGCCAGCTAATGTATCTAACACTTGATCTATGAAAGGTAAGGTAAAATGGTCTTTAAGAGTAGCTTTGTTTAGTTCTCGGTAGTCAACACATACCCTCCATTTTCCATTTTTATTTGGCACAATAACCAAAGGAAAAACCCACTGACTATCCGAAATAGGATAGATGAAATTGACATTTAACATTTTTTGCAATTCTTCTTTAACAATTTCCTTAAGATTTGGATTCATCCGTCTTTGAGGTTGTCTGATTGGTTTGCAATTATCCTCTATATAGATGTGATGAGTGCAAGTCTTGGGGCTTATCCCTTTCATGTCAGTGTATTCCCATGCATATGCAGAAGAATGTCTCTGTAATACTTTGACTAACTCTTCTTGTTGAGATTTTTCTAGGTTCTTGTTTATGTTCAAAGTTTTGCCTGGGAAGATCTCACTTGTAGAGCTACCAAATTTGTCGATAGAATGAAGAGACATCTGCCTTGATGAAAAAAACTCAATATTGGATCCCTCTTGAAATGATTCATGTTTATGTTCTGGAGAGGATTCAAATTTTTCTAGAGTATTCAGAATTTGATTATCTTCACTAATTTCGGAAATTGTGAAGAGAGGTTGTAAATCTTCCTCATCCTCTATCCATTGAGTGTCATCTAGATCTGTAATTGTCCTAGCTGGAGGATATAAAGTGAATTTCTTTGTTGAACTACCATCAGAGATATACATATCACCGGATCTACAACTAATAAAATCATCAGCTGTAGCCAACCAAGGTCTTCCTAATATAACAGGATGGCCTCCTAGATTATTCTTAGGAGTTAGGATCATGAAATCCATAGGGTACTCCCAAGAATCTAGGGACACTGGAATGTCTTTTATTACCCCATCTGGTTTGATCACAGATCTGTCTGCTAATTGTAATAGTGTGGGTGTAAAGAGAAGATTAGGAAGTTTCAGTTTGTCCATGATTTGTCTACTCATGATATTTATTGCTGCTCCTAAATCAATGAGTGTGTTTTGAATTTCAATTCCATTGATGTGAATTTTGACAATTGGATTTCCTGGGTCAAGATACTTTGGAATAGCAATCTTGCCCATCATAATGTCTGCTATTTGTCCTACCAGTTGAATTTTCTTTGTTTCTCTTATTCTTTTTCTTGTTGTCTTCATACTCAACTCCTTTATTGTTTTCGCTAAAATTGGAATTTCCTTGATGGCTTGTAATAATGGAATTTTAATGCAAACATTTCTCAGCTCATCTAGGAAATCATAATTAGGCACCATGATTTTTTTTTCTACACCTCTATCAATTTGTAATATTTCCGGAAAGGGAGGTATAGAAGTAGATGTGGATGGTTGCTCTAATACAGGAGTTGGATTTATTGGATCTTTTTGTTTTAGTTTTTCAGTGTTTGGGTCTTGAAAGGATGTGTCTTCCTCAATACTTTTATTCACCCGTAGAGAGTCTTCCTCAGAGTTATCTTGTTCTTGTATGATCACAGAAGGCTTCCTCTTTTCAAGTATTCTTCCAGACCTAAGTTGAACTTCACTAAGGTCTAGAGGAGTAATTAAATAAGTTGGAAACTGTTGGCCTTCTATCATGTATGTGTTCTGAGGATTTTTATTATTGGGGTTTGGTATGGGTTGAGCAGGCAATTGATTTGATTTTTGAGGGAATGGTAATGAAAGTGGTTTATTTTGATGTGGTTGGTTCTGATGATGTTGTTGAGGATTTTGTTGAAAATTTTGTTGAAGATTTTGAGGAAAATTTTGTTGAGGATTTTGAGGATAAAAATGTGGATATGGTGGATAGGATGGTGGATACTGATAGTATGGAGAGTATCTTCCATAGGGACTTTGTGTTCCTTGTGCCCAAGATTGAGATTGATTTTGAAATTGGGGTCAAGGTTGCTGCCAAGAATTCCAAGGTGGAGGTTGATTATACATTTGATCATGGAATCCTTGTGTCTGAGGTCCCTGCCAAGGTCTTCTAGATACAAAGTTAAGAGATTCTGTGGAGTCTGTAGGAATTTCTTCCTGAAAGACAGCTTTGAGACCAGGAAGAGAAGGACAATTCTTGGTCTCATGTTTTTCAGAACAAATGACACGGGTCTCTACAACTTTTACATCTAAAGGACACTCTCTTAAGGCATGTTTCTTTCTACATTTGGGACAAAAGATTGCCAAGGCATCGGATTTAGCCTTTTGCTTGTTTTGTATCTTAAGGGTGTCTATTTGTTCACTAAGACTCCTTAAGATATCAGATTTAAAGTCATCAAGCATGTGTCCTATTTCTGATCTACTTACTGTCCCAGAAGCAGATTTACTTGCCCTTGCAAGAGCGGGATCTCTTGGACCTTTGACAGTTTTAGATTTCCCTCTGGAAAGGTTGATACATAACTCATATATTTCAGGTAATGTAAGTTGTGATATATCCCCTTTTCCCATCATGTTAAGGATATCCAACCATTCATCCCTAATTGTTTTCAACAAAAGAGCTTTTAAGGTGTCTTGATCCAGGTTTTCCATTTTTTCTCTTTTGATGTTGTAATGAAATCTCTCCAACAAATCTTCCAAGTTTTCATCTTCTTTTTGTAACATCTTAAACACTTCTTCCTTATGATTGACCGGCATACAATAATCCAAATACCTTTCTAGAAATGCTTGTTTCATGTCTTCCCATGTCCTAATAGAACTGTTGATCAAACTCATAAACCACTTCAATGCTGCTCCTTTCAAGGTTGAAGGGAATAATTTCAGTTTTTGAGCATCTTGTAAGTAGTCATAAGTTCTACACAGAACTTCAAATTCAAATAGGAAGGTTTCAGGATCTTCAGTTTTAATTCCATAGAAGTTTGGAAGGACAGAGGGTGAAATTTTTTTCATGGTTGTATTGGTTTCTTCATCAATTATAGGGAACCCAAAAGAGCTTCCTATTCTACCTCTTCCTCCATTTGCACCTCTACCTCCTTCTCCTCTACCTCTACCTCTACCTCCAAATAGTGTGTTTTCTCCATTAAAAACTCCTCCTCCTTCTTCTGCCATGGTTGACTCTCCTGTGGAAGTGGAAAGGTTTGTGTCCCTAACAGGAGTTTTTAGATCTTCTTCTATGGCAGGTTCAGTGGATGAAGTGGAAGGTTTCTCTAATGAAATAGTTGACCTTAGATCTTCTAGAAGTCTAGGATCAGGATAGGATGGAATATGGGTATGAGTTGAACGTGTACTAGCTCTGGATCTAGATGAAACAAGTGGTGTTCTAGAAATCAAACTTCTGCCTCTGCTGCTTATGAATCTTCCCCTTAAATCTCTCTCCCTATGCATATAAATGTTTTTGGATACTAAGAAACAAAGGTTACCTAGTTTTCACTTCCCCGGCAATGGCGCCAAAATGTTTGGTCTCAATCTAGTCTCCTAAATTGAGCTCATTTAATTGTCAAGCAGGGTTGGTAAACTGCTAAAGTGAAGTGTACTGTATGTACCTAGGTGCTTGTTTCTTAATGCGTTGTGTGTAGTTTTTTGTGATTTTTTTGGTATTTTATGATGATTTATGATGTTTTTGATCTTTTGGTGTTTTATGTTCACAAGGAAAATGACTAGAAAGCTAATGGAAAGACGCTAATGATTAAGAAAAACAGAGTGAAGCCTAATTGGTTGATGACAAATGAAAAATGCAATTGCAGATATTGAAACAAAATCAAATCCAAACTATGACTAAGAAAAAAAAAGCTTGATAATGACTTTTAAGCAAATGATTCAAAGCATAAACTCAATTTGTCAAATTCTTTCATCAAAGGTGTTTGAGAGAGAGAGCTTGAGACATGGTCAACTAAGTATTCAAATCCTCCTAACTAAATAGTTAAACAACTAACTTATAATGATGCAACATTTTATCCTTGATTAGAGATTTGTTGAAGCATAATTGGAGTAAAACATTGATATCATCATATGATCTTCTACTCTAAGTCTAGTTCCTAACTCTATTCTGCAACTCAGTTTTATAGCACTATACTTCACTCAAAGGTTATAGATTTTTGAAATAGTCTTTTGAGGAAATGTGTGTTTGTGAGATGATAAGGAAATTGCAGAAGTACTTCAGGCCTTAAAATGATATTGTCTTCTGTTCATATGGTTATGAATCAATTATAGATTTTAGAACAAGAAGAGGTTTGTAAATAATGAAGGCTATTTTGTTAAGTTTAACAACTGAAGTAATCTAATATGCAGTGAATGACAAATGAATGTGGAGTGCAAATGCAATGAGTTAAGCTAAAACTGAACTTAAGATGTCACTAATCTAAAACAGTTCTGAACTAACAAGTCATTATCAAACTTAAAACTAAACAACTGAGCATGAGTTAAGTGCAATTAAACTCCGGAGTATCTTAACTAAGCTATCATGCATTATTCTATGGAATCATACAGTCTGTTTGTCCATCATGATTGGTATTTTGGAAGAGTTTCTTAGAACAATCCTAACTGTACAATTCAGTGCAAATGCAAACATAAAGACTGAAAGAAATGAAAAACTAAGATATCATAGCTGTCTCCTACCCACCATTATGATATTTTGGAAGAGATTTTTAAGAGCAAGAATAGCTATGGTACTTAGTGCAAACACACAACTGAAACGTTCAAGATCACAATCATGCTTAAGACATTATAAGGATTTTTTGGAAGAGTTTCTTCTTTTGGAAGAGTGCTTAGCATAAGTATAACTGTGATGGTGAACAAAAGATATTACAATTAAATCCTACAATACTATAGCCATTTCCCATTCATGATCATAATATTTTGGAAGAGCTTCTTCTTTTGGAAGAGTTTTTAGAACGAGTATAACTATAGTAGCTAATGAAAACAACTACGAATTCAACTTCAAAAACGTAAAGGCAGCTAAGATACTTATCTAAATTACGCAAATAAATCCGTACAGGGGGCAGGGGCCCTCTACCACCAGACGGAATCTAACTCCAAATCAAATCAACGCTTTCAAAACAATACTGTCTGCTTCATTAAAGGTGAAATAACTTGAACAGAGCACTCTGCGTCTTCAGAAATGTAGCACAGAATCTAAGCAAAATCTAGAACAAAATCTAGCCTAGCTCTCGGTTTCCCAAGTGTTTATATAACAAATGTACATAACAAGACTTGCAACAATTCCAGGATCATTGTCTTTGCTTATCGAAATCACATTAGGACTCTTGAAGTGGCTGCGTAAAAAGGAAAAAGACATCTGGACTAAGACAGTCCTATTAGAAGTCTGCCTTCTTAAATGTGTTCCCACGTACCAAAACCATACCCAGAATTTGTTTCTTCCTTCATGGTGAGCAACGAACAATGTAGACATGACGTGGAATATACCCATATGCGGTTTTTCTTGAGAGGCCACCTGGAACATACCCAAACGTGAAGACAACTGCAGAATCACCAGTTAGCTACAGAATGTCTGCATTCTGCAGCTAGTTCCGGTCAAAATGCATTACAATGACAAAAATCATAAAACTTAGCAAGTCAGTCATGTTAATCATTCTAAAAGTAATTTTAACTAAATTCATTGATCAATTGGGTTTGGAATAGCAATGGAAAAAGGAAAATGAGGTAAAGTAGAATGAAAGAAAGCACAATCTTGAGGCTCAACAGGCGGTGCGATGAATACCGCGTGGTATGGGAAAACGACGCATGGATGGGGGGTCGACAGGAAAAGCACGCTCCGCACCATCCGATCTGCGAAGCAGATTGATGGTGTAGATTGCTCCACAACTTATACGGGCGGAAAACCTTTGAAAATAATTTAAAACCCAAAAAACGATTTTACAAAGGTTTTTAATGTTTTGGCGGAGAAATTTTAATTTGAAAGGATAAGCGCCCGACGGTTTTAGCAGTTGGTTCTGGCACTCGGGCTTGTGGACAGAAAAGGGTTAGGGACTTAACCTGAGGGGCTTAAGTCCAGAACATAGAAAATGCAGATTTTCTATGGTTTTTCAATGTTTTTTCAAGCGAGATGAAGGTTCCGATAAGGTTAAAAAGTGGGTTTTTAACCTTGTAAAATGAATTTTGCTGAGGGGAAAAAGAAGAAATGTAAAGATGAGGGATTTTCATGGGGAATGGAGGGACAGAAAAAGAGATTAGTTTTTGGAAGAAGGAAGGGGAAAGGGATGTTTGCAGCAGTATTTGGCTTTCGATTTTTGTAGGATTTTAGAGGTTTTTTGGATGCAAAACAGCAGTGTGGGAAACTGGACAGAGGCATGAGGCCTTTAAGAGTCTTCAGGAGCCAACAGTTTTTGATAGGAAAATTTTTTCCTTGAAGGCTCAAAAAAAATTTAGCCACCTTTGGTATAATCAAATTTTACAGGTGGCTAACACCTACCTTTCAGGGTGAAAACATTGATGACCCCTTGCTACATCTCATCAAGTTTCATATACATGTGCGGAAATTTAAAGTTGAATGGCATGAAGACTACCTAATGAAAATGTTCATGGCAACATTAGAAGGAAAAGATAGTGTCTGGTATGAATGGTTAGAACCTAGGAGTTTGCTTTCTTTAAGGGACATGCACCAAGTATTTTACAAGAATTATAAAGAAAAATCTCCATCCTTATCATGGGATTGTTGTGATCAATCTCAGAATATGATTCAATACCTGTTAGATATTGATGAGGATTTGGTTAATATGCATCCTGAAGATCTGTCAAAAGACATTTTAGGATTTCATATGCATCCTAGCTATCACAAGAACATGGATGAATCAGATGAGGAAGAAAAAATTCAAGAGACCATAGACATTCCTCAAGATATTCCGGAAAACTCAGATGCTGATCCATCATCCCTTGTAGTTGAGGCTTTAGATGAAATTATGCCTCAAATCCAGTCTTCAAAGGAAACAGAGAGCTACTGCACTTTTGCACAAAGGAACACAAGACCATCTTCCCCTTTGACAGAAGAATAAATATATCAGATCATCAATAGACAGCCAACCTCTGAAATTTTTTACAGATCAGACATTATTTTCCATTCATCTGATGAGCTTTATTGTACAGAGTTGGAAAGCTCACATGTAAATCAGAGTGAAGAAATATCTGTTGATAATCCAGTATGTCTGGTTGGCAGCATTACTTATATTCATGATTTCCCTATTTTTGATCTATCTGATGATGATGTTCTCCAAATAGAAGATGATCTTGCAGGGTCATCCTTTGTAGATTTATGGGAGGAAAATCAGTTCCCTTTACTTCCAGAGAGTAATGAGCCAATGCAGGCTATTTATGATACTGATGAAGAAATCTTTAAGAGTGCAGAAGAGGGTGAAGGATCTATAGATCTTTGCTTCACTCCATTACAACTCATCAGTAATGGTTTTCACATGATTGGAGGTCAGCGGCCTTTCATCTCAGAAGATGAAGAGGAAAACAAAGAAGAAAATTCTGAGCAGATTGAAATTAAGGGGCTTTCTCTTGAAAAAGAGAAAGCAAAGGAAAATACCCCTGCTCAAGAATACATGGATCTCTTCATAGATCTCAGCACATCAGAGCAGAATATATCAGAGCTCCAAGAGGACAACACTGCCATATATGATGAGTCCTCCAGTTCAGAAAATGAAGAAGATGAGGTAGATTCCATTTCTCAAGAGAGTCTTATTCTTGATCCAGTGGAAGAAGAGGAAATCCTGGTTGAAGCCTGCCTACCAAATATTCATAGCCAAGTATCTTTTCATGATCCTTATGCTCATTTCCTGCAAACATTTGAAAAAGGATCAAAGGTATTTTTGAGCAGCATGTTGCAAACAGAAAGAAGATTTTTCAAATCTACTCTTATTGAACAAAAAGAGTGGGAGTAGCCCTGCCTATCCAACATGCTCAAGGAGTTGAGCAAGAAGGACCAGTCATGGGATCACTTGATGGACTGGTTACATTAGAAGACAATGTTTGTAAGCTAGACTTGTAAATATTTCAGTTAGAGTAGGGTAGGTAGGAAAAGCTAAATAAAGCTCAGATGTGAGCATGTAGTTAGTTGTTTTTAATTTCTGCAAAGTCCAGCAAGTTAGATAGTCTAATCCTGGCTTGATTGTTTTCAATTTCTGTCTTAGAATGTAGAGAAGAAATCTGCTAGACATTTTAATCCTAGCAGATACTAGATTAGGTAGAGAAACATATGAGACCAATAGTCTAATCTGGTCTCACGGAGCAATAAGGGTAGAAGTAGAGTAGGTTTATTTTCTTGTTTGTAAAAAAAAATAAAAATGATGTAAAGGGTCTGCTAGTTCAAATGCACCCTAGAAGAAAAAATGGTAGGATTGTAGCATGGGTAGGTAGATTGTTTGAAAGTTTTTCTGTTGATTTGATGTCTTCAAAATTTGTGGTAGCTGATCCAAGAGAGAAAAGAATGAGTCAAGTACCAAGCATCTGGCCTACACCAAAGATTTATTTTCTGAATTCTTGACTCCTTCAAGAAGAAGCCATCCCCATGTGGAGCCACTGCTAGCCCCCTATAAATTTTTTACAAGTAAACATGGGGCTAAAATGTTTCTGAGCCTTCAAGGAATGCATTTCCTCTGAAAACACATCATCCTTGAAGCCTCCTTGTTCCTTTTTCCCTTTGAAAAAACCCCTCTGCTGATACCCATTATTAAGCTTCTCTGATTACTAAAAATTTTGCTCCAAAAGGCTTTAATTTTCCCCTTGTATCCCTGCAAAATGTCCCATTTCAACCCTTTTTCCCTTTTGTCCAAATTCCCCTTTTTAACCCCCAAATATCCCTCCCTTAATACTTCTAATCTTTCCAAAAATTCCCCTCTAAACCATACACACATCCTTGGTGTGGTTTAATAACCCCTTCTTCCCTCTATCATTACCCCTTTTGGCCTTTAATTTCATTGAAAATGTACTAAAAACCATATTCTCCATGTATATGGGTCTTAGCCCCCTTCGGCTAGCCCCAGAACCATATTCCCCCCCATGTGACCCGGGCGCCGAAACCACCTGCCAGCCCGAAAAGCGCTTATCGCAGAATCCATATCGGGCGCATTTTAAACCGTCGATCTGTATAGATTGGACGGTCGTCACTTTCCCTATAGCGTCCACCGTTCACCCCGTTCACCGCTCAGATCGCATCTCCGCCATCCGTTAACCCGCCAGATCAACGGTCTGTATTTTACCCGCCCCGGTGGTCCCCGCGCACTATTCATAAACCACTGGTTTCCATCGCACTGCCTTTGGAGGTTGGGCAGTATTTTTATTTTCGGAGCGATTTCACTCACTGCCCGACATGTGGCTCTGTCCCTATTTCAAAACTGCCCCCCCATCGCACGTTATCGTTCGGTATTTGACATGGCGCAATATGCATATACACCGTCTGATCTGTGATCGTCCATCCTACAGACCTCGGTCCACGAAGTTGCGCGGGGGTTAAACCGAGGCAGCCGTACCCCTGGCCCACTTTCCATCGCCCTTCGATGCATTTTCAGCCGTCAATCTCCTCCCGAGATCGGACGGTCTAGATTTATTCACACGTCTGCCGTTGACCGGTCCCACTACGTCACCATTCCACGTGTTTCATCACATCTTTCACCCATCCCTGTATATATATTCATTCAAAGGTCAAGTTTTAATTTTTTACATTAAATTTTCCGTCCTCGCCACCCTCCAACTGCATTTTCCCACTGCGCCACCATTCTGCAAGCTACCCACTGCATTTTCCACCGTAATCCTACTTTTCCGCCATCTCACCAGTCTGCATGACCATTCTCGTCATCCGCGTTGCATCCACCACCTCCATACGTGTTTTTATTAATAGGTTTTCGTGTTTTGCAGGGTTACAGGTGGAAAAAAACCGCCATGATTCATATTCACTATTGTGGTGGTACAGTGCGTAGAAGAAGCTGAATTTAGAGCCTGATATTACAAGGAAATGTCCGGGAAGGTGTCTGCGACATAAATTTCATCAAAGGAAAGAATTAAATCTCTGCAAAACCTCTACAGTGCCATTAAAGCACAGATTTCGCAGTTAGAGGAAATCGAGAAAACGACAAAGAGTATCAGTGGAAAAATAGAGCGTTTAAGGCCTGTAATTGCAAATTATAAGCCTTAATCCAATTATTCAAAGGAAAGGTACCAGAATCAAAGACCCCGTGGATCGCTCAGAAGGTCCCATGCACGTAAAATAATACTATCAGGGTTTTCATATCAGCAGTACGTTCTTACATAAAAGGACACAATATCCATATTTCTTTTATTCTATGCCATGTTCTAGGGAGATTTTTCAGCCCTGACAACAGTCCTATGCTACCAGTGCATCAATTATATAGTATGGTAGACCCTAGCATCATCATTCTGCATTTTTTTCAGTACACCAGAGACATACCTAGAGTAAATGGAAGTCTGACGAAGACCACTCCATCATCCAAAGAGTACCAGAGATAAATGCCCAAAATTTAAACTGAATGGAGCCTCGGCCCTCCTGCTGCTTTAGAGTTTTAATGTTGAATTTAAGTTTACATCTAATCCCGTTATTATTTTCTCCTATAAGAATCCTCGAGAACATATTGTAAAGGTTGTTGTTCGGCTCCTGCCGTTGTAGTTAGAGGGATTCAATTTTGACTGTTAGGACAGTTTTGGGAGAAAGTAGCAGAGTAGTTTGTATTGTAGTAGGCTGGGAGGAGAAGTTTGGATTGTAACAGCCATTGAGCTTAGTGTATGTGACTGGTTTTGCATCAATTAATAAAGCAAATTTCACAGGATCCTGGTCTATTACTATGGGTGATGTTTTTCTAACACTGTTTATTACATTTTCATACTGTTTCATTTTCTTCTGGGCTTGCATTAGAAATATGGCATAGGATTTACCCTTGTTAGGTACTCTATGTCTCTGCTCTCCTTCCCTTAAATTTTTTTTGCTATATGTGTTATCTAAGGTTTGATCTCAGTTAATTTAACTAGTGTAGTGGATGTCATTGCCTGCTAGCTGATGTATGAATTAAATGAATCTAGTCTTATATGTTCTTGTTGGGTTTAAGCTGGAAGATTTGGGAACACTGGGGATTAGAGTTAGCCCTGTCCACTAGGATCCTTGTGCGACCAGCTGGCCTTTCTAAGATCTCTTGCTGGTGTCAAAGCATTGAAGGTTCAAAGTCCTTCTCTGATCTATAGACCCTGGCTCTATTAAACTTATCTATGTTTTCCCTATGAGTATGTCCAAGCAGGTCTGGAGTTAAATGACCTCTGACCTGATATATAGACAGAAATTGGGTTGCTTTCCTTCTCTCACTTTCAATCCTTAATGTTCCATCCCACCATCTATCTAAAAATATCATTTAGTGTAGATGAATTTCCCTCTGAAAGCCTGAGCTAGTTGTTGCATGTAATTACCTTTCATCACTCCATAGCCCAATGGATGGCACTTTCTTGACCTATCCTTTTTGTTGAAACATCCTCTTGTTTTGTTCCTCTTCTCCCATTACTTTCTCAGTCTATGATCTCATGAACAACCAGCAACTCACTAACCAAATCATTTAAAACCCCCCTTTGTGCTTCATAGCTAGCCTAACATCTTATTTTGAGCTTCAAATATATATCATTATTTTTTTTATTAGAGAGATCCCTCTCTGGACCCAGGAGGGCTAGATCCTTAGTTCCCAAAGTGGTTTGATGTTGTATTATCTTTTGGTATTGCCAAATATGCAAAAACATAGGAACCCCAACAAATACCAGTGGAGATAGTGGAAGATCAACCGCTGGAAACGAAGTTCACCCCATGGAAGGTGTCTCGAGAACCCAGCACCAAGGAAGTAAATGAAAAAGCATTCAAAAGTTGGTATGGCCTAATGGTCGACATTGTAATGAGTTAACAGAGGATCCCAAGAAACGTATTGGATGGATATAGTGAGCAAGTTTGGTTTGGAGTCACGCACAAGCACACATTCCTCAGACCCACTTGTGTACCAGAAAAAACTTTCTATATGAGGCCTCTGAAGTTCCAAATTGATGAAGCAGCGTTCCACATAGAAGTTTTTTCGTGGCCAGGGGTTGCGATGGAAGTCAGAGATGGGGTGTACACGTACATCTTTGACGGGATGCTACCACACCGGTTTCCAGGAGAAACGACGGAGGAGGCAACAAACAGGGTGTCGAACCTATAGCTCCTCGCGATCATTCAACAACTGAACACGAAGGTACGAAGCTTTAATGAAGTAGTTCAGGTCATATCAAGTAGTGCTACTCCATTTCAAATTTTTTCAGAATTCCAAGTCTCCTAGTCGAACCCACTTCCAATCACAACCTCCATCTCTGCACCCATTCCCAATGTATTGTTCAGTTTTCCAACCCCAGCAACCACACCGTTGTCAAGTAAAAGTAGGTCTGTGAAACCCGTAGCGGCATCGAAGGCTAAGAGGGCCAAGGTGGTAGAATAAAGTTTGGTGGTCGACCTCACAGGAGAGGATGCACCCCGACAATTGAGCACAGGGGTACTGATCCAAGAAGAGCCAATAGTTGAGACAGGGGAAGCAAGCGGGTTGCCACCCCACACCCCCATTAACCCCTTCGATTTCCTAAACATCCACATATCACCACCTCGTCTAGATCCATTACCACCTACCACCTCATTCGTCTCCTCCGAACCCCACAGCTCCGCAACATCCACCTCATTTACCACCGTGTCTGATCCAGTTATCAGAAGAATACTCAAGGGGGACCACAGGACAAAGGTTAACTCAGGTATAGAATTTGTACCCCCAGCCAACCCTACCGTGGTCCCGTAGACTAATTTTACCAACCTCATTACTCAGATAGAGCAAACAGTTGAAGACACAGCTGGGCCACTCCCGGAGCCTACTTTGCTCCATCCACCCAACCAAGAAAATAAATAGGGGAGACCCGACCTAAATATGGTGGACTCTACACCATAGCAAACTCCGCCGCAGTCACCTCAAGACAAGTCAGCAAGATCGATTTCCAGCGGGCAACCAATCTAGGAGCGAAGGCCAGAACAGGGTACCTCCGGTGCTGAAAGCATGGAGATGTGAGGGATAGCTCAGCTGTACCATTTCATCCAAAGGGCAGCACAACAAGCTGAGAAGCTCCACTCAGAACTACAACAAAACTACGAACAATAGCAGCAGCAGATACGCACACTTACTGAACAGCGTGAGCAGCTGACAATGGAAAAGGAGCAACTACATGGACAGCTGGAAATGGTGGCCAGGGTTTTCAGGGAAGTATGGCCCGCAGTGACTGCCCACTATAGTAAAATGTTGGATGATGTGCAAGAAACAAAGGTAGTAGAGTGGGTGATCCACCTCTGATGGCTGATGATTAATATATTCAAGGGTGTTCTTCTGATATGTGATTCTGAATAGGAATGAGTGTTGTTATAGGCTATGCTTAAAATTTTGTTTCTTGTTAGTTTAACAGGTTTTCTGAAGAATGCATGATATGTAATGTTATGTCCTGACTGTCTAGTACCTTGGTTATTCACCTGTTTGGATTTTTTGGGGATGATACCGATCTTCTCCCGATCATAGTAGGGTCGCGGCATGCCTCGGTGTGAGACTCTCTGCCCTTTGAAGCAGAGTGTAAATGCCGGTGTGAATCTAGACTATGGTGGAAAACCTTGTTGGCCCTCAACCCTGAACCCGGGTCTTCTCTGCAAGACCTGTTCTCTCGCCAACAATTTTCTATTTTAGCCTCATCAATTGCTAGTGTCTAATCTTTCATTTCCTCAGCATCTTCCTTGGTTCCTTTACCTTTATCACCTTTAGTAATTTTGTCACTATTTTCACTTATCATTGTGCTCACTGTCATCTTTATTACCTTTCCTTTTTCCTTTTTGTTTTTATTTTCTTCATCCTCAATACTTCTTTTTTCACTTCGAGATTGATCTAGTGATATCATTATTATCATTGTTTTTCTTCAATTGCTCATTATTTCCCTCCTTTGGACTACCACTTTCATCACTCTCCTCCATGTCATTATCATTCTCTTGGTTTTCCTTATTAAACTCTGCCTCTTCCAAGCTACTCTCATCTCCTTGTTCCTCCTTTATCTTTGTCTTTGACTCACTGATTCTTCTGTAGACATGGTGGCTAGTTTAGAGGCAAAGGATTCTTAAACTTTGTTTGAGAGCCTTTAGGTCAAAGGATGGCAATGAGTGATGTAAGGGAAACTTTTTCAACTGAGGGCTAAATGAAAAAAGTCTGGGACAAATTCAGAGTTTTTAGGAGGAGGGTTATGTGCACTAAGTATCTTTAGGCTAAGGCCAACCTCTAATTTGTAAATTTTTCCTTGGAAAGGTTTAAACATTTGATCTTTACTAATATTAGGGTTTGGTCATCTTAAGCCTTAAATTTCCTCCTTGTTCATGAAAATATTGCTTGAAAAGTGAGGAAGAGAGTCAATCAACCTTGTTTTACTGAAGGTGTGGCTTTGGAGGAATTTTTTTTGAGTTTTTAGCCTTTTTGAGCAAATTGAGTGAAAGCCTGGTTGTGTGTAGCGCCTGCCCGACTGCTCGTTCAGGTCAGGTCGGGCCTGTCGAGCCTATCGGAGCGCAGCGCCAGCGTGTAGGTGGGAAGTTGGGAAATTCTGGGCCCGTGCGCAGTTCCTACCCAAGTGCATAGCGCCAAGCACAAGGTGCGTAGCGCAGTGTTAAATAACACTGTGGCTACTCTGCATGTGCGTATCACCGGCCTCGGTGCACAACACCTACAAAATTTTTAAAACTTGCACAAAAAACTTCAAAAACCTTTTCCAATGGTTTGATTCTTTTTTGCAGGGGTAAATTAGGTGTGGAAGAGACTGAGGAGACTTCATTTTCCTCTTTCAAAAACAATTTTGATGCCCAAAAACCCATTTTTATAAGGTTCCTCTTCCTTACTTTTTCTCCCTGTACTTTGTGACTTTATGGCCGTGTAGGTGGCATCTTTGGCATAAAATGTTTCTGTTCTTTGCTAGAAGCCCCTAGAGGTCTTCCTTGTGCTCTTAAAAAACTTCTTTAAGTTTCAACAAGTGCTAAATCATTTTTAACAATGAAAACCTCTTTATGACAATTTGACACTTGTAAAATAGCAGATTCTCTGAATTTTTGACAATATCTCCTTTACTAACATTTTGTCAACTTTCCTCTCTAAAACAATGAAATAGTATATCAGTATGAGAAACCTAGCTTAAAGCATTAATAGTCCCTTTAGTTTCCATGTGGGTCATCATTATGACAGACATTTGCTTTGCTCATCTTTATCAATTTTCTTATAGGTAGCCATCTTGACAATCCTACAAAAATGTCATCTTATGACTCACCTATCTTTTGTAGAATATACCTTGATAAATAATACATTTTGGATGGCATTACTACCCTCAAACTAGCTACATGCCTGTTCCTAGTTTGCAGATGATGTATGTGAGTGAAGGAGGTGAGGTGTCTAAACCAATTTTGTGCTTCTGCTGACCACTTTTGTTCTTGCAAGTGCCCACACAATTTATTCATTTGATCATTATCTCTTCTACTGATACTCTTCATCATCATCCCTCCTTGGGTGTAGTGGAGTACTGGTGTTTGGGTCTGCCTTCTTAGATCCCTTTAGCTATCTGATATTAACCTTTTAATGAGGTGGAGTTACTGTCTCTAGGCCAAAAATTAGAGGGCTGCTTGAAAACCCTTTGAAACCCTCTACTGTGATGAAGGAGGCTTCTTTGTCACCATGTCACCATCTTTGTCCACCTTGCTAAACTCCTAGGTTTTAGGGCTTCTTAGGAAAAAGTAACTAGTTTTGTCTTCTAAGTTCTCAAAAACTTCACAAAACTCACTAATCATTCCTAAAGTCCTTCAATGTGCACTTAAAGGAGTAGAGGAGGCCTTTGCCTTTGCAACCCTAGGATTGATTCCTTGTTTGGTCAAAACTGTTTCAAACCCTGATTTCCATCAAAAATATGCTTGATTCTTTCTTCTTGTTATGAATGGTCTTCTTATGATGATTTTCTCCTTTGCCTTACCTCATTGCTAATTTGATGGCTTGTTGACCCTCTTGTAGAAATGTGAGCAAAGGGCAGTTGTCCCCTTGCAAGATTCATGTTTTAGGCTAGAAACCTTCCTTGAATGATCTCTTTGGTGAATCTAGGACAAAATGACTTGTCCCCTTTTTTGAATGTATTCTCTTCATATAGTAAAAACAGAGTTTATAGGGCATAAAATCCATCCTATGACTTTGTGAAAATCCTAGGTGATCTAGTGAAGGCCTTCTTGGACTTGGTTTTGGACTGAGACCTAAAAATTAGGCTTATCAGGTGCAGGATAGAGTTTTTAGGATAGACTAATGTATTGAAGATCTGAAATCTCATGCACTTGATTTCTCTAAAGAGCCTACAGAGATAGTTAGAGACTATTAGTGTTTGAGAGTACTTTGGGAGACACAACAAGGCTATTTGATTAGTGGGTTTAAGTAGTAGTGGGGGGTATTTAGGCAAAAAAAGACAGGGGATTTGGGCCATAGGTGAAAACATATAGATAGGGATAGTAACATAAGCCACTAATGAGTTTTGTGGGGCTGGTAGACAATGCTAGACATGGTGGAAAGATGAAATAGTGAAAAATTATTTTTAAGGATGATGAAGACATTGAGATTTCTAGAACTCACAATGTTCGAGAACTTTGTTTCTATAAATCTAGGGAAAAAATTTAGTCATCTATGCAAGAAAAAATTATTGATGACTAACAATAGCTCCACTTGGGGAGGGAAACTCCTTTCTAAGAGGTGTCCAGAAATTCAAATTTCTGGCTTTATGAAGACTAGTGCCTCATCCATTGGGTGGATTTTACCTCTTTGTAATATTCCCAAATTTGAACATCACATTTGGAATATTAGAGTCCTTGATATTTCTAATAAATTAAGTAAATAAAAGAGTGGAGGTACCCACAAACCCCAAAAGATGAATAAGATCCACTTTTATGTGTGTATGTGGACAATTTTTATCTAGATATAGAATCATGGGGTAGTGGAGCATTAATGGAGATCATGTCTCATTTGTGATATAGATTATGGAGGGAGAAGAAGTCAAAGAACATCATGTATATTAAATATTAAATCACATGGATCTTTGATAAGCTCAACTAAGATCATGATACATTCAAAGGAGATCAATCATGATCATAAGGTAGTGGAGGAAGTGGTGCATTTAATACATGCTTGATGGAGAGGGTGATCACCATGTGAACATGATGGAGGGCATGGATCAACAACACAGTCAAACATGGAGACTTTTTCCACATTTACAACGTCATATTGCAGTGGGCCTAGGTTATGGAAGGCTCATGCATATAATGAATGTTAAGGCACAATGGAAGGGATGATTTGGATTATGCATTTCTTGATCTGTTTAGATCTATATTTGTCTTAGGACATTTCTATGCAAGCTTTGGTTTTTCAGCAGAGGTTGCAGGGTGTTCCTAGGAAGGAATCCCACCTCTTTCTTTGAATGATCTCTGAGGAATAGGATTGTTCTTCATTCCATATCAGGCATTAGTGCCATCTTCAGGAGGTTGTTTCTAGTATTCAGCTAGAAAAAAGGTGGAGGATTCATCCTACCACTTGTTCTTCATATTCAGTCTTCCAGAGCATCAGATCTATATCCGAGATTTAGGCTTTGGGGTTTTTCCTCTTTGTTGCAGTAGTCCTTTCAACGATTTCACAGTTCAGTCTTGCAGATCTATTGGAGGAAGGAAGTTTCTAGAATTTCAGTTGGAAATGATATGAGGGATAACCTCCTCACATCAGATCTATTGTTGCCATCACCCCGGAGCTTATTTGACATATTTTTTTATGGGGAAAGGAGCCTCCCTCTCTCACAGCACAGTTTTCTGAAGCTGTTATTCATTCTGTAGCTATTTTCAGTAGAGGAGATTGGAGGAGCTAGATCTGGAGCTTTTAGCCCAATGATCTAGTGAAGGGGTCAACCCTTCTTTCTTAGATCTGATTGTACATCATTGTAGCCATCATATTATCAGATCTAGGTTCAGATCTGCATTCCCAGCAGAATATTCATGGTTCCCTAGGAAGAAGGTTGTCTTAGACTTACAGATCTGAGAAATCCTTCTAGGGTTATCTTGGGAAGCCATCATAGAGCCCATATCTACAGTTTCAGCATCATCGGAGCTCTCGTTCTGCCTAGATCTGAATTTCTATATTACAGGTAGTTGTAGTCCCTACATCTGTAGCAGGGACAGTGCAGTACACCTTTCAGCAGAGCAGTAGTTATGTAGTCCCTCTTGGGATATGATTGCAGGGTCATTCTAGGCTACTTTTGGGGCTTGAGTGTCTCATATTTTGAGCACT
Organism: Pinus albicaulis; assembly: GCA_034641835.2. Taxonomy (NCBI): domain Eukaryota; kingdom Viridiplantae; phylum Streptophyta; class Pinopsida; order Pinales; family Pinaceae; genus Pinus; species Pinus albicaulis. Next base: position 55,279,997 of record CM076578.1, read on the forward strand.
GTTGTATTTGCATTTTGCACCTCCAAATATTAATAAAATGTCTCAGCTATTTCTGCATATTCTGATGTGTATTTAGATTTGTTGTTTTCTTAGTTGTAGTCCTCATATTGTGTTTTAATATTGATGGATCTAAAATCTTGGGATATCATAAGATATTCCCAACCTTGTTGATTTTCCCTATTTTGGGATATTATAGTGGAATCAGAGCATGATCTTTGGCTTATCTTGTGTACACTTCATATTTTGCATTGAAAGAAGAATAGGTAGATGAGATCTATCATGGAGGATGTAAAATTGGTCACTCCTTTCTTTAGTTCCATGCAATATGTCTTCAAGGAGGTCAGTCAAATGAAGGAGGAAGGATGGAAATAAGATCCAAGAAGAATATGTGATGAGGAAAGTACTTCCTATCAACAGAAAAGAAGACTGGAGAATCCTAGATCTCCTCATAGATCCACTATGCCCACTTTCTTTGAAGAAGGTGAGAGGTATAGAAGTGAAGAAAATAATGAACCTGAGACTCATGAGACTCTCAGTCTATATCTTGAAGAGTAAAATGCACGGTTTAGAGCTTTCAAGGAGAAGCTACCTCTCCAAAAATTCTTCCATATTAGAGAAGAAAGAGGATCCTATAACAAAAATAGAAGAAAGAGGCATAATAGATTCTATTTTCCCACATTTTATGGATCTTACTCAAGCAATGTCAAGGCTTGGAGGAGGGAGTTGGATTAATTTTTCAAGCTACATCTTGTGGCTAAAGAGGAGGTTATTCAAATTGTAGTACTTCATCTCTTAGATGAAGCATAAGATTGGTGGTTTGGGGACCTGGAGCATGCAAAGGTGACCAAGTATTCAGATTTCTTTCACAAGTTGAGGAAGAAGTTTGATGTGGAGAAGACAGATATGTGCTACAAAGAAACATCTCCCAAGGAAACCAAGGAGAATGTCAATATTTTCACTCTAGATAAGAGGTCACTACTTTCACCACCTACTACATAAGTACTTATATCTAGAGAAGAGACACTTTCATCTTTGCAAGGTATTCTTGAGCTCGTGACATATGGAGTCCCATGCATGGATCAGGAGATGCATGAGGAGGAGTGGGAGGGAGATACCAGTGCTGGTACACTTGAGGAAAAGAGGCCATCACTCTTATCGGCAGATGGAGACACTATTGTCCAGGTTGGAGGAGCTCTTGTGTTCTATCAAGAAGTTCCCACATATCAGTTGATCCAAGGTATGCATAAAATTTCAGCACATATTGTTTCAAGACCAATGCATAACCAAGGGTTAGAACCAAATGCTGATTTGAAGCAGAGACATATCATAGTGCTGTCACTTAGTGGCTATGAAAAAGAAAATACATCATCATTCTTGGAGAATTCTGGAGGTAGCTTCACTCATGGAGCAATGGAAGCAAAGATGAAAAATGGTAGACATGTTGAGATGAGAAACATTTTCTCCCTTCTAGATGGCCCTTTCTTAATGAGCATATCCCTGCTCAAAGAGAAACTTCTACTTGCAGCAAATACAAAACGTCTTTGGTTTTGGAGGGCCTTTGGTGAAGAGATAATCTCATTAAGAGATCTCATGAGAGGTGCACTTCAACATTTCATGAAGTGAAAATTCCTTCAACAGTTTGGGGAGGATGGTATTCTACAAAGGGAGGATACCATGATTATGAAGTACCTCATTCATCATCCACGTGGGAGTGAATGGGTAAGGATGATAAGAAAGGGGTTGCATGACCACTTGTATATGTGTATGGGCCAGCATGCTTGGTTATGTTGGTTTCCATTGAAATATTTCTGTCACTCTCCAAAGGCTCCTATTTTTCTGATCCATGCCTTGAAAAACACATATTAAATGAAGAAGGAGGCATGGTTGCGTTGGCTTCTCTTGGGTGAGTATGGTTACCACCCAATAACTCATAATTTTCTAATTCATGCCTTGAAAATCAAAGATAAAATGCAGCAAAGGAAGGCATGTTCATTTTGGTTGTGTTTAGGGGAGTTTGGCTTATCCATCTTACATGAAGGAGATGGAGAATGGAAACAAAGGGCCTTGCTCCAGTGGTTATTGTTAGGAGAATATGGTTTGACACCTTTGTCTACCCATGTTAATCCTTCCCTTCTTCTTTTGCATAACCTTGGAATGATGAATTTTGGATCCAATAAGGCCAACAAGGTTAAAAAAGAAGGCATAACAATGCTCAATCAAATTCATGAAACATAGGATGAAGGAATCTATTGTATGATGAAGCTTTTCCTTTATAGAAAGAGCTACTTTATTTTATGTCTCTCATGTACTTATGATGATGTTGGATATCACATGATTTTCACTTTGTGCTTTATGGTGAGAGGAGGACATCTAACCATGCAGCTGGAAGTCATCTCATATACTTCTAAAAGACAACTATGTAACCAAACATGCATAATATATTGCAGCAAATGGAAGAAGCCTTCCTTATGTGGATGCCATTTGGAGGGGAATAGATGGCTTGTGCATCTACCTTTTGAGTTGCTTGAGGACAAGCAACATTTTGCTGGGGGGGATTGTAATATTCCCAAATTTGAACATTACATTTGGAATATTAGAGTCCTTGATATTTTTAATAAATTAAGTAAATAAAAGGGTGGAGAGACCCACAAACCCCAAAAGATGAATAAGATCCACTTTTATGTGTGTATGTGGACATTTTTGATCTAGATATAGAATCATGGAGTAGAAGAGAAACTCCATTAATGGAGATCATGTCTCATTTGTGAGATAGATTATGGAGGGAGAAGTAGTAAAAGAAGATCATGTATATTAAATATTAAATCACATGGATCTTTGACAAGGGAAACTAGGATCATGATACATTCAAATGATATCAATCATGATAAGGTAGTGGAGGAAGTTGTGCATTTAATGCATGCATGATGGATAGGGTGATCGCCATGTGAACATGATGGAGGGCATGGATCAACAACGAAGTCAAACATGGAGACTTTTTCTACATGTACATCGCAGTATTGGAGTGGGCCTAGGCTATGGAAGGTTCATGCATATAATGAAGGTGAAGGAACAATGGAAGGGATGATTTGGACTATGCATTTATTGATCTGTTTAGACCTAGATTTGTCTTCGGACATTTCTATGCAAGCTTGGGTTGTTTAGCAGAGCTTGTAGGGTGTTATCGGGAGGGAATCCCACCTCTTTCCGTGAGTGATCTCTGAGGAAGAGGATTGTTCTCCATTCCATATCAGACATTATTCCCATCTTCAAGAGGCCATTTCTAGTATTTAGCTACAAAACCGGTAGAGGATTCATCCTACCACTTTTTCTTCATATTCAGTCTTCCACAGCATCAGATCTATATCGGACATTCAGGCCTTGCGGGTTTTCCTCCTTGTTGCTACAGTCCTTTCAAGGATTGTGTAGTTCAGTCTTGTAGATCTATTGGAGGAAGGAAGTTTCCAGCATTTCAGCTGAAAATCTTGTGAGGGATATCCTCCTCACATTGGATCTATTGTTGCCATCACCCAGGAGCTGCTTTGACATATTTTTCTATGGGGAAAGGAGCCTCCCTCTCTCACAGTGCATTCTTCTGAAGTTGTTGTTCATTCTGTAGCTATTTTCAGTAGAGGAGATTGCAGGAGCTAGATTTGGAGCTTCTAGCCCAAGGATCTATTGAAGGGATTAGCCCTTCTTACTTAGATATGATTGTACATCATTGCAGCCATCATATTATCAGATCTAGCTTCAGATCTACATTCCCAACAACATATTCATGGTGCTCTAGGAAGAAGGTTGTCTTAGACTTACATATCTAAGAAATCCTTCCAGGTTTATCTTGGGAACCCATCATAGAGCCCAGATCTACGGTTTTAGCATCATCGAAGCTCCCGTTCTGCCTATATCTAACTTTCTATATTACAGGCAGTTGTAGTCCCTACATCTGTATTAGGGACAACGCAATACACCTTTTAGCAGAGCAGCAGTTACGCAGTCCCTCTTGGGATATGATTGCATGGTCATTCTAGGCTGCTTTTGGGGCTTGAGTGTCTCATATTTTGAGCACTTTTGTATTCGCATTTTTCACCTCCAAATATTAATAAAATGGCTCAACTATTTCTGCATATTATGATGTGTATTTAGATCTGTTTTTTACTTAGGTGTAGTCCTCATATTTTTTTTTAATATTGTTGGATCTATAATATTGGGATATCATAAGATATTCCCAACCTTGTTGATTTTCCCTATTTTGGGATATTACACTCTTTCTCTTGCTGATGCTTGTTGAAATATTATGATCTCAAAAATTTGAAAGACATGATTAGCTTAAATCCATCTCTACCTACCCAACCTGCTTGCCTAACATATTTTCTTCTTCAGGTGCATTTGTACTAGCAATCTTGACACAATTTTGTTTTTTGAAAGAAAAATAAACTATCTACTTCTACCTTATGTCTTCCGGGAGCTCAGATTAGGCTAATGAACTCCTTTGATTCTCTACCTATACTATTCAATTATCAAGGTTAAGCTGTTTGAAAATATTTATTCACTAGGCTACAAACATGAAATTGAAAACATGGCTAAATCAGGATTAGGAAATCTAATTTACCATGGGTTTGTGGCATAAAAACAGGCTACACACAATTGTTATTTTTGTATAAAACAAGACTATAAAAGCCAGGGCTAGGATACATTTTTTGTTGCTCATTCCTATTTTTCTCTTTGGTTCTATTTTAGGCATGTGGAGCCAATATCTTTCTACCTAATCTATCTTTTGACAAGTCAAGCTTGAACAATTTGACTCATTGTATTTCACTAACTTATCAACGAATAAATTTAAAACATGCTTCAACGATGATTAGGCTAGATGACTAAAAAAAGACTCCTTTAAGCACTAGTAGTGGTATTTAGACTTACACACTTTCAAGAATTCTATTTTTTGGGTATGGTGCTTTACCTCTTTTAAAATCTGCCCTCTTTTCCATTTTTTTTAAAATTTTTTTAATTTTTTTTAATTTGTTTTGTGATTTCTCTCAATTTATTTTCATCAAACAGTGATATGTACAATGAATGAGAAATTCTAACTAAGATTCTATATGGTCATGGTATTTTATTACCCTGTCTTCCCCAGGATCATCTACCAACCTTTTTTCATTTAGTTCTTGCAGATAAAGAACATGAATACCTATTTTTGGGGGCATGGTGCAAGATTTCTGCCAAGAATTTTCAAAGATGCCAAGTTCTCCTTTCTACTCCTTTGAGTTTTGTTCCCAAACCTTGTCTTTGTGAAAGACACTGTCTAGGTGAAAAAGGCCATCTTTATCAGCTCCTAAACTAATGAAAAATTTGGTAATAGGAGTTGTAGCCTCTTGGAAGGTGTCTTTAGCTTTCCTTATTCCAGGAAAAAATTGGTCAAGCATGTAGTCATCCCAAGGAACTTTGAAAATGTCTTTGTGTTGATTGATTTGAAGTGGTATCATCTCATGAAAACCTGAAACACTACCAATCAAAGTCACCTTGTTAGAAATTTCTATTTTTGGCATAGGGTAACTTATCTTAGGAAAAGGGTGCTTGTATTCCATGGAGGGATTTCCTAATTTTCTAAAATCCATACATAGTCTGCAACCTTTTTTTTTCTTAGTTAGTAATAGGATTTGTCCAAAGGTTTCATAGTTCTTCTTGGAAAGAGGTCTCTTTGGAACAATGTCTATGTCATCAGGTTTTGAACTTTTACTACTATCAACAAGAGCATCCTAAAATTTCTTGCATAACCTCAAGTATTTTATTTTTGTGTGTAATGGCAAGGTTTTGGATAAGTTAATCACCTTGGGTCTTCTTAGACTACCTATATTGTATCCATCTATATCAGTTTCAACAGACATCCCTTTAGGATTGATGGACACATCAAAGAGGGTCAACGACTCTTCAGGAGGAACAAGACTCTCTGATAATGAGGTGTCTAGATAAGGTAAGAAAATAAGATTTCTTTGTTTAGGATCACCTAGGGTTGTTGTCTTATGAAGGCATATTAGCATTTTGGAATAGGTAAAAGGGAAGGGTTGGGTTTCTAATGTTTGACCTCCATTTGAGAAACCTGATCTAGATGTTAAATTGACCATTGATTTTAAGGTTTCATTGTTAGTATGTAAAGATTCAATTTTGATTTTGTCATGATGTGTTTGTTCAAGATTGTTAAAGGTCTGAATACTGAGTTCTCTAGGTAAGGACTGATTTGACTGTTGTAGTGTGTCTTGATGTGTTTCAAATTCATATACCTACTCAAAATTTTCTTCCTCATTATATAGAATGAAAGAATCAAGATCTGAGTGAATAGAATAAAGAGGAGTATTGTTTGGTCTGTCCTAACTGCTAACCATATATTTCATATGTGATTCTCGATATAACCTTCTTGTCTGGTTGAAAATAGGGATGGTTTCATAGGACATATCTAGTCGAAGATTCCCCTGAAGCTTGGCTCCCTAAGATCTGGATAAGATAATGCCATACTTGGGAGGAAAATCTTCCAGTACTATGTCCATGACTACATTCTTTGTAGGCACTTGTGCCACCATACTTGGGAGGAAAATCTGCCACTACTATGTCCATGACTACATTCTTTGTAGGCACTTGTGCCAGGTTAACACAAAGGGCCTTGATGAGGCCCAAACATTTGACCCTACTGGAATTGAAGGAGTACAGGTATTTGTAAGGTTTAGTTATTTCTAGGCCTAATCTCTCCATCAAAACTTTGGGCATGATATTTTGAGAGGCACCGGAATCCAGCATGGCATTATGTAATATTTTGTCATGTATGTTTAGGCTGATATAAAAAGGTGGAATGGCTCCTTCCTAATACTTTCCTTCTATTTTGGGTCCAAATAACAACTCAGGTGTGTCATCATCCAAGTGTAAAGTGTTAGCATCATTTCCTATGTTTAGTACCTTCAACATCTGATATCTATATATGGGTTGAGTAACTAGCTCAATGAATGGCATGTTTATCTTAATTTTGGCAATCTCTCCCTCAACACTAAAAGACACTAATTTTTTGGACATATTAACATCAACTTTATCAACCATGATCTTCTCTACGTTCTTGATTTGTTGATCATGATTTGGAGTTTTAGCCAGAATGGTTTTCTTACGGTCACTGGTGGAGGTACTAAGATAGCAAAGGTCTTGGTTTAGCAGGTTGATTTTTCCTTTGTTTGCTTCAGCTTTCTTAATCATAGTGCTGACATTCTCTATTGTTTTCTTAGAGGCGTTTTCAGGTACTTTCCGGAAAACAGCCTCTATTTGGTATTTCTTGGTTGAATCTAGGTACTTTTTTCTCCTAAGAACATATTGCTTATGGATTTCCATGATGGCATTTTCAAACCCCAAGCGGTAGTCTTCAGACTCTTCATAGTTTGTGTCAGTTTGATCTGAAGAGAAGAAACATTGTTCTTCTTCAGTGAGAAAAAAATCCTCTTCATTATCAAAACCTATTAAATTTATATGGCTTTCTTCAGGTTCTATTATTTCTCCTTCATCTTCATCTACACAATTTTGTTGAAAGGAAGGTTTGATTTTTTGGTCATATTCCCTTTGTTTGATTTGAGGGGTATATCTTCCGAAGTTTTGAGTTTTGTTTCGGTTTTGGGAGTTGAATTGGTTTTCCTTAGGAGGTGCCCTCTCATTTAAGTTTATATTCTCTATCATTCTCTCCACAATCCTCATTAGGTTGTCTAATTTAGAATCAGAGGAGGAGGTTGAAGGCATAGTTTCATCCTTGTAGGTTACCCTCCTTTATGATTTCAATCTAGCTCTCTTTTCAATTAGGTTTACCTCTACACTAATAGCTACCTTTTTCATTTCTTCTAAGGTTCCGGAGTCTCTTTCCCTTAATTGGAAAGTCATGTCAGTATCAAAACCTTCAGGGAATTTTACTAGAGCTAGGCCTAGTGGGGCTTTCATGTGAGGCGGGAGAGCGTTGTACACACTATTAAACCTGGTGCAATAGTCTTGCACACTCTCCCCTACATTACTTTTAAGGTTTTTGTATTCAGACAGGATTTGGAGGGGGATTTTCTTGATTTCCAATTTGTTTATAAAATTTTGATAGAGGGAAGGGAGGTCATGTATTGAATTAGGAGCTAGTGCTTTGAACCATTTTTTGGCCTCTCCTCCTAGGCTTTGTGCAAATATTCTCATCTTAAGGCTTTATTTCTCTATTTCCATGTAATAAAAAGCATCATTGAACCTATCTACATGCTTTTGAGCAGTGATTGATTCAACCCCAGTGAAATGAGGGATATTACAATGATAGTCATTTGGAAAAGGCACTAGGGGTTGGGGTAAGACCAAAGGTGCATACCAAGATGCCATGATGGTAGCTTGAAGGTTTACAAGAGGTGGGTTTGTGATAGGGGGTGTTGGATGAAGTGAAGTGGTTTTCACATTGTTGGTATGGATGGGTGTGGTGGAAGTACTTGGACCAACAAACTGGTTTTGAGTAGATTTAGTATGGAAAGAGTTGATGTGATGGAGAAGATGAAAGTCAGGTGGTGTGGAAGGAGAAGCTTCTCTACTCAAACTATAGTGAAAATCTAAGGGCTCAAGTTCATTTTGGTCAATATTAGTTTGAGATATATTTACGAAGAGGTTCCTGGTATGGTGCAATTCAAACTGGGGATCTTGCAAAGCTGTGATATTTTCAGGCACAAAGCTTTTTCTATGGATGGTCCTAATAGTGGTTAAGTTTCCAGATCTAGAAGTTTGCCACAAAATCTTCTCTGGTTCATCAACTACGTTGGGAGGGTTTGGGTCCAGATGAGATCTGGTACTGATCCTATGTGAAGCCAGATTTCAATTTTCAAAATTCAGAGAGGCTGAAAGTTTTTAGAACTTTTTTCTAAAGCTGACCTCTCTTAAAGATTGGGATTTATATAGTGTATGAATGGGTTCATAAACTTCTTAGAATTGGTGTGAAACAACTTTAAGAAGTTAAATGAGTGCTAATGAAGTAATATGCCTACTGGAGGCTAGTGGAGTCACTAGGTGGAGCTTTTTAGATTTTTTGAAGGTAAAATGTAATGTGTTCCACCACCAATAAGTAATAAAAACCAATATAAGGGATTTTTGGGGTTTTCTGATTCTCCTAAGGTTTGTGAGAGTGTCCTATAACTGAGTCATCATTTTTCTAGGATGATAAAGTGAATAGAGTCTACTCTTTGGATGAGTGTGTGTTCTTAATGATCTTAATGAGGGTATCTGAAGTTCTAAGGGTAAATTAGTTTGTCACTAACTCAGAAGGTCCATCATGATTATAATTGTGTTAGTGTGGTGATGAGGTAGTAGATGAGCCACTAGATACTATCAGTCAATTTTCTGAGCTCAATAGAAGGTTGAAATGAGTCTATAGGGGTTTGCTAAGAAACTATACACTCAGAAGTCCCACCCTGATAGCTAGAATGTTAGGGTGGTGATGAGGTGGTAGGTTCACTAGTTCTCTAAGTCAAAATGAGGGTCTAAGGAGTTTTTAAGACATATTCAAGGAACTATACACTAAAAGGTCCCACTGTGATCGCTAGAATGTTAAGGTCCCATGACTTGGTGGATTGGCAGGCCAAATGATAGGGTAACATGGAACCAAGCTTTAGAGTTTGAGGACCTAGCCTTGCAGGACTCAAAGACGGATCTCTCTATTCGGTGCAAAGGATGTGTTTTTTTTCTCTAGGGTTTTGATTTTAGGCTAGTTATTTGGTGTAGGGTTTTTGGTTGTTTTGGTTCAGTAAGATGGTCAAATGTAATAAGAGGAATGAGAGGATGTCAAAGCCATTGGGCCATGGAGTCAAGTGAAATTCAAGTGTCTAAATGATGAAACAAAATGTATTGCAAGGCCGATTTAGCAAGGTAAATGGATCCTTAAAGTGATGTGTGATGGTGTAATGAACATTAAGTTGGGAAACGACTAAGAGGTCTTACACATATATAATATGAAGCATAATTCATGAGGTAGGGAAAACCATTGATCTCTATGAACAATACTCAAACTAATAAACATATAAGATAAACATTCCAGTGAAACATAGAAGCATTAGAACTCCTAAATTTAGAAATTCACCTTCATATTTTGGGAAAACATACAAGATTTAAACAAATAACTTAATTTATGAAGAGGGAAATCCTAAACATCATATTTCAAGCTATTGGGAACTCTGAAACAAGTTGAAAAGCATGGAAAAAGGGCAAGATCAAATGAGACTTCTTTATCTTAACCTAATCAATCAATATTCCACAGAAAGGCTTCAAGATACGGTTTTGAGAACTTCAAATAAGCAGGGCATACCATAAATCTTACTTGTAAGCTAACATACTAACTATGAATGAAACAAAGAAAAAAATTGGTGGACCTAAGGAGCAATAAATAATTCCTTAAGATGGCCAAAAGAGAAAACTATAAAGGATATAACAAATAGGAGGACTGAGGTGCCTCAAAGAACATGTCCCAACCTATACTTTTTTGTTTAATAGTAGCTAAGAAGCATGAAACATAATGAAAAAAAATAAAAAAATAGAAAAATTAGGAAAACATCACCATTCACCAAGCTATGGAATCCTGCAAACAATCTTCTCCATCATCCAAACAAACAAGCCATTCATCCACTTCACAAAACCAATTTCTTATCCAAGCTCATGAAACAATGTATATTTCTCTTCAAGATAATCAAATGCCAAAAAAATACATAGGGTCCTCATGCTCTATTTATGGATCAAATGAGGACTAAAAAACTAAATGTGGTAGGAAAATGTCAAATATATTCATAAATATCATTTATGGCCAAAAGACCATGCAAGGCCCAAGGCACATAATATCCCAAGAAATAAATGCTAAAATAACTATTTGCACCTACTTCTAGCTTAATTTTCCTCAAAAAACTCAAAAATATTTATTTTCAATAAATGAGTGTTTTTTGTTGACTTTTGGTCCAAAACACACTAGGCAACCTCTGTGCGTAGGCCACTTCAACAAAAAATGGGGTCTTTTGCAGCTGAGTTTTGGACCCCTTCTCGACACCGGATTTGGTTCTGTGATGGCCTGTTGGAATTCTTGGTGAGTCCACTTTCCAGAAATTCTTGAGTGGTGCTAGGTGGATGCCATTTCCTATCCAAAAATCAAATCTCCCAACACTACTTTGTGTGCAGCGCCTGGTCTGAAAATGAGGTAGAAAGGTCAAATATTTGACGTTTTTTGACCTTTTGAGGGGGAAAAATGCTCCAACCGATCTGAAAATTGGTGAGCAGACTGTTGGTGATGTGATAAGTCTAAAAATACAAACTTTGAGAGCTGAGGATGCACCAATTTTGTGCATAGTTCCCAGGGTGCTGCGCTCCTAGGGGTCAAAATTTGGAAAAAGCCAAAAGTTGTCCAATTTGCCTCAAACTTGGTGGGGAGGTCCTTCAAGGGTTTAGATAAGCCTATGAAAAATCTTGAGTTATTTCTCCAAGTTTTCTGGTCTTTTACTCTCCTTGAGTGCTTTAATTTTCAATGAATTCTTTTTTTCTGACACTGCTATCTCCTTCATTGGAGTTCACACTTCTAACTTTTGTCTTAATTTTACCTGTTTCTTACATAGGCCTTCAAACTTACCATCACCTTATTTAATTTATTTACTATATTCTTGGCTCTCAAACTTATCACTACCCTCCTCACTTGCTTAATTTTGGCTCTGTTTTTCATAAAGGTCCTCTTCTCTGTCACTTTCTGCACTGTCACTATCGATTCCTTGGTCATTCAGAAGCCGATTAGTGTCATGATAGTCATGATAGCTGTCATGACTGTCATGACTATTCCTTTGCTCATCATGGTCTGCTTCATCAATACTTTTATCTTCATTACTTCTTGCCTCTTTATTTTCTATTTCAGCCTCATCACATGCTATTGTCTGATCTTTCATTTCCTCAGCATCTTCCTTGGTTCCTTTACCTTTATCACCTTTAGTCATTCGATCACTGTTTTCACTTATCATTGTGCTCACTGTCATATTTATTACCTTTCCATTGTCCTTTGTGTTTTTATTTTTTTCATCCTCAATAATTATTTTTACACTTCAAGATTAATTTAGTGATATCATTATTATCACTATTTTTCTTCAATTGCTCATTATTTCCCTCCTTTGGACTGCCACTTTCATCACTCTTCTCCATGTCATTATCATTCTCTTGGTTTTCCTTATTAAACTTTGCCTCTTCCAAGCTGCTGTCATCTCCTTGTTCCTCCTTTATCTTTGTCTTTGACTCACTGATTCTTCTTTAGACCTGGTGGTTGGTTTAGAGGCAAAGGATTCTTAAAATTTGTTTGAGAGCCTTTAGGTCAAAGGATGGAAATGAGTGATGTGAGGGAAACTTTTGTAAATGATGGCTAAATGAAAAAATTCTCGGACAAATTCAGAGTTTTTAGGAGGAGGGTTATGTGCACTGAGTATATTTAGGCTAATGCCAACCTCTAATTTGTAAATTTTTCCTTGGAAAGGTTTAAACATTTGATCTTTACTGATATTAGGGTTTGGTCATCTTAAGCCTTAAATGTTCTCCTTGCTCATGAAAATATTGCTTGCAAAGTGAGCAAGAGAGTCAATCAACCTTGTTTGACTGAACGTGTAGCTTTGGAGGAAATTTTTTTGAGTTTTTAACCTTTTTGAACAAATTGGGTGAAAGGTTGGCTATGCGTAGCACCTGCCCAACTGCTCGTTCAGATCAGATCAGGCTTTTTGGAGCGTAGCGCCGACATGTAGGTGGGCACTTGGGCCATTCTAGGCCTATGCGTAGCACCTTTCCAGGTGCGTAGTGTCAGGCACCAGGTGCGTAGAATAGTGTTAAATAACAATGTATCTACCATGTATGTGCGTAGCGCCGAGGGCCAGGTGCGTAGCACGGGCCTCAGTGCGTAGCGACTGCAAAAATTTTCAAACTTGCACAAAAAACTTCAAAAATATTTTCCAATGGTTTTGTTCTTTTTTGCAGGGGTAAATAAGGTATGGAAGAGATTGAGGAGACTTCATATTCCTCTTTGAAAAAAATATTTGATGCCTAAAAGCCCATTTTTATAAGGTTCATCTTCCTTACTTTTTCTCACTGTGCTTTGTGGCTTTTTGGCCCTATAGGTGGCATCTTTGGCATAAAATGTTTTTGTTCTTTGCTAGAAGCCACTAGATATCTTCCTTGTGCTCTTAAAAACCTTTATTAAGTTTCAACAAGTGCCTTTAAATCATTTTGAACAATGACAACCTATTTATGACAATTTGACACTTGTAAAATAGCAGATTATGTGAATTTTTGACAATATCTCCTTTACTGAAATTTTGTCCAGTTTCCTCTCTAAAACAGTGAAACAGTATCTCAGCATGAGAAACCTAGCATAAAGAATTAATAGTCCCTTTAGTTTCCATGTGGGTCGTTATTTTGAGAGACATATGTTCTACTTATCGTTATCAATTTTCTTGTAGGTAACCATCTTGACAATCCTGTAGAAATGTCATCTTATGACTCACCTATCTTTTGCAGAGCATACCTTGATAAAGAAGAAATTTTGGATGGACTTATTGCACTCAAACCAGGTACATGTCTATTCCTAATTTGCAGATGATGTATGTTAGTGAAGGAGGTGAGGTGTCTAAACCATTTTTGTGCTTCTGCTGGAAACTTTTGTTCTTGCAGGTGCCCACACAATTTCTTCTTTTGATCACTCTCTCTTCTGCTGATACTCTTCATCATCATCCCTCCTTGGGTGTAGTGGAGTACTGGTGTTTGGTTCTGCCTTCTGAGATCCCTTTAGCTATCTGATCTTAACCTTTTGATGAGGTGGAATTAGTGTCTCTAGGCTAAAAATTAGAGGGCTACTTGAAAACCCTCTGAAACCCTCTGCTGTGATGAAGGAGGCTTCTTTGTCACCATGTGACCATATTTTTCCACCTTGCCAAAATCCTAGGTTTTAGGGCTGTTTAGGAAAAAGTAACTAGTGTTGTCTTCTAAGTTCTCAAAAACTTCACAAAACTCACTAATCATTCCTAAAGTCCTTCAATGTGCACTTGAAGGAGTAGAGGAGGCCTTTGCCTTTGTAACCCTAGGACTGATTCCTTGTTTGGTCAAAACTGTTTCAAACCATGATTTCCATCAAACATATGCTTTATTCTTTCTTCTTGTTATGAATGGTATTCTTATGATTATTTTCTCCTTTACCTTACCTCATTTCTAATCTGATGGCTTGTTGACCCTCTTGCAGAAATGTGAGCAAAGGGCAGCTGTCCCCTTGCAATATTCATGTTTTAGGCTAGAAACCTTCCTTGAATGATATCTTTTGTGAATCTAGGACAAACTGACTTGTCCCCTTCTTTGAATGTATTCTCTTGATATAGTAAAAACAGAGTTTATAAGGCACCAAATCCATCCTATGACTTTGTGAAAATACTAGGTGATTTAGTGAATTCCTTCTTGGACTTGGTTTTCGACTGAGACCTAGAACTTAGGCTTATCAAGTGCAATAAAAAGCTTTTAGGATATACTGATGTATTGAAGGTCTGAAATCTCATGCAATTGATTTATCTAAAGAGCCTACAGAGATATTTTGACACTATCAGTGTTTAAGAGTACTTTGGGAGACACAACAAGGTTGTTTGATTGGTGGGTTTAAGTATAAATGGGGGGGTTTTAGGAAAAAAAAGACAGAGTATTTGTCCCACAAGTGAAAAAATACAGATAGGGATAGTGACATAAGCCACTAATGGGTTTTGTGGGACTAGTAGACAATGCTAGAGATGGTGGAAAGATGAAATAGTGAAAATTTAATTTTAAGGATGATGAAGGCAGTGAGATTTCTAGAACTCACAATGTTCAAGAACTTTGTTTCTATAAATCTAGGGAAAAAATTTAGTCGTCTATGTAGGAAAAAATTACTGGTGAATAACACACATCATTGACTGGTAATCAAGCGATTTCTACCATGTTTGACTTTGACACAATCAATCGCATGGACAAAATCGTACTAGTTCGGGACGCGGAAATCAAGACCTTGGATCTAGTTTCCACCTTCCATGCTACGAGGATTTTGATTATTCATGATACAGTAGACTACTTATGACAGATGGTTGCGCCCATAATGTGTCTACTGTTTATGTGATATTAAAATCATTTATGTATCAGAACATTTAGTTAGTTTTGATCTTAGTATGGGAATGCCTACCTTAGCGATGATATATATATATATGTGTGTGTGTGTGCTTGCATTGAATGTATTTACAGGTTTTTGACCAGTGTGTCTGTAATCCAATCCTCGAAATGATAAAGCACTTCACTCTTCAGAACTACCTCAAACTTCACACTTTAGGGGTTGTTCTGTTACATGTTATTTTGTCACCATGACATTTGACTGTATATATGAGTTCATCACTACCTATATTATGCTCCCTTAGAAGTCAAAAAACCTAATATTCCTAAACCAAGTCTTGTAATTGGAGAAAAACTCATTAAAGCCCTTAAAATTCTAACTCCGCACTTTTCCTAGATCTTTCCTGCGGATCCACATATATTTGTTCTATAGCTTGCGGCAGATCCCTCACGTTCTTCTTATAAAACATGCAGACCCCCGTAAACAGTCAACTAAAGGAAAAAATAAGTTCTAGAAACCCATCTAGTCAAATATTCTCCCAATTGGAAGCTTCTAGATGTGCAATCAGTTTGAGCTTTATCCCTCCACTCATGGAGCTCTATCCCTCCTTTCATGGAGCTTATCACTTTGTCTATGGAGCTCAAATCCCTTCATGAGAGGAATAAACCCCCCTCTTCATTGAACTGAAGCTACCTCCATTTCCCTATAAATTGAGCTCATGTTTCATTCTCAAGGGTAGATTGTAGATGGTAGCTTGCAGAAGGTAATTGCTAAAGAAATTCTCAAGAGAGCATACTCTCTACACTATTTATTATTGGTATGAGAATGATCATACACTCATGTCCATAAATTCATGCTAGTTCTAAGAGAGGAAGACTTGTCAATATGGAGGAGGAATGATTGTTCAGGACCCCGGGAGAAAATTGTACAACATTAAGGCATCATGTTGTAAAGTTACTCTTTTCATTCAAGATAATACATATGGATCTCCATTTCTCATTGATTTTTTCTTGTGCTTATTTGAATAATTCAATACTTAGATTCCTTAATCACTAAGCTAGATTAGTTGTTCTCAATTATTATATGTTGCAGGTTCTTTTAATTCTTTTTTCTATCTTTGATTGTAGGTTCTACTTAATAAAGAAGCCTCTTTGGAGAGACTGGATAAAATACTACACCGAACATTGGATTTCAAGGTAGGGGCATGTGCTCTTTCTTTATTTATAATAATTCTGAATTGCAAATAATCTAGAGAAAATGATTTACAAATGGATGTTTGTTTCTATATATTCATAGAATACTAGGGAGATCGCTCTTTTCCGCAAGAGGGATTAATCCGCATAACAAAGCCCCAAGCTATCATCCACACAAAGTGAGTCACCCTCCAAAATGGTAACTCATGAAAAATTTCTTCCACCTTTGGCTCCTGTAATGTAGGTGGGCTTCGTAACTGAACATGATAGACCAAATGGCCTACCCCACGCTGTCTCCCTCTCCACTTATGGAAAGTGTAGAGTTGTTGCTGATATTGGGCTACAATAATGTTGTCCTCAAGATACAAAAGGACAACTGGATCTCCAAAGACCCCTCCTCTTGTTTCATGAGCCTAGACCATCCCATACAAAGTGAATGGTACATCATCACCATGTGGTATCCAAATCAGACAAATACTGAAGGTTATGTGTAAGTATGGATGGTACCAATGGTTTCTCTAGTGGTTACAACACAGTTTTACTAAGTACTGTTGTAGAACATCATGTGGAAAGTGGTCTCCCAACAAGTTGCTAGTTGTGCATGTTTTCTCATCTACTATGAGGTAGAAAATGGTTTTATATATCAGTTGAGAATAATAAAAATAACACCACATTTTCCCAGGGTCATGCAAATAAAGGTTATCTCCATCACAAATTTTGGTCCTAGAATGACCATGAAACCGAATGATAATCTTGCCATTGTGTGGAGCAATGCACTATACATAGATGGTGAGAGAATGCAAATACTTTATGAAATGATCAATAAGTACATGAATACATTTATTACCATGCATTGTCAGTAGGATGAAAATGAGTTCCATGGATGAGCCCTCTCCTGAAAATCTCCTCATAAAGGTCTGCAAAATGAAGGGATGCATACTCCCCTTGGAACACTCCATCAATAGATCCATGCTCCCAAATGACAATGCTATTGGCCTTGGTGATAACACTCTTATCACTCCATGACTCCATTATTTGACATTCCATATGAGAAATTCATCCACCATCATGCTACTATGTGTGGGATACTCCTTCCTATGTGGAAGTACCTCCTGATCCTTCAATGTTGAAGGGTAGCCTCTTTGCACTTTGATTGTGCCATCCATTCCTCCTGAAACATTCTGCAAAGTATGGGATAAAATCAGCCCATACTCTCCCAATAGTATCCAAAGAAACAAAATCTTTTGATTCCTCCTTACACCTCCATCATACAAATCATAAGGTGAAAACATGATGCTTGACATGAACAATGTGATATCATCATAATGAACCCAAAATACTTTTTGCCATAGGATGTAAGTTCCATACCAAGTCCCAACCAACAACATACTCTTTGAAATAGAATGTGTCACATGATGACCAAACTCTTTCAAGAGTAGCCAACACAACCTTGCCTCCTCTTATCCTATTTCATAGATTTGCAAGTGGATCTCCAACCTCTTTCTTATCCATATCACCCATCCAACTAATGGTGAGTGTCTACTATCATGCTCAAAATAGGTATCCATCCATTGGATAATACCACTCTCCCAATCCAATCTACTGTCTCTACACTTCATGGGATGTTGAAGTGCAGCCTCCTGGAGATCTCCAAATGAAGAACTCTAATCAATGACCAACTTGATCACATAAAGATCCAAATATACAGAAGGAAAAATATTCTCATTGAGCAGTGAAGTGCTCATCAAGAAAGATCCATCATAATAATGGAAGATAAGATGTCTCTCATCAACCATCTGCCTATCCCCTGCTACACATGTATAATGGTCATTGTAATGCTCCAATAAGGGTTGGCCCCCCAACTCATCACTACTACTCAATGACAACGTTGTTGATCTCCATGATGGTGCATCTGTTGTCTTGAGATCATGCTCAATGCTAAATACATAGTTCTGCATTGCATTTTTTAGGAAAATACTCATCCTATCCTCCAAAAATCTACACTCCAACCCCAAGAGTTATGTGTGTTAGGAAAAATACTGAGAGGGGGGCGGGGGGGTGAATCAGTATTTAGATCTGAAAATAATTTTTTTATCAGAGATCTTATTTTAATTATTTACTTAGATTATTGCATCATTAATTCATAAGCAGTAAGAATGTGCAGTAATAACAGAATTAGCCATCACACATAAGCAACACCCATGAACACTAGTATTTAAGGTGGAAACCCAATTTGGGAGAAAACCACCGCTGCTGTCGTCTCTGTCTTCAATATTTATTATAAGAAAAACTTCTTACAATTT
The DNA here is from genome assembly GCA_034641835.2 of Pinus albicaulis. Taxonomy (NCBI): domain Eukaryota; kingdom Viridiplantae; phylum Streptophyta; class Pinopsida; order Pinales; family Pinaceae; genus Pinus; species Pinus albicaulis. The sequence continues at coordinate 55,298,638 of CM076578.1, forward strand.
TTGTGCTGGTGCAGACTTATACAAACACGCAGGCACCCACCTGCAGAACGCTACAACCTTCTCTCGTTCTCCAGTCACTACTGGAAGGGAGCTCCAACCCCCTGAATTTAACACCAGCTTGGACTGGCAGAAAGCTTCCACTTTCATGCTGAAGACTTCAACCCTCAGATCCACCAGATTTCTTCGTCAGACTTGCGTCAGGTATTCATGATTTCTTTGAAGATCTTCCTGGAGATTCATCATTTCTAGATCTAGATACCAACTCCATAGGTGCATTATAGATTCAGCTTTATCAGAAAACAGAGTTCAATCATGCATATATCTCCTAAAAATATTTATTCATTAACAACCCCTCTCCACACGCATATTGAACTATAATCATCTTCTCCTTATATAGTTTTTTCCTTTATTAATACCATGAGTAAAAAACACCCAACTGCTGATGGTATTCTTGGACGAGATCCATTAGATAATCCAGTGGGGTCTGCCCAAGCCCCAAATGATTTCTCGTTGTTCTCTTTCCTTGGTTTTGGAAATTAGATAATAAATCTAAGGCTTATTAATATCTCAATCTGAGATTGAGATATTAATCCAACTTTCTTCTTTAGAAAAGACCTTCCTAAGGCATACAAAATGCTCTTTTAATATCAATCCACGTAAAATAATCCAAATTGGAACCCCAACCTACGTTCTTCCATATGCACTAATGCATATTCATAACATGAATCGACCCAAAGTTAATTTTTATCTCCGTCGTATAATGTTATAGCCAAGGTTAATAAACATTTGACTCCGGGCCCCACGTATATGATCAATAGTCTAATCAAATTCCCGCGCCGTACTTTGGTTAACCTTCGTGCATCTTCTTCTTACGACCGTCGTCCGATGGCTTCCCACCAGATCAACGGTGCTCATTAATATCGTGCGGCCTCCTTGGTCGATCGTTAATGTGTGATGGCACGCAGTGATGGCGGTTTTGGAACTTCGCCCGACGCCACGTGTCGACTGTTCTATGGAATCGCTCCCGATTCTCAAATACCACTTTCGCTGCAAAGGTGGTGCGATAAAAACCACTTCCAGCCTTAAACCGCATTCATTGTTCATTCGCAAGGATCCGCCCCTCTACTCTAGGTTCCGTCTGCGTACTTTCGCCAATTCGTTTCGTCACGTTATTAGATCATACAACCACAATACTGTTATACAGCTCCGATGAAATCCTTACGAACTGTTCGACTCGGTTCTCTGCGTGCACTCGATCCACCATTCGGAAAACAACTTACTCCATAATACAGAGGGTTATCACGCGATCAGTAGGGATACATAGTCGACCGTATTGACATTGGTACCTCTAACAGTATGCAGAGCACCATCAAACCCAACACCGGGTTTCTTAACTATCACTGATTTCTGAGATCTTCATACAGTCCTTATCTGCATCCTTTGTCAGAGAGTTGCCATCAAGGACAATCAATTCAATATAATAGGATACCAGAAACATATTTCCAACAATGTGCAGCTCAAAAATGAATAACCAGGATGATTATATATTTCCTCATTGAAAAAATAAATGATATTTTGCTGCTCCAAATCAGAAATGTGCTTTGACCCTAGGTCATGAATTTTCCCTAATAGCATGTTTTCATAATCCTCCATATGATGTGCTGAAATAATAGGAAATGGAGATATGTGCATACCTTGGTAAAGCTTGGGAACATCTTGTACTGCTACAAGGGTTCCTTCCTCTACTGTGATGAATTCCCAAACTACTGATGATGATGGCTACTGCTCTATGACTGCATCAATGCTAGTACAAGTCTCCTCCTCCTTGTGCATCTTCAGAATATTGCATGGGAATCTAAATCTCAAGAGATCAAGACCACTTTGAAAAGGTGCAAGTGTTCTTTCTCCTAATGCAAGTACTCCTGCAGCAAGTGGTGGTGGAAGTTTCTTCTCCTCTGATTTATTCTTGTCAAACTTCTTGATCAACCTTTGAGTAAAATCTGCATATGCAGTCCCTCTTTCATGCCTCCAATGGCTGAACCACCAAATTTTTGCTTCACCCTCAAGGTGCAGCGCTACAATCTCAATAGCCTCTTTGAATACTACTGGATGTAGAAGGAAAAATGAATCCAACTTCATTCCCCTAGCTCTTGTTGTACATGTGGATAACCCATCAAATGTAGGCAATATAAATCTATTGCTTCAAGGTCTTCTTTCTTCTTTGAGCTAAATTAACTGTGGGAGATTTAGATTCTCGTTGAAAGATCTGGGTTGAGACTTATATTCTACAAGATACTCACTTAGAATCTCATGATCTAAGTGCCATCCATCTCCATGTATTTTGTCTTCTTCTTCAAAAAACAATGGCCTAGTATGTTTCTTTGGAGCTCTATGCAATACCAGATCTTTCTTTTGTTGATAGGAAATACATGGACCTTCCTCATCTTGAAACCCTAGTCTGGTTTCATTGTTTTTCTCCACTTTTCTTTGCTTGACCTCCTTGGTGAGGCCCCTCTCATATCTGAAAAGATATGCTATAAAACTCATTCTTTCCATCATTTTGATCTATTTCTCCTACTTCTTATTTTCTTGATAGCATAATGGCTTAGTTCCACAGGCTGAGCCAATATTATGCTTTGATACCACTGTAATATTCCCAAATGGGAAAAGAAGGAATGTACTGCATAAAACTGGAAATAGCAGTAAATCAACACATCAATATTGGAGACCACTATGGAAAAATAAAATTATGTATATGAACAGAAAATCAATAAGAAATAGTGATGCATAAATCATATGAAATGAGGGAACAAGCCTCCCATAAACAATCACTCCCAAATATGAACTACTACTACAATAAAAAATTTTAGAGAGTTGCTACAATGCAGTCATAATAAGCATAGCTACATCTGGAAATCATACAATGATACAAAAGCACTGATATAGGCCACAATAGATACTACACATATGGATCTAGGCACTAGATCAACTTTCCAAGACAACCCAAGAGGGTTTCCAGAAAATGCACACAATGTGCCAATGTAAGCTGCAACCATAGGGCTGAAGGTATGCTGCAACAACAAAAATGAGAATATGTGGCTGAAGATGATGTATAAACCTACATATCTTCTCCAATATATCCTCCGGATGAAGGAATGGCTCCTTCACTGAAGAAATCACCTCCCAAAACAACCACTGGAACCACCCCTGCAACTCCTCTTTAAAATAATGTAGATATGGACTGAAAGTGCACTGTAGAGGATAGATACTCCTTGGCCTAATGTAAAATATGTTATTAAACCCAAAGGGGCTTATTTACTGACCTTCCAATGGAAGGAAACCTTCATCCACTACAAAAGTAGCTCTGAAGACACCCAATGCAAACCTCCACTACTGCACCCTGCAACACAACACAACCCTCTGCAGAAACTGCACTGTAAAAAAATATGGAGCTTGGCCTGATTCCAGATAGTGGAAAATGTAGTGCAATACTCTCCTAAGATGCCTCTCAAGGTAAGAGGTGAGATTCCTGACTGAGAAAACCCCATGCTAAACAACACTATAATCTTAGCTAAACAGCTGAAGAGAGCACAAGTCTAAATAGACCATATACAAAATAATAATCTAAAACATAACCCCATATGGCTACCATCCTCTTCATTATATGAGTGATGATCTTCCTCACCCTTGGCGCCACTAAATTAGGTCACTACTTCCATGTATTCAATCTCCCTCCAAAACTACGTTGTCCCATCATGTATTCCACTCCTCCATAACATCATTGTTGATTTGGTCAAAGTTAACCCAGTCCAGCCCCTTTTCACACATAAGGTCTTCAATATAGCTTTTTAGATGACCTCCATTCACACTACGAGTGTCTTTATTCCTAATAAGGGGGGAGGTGAAGTGACCCATCTTGGAAAAAATGTGTCCTGGTGAAGTATCAAATCACGAGAAACTAACAGATACCCATTTGAGGGCTCGGTGAGAGCTTTCCAACGGCACAGACGTTTTGTCAAACGGAGCTACGGTGTGGTCACAGCAGGCGAAATAAAAAACAAGGGTTTTCTTTTAATAAGGAAGTTTTCCTTCCAAATTCATTCATTTGCTAGTGCTGCTGTGGTGAATGTAGAGAGGAGGGAAGGCCCTAAATCTTGCGGCGAGCGTAGCGGAAAAACCGACCGTGGGAATCGAGATCCGTCAGTTGCAGGTAAGAGGCCTAACCTTACTCTTTCATTTTGATGGATTGAAAGTTCAGATTAGGGCCCAGAATCTCAGAAACAGACCCTCTTTCACCTCTACGGCCGGGTCGCACTTTTTGGGCCAAAAACTGCGACCTAGGAAGCAGGTTTTGAGCCAAAAACTGCGACCTGTCCCAGGAATGGGCAGAAAAGTGCGACCTGGAGGGTGAATGAGATTTGAGTGATGTTTTAGGGCTGAGATGTGAGTTTTTGTGATTGGTTACAGTGTTTCCTATCTGTATACTGACAAATATGATGTGTTTGTGCAGATATGGTAGATATCCGTGTCAACTGGAGAGAGAGAGACCTGGGTACATTATGGGCAGAGATCCAGGCAGATCAGGGTGTCCGTCATGTATTGGCCAGATTCGGGGTTCTGAAGTTTTTGGAGAACCCTTTGATGAGAGCAGGGGAGCCCTTGTTGGCCTGGATTATCAGTTATTGGGATCCAGATCATGAGGTATTTGTAGTGCAGGAGCACAGGATCAAATTGACAGTCCAGGATCTGTATTTCCTGACTGGTCTCCCGCCACTTGGGATGGTGCGAAATACGCAGCCAGTGTTACCGCAGGGGCGGAACATCATGGAGTTTGTGGAGCGACATTGTCGACTGGGTCTCCAAGTCAAAGGGACTCGGATACCAATCGGGGACCTAGAGATATTAGAGACCTGTGCAGTGGCCACAGCGGTGCTGCGGATCCTAGGTAACCAGGTGCTCCATCACATCATTGGGGGGCAGATGATGATTGTGGAGAGTGTGTTGAGTGGGACCTACTATGGGTGGGCCCAAATTCTGTTGGTGTCGTTGAAATGACAACTGTCGCTTTGCAAGCGGCAAGTGAACCACGATTGCTCGTATGGGACTTTATCGTGCTCCTTCTTTTTTGAGAAGATCCCAACCTTACGACCTCATATACAGCTCCTAGATGGGGGCCCGAGAGAGCCTAGGATGCACCGGTGGGGGCGACTACTGTGCAGAGGAGGAGGAGGGGCGGTCGGACGGGTGTTTCGACCTGAGTTCTTTTCCCATTGGGATCAGATGCCGTTATACATAGACGACTATCCCTATAGTGGGATGAGTTATTGTGGGGATCCAGACCTACCACTTCCGCCTGGTCGAGTATGGGGACCTGATGGTAAGTGACAAGTAACTACTCTTTTTTTGGGCATGTGTAAAGTTATTGAAAAGTAGATAGGGTATTGATTCATGTGATTTTGGTATGCAGATATAGCACCGGTAAAACCGGACGGATATATGGGACGACTAGCAGCATCAGGAGCTGCAGGCCCGAGTGGATCGAGAGTGGTGCATAATGAGGATGAAGCCGCCCTCCTAGAGGACATCCGCCGTAGATGTGAGAGGTTACTGACCGATGTTTCAGAGCGCGGGTGGCAAGACTTAGATGACCAGTACATAGAGCCATGTATTGGTCTACCCTCGGAATGGCGAGGGGTCATGCAGTGCATGGCGATGGCCGGTCAAGGGATACGTGATCTACAGGCTGTAGAAGCAGAGTAATTGGCTTGGGATCTGCCAGATAGTGATTAGGTGTAGGACAGGTGGTGCCCCCAGTTTTGAGTTTTTTGTAACATGCTATGGCCATGTCATATGTATCAGAGTAGATGTACTCTAAACACATGTTTTGCGACACATATTATGGATATGCATCTTTTTAATGATTATTATTGTTATTGTCTTGTATAAAATGCGTGTGATAAATTCCATTCTAGAACATGGTTTGCAATGCTATCTACATAGTGATTTTGTTCTCGAGGTACATGGTTGAAAGTTATGGTTTCAAATTCACGTATCAAGAGTTTCACTCATAAATATCATCTAAACAGCACATGGTTATGCACACGATAGACACCATTTAGTTGCATGACAAGAAGTAGGGAATCTAAACGAACATGCAGATGGAGGATGCGATGAGAGAGGGCATCGGCTAAAAGACCCTGCACTACATCATATTTGGCCTGATTATTGGTGGCAGGACCAATGCAGACCCCGTTGGAGAGAACAAGGTCATGCAAGGGGGTGAAAATGGCCCAACCCGTCGAGGCAAGATTCCAGGAGTAACGACTTGCACCATCGACGTAACCGATATAGGGTGTGGATGGGAGGTCTTGTGGAATGGTGGTACAAGACAAAAAATGGGAGGAGGAGGAACAATGACGGCAGCGTGAGTGTATAGGAGACATCGAGTGGAAACTGCGGGAGGGAGTGCGATGGGAAGGATGGCTATGACTCATATACGAACTAGATGGTGGTATATGAGGGCTATAGGAGGAATGGCTGGGACTCGGGCTACGGAGGTCAACATGGATAGGGGTGGTGTTATCCCGGTTATGGGCGGGAAGGATGAGGTCATGGGTGGAGAGGGCTTCCAGGAGGACATCCGGACGGGAACAGAGGGGATGACGAGAGGAAGGGAAACCACATGACGCGACAAAGCTACCTAGATCATCTGTATAGGAAGAAAGGCTAACATACGGATCATCACGGGGGATGACAGAGGAACAGATAAACAGATGGTCAAAGGATGTTAAGCCCAGGGTGGTCGCTGGAGGAGGGTCAAGCGAAACAAAAGGGGAGGATTCAAGGGGAATGTCCTTCAAAGGTCTCACAGAGGATGATAGGTAGAGAATGTTGGTAGTAGATTCCGTCATCTGGACATCAGGGGGGGGAATGTCAATGGGAGAGGAGGGATCCTCAAGCTGACCTGAAGCATACTGCGCAAGTATGGGAGAGGCAGACTGATTTTGTTCAACCTCATACTCTCGAACTACCTCTAAAGAGGCGCGGTAATGCGTCAGGTGAGGACAATGGTGGGAGTAATGGCCATGGACACCACATAAAGCACAAGGTTTGTTGGTGTGAATGATATTTGGGTTCTTGGTTACGGACGAGGACAGAATAGAGGGGTCAGGGACCGTAGACTCAGGGAACGCGACTTTAACCATGGGTTGAATACGGGGAAATTCAGGACAAGTGTGGGTGGTGTGACCGACGAAATCACACAAGGTGCAAGGCTTTGCGGGCGGAGGAGGAGCCGGGTCAGTAGAGGTGGCCTTGTCTTTGGCTGCCCCCTTGCGAGCTTTGCCTTTCTTTCCTGGAGTTGTCACCACAGGGGCAGGGTCCTGGGGAGGTGCGGGGGGCATGGTGGCAACGGAGGAAGCGAGGGGGACCGGTTGAATCGGTGTCAAAGCAAGATAGGGTTTGGGGTGACTAGGTGGGGTAGCGGCTGGAGGGTCAAGGTACCAGACGGGTATGCCCAGGGTCAGGTTAGGGAGAGAGAGGGTGGCAATGACGGGGACCGTATAGAATCCGGGAGGGGGAGCCAGGAAAGGTATCTGACCAGCGAGATAATGACCAGGAGGAACGGCTCCGAGATGGTTGAGGCCTGGGGGAACCGACCCAGGAGGATAGAGGGGTTCAGGGATACTAGCTGTAGGAGAAGGGCCAGAAGGAGAAGGTCCGGCTGGCTGAGATGAATGGCTAGGAGCGGGTTGCGGTGGGCGAGGTTGAGGCTGAGGTTGCTGACTAGCCGAAGCGGGTCACTTAAGGGCAGCCCGAGATGATTGCATCATGCAAACATTCGATAAGTTGGGATCAGAGATAGGAGGAGGAGGGAGACCAGGAAAAGTTCCAAGCAAAGAGGAGTCTTTATAGACGCCGGGAGAGACACTGGTCAAGGAATCGACGGTTTGCTTATTGGCTACAGAGGAGATGGTCGTCTCAGGGGAGGTCTGAGACTTTGGCTCATGATAAGTCAACTGGTCGATGGTGACTATCTTTCCATTGTGAGGAAAAGACATCTTGCGAAAAACCGTGGAAGGGACAGCAGACATGGCATAATTGTAGCTTCGCCCCAATAGAATGTTGTAATCTAGAGGGGCGTCAATGACTTCGATGTCGACGTAAACAGTCTTGCCCGCAAGAGTGATAGGAAAATTACGGAAGAGGCCAATGGGCTGGGAGGCGTGGCCGTCCCATGCTCGAAGGGTGATCGTGGAAGGGGCCAACTCAAGAGATCCGAGTTGCTTCCAAACCGAAGCGGACATCACACAGGTGGATGCCCCCTCATCAATTATACACCGAGAAACGTTAGCGTTCCGGATTTTGACTGGGATTTGGAAGGCGACGGAAGCAGGAAGAGGGGGATGTTCTGATTGATGGGCGTTGAAAACAATCATTTGGTCATCAGCAGGATCTACAACGCCCATGGCAGATAGTAGAGCCTTCTTTTGGGAAGGGCACGACTGGAGGAGTTCCAATGTGGAGATGGCAGCAGGAGACTGCGCCAAATCATCTACTATGCTATACGAATGAGCAGCTCGACCAGGAGCAAGACGGCCAGACGGTCCTTTAGGAATTCGAGATGAACCTCGGCCCAGCTGACAGTGGCGTCACTGGATGTCGAAAGAGGCTCAGAGAACCTGAAGAAGGGGACTCGGGGGCAGACTGAGCGGAAGGCTTGGGGTACTGGCGAGACTGAGTTTGAAGGTGAAGGTCGACGGTTGGGGATGGATCAGAGTTCATCATGAGAATCTGGTAATCAGAGGAACCAGAAGGGGAAGTTTGAGTGGCGACCTGTTCGTCAGGTGGTTTGGCAGCCACGAATCCTTGCTGGGGGAAAGGATCGGTAAACACAGCCGGTTGATTAGTGGTCACATTAGGGGGAGCATGAGGGGAGGCATGTTGTCCTCGCAATGTGGCTTTAGACTCCCACATCTGCCGCATCTGTGGTAAGAGGGGACAATCATGAGTGTAATGACCGTAAACATCGCAACACGAACAAGGCTTATTTGTGTGAATAGGCCTGTCCGGCTTGGGCTGAGTGCCCTGTTGCTGGTTAGCAGTGTTAGGGTCAGTACCTTGAGGATTGGGTCCACGAGTACTAGGGGAAAATTGATTTTGATTGCCTCTCCACCTTGGGGTTGAAAAGGCAAGGGAGGTGGAAGTGCATATGTTGGAGGAGCTGGAGCACCAGGCTGCGGATAAGGATAATGGTTAGGTTGGGAAACATTGAGGTAAGCAGGAGGTTGGGAAAAAGGATAAGGCATGCCTTATCCTGGATACATGCTACCTGGAGGGGGAAGAGTGCTAGAGGTGCTGGCCCCTCCCGGAGGGGGACCATAGCCCATAGGAGGTTGAGCATATGGATGAGAAAGGGCTCCAACGATACCGTCGGCGGAATGAGATGCCCCCGGGGCGTTAGCGCCACTGGGCCTAGGGAGGTCAGGAAGGACGGTATAAACATAACCAGACTGAGCGTAGATCAGGTCATATTTCAAGGCGATTTGGAGGGTGGCTACTTTGGTTTGAGGGAAATGAGAGGTGAAATCTTTTCCAATGGGAGGTAAGAGAGTGTGAAGGAACTAGTCCATATAAACTTGATCCTCGAAGGTGGGAGCTCGACATAAGCTCTGTCTTCTCCGCCATTCTTGGACATGAGTGGAAAGGCGGGTTGAAGAGGTTTGACGGAAAGAAGTCAAAAGCTCTGTACCAGTGTTGTATCGGAGAGGGAGCTGGAAATAAGATAAAAATGCTTGGGCAATGGTCACAAAGGTGGTATGGGAAGAGGTGGCCTAGTCAACATACCATTTAGAAGCTTCGCCCGTAAGCATGCGTTGGAACAACCGAAGACGGATGGAATCATCGGTAATGGAATTGGAGGAACACCACATGTGGAAAGATCAGACGTGGTTGGTTGGATATTCTCCAACAAGGACTTCGAACTTAGGGATGTCGGAGGGGAGCTTGGTTGGCATAATAGGCCAACCAACATCGTGGAGGATAGGGTCATTGATCAACTGATTGAGATCGGGGAGGCTAAGGCCTGCCATGTAAGGGAGCCAGGGTGCAGCCGAGGTAGTCCTTGTGGCGGTTCTGCTAGTAGTAGTCCCGGCATTAGGGCCGGGATTCCCGCTAGCGTTAGGCCCTGGACCAGACATAGTGAAGGTGACAGGGGGAGAACCAAAAGTAAAAGGAGAACCCAATGAATCAGAAGAGGAGTTGGAGTGCGGACTCGGAGGAGGAATAACTCAACGACGGCGGGACGGAGTAGGTCGACCAACCGGAAACTGAGGGTGAAGGCCAAGAAGTCTCTGGGAGGTGCGCCTTGGGGGTGCAATGATGACAACACAAACACGACACAAGGAGAAGAAGAACGACCAACAAGGGCAGGGAGGTGCAGAATCAAGTGATTACAATGTCGAAACAAGGGCAGAAAAGGTGCAGTGTCAATTGATTTTACAATGTTTTAAAGTCTTTGCCTGGCGGTGTGAACCAGGCTCTTCTTCGCTTAGGGTGAGTGTGTGGCGTGCGTTAATTTTAATTTTTAAACCCTAACGTTTTGAGAGCAAAATAAAAAGTGTGCTGCGTAACTGAAAATAAATCTGCAGAGAACAGTATATAATGCTGAAAAAACAAAAAATTAACAGCTAACAATGCATCAATCTAACCCAAAAAGGCGGGTCTCTCAAAAATAGTCTAACAGAGGGAAAAAATCTAGTCAAAAAACACTTACAAAGAGGCCGATAGATCTAGGGTCGAAAGGGACAGGGATCTAAAGGAGAAACCTGCTGAAAGGAGGTGCAGAACACAGCCAAGAGGCAGAGGCAAGGTGGCTGGAAAAAAGGAGGAAATCAGCAAAAATAAAAAGGGACAAGGAGGAGGCCCTCAAGGTAGATCCAAACAAAACTTCAGGAGGTGATTTGAAAGGAAGAAGAGCTGATTAAAAGGGATCTGAAAAGGAGGTATCAGATTTGAAAAAGGGGGGGTTGAAACTCTGAAAAAACAGACACCTGAAACAGTTAAAACTATTCCACAAAAAGTGGAGGGTACTAAAGCCCGAGGGGGCTAGGTTTCCACTTAGATGAGTAAAACAGATCAGAAACAGGTCTAAACGGGCTGAGAAAGAGGCTGGAGAACCCTTACAGAAGCTTCAGAAAAACCCAGGAAAATTACAGAAAAATAGCAGAAAAACTGGCAGGTCGCAGGTTCTGACCTGTTTTCTGTGCAGGTCGCAGATAATGGGCTGAAAAGTGCGACCTGGAGGCCAGGTCGTAGTTTTTGGGCTGAAAAGTGCGACCTGAAGCTCCGGGTGTCCCGGTGGCAGATTTCCGAAAAAGTTGTCGTCTCAGTTGCGGCTGATGTCTGTCACCTGCGCAATAGGGCCAGAAACATGCGGAAGTTAGAAATTTTAATGTTTTAGGTTTTTATGTGAGAAAAACAGCATAAAAAGAGGAAAAAAAAAAAACTGAAAAGAAACCCTAGGGTCTGAAGTAGCTGGATATGCAGGAATATGAAAAAAGATAGCATTCGTAATTGAAAACTCGTGTGGAGTTGCCAATTGTTAGTATGAATCTTTTGTCGAAGTGTACGAAAAAATACCACTTTAGCTACGCATAACTTATAGCCCTAACATCAAATGTGGCTGCCAATATCTTCAGATCTACAGCTAGTTGATCAAGACAAGTGCTACAAAAAACCAGATCTATGCATAGAGAGACATTAAGCAGTAAAAATAAGGTTTTGCTCCATACATCCAATAGACAAGACAAGAACAATATTTTTTGAAAGAATTTTTTGTATTAAGGGCACCTGGGAGGAAAACAAGAAGGTGTTTCAATTCTCCTCAATGGGATGTGTTCTTGGAAGTCCTCAGCACTTCAGATCTAGTATTTCTCTCTCTTGTTGGTGTAGAAAACCCAGACAAAGATAGAACTCAAAGGGAGCTCAAGACAAGAAATATTTATAAATAGATACCAAAGTCAACAAGAGTTTAGATCCGTAGGATCTAATAGGCAACAAAAGTTGCAGGAATGATATGAAAACTCCCTCCTATTTATAACAAAATATTGGGTCATTCTAGATCTTGGTGTACGATTAAAATAACATTAACCAAATCTAGATCCACCTTTTATGGAATATTTTATTATTTTTTTTGGGCGGAAAAAGAATTTGAATTTGGTCAAATCCCTTTATTTATAAATAATAAATAAATAAATGATTTATTTATTATTTTAAGAATGTGGTTGAGTAATAATTAAATAAATAGTGATTTATTCAATTATTTATAAATGATTTAGTCAAATTTAACAAGGAATATTATTTAAATAATGTTTTAAATAATTATTCCTAGACAATAATAAGATAAATAAAGATTTATCTAATTAATTTCTTTGTTTTGGGTTAAACATGACCAGGAAAATCAAACAAATATAGGTTTGTTTAATATTTCCTTTTGGGGTTTCTTGTTTAGACCATAAACAACCTAATAAATGTGTTTTATTAAGTTATTTTACATAGTGAAAGCACTACTTAGGGTAAAATACTTGGGTCCATCTAATGATAGTAGGTTAGATGACCAAAAAATGGTGTAACAGTTTCCATACCCTCTTATTCCTCTATCCAAGAGAAAAATCAAAATTTAATATTCCAATTAGTTGTGTGTTAATTCGGGAATATTACAGTTTGCTTGTCTAGTGAGGTCATGGAAGACCCAATCCATATGTCATGCACAAAATTTAGATCTGATCTATTTGCAATCTGGCACGCTGTATGATTTACTCCCCCATGTCCTTGGAAATCTAAATCCTCCCTCTACTCAATTACCTGGAGTGCACACCAATGGCATCGTTGGCGCAAACTCCAGCATAGCCATAAAATACTTAGTGGGAAAAACTCCCATCCATTTTTGGCTACCACTGCCCCTAACCAATCAACTACTCTTCCTACTGGTGAGGTAAAATATCTGCAGTCTACACAAAAACCTAGCAGCAACAACAATAAGAACAAGAAAAATACCTCTCCTTCTGAAGAGCAGTCCGGTAATCAGAATAATTCCAATCAGAAAAATGCTACTAAAAATGACAAAGGAAATGATAAACCCATAAAATTTCCTTGTTGAATATATGTGGAGGACCACTTGATATAAAAATGACCTCGGCTGCAGGAATTCATAGATTTTATCACAAAAAAGGACTCTAGGAGGACACCGATCGTTCTTCATAATCCCTTCCCTAATCCACATCAGCAACAACAACACATGGTTGCAAACCCACCACAACCCCTGCAAAGGGGAAACGGTGGTACTCATCCTTCCGATTAAGGATCATCTGCCATTTATGGCGTTGAGAGTGTTGAACTCCAAGCCTAAGAAAAACTCTATGGAAATCCTATCATTGATGCTTAGGAACCTGGTAGAAGTTTGAATCCACTGCGGCCCAATGATTTTCATATCGAAAGGCTTGTTTCTGACCTCGTAATTTGTCCCCCCAAAGGGACACATCAACGCACGACTCATAACACCTCTGCACATGCTGCCCAAAACTACAATATTGTGGAATATTTGGCATAAGTACCATCAGCCATGTCTACACTTGAAGTATTTCAATCATGTCTGGCGCAAAGGAAATCTCTGCTTTTAGCCATTAGTGGAATCAACCCCCAGGATTCTACGCTAGCCATCTTTGACATGGAGAAATCTAAACCTCGCCTCTCACATCAAATTTCATTCCAGGTACAAGTTGTGTCGAAAGGGAGACCAATCCATCACACTATGATAGACAAAGGTGCTTCGACCTGCATTATGTCAACTGCGTGCTGGCTCGCTTTGGGTTCTCCCACTTTGTCTCCACCATCGAATTCCATTAAATATTTTGATGGCCACACTTTCCTCGCTAAAGGCTACCTTTCTAGATTTCACATTTCACTTAGTGGGAAAATGATAATTGTGGACATAGAAGTCGTAGATCTTCATCTTGACCTTCTTTGGTCTTCCAAATCATCCTCTTTCAATTGGATGGGAAAATATTTAGAGTGGATTAGTTATCCTTTTTCACCCCCCATTATTCCACTTTACCAAGTAGCACTGTACCCCTAGTAGGAGGCGTTCCTGACTCATACATCAACATCAGTACTAGTCTTCTGAAGGCATCTTCCCTGATGGGTTGTTTTCCTCTCCCACTGCGTGAGGTTCCACACACTATTGCAATGATCTCCACCATTTTGGATGGCTCTATCTATCCATGGATCCTACTAGCACCTTCAGACATTGTTTCCTATGGAGATCAGATGCCACTATCACTGGCTGAGTTAGATTATCAAGCCATCCAAATAGCATCTGAACCATCCACTACTTTGGTTTCGACTAATGGTACCACCCTCTCACCCATCACAGTTCTTTCTAAAGATCTCCTCGATGAAGTACTTCCTACAGATGAAGCTATTTGAGAGATCATGTCTCTAGAAGAATGACCTTGGGGAGAGTTCCATCATTGCAATTCTATGTTTGATTCAGAATGATCACTGCTCAAATATTGTATTTTGACCCACCTAAGATCGTTCCCTATGCTTACACGACTGTTCAAAATATCGACACTGAAGGGAACATGGGAAATATTTCCAAGACTATGCTCATGGATATCTCGGTCAAAATGGGTATCATGGAAAACATTCAAATTGGAGCCGATTGCAATCCAGAGGAAATTGCATGCTTCACATCCCTTTCTAAGAAATTTTGCGATGTGTTTTCTTGGTCTTACGACGAAATTATTGACATAGATTCATCTATTTTTTAGCACAAAATCAAGATTTATGACAATTCCAAGATTTTTCGGCAAAGAATCCGACCTTTCCACCCTCGCAAAGCAGCTGCCATTAAGACTGAAGTCGAAAAACTATTACATGCTTGTTTTTTTGGGTATGTGTTATATTATTTCCACGACTAGCCCCACGCGTTGTATGTTGCACCGAGCGCAACAGGGGGGTCATAGGGGGGGCAGCAGCCCCCCTTGTCAGGGTCCGGGGCAGCACCCCGGAATTTTTTTTTTTGGTATGCGGTCCCACTCATAGGCGGACCCACCCATGTTTTGTGCATAATTTTTCACATGGTTTTGGGGTACGATGGTTTTCGGCCCCTGGTATTTTGTAGATCCGGTCAAGGGAACTACGGTTATGTTCTAATCCAGGGTTAATGTATTGGGGTTTATGTATGCTTCGACATGTATATATATGTGTTGTAACACTAAAAGGAATATAATGAAAAATCAAGCTAGTCATCCCGATTTGGGATCCAGGGGAAAATCTCTGTGTTTATCTGTTTTATGTTTTATGCTCTCGCTATTGTTTATTTTATGTTATAAGATTCGTGTGTAGATAATTTATGTTTAGGGTTAAAACCTACATTTGGTATCAGATTTGTTTCAGCTTCAAGGGGACGCCTTTGCTGCTGAGGTTTTTTTGCTCGAGCCTGAGGTAGACCCTGTTCAGTGGGAGATCTGCGGGATCAATTCTTGTGGTGAAAGAATATGGAAAGCGGCGAAAAGATAGAGATCGAGAAATTTAATGGTTAGAGTTTTGAGTTGTGGAAGCTCAAGATGGAGGATCTGCTGGTGGATAAAGATCACTGGATCGCGGTAGATCTAGGTACTAAACCAACGGAAATTTCAGATGAAGACTAGAAGAAACTGGATCGAAAGGCTAAGAGCACAATACGGTTGTGTGTCTTAGATTCAGTATTGTTGAATGTATCTGGGGAAGCTACGACGAATAATTTGTGGGAAAAACATGGGACTTTGTACCAATCTAAGTCTTTGGTGAATAAGTTGTTCCTGCGAAAAAAGCTATATAACCTGAGGATGAAGGATGGAGACTCGGTGATAGAGCATCTGAATGCCTTCAATACTGTGGTAAGTCAGTTGTCATCTGTTGATATTAAAATATCATATGAAGATAAGTGCATCAGTTTGTTGTGTTCTCTACCAAACTCGTGGGACAGTCTGGTTATTGCAATACGTAGCAATACAACTACCTTGAATTTTGATGACATTGTCTCAGCCTTGTTTTCAGAGGAAATGAGACGAAGAAATATGAAGGGTCAAAATGGAGATGCCTTATCTATACGAGGAAGATCCAAAAATAGAAACAAGAATAAGGTTTCGAGTGGGAGATCCAAATCTAGAGGGAGATCTAAATCTCCTGGAAAGTTTGTAAAGGTGTGATGGGGCTTCATGTTGATTACTTTTATGACGTATATATCAATGGTATTTACCTTCTTACTTATGTTATAGCCTGTTGTAAGCTATGGTTTATTACGAATACACGTGGTATCAACTTGATTAAGAGTATATAGCTCGTCTCACCCAAGTAGGTATGTGATTAATTATGGTAATTACTATGTACCAAATCACGTAAGCTAATATCACTAGCTCTTCTAGTAATGATGAAAGTATTGATTACTATGAATACGTACATATCTCTCCATGGTGTTATAACTAGGATCACTTAAAGCTTATGATATCCATACTCATGTAATGCAGTACTATGATCCCCATATTAGCTAGTATGGTACCAGTCTTTGAGAAACTATCACTATTAGTGACAGGAAGAAGCTTACATAACTGCTTAGAGAAAAAGTGTGTTTTATCACTTCCCATAGTACATAACAAGGGTGAAAGAGGGATATAAGCTTAGTTACATCTCATTGTTATCGATATAATGGCAATCATTGTGCTCTCCATATTTGGTGTTTACTTATAACTCATATCATACGAGATCAAAGCATAGGTTTTCACAAGGGTGACATATAAGTTTGGTGATTAGGTAGTTACTTACCCTATAGCTTATAGGAAATCAACATGGTTCGACAAAGAGAAATGGTTGTGATTAGCATAACACTATTGGATTACTAGTTGAATAGGGGAACATAGTAGATTGAGTAAGAATTACAGGTACTTTATATTACTAATAGTACAAGCATAACACTACTGGTTTAATCATACGTAATTAGCCTAATCATATCTAAGTTGCTTAGTTGGAGCTGTAACAATTATTACACAGATTAGAAAAGTGCATTACTTCTATATAATATGATAGATACAACAAGCTTAGCTTATCATAACATAGGACACAAAGCAGAGACGAGTCCTAAACTCCGATAGGGGAAAGTCAGAAACCCGCCTAACTTCTATCTGCCTTGCCAAATTCTCTATACTGAGCCGAAACTCCGAAAGGGATAATTTGAGTTTACTGAAGAGAAAAGGGTCTGAAACTCCGAGAGGGGTTGGTTCTGACCTTGTCTAGAATCGACCTTTTCGGAAGTTCTTGAAGGTTTACTTCCCACCCACACCATCTCACCTTGTCGGAGGTGTGCTCTACCTTTTATGGTCTAGCAAGGTCATACCTCTACCGTTGGTCGAGCCTGCTTGCGCATCATGACTGGAAGAAATGCATAATTACATATATAATGATATATCTCTATTTTTATACGATATTACGGGTACGATAGATGATTCGAGCTACGATCCCATACGATGCTAAAGCGTAATTACATATATAATATATGAATTTCAGAATGAAATAATCATAAATGCATAATTACATATATAATATATGCATTATCTGCTAAATCATAATGACGCAATATCAAGCAGCATCGGCTGCTCGGCAGGGGAAATGCGTAATGACATATGCCCATAGAAAGTCTGCTAAAGCGTAATTACGTATATAAAGAATGACTGGAATCACGTACAAGGACAAGGTCCTTCGTGACTGATCGATTGATGGGTGCGTTAGCACACTCGACCACGCCATCGCCTAATATTTACCCACCCACCCCAATCCCCGGTGTGAAGCAGGTTCAATGCCTACTGTATCGGAAAGAATGCATCGGATGGATGCCTGGGCATTGAGAGGGAAGGACGCTTCCAAAGGCGAAAGGCCAACCAAGATCAGATATAGCTGGTTTTCCGCGAAATCTATTTCAGTAGAGCAAGAAGCAAGAAAAAAAATGAGAAAGTGAAGACGGGAAGTACATGCATGGATAGTGGGATAATTACAAGGGCCACGAACGACTAGCTATCCGGCCAGGGCCGGGGTCGCATGATGCGGAAGTATCACGTACGGCTATCTGAGAAGGGAGTGAATACCCACTGGAGATTTTTCTTTACCTACACCCCTCTGGGGCTACCCCTTACTCTCTTATCACTATAGGGGGGTTCGAGACAAAGAAATATCAGGTCAGCATATCAGTTTCCCCCATACACCTAACTCGGATCTAATCTTATGCTACTATCTATTCCGTTGATTCTCTCCCAAAAAGGAACCACCGATTTACAAATCTTATCAACCACAGAATCCAGTGAGCGGCGCCAAATATTTTGGGGGTTGATGAATCCCGTATTCTTTGCTGCCGGTCAGTTTCGGGGGGATCAATGCCGGTCCTATATCCTTCCAAGCTCAAGCCGGGGAGTGACCCCGAAGGTTACAAGCACTACACCGGAGCAACCGGGGGAAGTTTCGAACCCTAACTCCGAATGAAAGGTTGCCGCCGCCGCTTTCCATAGTAGTGGGCTTGCGGATAATCCCGCACCCACCGTCCCTAAGGGTCCAGGCTCAAAGGATAACCCTGGAACCGCTCGACCTGGACGGACTCATTTTTCTGAGTTCACACTCAGAATTTTCCGGGCGGCGCCGGACTTTCAGCGCGTCTGCCTGCGCAAGGGCGCGCCACTTCATTATCTTGTTTCCGAGGACGAGACCCTTGTCAAGAATTATGAGGGTAATCCCGGAGACTCCATAGTACCGTCGAGGGCCTCGCAGATAAAGTACTTCCACTTGATCGTGGGCCTCGTGAGCAAAGAATTGACACGCGACGCAATACTGGGTAAGTGTCGCATGCTTTTACCCGAAGCTGCCCTCATCGTAGCGCAAACCAATGTAATCGGGGACGACCTTGCATGCTTCTACCATGTTGGCCTTCAGCTGCCCAACCCACCAAAAAAACGGGCAATTCTCTTCCAACTCCATGGGGTTTTCCCGGAGTTGGAGGAGGACCAACTACAGCTGGAAGGCCGAAGCAGCTGGAATCGGTTGCGCATTAGAATAATGTGCTCGACCAACGTGAAATTCATAGTCTTAGGAGAGGATGTGTAAGCAGGGCTCGACCAACGGGAGAGGACACAACACCTTAGAATGTCTATTTTGAACCCCGGTTACCTTTCAGGACCTTACCTGAGCAGAGCTCAAGACCTTTCAGGACCTTATCTGCCTTTTCTTTATTCATTCCCCCCAAGAGAGAGGTGCAACCTTCCCGAACGAATAAGAAGTCAGAATCCTATGGAATTGGGGAAATAGAGGTATCGAGAGATTGATTGGTATTAGTTGCATTCTCCTAGAGCTAGCGTCAACGAGCTCATGCTAATGCTTGCTAGGACTTGTCGCAAATGTTTCGATCAATGGAAGCAATTGAACCTTCCCCATTCGCATTCATCATTCATCATTACCATAATGAAAATGATGGCGGGAACGATGCGCTCACCATTATGCATGCCAGCGCATCACCACGTAATGGCACAATTCAGAACCAGAAAGAACCACCACCAAAAGGAACGACCACCAAGATATGCATAGTGATGAAATCTCCTGGAAATAAATTATTGGGAAACAATTTAGGGCGTTGCACACGCAAGATTGGATTGCCTTCAGAACGATTCTTATATAAAGTGCTACGATCACCTCATATTGATAAAAAGTATAGAGAATAGTCTGAAATGGAGATACATAAACAATTGCTGGTCACAGAAATGGAAATGCATGAATTGCGCAAAAAGTTATTTTGGTCAAAACACCGTGCGACTCGAAGGACATAAGACTCTTTGGTCAGGCCCAAGATTTCCCAGCCGACGGGATGCTCCTACCCCACCATGCGCTCCTATCCCTTAACTTCATATAAGAGGGGGGGGGAGGGGGGTATGGAGCGTGGGGAACAATGCGAGAAGTTATATAGCCCGCTGGGAGTGGCGACAATACTATTGATCAACGCGAGTGAACTGTGCTCAGACGCTTCGTAAAACCGCACCACATCCATCTACGAGAGGAGTTGTATTGTATTGATGAGTACCCCTTTAGATATACGGAATGTGATCTGGGACACGATGGGAGTTTGCGTGCCTCGATAGGTAGGAAAAAGATCACCGGAGTATAGCACAAGATCGCCTTTTCTCGCTGCCATAGAGTAAACCTTTCAATGAGGTAAACCCAATGGGAATCGTGGAAGGGGAGCTTCAGTCAATCAGATACCGCATTGGGCAGGAGACGATCCAAAAAGCGAAGGCTCACCCTTACTTCAAAGAAACGGTGAGATAGGCGACAGGGAGAAATAGATCTTTTCTCGCCGGTGCTGACTCGGATCTCGCGAGAGAAACACTATATTATTATTATTTAGGCCACTCACTCTAGGAATCAAGTACGGAGCCTACAAGCAGTGCTTAGTAGATGTCAATCGCACGCAAATGAATTTTCCAACTACTTACCTTCCGGTTCAAAAATAGTGATAAGGTGATAACCTACCAGGAGACCTTGCTATGCCTTATGTAACGTGTAAGGGCCTATTTGCTACATACAGTGAAAGCCCGGGACTTATGTCATGAATTAGCCTAACACCAGCTAAAAAGAGCAGTTCCATAGTGTTATGGAGTTATGTCTTCTCTTTATGCTATCCCTAGTTACCGAAATGAGATTTGTCGATACGGTAGCCAACGTTAGCGAGGTTACCGCATAGTGAGACAGATAGCTCCTAGCGAATCCTTAAGAAGCCCCATATTAGACGAAGCGTTTATTTCACGTATTTACATCATTTCGGTCATTAGCCAGGTATCTAAGTGCATAAGGAGAAGACATAACTCCATAACACTATTCTACCACTACTTTATCCCACTCATTTAAGGTGTTAGTTTACTACTTTCGTTATAGGCGGATTTTAGACAGTGAAGGTCTTCATTCGTTAATTATAAGGGCCGACTCCACGGGGCTATTCAAAGACTTCCCTGGGGCCGGAACTCCCTGGACATGCCTGGATATATCCGTCGAAGTAGTCAGTAACCACTCTACCTCACCTAACGACTGCCTTAGTGTTCGCGCAACAAGGATACAATAATGTACGATTAGTGAATCCCCCGACGCAGGAGGGCGAGGTACGGTTAGTGACTCGCCCCAAAAAGGGCAAGGGTGAGGAACGTAGAGAAATGGAGTTTCTCGCCAAGGGGCGAGGAAGGCCAAGGATAGGATAAGTAGGATGAGTTGCAACTCATCCGCTGAGGATGAGGAAGGATGGCTCACCCTAATTAAGTGAGGTGAGGACGTGGCTCGACCTAGGGAGAGGAAGTATGGCTCACCTTTAAGTGGGGTGAGGGTGCATTAGCACACTCGACTAAAAGGCCGCCATCGACGGAGTCGCTCGACCAACGGGGTGAGGGTGAGCTAGCCGAACTCTCGACCACCGGGAGAGGTACGAACCTGCTCACTTGAGGTACGAAGGCCGCCATCATGCTACAGCATGACTCGACCACCGCCATCATGCGAAGCATGGCTCGACTGGCCGCCATCATGCTACAACATGACTCGACCATCGCCATCATGCGAAGCATGGATCGACTGGCCACCATCATGCTACAGCATGACTCGACTACCGGGCCGCCATCGGCCGCCATCAATTTATCACTCTCTTTTTCCAAACTATTTACCCACCCACCCCAATCCCCGAAGAATGGCTCGACCAAAGGTCCAGTAGGCCCGGTAGGGCGAGGGTGAGGGTGAGGGACGTAGGAGGAAGGACCCGGTAGGGGGCTCGACTGATAAGGACGCCATCACCTGGTAAGGGGCTCGACTGAGGTTACGAGGCCCGGTAGGGAATCACTATTCATATGGCAAGGCCCGGTAGGGACTCAATCGAGGTTATGAGGTCAAGGGATTTCTCTCTCTATTTTCTTCAAATAGAGTCCCGATAGGGTGAGCTTGCCGAACTCTCGACAAAGGCCGCCATCGACTTGGCCGAGGTTACGAGGTCGAGGGACTCGGCCGAGGAGGTCAAGGCCCTAACGGGTGAGGGTGAGCTTGCCGAACTCTCGACAAAGGAGAGGTAACGAACTCTCGACACAAATCTGCCATCGACTCATACATTCATATGGTGAGGGATTTCTCTCTCTATTTTCTTCAAATCCGCCATCGACTCGGCCGAGGTTACGAGGTCGAGGCCCTAACGGGTGAGGGTGAGCTTGCTGAACTCTCGACAAAGGAGAGGTAATGAACTCTCAACAAAAGGCCGCCATCGACTCATACATTCATATGTGTGAGGCCCGGTAGGGATTTATCGCTCACCTCCCCAAAGAGGTGAGGTCCGGAGGGACTCGACTGAGGTTACGAGGTCGAGGGACTCGACCGAGGTTACGAGGTCGAGGCCCTAACGAGTGAGGGTGAGCTTGCTGAACTCTCGACAAAGGAGAGGTAATGAACTCTCGACACAAGGCCACCATTGACTCACTATTCATATTGTGAGGGATTTCTTGCTCACCTGACCTAAGAAAGGTGAGGGACTCGACCGAGGTACCGAGGGATTTATCGCTCACCTTCCCTCAAAAGGTGAGGGATTTCTTGCTCGACCGACAGAGGAGGGCCACCATCAACAACTCTCTTTTGGGGGAGGGGGTGAGGGTGAGCCAGCCGAAATCTCGACTAAAAGGCCCGGAGGGACGGAGTCACTCACTATTCATATGGTGAGGCCCGTTAGGGACTCGGCCGAGGTTACGAGGTCGAGGCTTGGTAGGGTGAGGTAGCGAACTCTTGACTAAAGGCCGCCATCAACTCACTATTCATATGGTGAGGGATTTCTCGCTCACCTTCCCCAAAGAAGTGAGGCCCGGAGGGACTCGACTGAGGTTACGAGGTCGAGGAACTCGGTCGAGGTTACGAGGTCGAGGAGAGGTTATGAACCCACTCTCCCGACCAAACAAGGGATGGAGTCACTCACTCTTCATATGGTGAGGGGGAGGGTAAAGCCGCCATCATGCTATAGCATGACTCGACCACCGCCATCAACTTGAAGAACTAAAAGGCCGCCATTGCCGCCATCATGCCCCCGGCAGGGCTCGACCAACGGGCCGCCATCAATTGGAAGCTCGACTAATAGGAGAGGAACGGAGTTGCGAAGACCAAAGGGAGAGGAGAGGACACAACACCTTATAACATTTTCACCCAGTAAGACCTTTCAGGACCTTTATCCATTTATCCATCTATAGGGTGGCACTTGGTGGTGATAGCGTAACAGATGAATAAGTAATTCCCAACCCCTGAGTAATAGGTCGGGGCTAGGCCTGGGAACTATTCCTCGCTCGCCACTTGAGCCATATGCGGGGGAACTCGCACGTGCGGTTCTTGGGGGGGGAAAGCTTGTAATAGCCTACCCATCCCAATAGCGTCTATTTGGAGCTCAATACAAAATCATATTTTCTCACAAAACCCGTTCAGATAGAGGCAAACCATTGCTCTGAAGTCGGGATTTATGGATGGAATAGTGGCTCGCCCCCTCCCCTTCCCCGTAGCTCGGGAAAGGTATAACCTTCTCTATCTAATAGTAATAGTAGCTTCCCGGCCAAGGTGATAAATTTGTTACAGCCCTTAATTCATTTTTGTAGGTTATCCCTTACCTTCGAGCTCAGGTAATACCTTTCAGGACCAACCCGCCCGGTCCGGCACAGTCAGGACCTTACCGCCTGAAAGGATCTTACCTTAACACCAGCTGGCACAGGACACTTCTATTTCTTCCCCTCAATCCTTACGAAGGTAAGTAAGTGATAACCCTTCTATAGGACCTCTAAAATGCATTCATTCGAGTTGGCTGCTAGATTCATTTATATCTGTATATGGGCTTATATATGCAATATGATACCTCAACCAGAGGCATTGAACCATAAGAACCTTCTATTACCGATACTTGATAAGGCATTTCTGAACCCAGAGAGAGAGATGACATTGAGAAGATTACGACATCCTCGCCGGTCGAGGGGAAGGACTTGAAAAGTCATCAAATTGCTACGCTAGAGAGTGTTGGTTGTTCAGAAGAGTGAAAGGTAGGGGCCCTATACGTGCCCATAACATAACATAGATAGACACGTCTTATCTCCTCCCTCCCCCATTTAAGGTCCTGATGAGCATACCTACACTTACTTACTTGATTATGATGCCTACCTTAGCGAACGAATGAGAGAGCCGCCTAGACTGGGCATACCAACTACCTTCCTCATGCCAGGCCATGGGCCACCTACCTGGTACTTAGGAATAACACCTTACTTACGAGCATGCCAAGCTCAGTCAGATAGGCATGCATCCCACCCACCTAGCTATGACCCAATCCTTATAAACACTAGATCTTCTCCCTGGCCGGCCGGTGAAAGGTAAGGATAACCTTGCTCCTGCCTTTGCTACCACTGCTACTGGATAATATGAATCATCTGCTGGATGCTGGATGATCTACTTCTGTATGGAGCTGCTACTGGATCAAAAGAATAGACAGAAGCAACTGCTGAAGCTTTCACTTTGTCAACTGGATCAACAACTGAATTTGGACCTGGATCTACTCGTGCTAGCTTTGGATCTTCTATATATACGGCTATTCGTGTTGGTGGATCTGGAAAAATATATGGATATGGGCGAGGTGGTTGGTTGGTTGGTTGGCATAATTACGTATATAAGATCTTCTAATTACATTTATAATATGAGGTCACACTAGGAAAACTGGGGTGATATTCTCTCTCTGCTTGTTTTGGTGTTTGTTGGACTACTACATGTACGGGGGTTTACAAAGTGTAAAGGCCCTTTGGGTGCCAACACTTTGAGAAGCTTTGGTCTTTGTTTCCCTGCCCATACCCGTGGTCTTGACCCACGACTACCCGGTCACCGATTGTGAAGTGGTGTCCATAGTGGCCATTCCTAGGGCATCACAAAGGTGACTGCGAGTTGGAAGTGCTTTAAGTAGCTGAGGTAGACATCGAATCCCTGTTTTAGCTTACCTAAGGGGTGCCCATCTTCATGAGGGTACTTGGTTTGGCAAGGAATACTATGTGTGGGTTACCGTCACTGTCTCTCGCACCTTTTCTAGGCAAGTCTTGGGGACTTGACATCCCCCAAGGGTTGGTTTTCAGAAGGCCCACCTTGTCCATTGGTTTTCCTATTGATAGCCTAGATTTTATATGGGTGTGCTCTTTGGTTTGGTCTCTATTTGGCCATAGTTTTCTTTTTTGATTCTGGTAAAAATATTTATACATTGTGGATGACCAAACGCTTCACCAGTCACGTAGACAATGAGGTCTTTATCTTAAGGGGGATGAACCATCAATAGTTAGGAAAAGGTTGGTGTCCACTACAAATTACATTTATCTAGTAGAGTCAGAGGGGATTTTTTCAGGTTCTGAGGTGAGTGAGTGTGTAGAGCTTGAAGTGGTAGACGGAATTAAACGACCACCTTTTCACCCTCCTTTGACCGATCCTTTCGACCCCATACTCATTAGGATGAATAGGCCTATTAGTGAAACATTTTCTTTGTTTAGCAGTCCTCACCTAATGTCTAGTGTGAGTGGTGCATCTAGTATGGTATAGCCTACTAGTTTACGACCGAGTGTTACAGGAGGAGTCACAGTGATGTCCTCCTTGCCACCTATCAATGCCATAGGTCCTACCAATGCCATGCCTAGTACATCAAATTTATCCATTTGGGGAATGCCATTGGTAACGTCCTTTCCTTCCACAAGTGTACCTAGTGTTAGTACACCCATTACATTAGTGTCAATGCCCACATCGAGATTTGTATTCAGTTGGGGGAAAATCCTTGGTTCTAATGGTGGAGGTGGGTTTCCACCTAGCTCTGGCATCCCTATAGGTAGCCCAACTATGCCAAATGCTAAATTCCCTTTTGGTTGGAATGTCCATGTTGGGTCTGGGGCTGCTCCTAGTAATGTTGGGGGAAGCAATTCTTTTGGGGGATATAATGTCCCTTGGAATAGCCATACTTTGAGAGGTATGCGTAATCTTGGGGGAAATAATGCTTTTAGGAGTGCCTATGTCCCTGGGGGTACTCATGGTCCTGGGGGAAGTCATGCCTTTAGGATTTTCTTCGTCCCTAGGGGCAATCCCTCTGGGGGAAACAATCCCTTTGGGAGTCCTTATGCCTTTGGAAGCTACAATATGGGGATAAGCTTCTTCCAAGACAGATCTCTAGAAAATAAATACAACATAGGACTACACAAAAATCTCTATTCTATAGTTCCTGATAAAGAAAGAGAGAATAACATCAAAGTGGATGAAATCAAACTGACTCAAACTAGAATCAAAATGAAGAATATGATTAGTCTCATAGGTATGGGCTATATCTCATAACTAGGGTATACATGAATAATCATGAACAAAAGAGAAAGATGTAGGTGAGTGAACGATGATCAAAGGTGTCAATGGTAAGCTCAAGCACTTCAAATACTAATGTAATAAGAAGGTGAGAAAAGGACTAAACTAGAAAGGTTACAACAACCTTAAGAAAAGGAAGAGCCTCTTTCAGGAGATATTCATTAAGGATATCCCAGGAAAAACAACTAAAGTATGTAAAAGAGAATGTCAAATAGGAAGTTATGTATCTAATGTGACTCTGAGTCTTATTACTTTTCCTATTCTACTTATCTGTATATCCTTATCTTCCCACCATTTCATCTCACTTATTCTCTTTGTAAATACTGCTATTATGATGTACAAGGCTTGGCCATTTTCATAAATAAGAAATATTGAGTCTCCTTATTCAACAGTTTTCAGTTCAAGTAGCTTTAGTGTGGTTTAGATAAAGTATGATTTAGTTAATAGAATGTATATTGAAGTAAGATTGAAAGGCTTAGGATCTATTCCTTTAGCTACTAGAATAGAAGTGATCAACTGAACTCACTAGAATAGAAGTCTCTACGCTAGACTCTAAAAGAAGTTTCAACTTCACTAGAAATAAATCACCGATTGAACCATGGCCTGTGGCAGCAGGACCTGAAACCCATCTCCTATGCGCACCCTATATTGGATTTCTCAAAGCAGGCTGTCTTATTTTCTTTTCAATAGAATAATAGAGAATTGATCTAATGTTACGGAGATAGTATCAAGTGTTCCAGCTTCAAAGAATAGAGAAAGTATCCTAAGTGACTCCATTAGTATGTGTATGTCCTTTTAGGATATAGAAGAAGCTTTTTTAGTTGTTTTTTATGCTTTAAGTCAGGAGATATAGGATCTAGAATGTATATGAAGTATTGGAGCTAGTCTATCTAATGTATATATTGTGTAGGTCATTGAAATTATTAGGAGAGAATATTTCTACAAGCAGATAAGAATAGGAAAGTAACCACTACTAACATATCCTATATCCTCCTATACTACAGAATTGAGTCCCTTTACTCACCATACCTATGGTATTGACTTACTACACTACAAACCTTTTCACTCCTAGAATCAGATAGGAAGTCTAATAAGTAGTAGGAATAGTCAGTCTCATTATGTAGACATATATGGAATGGAAGAGAAATAAGGTCGTCTCTAAAGTAAAGTAGAGTCAGGACAACCTTATCTATTTTCTTGCTAGAGATAGTAATTAGGGACTCTTTGTTCAAGTAAGTAGGAATTAGTATGGAACTATTTCTCTTTCTTAGTATTCCTTTTCAGTATTATATTAGTTTCTAAGTCTGCTATTTGTAGGTCTAATAGGAGGTTTATATATTGGTAGATTGTTACTAAGGATTTTTCAACATGAAAAAATGGATAAGTAACTAGGATCTATATCCTCTCTATTCTTCCTTCTCTATATTAGCGAAGTAGAGTCTAAAGTTATTAGATAGGTTATATTTTAGTAGTAGGAAGGTAATAAGAGTCTTTATGTCTTCTATATATATTGGTGAGAGGTTAGATAGATATATTAGATTGTTGGTCTATTAGTAGGGTTGATGTCTCGGGTTCTCTTTCCTCTATTTGTTGGTTTCTATATTGAAGAAGAGTAATTGGGTTCTCTTCCTAGCCTTTCTAGATTTTAGGTTCTCTATTTGTTAGATAGAGAAAGTATTAGGAGTTTCGTTTTCTTTAGTTTCTATAAAGGAGATAGATAGGCACTTGATTCTATTTGTAGTAGTGAGTCTAGGCTCCCAGCTTTCTTTCTTATTTAGTCATTAGTTAGGAAGGTTTAATAAGAAATAAAGAAGAATATAGCTTTAGTATTAATTCCTTAATATAGATTCTATAATTCTTTCTAGATATTTTAAAGTCTTCTTGAGAAGGTTTGTAGAGTTTCTATAGTTAGGAGTGAAGAATAACTCTGACTAGTTTCTATAGTGAGGAAATAGAAAGTATTTGATATATTCAGTATATTGAAGAGATTGAAAGTAGTAAGTGTATGAGATATATAGTATGCTTAGGTATAGAGAAAGGATTAGGAACTAGTTAGTGAAGTAAGAGACTCTTGAATAACTAGTAAGTATGCTTGGGCAGAAATACTCCTAGGAACTAGTATGTAGCTTATGTAGAGAGAGTTAGGAAATGTAGAGTTGGTTGACGAAAAGGAATCAAGTAGATTTAGGTATGCTTTAGTAGAAAGACAGTATCTTAGGAGTTTAGTTTCTTTAGTAGATAGTGAGGAGATTGAAAGGATTAAGATGAGATCCTAAGTATCTCAATTAGCAGGCTAGAATAGAGAGTATGAAAATATAGAGTAGGTTTATCTATTCTATAGGAGGTCATAGATAGTTGGAATTCCAGGCTATAGAGAATAGGTTTCTTATCTTCTAATAGTGACTTTCTCTTTCCTCTATTAGTATGAGCTTTAGATATGAAATAGAAGGATCGACAGATACTTACCTTAACGTCGTAAGGGTAAGGAATTCTTGTTTATTACTTTCAAGGTATGAGCAAGTAGGAATTAGATCCTTATAGTGGCTTTCTCTGTTAGATAGAAATAAATTACATTGTTGGTCTACCTTGATGTATTCTTTAGGAAGAGTAGGAATTAGGTCCTATGTGTTAGCTTTCTATCTTAAAGAGTAGGAAGTAAGAGTAGTAAGAGTAGGAATTATATCTTCTATTGTAGGTTGATCTATTTGATAGGCTTAGACAGAAAGAGAAACACTTGAGATACCACAAGATAAGCACTCTACTCTGATCTCAACAACGTAACCCTCTAAAAAACCTAAGCCCTTCCTATCCTTACTAGAACTATCAAAGCAGCTAGGAAGAAGCTACTAACTAATACCTACTACTCTCTATTGTAGAAGAAGGAATCCTATCTATTTATTGTAGAAGAAGCTGGGGTGAGGGTGCGTAAGCATGGCTCGACCAATGGCCCCACCCAATAAGAAATCAAGGAAGGCAAAAATCTCGACTAAAAGGAGAGGCCCGTTGGTCGAGCCATGCTTACGCATGATGGCGGCCTTAACAGTCGAGTGTGCTTACGCACCCTTTGGTCGAGCGACTACGTACCTCAAAGTCAATACGTTATATGCCTTAAGTCTTCACTTCCTCATCTCCAGCCTGAACTGGGAAAGAAAGGACCTTACTGATTGACCCTGTGTTAGATCTCGTTTTGGGAGGCGGGGGCAGGGTTCGAACCTACAGTCTTTAGGTCATGGGCCTGACGAGTCGACCAATTACTCTACCCCGCTATCGTTCTAAGCCAGGATCAAACTCTTGTTTTTTAGTATGATCTATTTTGAGCATAAAATTCCCCTCACCCATATGAATGAGTGAACGACTCCATCCTTTCGAATTCCAGCAGCCATTCATCTATTATATATGTCATTACGGTCATGATCAAATTCATGACGATCTCCTTGCCTGAATGAGATAGGTAATTACGCTTTAGCAGACAATGTTGCTATTATATATGTAATTACGCTTTGACTTATTCTATCTCTAGTAGTCGAAAGCGCTTTCGGTAATATAAAGAATTACCAGCGATAGCCTTTCACTTCATTATTGATTTGATATTGAAATAATAGAAAATAGAAAGAATGACCAACAGATATGGCTAACTAAGATTGAAACAGAGCCCCTTCCCCCCTAACATTAGAGGCCCCAAGGATAGGCCCCACCATGCTCGTAAGTAATGCGCGTCACGTCCTACTTAGAGTCGGTCACCTTAGTAAGTATACTACTTGGCTACGGAGCTTTCAACCTTCGATTCACACCGAAAAGCGATTAGAAAAGCCCTCCCTGTCCCTTATCAATCTGTCCTCTCTCCTGCTCCATCTCCCATGCCCATGTTAGGCCCCCCTCGACTGGTGACAACCCATTGAGCCATAAGCTAGCTCTTCTATTACTGCATCCACTTGGGAATCTAGACTTAGAAAACTCCATATCCTCCAGTCGCGGAGCCCATTATAGAGCCTACTCCTATAGAAACTGGTGGATACCCTACTTTCCCCCTTGGAGAGCTTTGCTGAGAGAGAAACGGGAAGCAAGGCCTTGGGGTGAGTAAATCAATGTGATTCTCGATGGATACCTTTGGTTTTTAGGATAGTGAAAGCAGCAGTAGATCCTCCAGTATAGATAGAAGCATAAGTATAGGTACCAAAGGCAGAGCC
This sequence comes from Pinus albicaulis, assembly GCA_034641835.2. Classification (NCBI taxonomy): domain Eukaryota; kingdom Viridiplantae; phylum Streptophyta; class Pinopsida; order Pinales; family Pinaceae; genus Pinus; species Pinus albicaulis. Next base: position 55,329,306 of record CM076578.1, read on the forward strand.
TGTTCGAAAGTATTTTGACCCTGTTCAAGCAGCAGTTGAACCAGCAGAGGTTAAGGTATAGGACACAGAAGCATAGGTAATGGTACCAGCAGTTGATCTTGATCCGGTTCCGAAACCAAGAGCATTCCTGATCGAGATTAATAACCACCAATGGAGGAGGCATCTGAGCAACAAAACACCGTATCATATTAACGGGGCATCGTATTGTATATAGATAGATATGCCTCTGCCTCTACCTAGTTGGTGCTTCTCAATATTTATCTAGCACTGGATCCAGAGCGTTAATTATTGCCCTCACCTCTTGTCCTGAAGCTGCCCTTGCCTTTGTCATTGATGCCGAGTATCAATATATATGGAGAAACCACTGCCTCTGTCCCAAAAAGCTATGTCTTTGCCTTAGCTGCCTTTGGTTCTACCTTTGATGCTTGTGTTCACTCGTATACTGCCGGGTCAACTACTGGATCACTAACTAAGTCCACTATTGGAAGTTATTAGCGTATGGAACTGCTATTGTTGGGTAGGGGTATCGGTCTAGAAAGACAGAATATCCATATCGATCTATAAATGGAAGGGATAGCTTTGGCTCTGCAATTTGATATGGAAGGGGATCTTCAATGGTCACTATATCCACATATGGCTATGGAAATAGAACTGGAACTGCTCAATTTCGATCTGAATCTAGGCGAGGTAATGGCTCTCGATCTCCAACTGGAGCATCTAGAAGGGATGCTAGGGGTAAACTCAATCAAATGGAATAGAATCTAGGGATATAGCAAGGTGGTTTATCAATGGATGAAATATAAAACACAATTTCCGGGGGTGCTCTCTTTGCTTCTTATTCTAACACACTGGCCGCTGGGCTATTAGTGGTTCTGTTGCTTTTTCTTATCGATCAACTCAATATACTTCTAGGGCCTCGATCTCTAATTGGGAGTAGTCAGGATTTTGGGCGATATAGTGAAGGAAATACTCGCTAAATGGGCTCTGTTTTGGCAATTAGTTGTCTCGATCTCGATTGCGAACTGGCTCTGAATCAAGCGCTTAAACTAGTTCATCGACTAGCGTTGGCTCTCCAACGGGTGGTACTAGATCTCAATATCGATCTGCGGGATCTGCTCCATCTCCTGCCCATGCCTTTTTTGCTTCATATGCCTCTGGTTCAAGATCAACCGCTTGATATGCCCTTACGGGTGGTGCTTTTTCCTGGTTAACTATACCCGCGCATGGACTTCACGGAAAGATGTGAAAGATGTTGCTTACTCCCAATGCTGCTTTAACTGCTTACCCGCCTATGCTCCTTTTTCATCAACTACTGGCCCTGGAGCTATATCTGGAACTAGCAAGGATGCTGGCTCCGCTGCTCGATGTTTCAATTCACTAGGCTCTGCAACCTTTGTCTTTGCCTATGTATATAATGCCTCTGCTGGTGTTTATGCTTCCAAATCATTAGTGGAGTTTCAATAGCCTAGCCTGCCTGGATACCTCCTTGCCCAGTGGAAGATGTTGTCTGTGGCAGACTCTAATGCAACGGTCAAGGTTGGAAGGGCTTCAGAAAAGGTATAAGCACCACTAGCAGTCATTTAGGCATCAAAGCCATCACCTCGATCATTTCCAGACACAGATTGAGATGGAGATTGAATTCCAGGCAAGCCTTGGACTACTAATTAACATATCGCTCTCCATAATCATTCAAGACTGCGCTGCCAGACACAGATGTAGATGAAGTTAGAGATAAAGATCCAGAGGCAGCCTTTCTCGAGTCTGGGGCATCCCTTCTTTTTTGGTAGCTTGTTTGAGTCATATCCAGTCCAAGCTTCAGTTGATCCGGTTCAAGAATCAGATTTGGTTGGAGATCGAAATCGATACCTAGCAGCAGAGATAGAGACAGCTATAGCAACAAAGCAAGCACTAGAACCAATTGAATTTTCTCCACCTTCACCCGTTGATTCATTTTACCAAGAAGCATATAAGCCCGGAGCAGGAGCGGGAAAGGCATCTGACCAAGTTTCTCCCATTGGATTTAGTTGAAACATAACCTAGCAATAGAGCCATAGGCCGAGGTAAATACAAGGGTAGGAGCACCAATCGCAGGTGAATATGTACTTGGAACTAGATATGGAACCACGCGAAGGTCTGAATAAATAGCTCGGTAGGTTTACTTATGAATTCCAGCAGGACCCCGCTCAAAAGCCGCTTAATTAATTCTGGTATGCCCATGCGAAGGTGATAGTTTGGCTGTTGGAAGTAGCTCCTTGTATGGCTGGTTCATATGCTTCTGAAACCCCTGCCTTTTTCCTAGTCCTTGACTCGGAGAGCATGGCTTACCTTGTTCTATATACCTTGATGTTGCTTTGACCATCTCTCGCTGCTTGGTCAACAGAATCTAGATTTGGATCTCAATATCCTACTGCTAAGTGAATAAAAAGGTTCTGGCATGGGGTATCTTACATACGATATTATGGGAACTAGAAGGGAAAATATGACGGGAAGGGATGCTGGGAAATATGCAGGTTCTGATGGTGGTGGATAAGCTGGATCGACTGACTCTTGACTGGCAGCTAAATCGACTGGATCAAATGCATCTACCTCTACCTCTTTCTCTGCATATTTATGTAGCTGTAGACCCATACCCATAACCCACCAGCGAGCCAGATATCCGTATATAGAGATCGAGATCCAGTTTCTGATCCAGTACCAGTATATCATGTTTCAGATCCTCCAGCAGTAGCATTCCTTCCAGTAGCATATCCAGTAGCTAAGGGAGAAAAGTCAGCATCGTGCATCGGTTCCAAAACAGACAAGAAGACATCGGTGAACAGACAGACGAAAGACAAAATATCGACCACATGTATCGAGTGGATTAATAGCATCAACTAGCGGCTCTTGGCAAAGATCTACGGCGATGATGTTATCCCGTGTATCGGCTAGCGGTAGAAGTAATCGGTACCTACCTCGCATGCTGGCCTTCCTTCCCAAAGAGTTTGTAGATATGATTTACTTTGACCGCTTACAGTTCAATCCCTCTATCTGGGTAGACGCACTCACTCACGATCTTAGGTAAGAGAGAATGAGTTATAGATTCCATTCAACCTGATCCTTCCCACCCGATTGGATAGATGTAATTATAGCCGCTTTGGCCCTTCCTTTCGAAAGAAACAGTAGGTAGATCCACCCGGTAAATCAAAGGATAGATCGGGCAGGCTACCTTTCATTCGCATACTCAATGGGTTGGCCCTCTAAATGTATGGGTACTGCGAATTCACCCATGTTGGCATCGGTTGAGGAGAATCATTTTGATGTTCTTCAACACACACCAGCCGAGATGAAAATGGTTGGGTGCACGGGAAGTGCATAAGGCCTTTTATGCTCTACCAAAGGAAGTTCAGAAAAGCTTCCGGCGTGACTTGAGCTGGCTGATTGGTTCTCGGACCGGAGATTGGTTTCCCAATGATTAGTTTTGGGGTGTCACCAGATGAGTTATATCGGGTTGGTTAGCAAAGGCCGCTAATGACTGATCCCCGCTATTGAAGGGTTATCTCTTATACAAATGGATAGCCAGATAGGTGAAGAGAAATAGAGATTTGTGGAAGAGAAGCAACTCCTAATACCTGATTGAAAGGCAAAGAGTGGGAGCTGATTCACCATCAACATTCCAACCAAGCCAAGGCTGGCTAAAGCGTATCATTTCGTACTTTACTTAAAGAACGAATAGAATAGGGAGAAATCCACTTGACTACCATCCATTCATTCATCCAGCCGCCCCATGTCATCCATAATCGGGGGGAGCAAGGAAAGAGTAAGGAAGCTTCCATGAGGAGGGCGCACTATATAAAAAGCATAGGTATAGGTAAACCACAACAATGATATCTCTCCAAATATAGAAAGTAAACCACATGTGGACCCACTAAGTACCCTTTAGAAGATGCGAAAACAGATCCAGTCCCTGAAAATTGAACTCCGTAATAGAAATTGAAATCTCCCTTGCCGAATCACATCTGCTGCTGGGAAGGTGGCAAGAAATAAATCTAGTAGGTGTGCAACGGGTGAAACAACCTTCCTCCTCACTGCTGATCGATGTACCCGCCCAGCTGTATGGGGAGAGGAGTGAGTGAGATCCCCCAAGATAATGGCTCTGGGCCCGTTCTTCGACTGGCGGGAGAATAGCTAGATACAAAGTAACAAGCTTGGAAGTGAGGATAGGAACTATGGAATGTGGGGAACAAATTATCGGTGTTGGAATGAAAGGAAAATGGAATATATAATATGAAAACAAAGGATGATATTGAACCAATAGACCCAGTATTAAGGTTAAGGGATAAAGTCTAATTCAAAGTATTGGGCAACTAAAATATATGCGGGCGTGCAGAAAATGCATAATTACATATATAATGTGCCAGTGCCTAACTTCCCACATCAGAAGCCCTGATATCACTAACAAAAGAACCTATCCAAATGGAAGGGTGCGTGAGTAAAAGTTCGACATCGGGTACTCAAACCAACCGACTGACTGTGAGGGGTGAAACATCTCTCCTCCCCCAGCTTAGTAAAAGTGGCATGATCGATGAAATCGCCCAAGAGCAGTGGATAAAGAAATTGGATTCATATGCTTGTAAGTGATAGCCTTCTAACGTAGACCATTCCAACCAATGACTGACTTACATAAGTATCAAACCTATCATAAACGACTGAATTATGTAAGGTAATTAATCGTCACAACTGGAGAAGTGCCAATCGAAAGTGTGGAGTATCTGACCTGATTGACCCCTACCAGTTCTATTGGCCCGCCGGCGAAAGCCGGAAGCTTGGCGGATCCAACGCCAATGAGAATCACCTTTAGACAAATAAAAGGGTCCGATTGGGAAATATTTCCCGTCCAATTGACACAACGGGGGACGCAAACCCTTCTTCTAAGAGACTGGCCACTGTGCGTTACCAGTTCGATAGAAAAGGGCGAGTGAGAAACCTACTAGATGATGGATCTGGGACCGTCTTTCGGCTGGCGGTAGAATAGCTAGACACATAGAAAAAATCTCTTAAGTGAGGAATTTACCCAAGGTAAGCAAGGTACAACCTATCGAGGGGAGAGTGGCTATAGGCAAGAAGTACCACATATACTTAGATCAAATTCCAACCAACCTTCCATCCCGTAGGATAACGCAAACCGGAAGTCCCTCTGAATGAAAGAGAGCGTGAATTTCAGTTCGACATCGGGGCATCCCAACCTACCAAAAGATGTGAGGCGAGAAATCTCCTTCATTAGAGGGAAAGTTGTAAACCGATCGATGCAATCACCCAAAGGCAGTGGGCACGAAATTGGCGTACACATGCTCGTAAGTGATAGTAATCCTAATTTTTCCTTGAATAGGACCACAATAAGTGAATAGCTAATCGAGAGGGTGGATGACTAATTTCCCCCAACTTCTTATTCTTATTTTGAGGATAACCGATCGAGACCCATTTAACTTTCTCTTTATTGAAACCCAGAGCCTATTGGCCGAGGATCTCATATTAATGAACACACACTCGATATAAAGATTGAAAAGGTTTACATCACTTCTGAGACTGGTCTCGTTTATAAGAGTGGTATTTCTTATTCAGTGAACGGAGTCAAAACCTGGTCGAAAATGAGATTAGGGCGCTGCCTTTCTGCCCTGCCATGGAGCTTTACCCTCTCAATCCCACCCTTTTTGGGGAATTTTTCCTTCTCCCTCTCCTTCCCTGGTTAGGTATGGTAGGTATTTGTACACCATCCAGCTGCGGTGCCGAGTCCATTCCAGGTATCTGGATATCTGGTAGAGTTGTCCCTCTTTCAATTTAGGGAAGGCTCCATGCAGTTTCTAATAAAGTGCCTTTGGGCCAGGGGGATTAGTTCTTTTGATACCCGCGTGGTAGTGGATTTCCTCCACCTTGGACTTGATTTCAGCCACGATAAATAAGGATGCATTAGGAAGAAGGTGCTTCATTTTTGAAAGTATTCTAGTTTGGGTTAACTCCTTCGGCTTGAGGATGGGTCCTAATACTATATGAAAAATGCCACCCGTTAGGTGAATTCTATGGTTCAGATACTTCCGTCCAACCTGACTTAAGGAGAGGACCAGAGGACTGACTCTGGAGGTGCGGGCGGGTCAAGTGCTCTTTAAGACTGGCCGCCATCATGCCCCTTTAGGTACGAAATTAGATCTCCCACTCCCAATAGCTATGTTACCTTATAGCTAGGATTATAAGAGTGATAGGAATATCACCCCCAGTAAGGAGATGAACTAACTATTGAACCAGCGACCTTACCTTATAGCACAGTATAATTGCCTTAGCATGGACCACAGGGGTTAACACGGCCCACTCTAGGACTAATGCTTGTCAATAGGATAAGTTACCCTTAATAGGTCTGATCTTATTATCTAAGAAGTAGAAAACAGAGGATGTGTAAACAGGCTCGACCAGGGGGTCGCCATCATTTATATATGAATTTAGCGCAGTAATGAGCCTTTTCCTTCCCTATTTCCTATGCCTTTGCCTATGGATATGGATATGGGCATTGATCTGCTACTGTAGGATCTATAACTGGAAGGTATGTTGGTCCTACGTCTGGATCTGCTTATGCTACGTTCTTTGGATCTTGACTTGGTGCTGCTGTTGGTGGTGCTATCTCTGCCATTGGTACTGCCTTGAATTATTATGAAACTGGCTCTGCTGGTGGTTCTTAATAAACAGGTGCTTCAACCATCTTTGGGTATATGCTGCTCCTAGTTCTGGCACTCGAATTGGCTCTGCGACCGCCTATAAATCAAGTGAAGGCAGGTCATCGTTCCGACCTGTAATCTCCACTGGCACGCGGATTATTGATCGGTGTACACATATATAGATATATAGAAAGCTTATATAGATAGTAGTAGTTGAAGCCCTCCGTGCATATAGATACAGTGCATGGATTGGATAAACCAGTTCATTGGTCAGTACTAGTAGCGGATAGACGTATTTATGAGTGCCAGGTGAGGATTGATCCGTGAGGGAATAAAGAAAGGTGTGGATCGATCAGTCAGTGTCTTTGTTCCTAGGTGGCTGGGATAGGTGAACTAGTGTATCAGTTGATGATCGGGTTAGTGCCAGAACAGGAAGGGAGCAAGATCCTTACCGATTGGAGTAAAACGGTTACCTTCGACGTTAGTGCACCTACTTCTTTTGGCTCTACACGGTGAAAACACAAAGACCTTACTCTTATTTAAGGTATTTTCTTGAGTACAATAACTCAGGCTCAAGCATCATCTATCATCGAGGAATTATGCATGATGATCAGAGAGATTTAGACATAAATTTACATACATTTTGCCCCAGTCCACCTTATCCGAGCTTCTATGCTTTGTTTCACACGTGCTCCAGTTACGGTTCCATATACAAATCCATACCCATTCATTAGAGATCCACCAGATACAGATAAAGTTCCAACAGATCCAAAAAATGCTGAGCTAAATGCATTTAGGAAAGATCCAGCACCGCCGGTTGATTACTCAGTTTACCTAGAAGCATCCCTTCCGGATCTATAGCTATCATTCAGAGTATACCCCAGTCTAGCAGCAGGGGTAGAAGATCGAGTAGCAGCAACAAAGGCAGGGGGTAGGGTGATACTTTTTCTAATGCCAGAGCTTCGCAGTGTTGCGTTCCCGATCCGTAACACAGTCCCTATCATAGAGCAGGCTCACCCGGTTCGTTCCCAGCATCCGATGACCATATGGATCTGGCCGCTCGTCCCTGTCATCAATATACCGAGACTAATATTTGAAGTGGTGGATTGGCTGGTATGGGGGGGGAAGCATGCTTAGGTCCCGACCCACCAGCATATCCTGTCATATAGGGGATAGTTATACGTATGAGGTAAAGCTTGGAAAGGAAATGCAGCAATAACGATCGAGTTGGAGTTGCAAAATCCGATCGAATTGGAGAATAAAAGCTTCAGGTAGCAAGGAAGGAAGGGTCCTAAATAGCAGATTCTCGGGAAGCTGGTGAGGTGGTTGACTCCGATGAGAGATCCGGTGAGAGAAAGGTGAAGCAAGATCCTGGGGAGCCAAACCCTACAGATGGGGACTTAAAATATATATTTCTATATTATTTTCTATTTATAAGCCAGACGATAAGGAAGGTGATGAGTCCAAGGTCAAGTGGAAACTTCGATATAAAATATTCCAAGGGAAAATGACAAGATTTCGTATATGTGCCTAAGTTTTCTCTTCTTCACTTGAGTTGTTGGCGAGGTATTTGTTGGCGAGGTAAAAGATCTGGTTGCACCTACCTATGGAGATAATCATACATATAAGGAGGACCAACTGCACCACCTATGTTTGTGTAGGTTGTAGGTCATAAGATCAGGACCTCATTGTGCATTTACCTTCGTTCTGGTGTACCTACGCATGTCTACCTCCGTTCTGATGTACCTATCCGTATCTTTGTAAGTAAGTAAGTGTGGGGTATCATTTCCGTTCACTCACCCGGCCTAGGGGAGGGCGAAACAACAAAGGCGTGGAACTCATAGGGGGGAGGGGAAGTCACTTTGTAGGGGAGAAACACTTAGAGAGGTAGGGAAGAGATTCGCCTTAGATTCCCCTAATGGATAAGTGGTTTACGGGAATAAAGATAAGGACCTTTCTCGACCCATGAAAAATTTTATTACTAGCCTCGCAACCTCCGTCCAAGGCGAACACTCTCTTTACCGTAAGTGGTAAGTGTCAAGGGTTGTAAATGGGGAATTAGCCCAACGCCCACATAGGATTCACTCTTTAAAGCGCATAACCTCTGACTATTGGTTGCAGGAGGGAGGGAAAAAACTCCTACCTAATCAGGGATAACATCATTTATAAAGAAAACATGTTCTTCTCTATAGATATATGTCTGCTTGGTCAATTATGAAAACAACACTTGATGACGACATCACATGCTTGTAAGTAATGATTCGCCGTGCTACTAACTCGAAGTACGTATTGTGCTAATTCCCACAGCTAATTCCCACATATATCAGGATGAGGCATAATTACATATATAATAGCAGCGTTATCGAAGGATTGATCTTACCAAAAATGCCAACTTTTCATTTCACACAGTTAGAGAAACTGAGATCATATCTGTTAGATAAGGAAGGGAATCAGGACTTGACCGAGTTGAGAAGTACCTTACTGGGTGAGCTGGGTGAGCAGGACCTACCTTACCGCCCGCCTGAAAGGACCTTTTAAGAAGGGAAGGTTCTTCTTTCTTCCCCTCAAAGAGCTAGCTAGAAGGTAAGGAAGGATTTCTTGCTCAACAATAGGCCTGAAGGGACTCGGCCGAGGTTACGAGGTCGAGGAGGGCAAGGCCAGGTTCTTCAATGTAAATATTAAAGATATCTTCTCTAAGAGCCTTTTTCTCTCAACCTCCCTTTCCTTCTGACTTGCCTTCCTTCCAAAGAGACCCTAAGTTACTGGTCTTTTTTCTTATTATTATTCGGGTTTCGTTCTTCCTCTTTCTAGGGTCGCCTTCTTTCTTCTCAACAGAACAATAACTATGGCTTTCCACTTTTTAATGTCGATTCATAAGGCTGAATTTCCTCCCACTCTAGAGACTAGCCTTCCTTTTTATGGCTACTGGACTTTTTCTAACTGGCCTAGCTGTAAAGAACTATACAAACGCAAGGCTCGAAGAACGAGCGGATCGGGGAATTACTTGACCGTACCGGGCGGGTGCTGGGGAATTATTTGACCGTTATCCCACCTCCAAATATGATATATAGTGACATAATTTTGCTTACTGACCTGCGATAGCGAACTAAAACACCCACCCAGATACAACACCCACCTTATAACACAACTACGACTAGCACTAACCAGACCAGCTAGGCTAGGTTATCATATCAAATCACTTACTTACGTACATATATTGTGTTACCTCTTTATTTTATCGTGGGCTTACTAGATTGATTCGATTGATCGATATAACCCATGTTACCAACTTATGGAGGAGGATGCTAACTTATGGAGGATGTTACCAACATGAAAGCTTAACGTACCGAAAACACGAACTACCTTGAATGGACTGGACTAACGAAATGTTGATTGATACCTTGTGATATTACTTACGCTTACCAGGCCTAGGGAGGTTATAATTGATAGGCCACAGCCCCACCTACCTGAGAGATGAGGAGATCTTGTCAGCGAACCGAAAGAAAGCAGCGAACCCACAGCCTTTCCCGACCCCCCTGCCAAAAAGAGAGAGCCCTGGGGAAACACCAAGTAAAGCAGTCCAGGCCAACCAATACCACCTACAGGTATTACTTCAACCTGCCAACTAACTAACCATGGATCCCACCTGCCCACCAACTACGGAGCCACCCACCTCACTCCAACAGTCCAGGCAGGTGCTGATATCACATAACTTACTTACGTTTATATAACGTGTCACCTCTTTCTTTTTATTTCGGGCTTATTTATTCGATTGGATTTATTCTATTGATGATGCTCCCCATGTTCCCCCATCACACCTGCAGTTAACCTGATGCCCACCAGGAGAACCTACCCGCCTGGGAAATAGCCGAGAAAAGAAAGCAAGCTGCACGATACAAAACCAACACAACTTGTTCCTACCTGGGCTGGAATGGCTCTGAGAGAGAAATAAGAAGCACTAGCTCTGGCTGGGGACCGACCTGCCAACACTTACTGCACGGGGGACCCCGTAACCCCCTTCCAACCAGAGAGGCACCAACCCCCACCAGTACAGGACCACCTATCCAATCAGGACAAGACAATCAGGACAGTACCACCAAGCCCACCTACAGGGCCTACCACCTGCCATCTGGGTTCCCACCTGCCCACCCATGATGGAACAAGACAGAACAGCTAGGTGGTGACGTAGTTGCTTATATACGTTATTTTACCATGTTTCCTAGTTAGTTGATGAGTGTTGTTGCTTGATTGATTGGCTTGATGAACTTGATTGATCCATACCACACATGTTCCCTACAGAGCTTTATTGGATTTACTTGCTTGATTGATCCATAGACCCCATCGTTCCCTACAGACCCACTAGATGGATCATAGCTCCTATAATGGACACAACTGTAAGTCTATAGTGCTAGTAGTAGGCTTTAACTCTATGAAACTTACTAAGACTAAAGGCTAGTGTCCGTAAGGCTGGTTTCCATTTGTTTCCTCCAATGGATCCTAAAGTAAAAGCTCCTTAACAATGGTATGAAAAATCACAACATTTCATTCATTTTAGAGTCAGGAGTTGGAGTTTGGAGTAGTCTTTGTTGGAGTTTGGGGAGTTTGGAGTTTGGCCTTCTCTGTAGATGTTGACTCTTATCGCGATGTGAGATGAAATCAAGTAAGAAAGCTAATTTTTCTTCTCTTGATGGCTCCTATTGGGAGTGAGCTGTTACATCCGGGAGAAGAAGCGTTCGAGAGCTGGGAGAGAACCTGGGTGAGGTGCGAGAATGAAGGAAGGAGCCAACCAATTCACCCAAGATAAGAGATACCAGAACACCAAGATATGATACCACATCGCATTATATATGTAGATTTACAATTTGAGAGGAGCTTAGTAAATAAATATAGGAAATTATAGGAGCTTAGGAAATCGATGTTGAGTAGTTAGTTGGCGGAGCTGGAGTCTTCCCCTAAGAGCCAACCAATCGATGAAGAGTTTTAAGAGGAGGATTACCTGAAGAGCACTGATTTATTTTAGGTTTAGTGGGGACCCTCGCTGCTTCTTGATAGACTTATTGATAGCAGGCGAAAGGGCGGCTGGCTTGCAAGGAGGCAGTTATATAACCCGAGCGAGGAAAGACCAATTCGTGACACTACAACCTGTGATAGACCCCGAGATTATGATTCGCATGACAAGTGCTACGAACTGGATACCCATAATGGGATCTTATCAATTTAGTAGACCCCGATCTTGATTTCAAACTGGAGACGATGAACTTTACGGCAGGCTTCTTGCTTGCTGGGAGAAGAAAAGAAACGTGATTGTTTGCTTTGGTTATGGGACTGCTTAGTTAGCCACTTATAATTAGGTTTCAGAGCCAGATAGAAGCCTTGCAAGAGCAGATCATGGAGCTGACAAAAGCCAAAGTAGGTAGAGAACAGGTGTAATGTTCCACCTACATGACTGAGGTTAAGCTTTCCACATAATTCCCTCTAAGTAGCCAGTAATGTCTATTTCCTGACCCTGGCCTTCCTTGAAGTGGTAATTTCACTAGTGAAAGGGGGAAGCAAGGTACGAGCCTAAAGATCGGACGCTAGGAGATCGAGGGTAAAATTGTTTGAGGTAGGGATGGTCTCCTTCCTATCGAAATTATCATGCGATAACCCAAGTTGGCTTGCCCTGCAATCTCCCCACGCGCATAACTAGGGGTATGGAACCTGCCTTGCCATCGTACCAAACACCTTAGAACCCAAACCGCGAACCTGAGGACCTCACTTTTGAGGAACTTTACACCCGAAGAAAGAGCCAAATTGACAACCCCTATAATCCTACATATGTGAAATCCAGCTACCTTAGTTAGTTGGCATAATTACGTATATAAATAATTATAATTACATATATAAAGAATGACCAGCAACCACTTACTTCTTTCTTTGGTCGAGCATCTATTAATTGTCCACAGCCATTATATATATTCGAGAGCCTACGATCTAGCTGTTGTAGGAGTAGCCAATGGCCCCAGCGATGAATCAGGTTGTCCCCAGCCATTCTGTGGGAACAACTATCCGCATCCATTCGTAGGGGTAGCATGCCCTATAATTAAGCTTACCAGTGTGTCATGGAGGTTACTAAAGTAACTAACGCTTGTCTTTCCTACCTGGCCTGAAATAAGAGCTTTTCTCTGCCGGGTTGGCAGCTATAGATCACTTACGAGGTGAAAAATAGCTTAGAAGGTAAGGGCCTGAGCTACGCATGCCAAGGAAAGGGAGAACCTGACCAAGCAGAGCTACGACACCTTCTTTACCACTTTCTTAATGGGGTGGGGGGCCTGCCTAGTGAGTGAAGGTTGGAAAGCAATAGGTTTATATTATATAAACCCAGGCATTCTATCCCATCCAGGACAAGGGCATCTCTAATCCCTTCAAAACAAGGTATATTCCCACCAAACTCACCACCACCAATAGAAAAGGAACCTACTAAGGCATCAGAAGCAAGGGCAAGTACAATCAATACCAATTATTTATTTGGGTAATTAAGCCCCTTTAAATGGTTCTTCAGTTGGTTATGCAGATGCACCAGTCAATGATGAAATTTCACCAGCTGTCCCAGCAGCATCAGCAACAGTAGATACAGTAGTATATCCAATAGCATATCGAGTGCCCATTTGAAATCCGCCAGTACCAGATCCTCCAGGTATGGATTCAGCCAACCCAGTAGTAGTTTATCTTGAATCATCGCCATCCACAAGAGAAACAGGTACAGAGGCAAGGGCTTCTACGGTTGCACCAGCCATAGAGTTTACCATAGAATATACGGTTACATAACCTTAACCATTCATTGTACACTACCCATCGTAGCAATTAAAGTAGATCCCAAACCTCTAGATACATAGTCGATCTTATTTCAGGTGCAGAGGAGCGAGCAGCAAAGAAAACAACAGTAGAGACAGTTGAACCCGTTCGAGATCCTGGAGATCTATACGCCGGAGTATATTAAGTTTTAGAACCAATTGATCTTGATCCAGTTTCTCCATACCCATATGGAGTTGACCCTGTTTATTGAGTTTACCGAGTCAAAGAAGCACCTTGTCCTGCAGGAGGAGAGACAAAGCTACCTTTCACTTAGAGAGCTCGCTGGTAAGGAAGGAGGGAAAGGGTGGGTTGGATAAGGCATTGGGTCGGTTGGAGAAGGAAGGCCAGTAAGGAAATATCTAAGGACAGTAAGGTAAATACTTAGACTAGAAGGTAAGGTCTCTGACCTACGATTGAAAAAGGATTTTTAGACATTTAAATACTTTAATCTGTCTTGTGCTTTTACTCACTAACTCTTTAACGACTCGTCTATTATCTCTATATATACGAGTCAATAATTTGGTCAGCTGATTCAATGGGTGAATTCACTGGTTCTTAAGCTACAGGATCCCCCTTTGAAACTGGGCGAAGGGAAGCCAATTGCAGATCGAGACCCATCAGCGGAAGCACAGGAAATTGACCCCATTTACCTCGCAGCAATCGACAAGGGGCAGTCAGTAGGTGAATGTTGTTGACGGAGGACCTTGTGTAAGCGTGAATCTATTTCCCTTAGTAAACGGGTTATGATTCAACCGCTGCTACCTACGCCTTTGTTTCCACCTCTATCTAGAGTGTTCTTTCAATGCCAAGGAAATAAGTCCTTTCCGAAACCTTTTTTTGGAATTACGGCCAGCCATAGAACATTGATTCATGAAGACAACAAACCAGCATTGTCAGGAGATTCATCGATTCTAGTCAAAATTGATAGAATAGCAGCCCAGCTAGCATTATAGGATGGATACCTACTTGCCTGAACTGTGAGTGCCTCCCTTATTGACAACCCTACCTTTTTGATTTCATGGATGGATGCCATAACCCCGACATGCCATAATGCAACAATTTGGCCTAATAGCACCGTGACTTCTTGAACCTGATAGACCAATATCTGATTAGCCCAATGCTAACCATGAAAAGAAACAAATTTTGAGTGGGCAAGAAAGCTTCCAAATAAAGGACTTTTTCGACACTAAAAGTTGAAACCTTAAGTCAAACACGATTTCATAGGCAGGGAGAATCAAATTCCAGAAGGCTAATAGTAAAGAGAAGTACTCTTCCCCTCTCTCCATCTAGTACTATCACTACGAAGGCCCTGAACATCACGTAGTTCGGTAAATCATCTCCTCTTCCATTTAGAAACCTGAGGCAAGGTTTTGACTAGTGGTTTTACGCTCACCTACCAAGAAGCTGTTGTAAAGTAGGCATATATATATCGTAATGTAAGTAAGTTGCTTCAAATTACGTGTTTCAGTTGTTCTCCTGTGATTCCCAGTCTCCTATCTATGATGATCCCAAGTTCATTGCTTGAACGATCACTTGGAAGCCGGTCCCCCTTGTATCTATATATCTAAGCTAAAATAGAAGTGTCATTCTGTCAAAATAGCGATATATGCCCAAAAAGTAGCAGAAAAGTCCTTTTTCAAAATTAAAGGGTGGAAATTGATCTTTCTTGGATTTCCACAATTCCTGCTGCGATAGGCCCTATCCTTGTAGTGGGGGGGAGGCGGGCACTAAGTAAGTAGCGGGACAGAGGGGCTAGGTCAGGCACATTAAGTAGTTAAGTAGCAGGACACCCTCTAGTCTAACTAGCCCATCCCACCACCAGCAAGCAAGCAAGCAAAGGAATGAATCGGGATCCAATTGAAAGCTTATAGAAAGACCTTCCCAAACTCCCCCTCTCCCTCGCCTCGCCTTCCTCCTCTCTAGATGCCTGCTCACTTAAGCTGCGTAGCTTATTTCTGAGCTGAGTAGTGATTCTTCGGTAACCCAGCGATCGAAAGCTATCTTCGGTACCCATTGATTGGAAGGAAATGTTTGGGGCTTACTTCATGAACTGAAGGCGTTGGCATGAAATGTTTGGGGCTTGCCAACATACCCTACCATATATAAATCCTTCCCTCTATACACCCATTCATAAGGCACTGATGGTTCGTAAGGAACTTATCAAACATTGTAATGAATCTATTAGGGGGCGTGAAGCTTAAATCGATCGGGCAGGGAAGCTTCGATCCCACACTTCCTGGTCTAAGCTTACCGTTGGAGAGATAAGGTCCCAAGTCGTGATAGGCTTTAGATCCCAAGTAGTTATAGGCGTATGTTTCATTAGCTTATTCTATTCATTTTGTAGTGTATTGGGGGTTATTAAATGTTGACCATAACGCTAGGAGTAAATGGGACAGCCTCCCCAGTACGGTAAAAACATAATAGCAAAAAGAAGTGCGCATATTATTCCTTAAAATCCATCTTGTTTTTCTCTCAAAAGCACTCCTTCCGGTTTAATAGAACTAATCAAATGATTTGAATTGATTGAAGCAACACCAACAAGAAGGGCAGAGGTCCCTATGTCTTGAGCACCATTAACATCACCAGTAAGAGAGTCAGTAACAGATAGAGATACACCACCTAGTAGGTAGGATAAGTAATTGATCCAGGAGCAGCAATATAAGCATAAGTCTCACTCAGGAGCATTCTAATGAGATCGGTAGGGATAAGTCTAGGTGAGTTAGGGTCATCTATCATGGGATATGCCACCTTTATTAGTTAGGTTAATCTTCCATGGATGCTCTTATATTGATTAGATTTAAGTATCTAAGGGGATAAGTAGAATCAATATTGTTTCTGTTCTCCTAAGATATAGGCTTCCCAGATCAAAGTACTGGTTCCCGGGGGTTGTGGGTTTCTCTATTGAAGGCATTGAACCTTGCCAATAGAGCCAAAAAGAATAGACAGAATAGGATGTCTTATATACGTATTAACAACTGAATCGGATTTGGGAGGATGAAATAAGATATAAAAGAATAGACAAAAACAATATATATATATATATATATATATATATATTGTTTATACGTATTATTAACAAATGAACTTTAGAAAGAGTTCTTTCTAAGGCGGCTATAGCAGGAGGCTTGGATGCGTGAGAGGGTTAACCACGCTTACCTGGATGCTCGGATGGCGGTAGTAGTGCATCGATACCATATCTTTATGGGTGTGTGAAATCTCCCGCTTCTTAATTAGTGGGCGGATCATTTGGTTACTCAACTGCAACAGGATAGGGGTTGGATGGTGTAGTTTCGCTGGCCTCAACTGCTTCTTCATTAGCTAGTAATCGTGCTGGGTTCAAAATGAAGGGCTCGCCTACCTTTACTGCTATCTCTTCCATTGACGGAGAATAAGACATGCTTTCACACGGCCCTATGCATAGAGGTGGGATGTATTATACGGCTAGTTGGTCGACATCTTCAAACTTCTCTTTGCCAGATGGATAAGCGGGTGGGGAAGGATGCCCATTTCTTTAAATAGAGGTAGGTGATCAGGTCATAGGGATGGTCGATTCCGATGTTGGGTCACCACCACTTAGATCACTATCTCGCGCCAGTAGCAAGAAGAGAAAGGAGGAATTTTATTTCATCTACTACATCTAACATGTTGCATTAGCCAAGTGGTCATATTCACTGAGGCTAATATGTTAAGAAGAGACAAGAGTCAGAGGTTTAATAAGACTTACTAAGACAACCAATAAGAATAAGGCTGGAAGGATAGTGACTCTACTACCCCCAAAGGCTAGATCGAGTTAGTTGGCGTAATTATGTATATAATATATATTTTCCATATCAATTGTGACACCAAGTTGGCGCCATACATGAAAGATAAGACCCCCTACGTGAGATAGGAGAAGGTGATGGCGGCCTTTTAGTTCTTCAAGTTGATGGCGGTGGTCGAGTCATGCTGTAGCATGATGGCGGCTTTCCCCTCCCCCAAAAGAGAGTTGTTCCTCTCCATATGAATAGAGAGTCGATGGCGGCCTTTAGTTCTTCGAGTTCGCTACCTCGACCTCGTAACCTCGGCCGAGTCCCTCGACCTCGTAACCTCAGTCGAGTCGATGGCGGATTTTTAGTCGAGAGTTCAGCAGGCTCACCCTCCGGGCCTCACCTTTTTAGGGAAGGTGAGCAAGACATCCCTCACACATATGAATGTATGAGTCCCTACTGGGCCTCAATTTCGTAACCTCAATTGAGTCCCTACCGGGCCTCCGGGCCTCGCCCTCCTTGGGTCGGGTGAGCCCTCTTAACGCTACCTCTCCTCGACCTCGTAACCTCGGCCGAGTCGATGGCGGATTTTTAGTCGAGTGTGCTAACGCACCCTTCGGGCCTTTAGTCGAGTGTTCGGCAGGCTCACCCTCACCCTACCGAGCCTCGACCTCGTAACCTCAGTCGAGTCGATGGCGGATTTTTAGTCGAGATTTTGGCAGGCTCACCCTCCGGGCCTCACCTTTCTTAGGTCAGGTGGGCAAGAAATCCCTCACACATATGAATGTATGAGTCCCTACCGGGCCTCCGGGCCTCACCCATATGAATCGGTGAGTCGATGGCGGCCTTATAGTCAAGATTTCGGTAGGCTCACCCTCACCATATGAATAGTGAGCCCCTACCGGGCCTACCGGGCCTCTCCCTCGACCTCGTAACCTCGGCCGAGCCCCTCTATTTTCAGAAAATAGAGAGATAAATCCCTAACGGGCCTTTAGTCGAGTCCCTACCGAGCCTAACGATATGAATGGTTAGCGTTAACACTCCTCTCCTTTTGGTCGAGCCCCCTACTGGGTCCTATCCTCACACGTTGATGGCAGCCTATTGTCGAGAGTTCGTCCCTCACCCTCACCCTCACCCTACCGGGCCTTATGGTCGAGCCTGCTTACGCATCCTCAAAAAATGAATCGCTAAGAAAGTCTGCAAGAGAGCAAGCCAGATCTACAGCTATACCACATTTCCCATTCAGCCAGCCAGCAAGAAAGAAAGCAAGAGGGTTAGCAAATGGGTGATAGAATGGGTGATAGAGTGAGGCGGGTAACTCAATCCTTTCACCAGGAAAAAGAATGTCTCGAAACCGTACCAAAGGCAGTCCCTCACTAGCCAGTAGACAGGTAGCTAAGGGAAGGAAAGAAGCCTCTCACTTACCCGAACTCATTTCCTCTTAGATAGGCAGGTAGGGAAGTAGGGAGGAAGGAAGAAAGGAGAAACCTTATTCTTCCTTCTCCCTCATATTCACTAAGGAAGGCTTGACCTACCCATTAAGAAAAGAAGCTAAGAAAGAAGCCTGTCACCTCTAGCTTTTCACCTTCAGCCTTGAACCTTTAGATAGTCACCAAAAGCCTTATGCCTTGACCCTTCAGCCTTAGCCTTTGATTTTATTCCTTGCCAGTAGCAGCATATCAAATTGAAGTAGCAGCAGTTTGGGGAGTATAGGCACTATATACTATATAAATAATTTAATGAAAGTCATGAAAGGGCACTACCAGTAAAATGTTATACCTTCACTTGTTTAGTCGTTTAAGCACCAATGTAATAGGAAATAAAAGGAGTAGAGACATATGTGAATTCGAGTGGATCCTACAGTTTAAGATCCACTGGTTCCAAAGCTATTTACAGATCGAGAGCTATAGCCCACGGCATCCTTTAATGGCCCTAGCCCCTCCGCTAAGATCTAGATCCTGCAAAGGCATATCCCATCCCGGTTCCGCATACAATTGAGTCAAGACCAGACGTAAAGGTGACAGCCACTTATCCAATTGATTGAAATGAAGCATCCTCACTAGTTTGAGAGCCAGAACCTTATACGGATTGAGTTCAAGTTCCACCAAATCTGGATCCCGTGCCAGGTGCCCGAGCATCAATAGTAGCGAAGAAAGCAAAGGTGTCTAGAGCAGCAGTCGCATTTTCTCCCATTGATCTAGAACTAGTTGACCGAGATCTAATAGCCACAGTGGGAGAAGCAACGGAGTAAGAAGATGCATTTGAACCAATGCGAAATCCCATTTCATATTCTATTCTGGGGTCACCACCAGCAGAAGCATATCTAGCATCCTCACCGGGTTAAGCTGATCCAGCATTCCGACCAGCGGAGGTAAAGGCATGGAGAG
Source organism: Pinus albicaulis (assembly GCA_034641835.2). Lineage (NCBI taxonomy): Eukaryota > Viridiplantae > Streptophyta > Pinopsida > Pinales > Pinaceae > Pinus > Pinus albicaulis. Next base: position 55,348,953 of record CM076578.1, read on the forward strand.
CGATATATAAGTGAGACACGGAAGGATCTGAAATTGACACTCGAACATGAAAGGATGCTACAGGATATAATCGGAGCTTTCACTATTACATCTCGAACTGCTGCTTGAACTTCAATTGAGTGTCTAACCACTGATTCTTTCATAGAATTATTATTACCTAAAGAGGCTTCGAGTCATGAATGAGATCTATTATATATGTAATTATGGTCTTTTGATAGCTCGATCGACAATGTTGCTATTATATATGTAATTACGCTTTAACGAACAATGCATATACTACAGACTTATCTCCTTAGGTTAGGTGCTAAGGAAGAGCCTTATTAGCGAGGGTTACTGCCAGCATGGAAGGGGTAGCCAAGTGAGGAGCAAGAAACTTCTTACTCCTTTTTGTTGTGATGGGAAAACTTTTGAACGGAAATAGTCATTGTTTTTAGATTGAATCCTAATCTTGTACTGGCTCTTGGGCAATACTCTTGGTATAGGTGACCTGTCCTTTGAACTGGAAGAATATTAGAGGGTAACTTGTTTTCTTCGTTCTCTCCTTTCTTTAGTGGGCAATTGGTTGGCTCGATGTCCCAGGTATTCGGCTGAGAGAAAGAATCTCTGATTCTCTCCTTGAGGGTGATCACGTACAAGTCTTATTTCCACTCTTTCTGAGTAGGATGGAAGGAATAACTGGTCTTTAGGAGGCTCAGCTCATGAGTAGAGAGATCGGTCTCAACAACCCTTTGCAGGTAGCGATGGAAGATAGGTCAGATGCACGCTGAAGGTATTTTCAATCGGATTTATCTCGTCTCAATGGGGTTTGAAACATGAAGTAGGATCAACAGGGTTTTACGGACGGATGGAGGGCCGATCTTAAAAAATTAGAGAACCAATTTAATTACCTCCCCTTTTTGGGTCAGGGGTGTGAGCTTCGAACAGGAAGAGGTTTCAGATAAAGAGACATAGCAAGCAACCCTCGGTCTTTGGAATAGATACTCACTCAAGCCATAAGGTAGCCACCGAGGACTAGACCACATAGTGAACCTTTGTCCTGTTATCCTTCTCTTTAAGATCTCATCTCTGATACAGTACAAAAGATCGAAGTACCATTAGAATTCATTCCTGAAAGCCCAGCCCAGTCAGATCTTCGTCGCATCAGCTTTTCGACGGTGGTGTATTTCAACCACCTAGTCCTCCATCAACCAGGCCTCCCTCATAATCCGCTCATTACACCTCTGAGTCCTCCAAGAAATATGGCTAGTGCCAATTAGCCAGTCCAACCTTGGTTGGCCCAAGATGCGGTGGAAATGACAGATGATCTACCAAAACATCCGGAGAAATTGCTTCCAAAGTATGACCCTGACAAGAAAGAACCTCCGGAAGATCCTATCAAGAAGTTCATGCTCACCATCAGACTGATGGCTGTCCAACACGAGGATGTAGTTTGTTCAATTATTCCCTTATACTTTCGAAGGAAAGGCCTCGACGTGGTATTTCAGCCTTCGACAAAGGTAAATGACAAGCTGGAACCAATTTGATACCCTATTCTTGGTCAAGTTTGGAGATGAGAAAACACCTGAGACTCTCATGCTAGAACTTGCACAGATTAATATGAACAATAAGGAAAGGATCAAAGACTTAAATCAAATACAATGGTCATATAATCGCTTTTTGACAAACTCTGATATGGCTTTCTTTATTACTGGTTGGCTCTTTGGCTTCATGGGCAATGTGGTCTAGCTGTAGATCTGGCTTGCTACTGGCTTGATCTGTTGTTGGGCTATAAGGAAAGATGACCAACCTTTCTTATCCCGTCCCGCAGTGGAACAACCAACCCTTTCCCTTTAGGTCCGGGGAGCTCCCCACAACAGCTTCTTGCCGCTACTTATTCTAGTTGTCTACTCTGACCTTCCTTTCAACCATCCAAACTGCCTTCCAACTAGCCAGCCCCAGCCATCTATCAAACTATTTCGTTATATGTGCCTCCCCGGTAACAGTAGAATTTGGATGGTTCGGTAATAGTTTATAACAAAGGATGGGAGTCAGTCCCGAACGAGGAGCTGAGCATGCTTTATTTTCTCTGGTCCTATTAGCTGCCTCCCACCCTAGGGAATCAACGAGGAACTATATCTATCCTCGCTGGACCATCCTTGTTCACAACTATAGCTATCCAGCTAGGGCCCCCACCCGGCAATGTTAGGCTATCATGTAGAGAAGCCCCTACTCTTTTTGTTAGGTCCCTCGAGCTAAAAAACATACTTAATTAACAGCTACCGAAGGGCCTTCCACTTACGACACGGTAGGAGAGACCGTCATAGAACTATCAGTCCTACCTTCCGAAACTAATAAACTAATTTGGATGGCCAGCTACCCTCGGTACAGCTTGCCTTCCGGATTGGATGGATTGTCCAGCTAATATAAAGAATCTAGTCTATCCAATTCCTAGTGATGTTATAATACTCTCCCCTCCCCGACCTATTCTAATGGGTATTTCCCCTCCCCTACTATTCGGAAGGGTAGTTGAAGGAATCACAAAGCATGGGCCAAACATCCAGAGAAACTAATTTTCTTTGAATCGACCGGTTGAACGAACAATCCAAATATAGGCCGGGTAGCTCCTCGAATGCCTACCTAATGGAGGAATGAGGGACCTAGGACCTTCCCTCATCCAAATTTCCCTTCCTAATGGAAGTTGACCCTAGTTGGATCTTGCAATAAGTCATACGACTAGCCGTTCCATGCCATCCAGCAATTGCATAATGGGTAGCAAGGGGCGCCAGCCGTTCTATCCACCCCAACTCAATGCATCGTGGCATGGATAGCTTGGGGCTATGGTTTGATCCACCAAAACTCAATGCGGGTAGGAGGTCATCAAGATGATGATAGGGTGGCCCTCTAATTAATGAGTTGCTTTACCATATTTACATATATAAATATTGACCAACAGCACCCATATTTCCTTCCCTCAAACGTGCCTGTTACGTGTCATTCCTTACCGATGGTCAAAGAGATGAAGATAAGTCTGGGAAGGCGAGAGAGGGAGAGAAATCTAATCCATAGATCTGCTGATCTCGGTCTCTCCTTAATAAGATAAGTAAAAAATATCCGATCTTACCCAAAGGTCTTGATTCGGTATTATTAATGGGATCGCTAATCAATTTCCGGGTACTATTCGCAAGGTCATAATTCGGTGTTTTAAGCCTACTCAGCTAGAGGTGGAAACTAAGAAATTCACAGGTGGTTCATCTTGTCTTGGCCTAACAAGAGAAGTTATCAACTATCCAAGATATTTAAGTTTGGATTCGGTACGTGAAACCAACAGTTACAGGCAGGAAAGAGACTTTCTCGAATGGTGTTACCCCGCAATAGAGGCACCTACCCCTTCATTTACACCTTGATTCACACCTCTTTATTCTCGTTTGTAACAGAAATTTGATCCTTCTATCCCTAGTGAAATGATATGAGTCAATACGTTATAGAAACACTTCTTCAACTAAGGGCCATTGAAAGAAAGACTTTCCTGGGGCTTTGTAAGTCCTTGTCTGGATATCAATGTCCTGTATATTTACACGCTTCCTTTCCCTTTGTTCTTCCCTCTATTTATTTATTTAGTTAAGGGGGCTGCTTCTCTGGCTTCGGCTTCGTCGGGGTTTCTCTCTCCCTTTCTTCTTCAAGCAGGCGCATCAAAACCCGGAAAGGGAGATCACTCAAAAAAGATGCAACTTCTCAACCTACCAAAAGGAAAAAGGGAGATAAGGCACTGGAGTAGAGTGAGGAAGGATCGATAACCAGTAGCAAGGTGATACCAACAGCGGTGAATCCCAATCTGGACACGAGCAGCAATCGTCAAAGTACGGAAATGGTGATTCAGACCAATCTGGAAGCGATAAATCGTTAAGGGGCGGAGACCAATTATGAGGCCAATCTGGAAGCAGTAAATCGTCCAGGGAGGGCGGCGCTGGTGAATACCGATATGAAAGGTCAAGGTATGGAAGATAACCCAGATGCAGCAGGGGAACCGATTCCAGACAATAATAGAATAGGGGGGGATCATGCATGCCGAACGAGCCTGATTAGAATAAGGAAAGAAGGTAACAAGCCGTCGGTGATCCTGCTGATCCGGAAAAGGAGAAGAGGAGGCAGCCTGAGCCTGATGATGATGAGCCAGAGCGGTGGCGATCAATCAAAACACCTCATTCATGTGGGCAAGCAGCAGCGATCATCAGGAAATATGGCATTTCAACACGTTCACAACAATGGCTAGGGAAAATGCCAAAGCTATAATTGAGAATCTTGTTGGTGGGGAAATAAAAGAAATAGGAAACACAAATACAGTCATGGCATAACACAATTACGTTGCCCTTTTTATATATATATTGAAACACTCTTTTTCAACTAATATGTAAGGTATTTATCCAGATGGGGTCCCGAACTCTCATGTTATTGAGTCAAATAGTTGATTTAATGTATGTCAGGTGATTCCTTCAAATAAGGCCATGGGGGCAGCTTAGTTTGGGTGAGGTCAAACCTTATTCTATGTAAATGACCCAAACTGCCACTTTTTTCATTGTGGGGTGGTTCCGGTCGATCCGGTTTCGAGTCTCCGGTTTCAGAGTTTTTGAGTGGAGTGGAGAGGGGGGCGTTTAGGTGTGAGTTGTAGGGCTCCAGCTTCTTATAAGGGTATCCAGGGTTATCCAGCTTCGGGGTCTTCATCTCTGTGTTCTGTGTATCCAAGTATGTGTAATATACCAGTGGGAAATATCACACATGTTATTGGACGGGGTATCAATATAGTAGTTTGATCCAGTTTTATATGTTCCGAGAAGGGATAGTCCCAATGGGATGGGAGGAAAGGACCAAGAGACAGAAAGAACGAACCCAGCCTAGTTAGAAGAGGGCCTCACAAATAAAGGATTATACCCCAGAAAGAAATAAGCCCACGAGCCCAGGAGCATTAGAAGATTAAGAGCCTTAAGCCCTAGAAGGTTGAGTAGGTGCTTTTTGAATAGAGCCTTAAACCAAGGAAGGGGCATTTCTCTAGGGTCAGAGGTCCTGCTATTGGGATTGGGTCTCGTTCTAGAGCAACTAGCTTGGGGGAATGGCCTTCCGAAGGAGAGTGTTAACATTAAGAATAGGGTTAGTGACTGATAACGAGATTCCAACTGTGACGGTGAACTATACAGTAAGGAAAGCCCTATCCGTCAGGAAATAAAGAGTAAGGATATCCATCACTGTAAGGAAATAAGTCTCTATCTGTTTATGAGGAAGAAATATCAAAGAATCTATCCATTAGTAAGTGATTTTATCCCTTTTTTTTCTTAACATAGGCATTCCCATCACAAGTTATTCAAAAATGATTTCCTCTCCCGGTGGTCGAGCCATGCTTACGCATCCTCTCCTTACTAGGGGCTTCTCCAGCAGATCTAGCTTGCGCTGCTAGGGCTTATTCAGTCCTTGTGATAGGGTTTTCCAGTCGTGCGTAGGGTTTTAAGGACGGTGCGCTAGGTTTTCAGGACTCTACTACCGGACCTTCCAGTTTCATCCATGACCTGGCTCTCGCCTTAAATGAGCTCATGTGCCTCCAAACGTAGCGCACTTCTTCTCCCTTGTAGTTGGATACTCGGTTCCAGTTACCCAAGTATGTTGGTCAGTTGAATGGATAAATGGTTGATTCTTGGATTCGTAGTCTCTATACATACTTCAAGACATGTCCCGATCTAGATGAGGAGGCTAAGCTCCAGCTTGCGAGCCTGCAACTCAAGGGCATTACTCAAGCTTGGTGGGATTCTCAACTGGAATCATCTGATCTTATGGTCGAGCTGCATTCTACTTCTTCACACACATCAATCTCACCACCTATCTAGACATGGGACGATTTTGTCAAAGCATTGAAGAGTCACTTTTACCCACTCGGTTATCGCCAGAAATTGATGTGTCACTGGCTCCAGCTTCGGCAGCAAAATGGCTAGTCTGTCCAGAACTATATTGATATCTTTTGCAAGCTACACATCTAGCTTCACATTCAGGCTCCCAAATAGGTAACTATTCTTAATTTCAATTATGGTTTATTACTTATTTTTCGCAGGGAAGTTTAGCTATTTCAAATTTCATCTCTAGAAAATGCTTTTCTACGGGCCCTAGCTGTGGAACACAAAGTGGCTCCTAGACTTCAATTCCCTCAACCAAAACCTATGTCCTCTTCATCTTCTCACCCCTCTTCCCCTACCTCCCCTAGCACTAGGCTGTGGTGTACCTTTCATCGGACTAACATCCACTCTTCTGCGGAGGGTCAAGTTATCCAGAGTAAGCGCCCTGTTATGACTCTTTTTGCAGAGACTCCTTAGGCCTATTCTAGCACCACCACACCTCCTGACCTCATTACCTTGGACAATCCCACTGCCTCAGCTCCTTCTCTGCTCCTTATGGTGATTGATGATGCTACCACCTCATAGGCCTCTATTTTTACCCGCAATTGTAAAATCAAACACACGTTGGCCACTCTGATTCTATATAATGGGAGTCAAAAAAGATCGTAGCTCAAGACCCAACGACTTGCTCTCCCTACTACCCCTCACCCAGCTCCTTATCAATTGGGTTGGGTCCATAAGGATGGCCCTCGTCTCATGGTTTCTCAAAGATGTGGCATCACTTTTGCCATTGGTCCATTTCTTGATACTGTCATCTGCGATGTGTCTCCCCTCGACTGTGCTAACCTTCTCCTTGGCATTCCTTACCAACATCAATACAAGGTTGTCTATCATGCCCTCACTCACCAATACAACCTTAAACATGATGCCAATACCTATAGACCCTATACCTCTGACTCTAAACAACATATACCTCGACATCGACTCGTTATCGCAATGTGTATCGTAATAAAGAGAAGGAAACCTCGAAGGCTCATAGGTGCTCGAATCTCAATTGTTAGTCTGATCGTTCGACCAATAACTAGAAAACCTATAGCCATTCCTCCTTTTTGGGGCCTACGAACTCTCCGACCTATATCCCCTCGAACCGTAATCATTCTCCGAAGTCGTATCAGTATCATGAGTCTACTCATAATCGTTAGGTCAAGCATAATAAGACCTCTCAGACCTCTTCGCCTTCGCCTGTGTCTCCGGCCAATCAACCTACTCTCTGGCCTACGTTTTATACCAATCATAAGTAGAAGTAGTCATATCGCAGGTCTTCTCCGAAGTATGAAGGGTAAGTAAGAATACACGTGTGGACAATTCTAATTCATATACGTTGTATCATCGTGAGTCTCCGGCGTATCAGACCTCGTTTTCGGATTAGTTGAATCGTAAGTAAAAGGCTCAGTAACAGACATCTAATTGTTAGGCGTCTTGGCCTTAATATCGTTGTTAGGGGAACTAGAAGCGTAATACCTAGTAAACCCTTCGGAACTATAAGCCTTTATGCATTGTCTACCCTACTATATTCAATCGATCTGCCCGAGAAACGTGTTACCCAACCGTGAGTCTACTAGTAGGGTTATACGAGCAACATTAGCCAAGCTGATGATTAGCCTATTCTAAGATCAACTTGTTTCCCATACATGAAATAGTGAAACATTAGCTCATATGCCAGGTATCATCTGTTTTTACACACTTATCTAGGCCAGTATCAGATTTGAAACAACCTGTACATACACATACGGGCAAGTGTATAAATGCCGATGCTATCATATATAGACCACGCTCATATATAGACCACTTGGGTTCCTAACAACATGGTTCCAGAAAAAACAACTGACATTGGAACCTCCTATGCTCATGAAATAGTATTCTTAGTCTATATCCCAGTATCATATTTTCACAGACCTGTATAAGCCCTGTAGCCTGTTGGAGGAGTCCAACTAGTGTCAAAACGATGAGTACCCATAATCTATGTAAGTATAAAAACACAATATGCAATTTATATTATTTTGGCTTAAGGAGAAAAACCTATGACAACGGACAATTTTAACAACGCGTCTATATGCAATGCTCGTATATAGATATTTTCGTGCCCCAACGAGCCCGAGAGCCTACCTATCCGACCCGAGACAAACGATTTTTTTTTTTTTCTTTTTCTGAATAAGACTAAATCTATTAAGTAAAGAAATATAGTACAATCAGAGCTTGCATAAAAGCGAAGCAAGAGAGCAAGGGAGCCGGAAATGATAGACTATCAACCTCAGCCCCCATGAATAACCATGACATAAGCAAAAATAACGGAAAGTACATAAAGTTAAGAACTAGACTAGGGAGTCGACCCAGGATGGGTGGATTCTCCCAATCGACATTTTTTCCCTTTCTTTTTACTAACTGTGACCCAGCCATTGAGATCTTACTGGACGGGAACCACCTGCAAACTAATCTGCGCGGAAGGAGGTGTCTCCTTATCTGAATCTGAGGATGACGACTCATGAGAACGCTTCTGCGAAATCGGAGGATCCGTGGGATCCGCCGGGCGAGCTGGTGGCGCGTCCCTAGGGGGGTTCTGATTCTCCTCTTCCACCTCTATATCCTCCTCATCAGAGCTAGATAAATCTAAGTCCTCCATTGGAGGTCTATCACAGGGTTTCCAGTTCTTGGATTTGGATTTGCGCGGGATGTTCCTCTTTTTGTCGAGAAACGTCGCACAGGAATTTTGAAGATGCCCAGTCTGATGGCAGTGGCGACATCTGAAAGCATTATTCTCATAGTCTAAAGTTTGCGTCCAATGAAAGTCCCCAACTTTGAGGTTGATCTGATCAGGCAGCCCTTTACTAATGTCTATTTCTGCGCATATTCTGCCATAAGTGTATATTCCTTTCTCTCCTCGAGAGGTGTCCGTAGCCAAGAAGCGGCCTAAAGTATCCCCAATTCCTTGGAAGACAGCGAAATGCCATAGATGAGCAGGGAGATTTGGAAGACGGACCTAGATGGGCAGCTTGGTGATGACCGCCGATGAGGGATCGAATTCAGGGAACCAGGGGGTGAGGAAAAGACCCGCTGATCCCCAGAACCAAGGGCCTCCAGTTAAGGCTTTCTTATAGTCATCGCTGAAGGCAAAGGAAACAATGAAGAAGCCTTTCGAGCAGAAGAAGACCTTGCAGTTTTTGGTCCAGTTGGAGTGAAGCCACTGGTAAAGATCGGCCGTGCGGGGCCAAAGACCGTTAAATCTGCAGATGATAGCTGATTCTGCAAACGTCTGGTATTGATCATCCAGAGATGGATGAGAGATTTCAACGGAGGGAGTATCCTCCATTTTATCCACAAGGAAAGGCTTGGGAGCCTCCGCTGGTTTGACAGATTGTGTTTGGGCAGCGTCTTTGCGGACCGCATCTTTGTAAGAGAAAGAAGGGGCAGCGGAGGTCTGCCCAATGGAACGCCCTCTTAAGCAAAAGGTGGCCACAATAGAAGCATCTTTAAGAATGTCGTAAAAAGATAGGAGGTGGGGATTCAGAAGTTGCTTGCCCTTATAAAGCAGTCTTAGGTAGGAGGAGGGGATCCCCAGTCGGCGCTCCAGTTTTTGAAGAAGGTCCTGTACGAGATCTGCTGAGTTTACCCATAGCATCGATGTCTTGCCCGAAATTTTGACTTGGATCTGAAATGTGTTTATTTCTTCAGGCATATCTGACTAGATTGGGATAGGAGACTGCTTCCAACAGACAGCAGACCGACCCATGTCCAGATTTGGAAGCAGATCCAGCGGATTCTGTAAGAAAAGTTGCTGCATGCGGTTGGGGGAGTAGAAAACTGTCCGATCTGCAATGTCGCCTCTGCCCACATTGTGAGCAGCTACAGAGGCGGCGGCGTTAGCGCTTACTAGAACCTTAACCAGAAAAACAGTCGCACAGGCCGTTGCAACCTCAGTGCCGAGCGAGCTGTCCTTGTGCGAGGGTTGTAAACTATTTGAAGCCTGCCGATCCAAAGCTGCTAGCCTGAGAATGAGAATGGCTAGCTTTGGCTTCGTTACAGGCGTTGCAGAGTGGCTAACCTCCGTGAAGACGTCGGCTCCTAGACCGTCTGAATCGTATTCAGAAGATGTTGTCGTCCAGCCGTCAGCGCCATAACCTCTAGGGATACTCCTGAGCTGGAGCATGCACTCGCGCAGGTACCAGTCTTCGGTTTGGAGCAGGAGAAGGAGGCGGCCAGCCCTCAGCACGGCCGGGTCAGCGCAGACCTGTGAAACCTCACTATAAACCCTAGGAGCCTCTTTCGCCATCGCCTCGTTAAGCTCCCCAGCAAATTCCTAGCATACAAACGATTTTTTATTATACAACAATGGGCAATGAAATGAAATGAGATTTATGTTGTACCGTTCTTTTCAAAAGAAAGAGAATCAGATGATACAAATGAGACAATGCTATGATTTGTATGATTGTGTACAGATATTTAGATATTGATTAGGTTATTGAACATCACACTTATATATGAATTGAACCACATATAAATATGATGTATTTCACATGGAATGGATTGAAACTTAGATATGCTATAACTTAGATATGCTATATTGTATATAGACTATTTACTTGTACAGCTGACACCACAACATGGGGAGTTGTGATATAGGCACTACTCAGAGGACTACTTTACAACAACCAATTGATATTTCAACTTGGTTGGTCTCCATGCAGAATACAAAGAAGACTCCTACTATATATGGAATACTGCTCCCTATGAAAATTACGGAAATGGCCTAGTTCCAGTAATAAACACTCCATTTTGATGTCCCCGATTTCCACCTTTTCAACCTGATCAAAACTATTTGTTCATATACCAAACATGGGAAATTCTACGAAGTTCAAATATTCGTTCAACTAACTCAATTAGTTAGTTCATTGCTTTTTATTATTTGGATGACACTATATTGCCATTGTTCTTATTGTTGTTCACAACATGACAAGTTCAACTTATATATGCACGAAGGACTATGAAACATGGAATTGTATGGGGAACCTAGCCTATGTATATGCTCGTGAAGTCACCAAAATGCATGCATGGCTCCAAAGACTAATCCATGAGCTAAATTTCAGGAAATATGGGCTATATGACTCAATCAAAAATCCAGTTTATGGATTTGACATACACACTTATATATGGATTTCACATAACATTTGACATAACTTGTTGTTTCTTAGGAATAGTTAAATGACTATATGCGCTAAGGAGAACCTATTATACTCCGGGTATAGGCCTAGCCTATGCACCACTTGCACGAAATACGAGAAAAGAATATGGGTTCCTTACAACAACATGGTTCCTTATCATAACTAGGCTCAAAAAACAATGCCCACTTTCACCCGATTGGGAGATGTAATCCAACCTCATAACAAAGAGATTTCATTGAGAAACAAAATCTAGATGAAGTAGTTGTCAGTCCAACCCAACAACATAGTGCCTGCCCCAAACGAAGAACCTGATGCCATTGAGATAGATCAATATCGTCGTCTGCTGGTAGAGCTTACGGAAACCACTAGTTCTCACACTACAACTTCACTAGAGATAGAGTATCACGTATATACGTGATATATTATATTAATAGGTTGTAGTAGTAGGTCTAGCCGCTATGTCAAGTTCTGCAGGTTAGGGGTTTACCATCTAGGTCTTCTCCTTATTTCAAAGGGGAGGAGACAACCTCTTCTTCGCTTGCCGTAGAAGTCAGGCATATTTCTTCTTATCTTTTTCAAAGAATGGATACTATATTTCTTCTTCTTTTCTTTTTTGGATGGAGACATAGAAACCTGGCATTGCGGAGAAGTCACCCAGTCTGAGAAAAGCCAAGGTCTAACATAACAACCTGGCTCGAGTGGATCAACAACATCAACTAATTAGAACTAAGATTGCAATACTCATAATTATGGACAAGTTCAATGTATCCATGGCGATATAATATGGTAACACATATCTATGCGAGTTATGACTGGCAGCTGTATGACAAGGACCTTGCTGGTGAGTTCTCCCGACTAGTCTTATTTCCAACCACAATAAGAATTCTCTTAGCTTAGGAGGGACTGCTATTTCATCTTATCAATTCCTTTCAAAAATTGACCCAAAACTCTTAATTGAGAGAAAGAGTTGGTCCTTAGCTACTGTTAGGCAAGTCAGAAGGCAAGCCATATATCCCCACAACTATGAAGGCAAGAACGAATCCTTTCTTTATGAGGTATCCTTTTTTTTTACTCCTTGGTTTATTAGGTAAGTTGTGGAAGGACTCCTTGATCTCTGAGGTAAGTCTAATAATTACTCCTTCGAAAGCATGATTTCTGTACCTAAATGCCAACCTAAGGAACTAATTACTATTCGAAGTAACTTATCATTATTTTCTTATTACTATTCGAGTTTAGTAGTAATTTATTTTTATGGTATGCGTAACGATGAAGAGGACCTATTTCTACTCTATACTTCACTTTCTACTCACCATAGATTGACAGGCAACAGTACTTACTAAAAGAAAGGGGAAAGTAATGGAAACAATGCATACCGTTATTCGTACAGAGTGATACACTACCACTTTATCTCTATAGACTACCAATACGATTACTACATGGATTCCTATGAGTACTAGCATGTTTATAATGAATTGGATGACTCCCTATATTACTTTATCTACCTTAAAAATACACATGGGGGGATAAGGAACTATTAGGTTAGACTGCCCTCTAGAAGCTTGTGGGGCATCTTTCTCCTTCATTCTATTCTCCCATTGCAGCACATTAGGGGACCTTATGAATTGAGGTTGATTCCTGCTTATTTGGGGATATAGGAGCAACCCCCAAAGAGGAGTGGCCAAAATACCCTTGTTTTACCTTAGTGGTATCATTGGCCATAGACCTAAGCGGTCACTTATTCCATGGACAAAGGGTCATGACCAACAAATGGGACTTCAGGCTCTTTTCTCTCCTCCTATAAGGATATTCTCACCTCTCAAGGGGGTCATACCTAGTATTGAGTTGTATACCTGAGGCCCTGATGTTACTTTCTAGGTCTTCAGCATCATGAAACATGACATCTAAGTCTGTTGATTTACTTTCTATAAAGTGTAGGGAAAACTAAAACTCAAAGGCAACTGCATAGGCTACCATAGCAGCTGGCTCAGATGGCTTTCAAATCTATGGGATACGATGATAGAGCTTACAGAATCTACTGGAAACTCCAGAACTGTCTCACCATTATTCCTATTAAGGGTGTGAAACTCGGTCAGGTAGTATCTGTGTATCCACACGTACCATCTGAGTAACCCCACGCTACTGCAAGGACCTAACCCCACTTCCACATGACAGGACAGGCAATCAACTTTTCCAAACATAACCAAATTACCAATCACTTCCATGCGTAGTGATTGATGGTAATAATTATCTCATAGCCTAGTAGAATATAGATGAGATGGAAGGAAGACATGCTTCCTAGTTCTTGAGCGACCACAAAGATAGTACTACCATCATCCATGGAGGGAACCCTCAAGCACCTGGGTGAATGAAGCTAGCTTTTTTAAACATCCGCTTATTACGTATGAACTAATTGATGTGGATGTGTTTAAGAAAAAAAAGTAGTTTTCTGAACCCCGAAGTTAAGAAGTAAGTAGGCGCAGATCATCCCGTCCATCAAGTGTTCCACCTAATTCTTCTCTATCTACAAACAAGCCATGTTTATTTGGGGAACACACCACAGAATATTGGAGATCACCTACCTATTATTATACTATATTCTTAGTTATGGAAACCTCCCTCAGGCACCGTTAGAACTTGGGCAGATAACACTGTGAAATAGAGGTCTACTCGGGCATCCAGATGAGAGGAGTAGAAGGTACCAAGTCAATGTGTCCACTTCTGTAGGTCAAGGTGCCAACCTTCCTACCTATTTTGTATGTATAAATATGTTTATGACCAACCCTATTCATCGCATTGCAAATTTTATAAAAGAAATTCCACTACTAGAATCTATAGAATTGGGCCTTCCCTACAGCGAGTTGGAACTAGCCTTTCATTCGAGTAGGCCTTATTCCATAAATTATGAACTAAGAGCGATAGGGATGCTTCTTGAGATTCCCATACCTTATTTTCCTGCCGGTGGGAGAGGACTTGGTGAAACCGGCTATTAAGAGTTGAAAATTTTTGATAAGAACCCCCTCCCTAGGCGTGGGATGGCAGGGATAAAAAAGGGAAGGTCTGGTAGACGGGTATGGAGTTATTTTTATAATGCCTAGGTAAATATAAGAGTAAATCTTCTCTTTGGGACCACTTTTTATGTCTTTCCTTGGTAGGATTCTATCGAGCAAGTCATGAAGTACTCGAATGGGAAGGTGGGACAAGTCATGAGGCAAGTACTCCCAAACACATGAGAAGCAAGGTTACCTGCCACATAGAAGGGGATAGAAGGGGGATAGCGGGTTGATGCGGGTTGATCATGTCCAGAAAGAAAATATCCTTCAAGTAAGGTCTCCTCCCATTCTGTGAAAAAAGAGAATAAGAAAGAGGCTGGTCTCCCTATCCATAGGGTAAGGTAAGTTCCATAAGGTGCCAAATAAAGTAGAGAAAGTAGTATCAGCCATCCATGTAGATCACAGCCATATCATATATAACTGCCATATTGTCGATTTAGCGCTTACACTTATAGAGAGATGAATAGTGCTTGCAAGCAAGAATTGAGAGGGATAAACGGTTGACTCTTGATATATGGCTTACCTTGCCTCTGTGCCCACTAGTTATTCCGGTGATGGAGGGTGTTCCGAATCAATGAAAGTCGATGACCAACTCTGTCTGTCTTTGTTTCTTTAATTGATTGCCCACCCCCAAAAGGGAATGGAGATAACACATGGGTCTTGCTAAGGTCTGATCTACATGCACCCGGAGACGAACGAGGATTCACAGACGCTTGCTCCTCTACTCCTTATCCTTCTGCTATTGCCTCAACTATTGGTCTTCAAGAGTGATGCTTTCCCACTCGGGTCCACTACTATTGGTTGAAACACTACCTGGCTTAAGGCAAAGGCATAGTTTGGACGATCTGAAGGCAAGGGCTTTCAATTCAATATCCGGAAAGTAAAGGATTGGAACTTGAAAAGCTCTCCAACCAAGCATTGTGAAAAGAAATAGGATCTCCCAGGAGCCTAGGAACAGTAATTATGAACCCTATCAGGGGAGGAAATAACAAGATCCCTATCGAGAAGGGCGATAATAACATGAACAAGATACCTATTGTGGATGGTTGCCCAGTGGGCGGGGAAGCTACCGGGGCCTTTGAGGGGATCTTTTACAACATAGCTTTTACCGCAGTTACTTCCATAGCGGGGCAAATGGAAGCCTCACACTTAAAACCAATAAAGAGCTTGAACATAGATTAGACCACTGCTTTTTATACTCCTTCGCATGCCTACCTTACGAAGCCGTAGAGGGCAACCTACCCCTTGACAAAGAGAGCGATGGCTAGAGGTAAGGGCGTTTAGATAGAAGAGATTTTATAACGATTATGTAGCGTGCCTACCAGATGCATTTACTTTGCCTGACAAAGAAATCAAATAAGGCTGGAGATATTCTTGACCGCTACCGCCGCTAAATAAACCAACCACCCGCTTGAAAGATGTTTTTGCCACCGCTTGTCGGACCCGCTACCGCTTGAAATAAGTTCTCGCTATCGCTTGAAATAAGTTCTCACTATTGCTTGTGAGAATAGGGACTCCCTTAAGCCCAGGAGCATTGTGAGAAGAGGTCCAAAGGAGGGGGGATGCCATCACACAAAAAAAGGAGATAGCTTAAAGACAGATTGATTCTCTTTTATAACGATGAAATAGTGTGCGTACCAAAAGCATTACATTGTGGGCAGACCTGTAGGAAGCTTACATTACTTACGTTGCTAGAACTTACCTACCCCGGAAGCAAGCCCCCAATAATGGTTGGAATTGCGTAGCACAGAAAAGAACTTGCTGGAGATATATTCCGCCCCGCTAGAGATTGAGACCGCTGAAGAGAGATCCCACAAAGTACGCGTTGAGAAAGCGAAAAAAATTTTAACCGTCACACCCTGCCCTGCCTTTTATTGAACCCTAACTAAACCCTTCCTAAACTGTGATGCTCAATAGGGAAACAAACTTTCCATCCTTTCACAGCCAGCATGGTTACTGCCCCTCGTACTTGGTCCCTCTTAGGGAGAAATCAAGCTCTGCCTTATTATACCTTTTAGAAACTATTATTATATATGTCATTATGCTTTTGGCTGGATCGAATTGAGTTGATTTATTCCCAGAGCTATAGAATAGAAGGTCAGTATAAAGAATAGAAATGAGGTGCTGGAAATAACAACAGATTCGAAAGAGGGAGATAAGAAGGTGCTTCAGGGTAAGGGCAGGAAGAAGGAGAGGTTAGGCTGGTAGGAAGACCGGATTTCAAGGCTAAGAGAGGGAGACTAGAGCTTGGCGGTAGGTCTTGGCAGTAGAAGGAAACCCTACAGCATTCCGTGGTAGCCCTGGTTATGAAGCCCAACAAGAGAGAGATTTAGGCAGCCCTACAGCAAGAGAGGATGTTATGAAACCCTACAGATAGGTGGTTAGTCAGCCCTACAGCTACCAGTAAAGGTGAAAATCACACCAAGCCTAGGGTCTGTTCTTATCTAGGGTAATAAAAGTGGTCGGATCTACTGCAAGAGAGGACGTTATGAAACCCCACAGCGTTTAGTAAACCCCAAAGAGAAAGATAAGTAGTAAGCCCTACTGCGATTAGTAAAGCGCTAGAGAAAGGCTGTGGATAAGACAGAACAACCCAATCAGTTAGCTAGAAAAGATTACTGGGTAAGACCTAATAGTTAGAAAGAAAGGCTATTGGCAAGACCTAAAGCATTGAGTTCAAATGCTATAAGACAGGTTGTAGAGAGAGAAAATCCATTGTCGTTAGGCCGGCAAGAGAGTTTTAGAGATGCTATGGGAGACTTAGAGTTATAGACGGTAAGAGAAGCTCAGAGATAACTTCAGGTGGTAAGAAAAGCCGTAGAGTGAAACCGTACATTGGGTGGTTAAGAAAGGCTTAGATAGACCTATAGATACTTAGGGTTAGACCAGAAAACTGGTAGCGTAGAAGAGATGCTTAGGGATAAACAAAAGAGAAGGGAAAGCACACCGCCTTACCAACTTCTATATCTCGGCATTGAGCTAGTAAATGAAGTAATCAAAGGTGGCGTTACGAGATGATAGAAAGTTCTCACGTGGCCTATCAAGATGGACCAAGGCAATACTGGCTATGTTCGATTGGCTCAAACCCCATATTTGAGACAGCTTGTCATGGCACCCTATAGAGATGACCCGGAATTGACTCAATTGGCGGAAACACCGTGTCGTGTTTTCGACAGCAACAAGCCCAGTCCAGATAGACAATGCCCGGTGTCAATACAAGTGTTTCTTTTGATATTTAGCTTTATTTCAACTTGAATCTATTTCATTCCCCCATCTAGGGCTAATCTATAATGAGCTACCACGTATAGCCACTCACAGGGTAATCCACAGATAGGGAGGGACATTGACAGGATGCTGATAGGAGAGCCAAGAGGTTTATGCCGGTCATAGCTAAGTCTCATTGCTACAAGCTCATTGCTATAAGAATAGTGGAAAGAATAAGGTTCAGTCAGTGCTATATCCATAAGGTGGCGGTCATAGCCTGTTGTAATAGCCATACAGCCAATTGCTAGTCATACATGGGCTGGGAGAAGGGGCTGCTTGCTGGTTGGAATAATGAAGAGTTAGTTTTGCTTTCAATCCAAATATTCTCATGAAAGGAGGAGGGGAAGGAAAAGCATATAAGTTGCTGAGATCTTTGTTGGATTATTACATATATAATATACCATTGGTGAATTAGTACAGTTACTCGCTTCGTTCGTTACTGGCTGGATTGTTGAAAGAAGAAACGGGTTGGAACAAGAAACAAACCTGGCTGGCACAATACATGACACAGGCTAGGAAAAGAAACAATGAATGGTTGAAGAAACGGGCTTATGGCTTGCTTCAACTTCAATTTACCTCCCTATACCCGCTGCTTTATAGATTTGATCTTTATGCTTACCTTATACCTTTGACTTATTTACTTGAGAATATTTCAGGTCGCGTAATTCTTTGGTTGCCCCCCCGTACCAGAGATTGGGAGTTTGGATCAGTCAACTTCGGGTAGGGGTATGTTAGTGACGTCCACCCTTATAGAAATGGACGGTAAGCAACTAAATGCTGATCGAGCCATTGCTACCTGTACGTAGTTGTGTAAATGCCAAGAGGCAGGCGATGCTGCCGATCCAGATAGGTAGTTATTGACTCGATTATGACTACTGGTTGTGATTCACTTGATGCCAGTACTCCATTACTCGTGTTAATTATAATACACTCAATGCCAAGAGGCTACGCAGTTTATACTGGTACTCCATTACTTTCATAGATATAGGACAGGATACTCTCTACTTTGAAACTATACTAGACTCCACTTGGTCCGATTTTATACCCCTAATACATTGGGATGACCTAATTGGCTTGGCTAATAGACTGAGCTTGGTTACTCAGAATACGCTATTTCAACTGAACTAATCAACTGCGATATTCCACTCTAATTGAATTGGACTAATCAAATTGGCTAATCAGGTGTTAGCTACCGGGATGGGATAGATACGGTCAGTGATAGAAGAACCTTCTCACTCAGAAAATAAGATAGAAACTATATTCATCGAACTTGTATCGGTAAACTAGACGCTGTGACCCATTGACAATACCCCATGCCCAGTTTGACGTGACCTGTTTTACTTCCCAGTTAAGCAGTCGTGTTCTTCGTGACCCAAGGACAGTAAGCCATGGGGAGTAGCACCAGTTAGTTAGTTAGTTAGTTATTTCCCACATCGGCAGAGCAGGGTACAACACACATTGGCAGAGCAGGGCCTACAGATAAAAATACCAATCTTTCACTTTCACTTACCGGACACGGGAACAGCCATCGTTTGGGGTGAGGCCCGGAAAATAGTAGTGTGTGAGCTACCGCTAGCCAATGTACGATAATAATAAGAGAAATAGTGTGTGAGCTACCGCTAGCCAATACAAGGGAGACATACCCGCTGGTCACCACCTGTCATAGCCAAGAGAAGCCGGTTCGACATGTAAAGGATAGAAGTAAGTTCTTCTACGTGTGTCACCTCTTCGATGTTAACTCGATGTCACCACACCCACCTCACCAGGTCCAACAGAAATAAGCCTAGAACCTTTCACCTCTAGCATGGGTACAACCACCATTATTCATAGCTTGCTTTGGAAACTAGCTTGGATCCCCCGACTTGGTTTAACGGTTCTACAAAATCTCTTCAGTTGCCATTATTTATTAATGAAATTGTTATTTTTGAGGGTTCGAGGTCTCATTACCTACCGGACACTAAAATTCTATTTGTTATTGACTAAGCTATTCTCTTTGAGATCGTTTTCCTATGCCAGGTGTTGATTCAATCGATCCAGGTAGGTTTAGATGCCGCTTATTCGATCCAAGAGTCGCCAGTGCAAGCCGGTCCGATAGACTATAATGACCAAAGGGGCGAGGAAATAGCCAAGAGACCATCCCAGTTTGTCATTCCCAGTTGCCACCACAGGGAGAGGGAACAAATCCTATGGGGGGAGGATACTCCTACAGATACACGTAGAGCTAATCAAAGGGGACAAATCACAGGGACTACTCAAGGGGGCCTTATCCACATGGGTCTAATCAATGGGAGGGGGAATCAATGAACCTATACTCCGTGCTTGGAGCTCCAGTATGGTAACCCATAGGACGTGACGGACGTGATACCGTTCTCGAGCCACCGTGTCCAGGAGGTTGCCATAGGAGGGCTGGTACAAAGACTAATAAAAATACGATTCTAATTAAGTCTATCTTTATCTAGTGCATGGAGATTAAGGCAGTCCAGCTAGTAGTACTTACTTTTCTAGTAGTTCTTTCTCTATTTAAGACGGCAAGCAAGTAGATAAACTATATATGAAACCAAACCATATAAGGTACCAAAAAATGACTATCCATTTGATGGCGGCGATGGCGGCCTGTTGTCGAGAGTTCGTGACCTCACCCTTATGGTCGAGCCTGCTTACGCATCCATAATTTCCATTCCAAATTACCTCAATTGGAATTCCAATGGTGAATATTCCAATTTCATATCTCTTTTGGTCTCCACCGCATCATATATAATAGATTGGTTATTTCATTAGCATAAATATTTCATTTCCTGAGTGAAAGTGACCCAAAAACGACTATCAAATTGATGGCGGCGATGGCGGCCTGTTGTTGAGAGTTCGTTACCTCACCCTTATGGTCGAGCCTGCTTATGCATCCATAAATTCCATTCCAAATTACCTAAATTGGAATTCCCAATTACAAGAATTGGAATTCATCACATAACAGTATCCATAGATATTACGGGTACAATCGATGATTCGAGCTACGATCCCATACGACGCTAAAGCGTAATTACATATATAATATATGCATTTCAGAATGAAATAATCATAAATGCATAATGACATATATAATATATGCATTATCTGCTAAAGCGTAATGAAGCAATATCAAGCAGCATCGGCTGCTCGGCAGGGGAAATGCGTAATGACATATGCCCATAGAAAGTCTGCTAAAGTGTAATTACGTATATAAATAATGACTGGAATCACGTACAAGGACAAGGTCCTTCGTGATTGATCGATTTATGGGTGCGTTAGCACACTCGACCAAAAGGCCTCCATCGAATACTATTTACCCACCCACCCCAATCCCCGGTGTGAAGCAGGTTCAATGCCTGCTGTATCGGAAAGAATGCATCGGATGGATGCCCGGGCATTGAGAGGGAAGGACGCTTCCAAAGGCGAAAGGCCATGGGGAGATACCGTCTGTGATCCATGGATCTCCGATCGGGAAACCATATCCAAGCCCCGTGGCTAGTCTGCGATCCTTGGACTTGAAAGACTTAGCGAACTGAAACATCTAAGTAGCTATGGGAAGGGGAATCAACCGAGACCCCGTTAGTAGCTGCGAGCAAAAGCGGATTGGGAAAATACTAAGCATCGGAGGTTTTCGTTTCGATCTTGGTCTCATTTTCCTAGCCTTGCCTTCTCTGCGTGATTCATTTCAGTTCATTGGATGATGGAAGAACCAGGCTGGTGCTTTTCCCGGTAGGCAGAATTGTGAATGAAAAGGTTGGAAGATCTATCCAAAGAAGGTGATAGCCTGATGGAGAGTCCCATGGTTTGATTCTGTAAGTAAAACGCAGCGTGTTTGAATTAGGATCGCTTCGTAGCGAGAAAGGGGGACCACCCTCTAAGCCCAAGTATTCATCAATGACCGATAGCGTACAAGTACCGTGAGGGAAAGGTGAAAAGAACCCTAGGAAAGGGAGTGTAATAGAAAGAAATATGATGCGAACAATCATTCGAAGGATGTGTAAGCAGGCTCGACCATAAGGCCAGGCCCGGTAGGCTCGGCAGGGTCTCACTATTTATATGGTGAAGCCCTGACTCGACCAAGGTTACGAGGTCGAGGGACTCACTATTCATATGGTGAGGCCCGGTAGGGATTTCTCGCTCACCTCCCCAAAGAGGTGAGGTCCGGAGGGACTCGACTGAGGTTACGAGGTCGAGGGACTCGACCGAGGTTACGAGGTCGAGGGAAAGTCATTTATTTCTTGACCCTCCGAGGGGAAGGAGTGAAGCTGCGAGTAAGATTCTCAGGGTCTAATCTGACCGGAAAGACCCTCACCCATATGAATGAGTGAGTGACTCTGTCCCTCTATTTTTTTCAAATACTTGAGCAAAGCTCAGGGTTGGGTTGACCTGGACGCGACTCACCCTAACGGCGTACCTTTTGCATAATGGGTTAGCGAGTAAATGGTAACAGCGGCTTAAGCCATTAGGTGTAGGCGCTTTCCAGCCAGGCCCGGTAGGGACTCACTATTCATATGGTGAGGCCCGGTAGGGATTTCTCGCTCACCTCCCCAAAGAGGTGAGGTCCGGAGGGACTCGACTGAGGTTACGAGGTCGAGGGACTCGACCGAGGTTACGAGGTCGAGGCCGGGTAGGGAATCACTATTCATATGGTGAAGGAATCTTCCAGTTGTGACTATTTGACCCGAAACCGATCGATCTAGCCATGAGCAAGTTGAAGAGAGCTCCTTAAGGCCTTGGAGGATTGAACCCACGTATGTGGAAAAATACGGGGATGACTTGTGGCTAGGGGTGAAAGGCCAACCAAGATCGGATATAGCTGGTTTTCCGCGAAATCTATTTTAGTAGAACGTGCGTATAATATGGCCCGAGGTAGAGCACTCAATGGGCTAGGGTGGCCCAAAGCTTGAACAACCCCAAGGAAACTCCTAGTACAGGCTTAATCAATCGTACAGACAGACTTTGGCTGCTAAGATCCAGAGTCGAGAGGGAAACAACCTAGATCGTATGCTAAGGTCCCTAAGAAATCGCTTAGTGGAAAAGGAAGTGATCGAGCGATGACAACCAGGAGGTGGGCTTGGAAGTAGCCATCCATCCACGTGGGGGCAGAAAGGAAAGCGGACTCAAACGCAGCTACCATTTTCATACCCCACTCCGCATCATCTAAAAGTGACTTATTCGCCGGAAGCACGACTAGGGTCTTTGGCACTACTGGTCCGAGATCTTACATAAGTAATGTAAGCATGAGAGTCTAGGTAGGGGCTTACTCTGGCTCGCACAGAGCATATCTGCTGGTTGTCCGGGTTGATAGATGGAGAGCCTTATGATGGTAAACTAACCATCACGTTAGGTTTGGAGAGATCAATATGGCTTGACTAAAAGGCCGCCATCGTGTGAAGCACGCTATCATTTCTGGTAGAGGAAGCCCTGCAGTTGAAGCACCGCACCTAAAGGAGAAAGTGTTTCTAAGAAGTAGCAGTCAATGAAGGTGCAGGTGGCATTCAACAAAGGCCTGCAATGTTCAGGCAGGATGGAAGGTGGCTTGAGTAGCGACCTGTGCTTTAGTATTCCCAAGTGCAGATGGAGCATATTGGGGCCAAGTCCGACACAAAGGTTCAGTATCTGTAAATGGAAGAGCAGTGGAAGGCTCGATAGTAAGAACCCCCACCCCGTTGGTAGTGTGTGTCTATAGAAGGTACCAGAGCAAGATCAGGTGGCGCCCTGTGAGGCTGGAAATTGTCGGGACCCCTCGATAAGAGTATTAGCTATAGACGCGGTACTCACGCTTGGCCTGGCTAGGCCACTGGTGAAAAATTATTCCGGAAAGAGACCACCACGGGGCATGAGGGGAAAGATAGGAGCATAGCACCGCTCATCAAGTCAAGGTGCAACAAAAGCGCAGTCCGCTCTGCACGGAATTCGCCTAACACAACCCTAATTGAATCGTCGATCCTTCACTTTCAGGAGTATTGGGGGTCGGGGGATGTCCGATCAGCCCCAAGGAACAAAGGGTGACCTTCAGTCTGCTATGGCAGGAGCTGGTGAATAGAGAAGACCAGCGGTCCTTTCAATATGCAAGGGAAGGCAGCATTTGTTCGTCGAGCCCATAGCGAGAATTGTCCTGGGGGGATAACTCCAGTGGGGAGGGAAAGTTTTTGATGGGGAGGGTGAGGGACGAACTCTCAACTAAAAGGAGAGGTAAAGTTTTTTTTTTAGCTTATAATTCAAGGGTGAGGGTGAGCCGGCCGAACTCTCGACTAAAGGCCGCCATCGACTCACTCATTCATATGGGTGAGGGATTCTCATCCTGTGACTGTTCTTCTAGCAGCGGCTAAGGGATAACCTAGAGGTTTAGTTAAGGCATAAGGCTATATAAGGGACATATAGTTTAGCTTCGTCAACTACATATATAACTAAACGGGCTAGGAACAGAAATAGATGCTAGGCGCGTTACTGGGCTTTATCCCGCTGCTTCCTCTGCAACGACTGGTGGTTATAGATCTCGAAAAGGAAAGGAGGGCAATTGGTAGGGTCGGTACCTTGGTGGGAGCCATACCAGATGAAGAGCATAGGGCATTGTATTCATTCATATCATTCTACGGACTACTGTATCTCACTTCTATGAGTTCATACGTCGCATTAAGACTGAAGATTATATATTCGCCTGGTGGGTATTAACTGGACTACTAATACTCCTTATCCTTAGCGGGGTCTACTTCCTTGCTATAGAGCCAGCAATTGGTTCTGTCACAGTCACAAATCTAGATCTAGATCCATATTTGAGAGAGCGAGCTGCCTGTCGATTCCGCAGTTGAAGCACCAGAATAGAATGGTCGTAGTAGGTATAATTAATGGCCGTAGTAGTGTTACCGTAGTAGGGGAATTAGTAGCATTAGGTATGGATCGAGTCTCATTCTCCATAGCATAGCCGACTTACCTTCGCCTAGTTCCAGTTCCGGATCGAGACCCAGCCCTTTCTTCATTTATGAATATAGACCCACTTGCTACCAATAGCAGTAGTTTCAGTTGACTAAGAAGTTTCTTATTAATTTGATGGAGCCAAAGGTGATGCTGTTGGTTCCGCTGTTGGTGAATAAGCAGTGGATTCGGTTATTCTAGGTCCAGGAGAACCGGTTAGCCCTGTAGCAGATCTAGAGCCTGTTCCAGATCGTGAGCGAGATCAAGAGTAAGATCCAAAGCCAGAAGTTGTAGCAGAGATAGGAGCATCATAGCTATCTATATAAGTAGCACCAGTATGAGAGTCAGTATTTCCAGGTCCATACCCATACCTAGCGGAAGTAGATCCCACTTATCCACCAATAGAATCAGTAGCAGCAGTCGTGGTACTGGCATAAGCAGCAGATTAACCCATTGACCCAGGAGCAGAACCAATAGCAGCTTATCTTGCAGCAAAGGTAAATACAACTATAGAAGCAAAGGTAGCATTAGTAGCAGCATCTTAGCTAGTAGTAAAGCCAGCAGCATATATAGTGCCATAGCCAATAGCAAAAGCACAAGTACAAGAATCATAACCAGTCGATTAAGCTGTCAAAATAGCTGAAGTAGCCCCTTGAAATGGTTCAGCGGTTGGTCCAGTAGATTAAGAAGCCGCTCCCCTTTAAATGGTAAAGTAGTTGATCCAGTAAAAGCACTAGCACCAAAGCCAGAGGCATTACAAGATCAAGATCCATACTTATATTCTCGAGAGGAAGGTCCTTATGATGAGTGGGACCTAGTTACTTATGATGCTTGTGATCTAGATCGATATTATGATTGTAAAGAACGAGATCTGCCAGTTTATGCTTTTTGTAAGTGAGATTCAGAGCCTGCTGCTAGTAAGCGTGATCCAGACCTATATCCAGCAGATCCAGTACTGGCAGTAGACTAACAGTATCTCCAGCAGCAGTAGCTCCGGGGGGGGAACCATTTTGTAAGGTGCAGAACCAAAGCGAGTAGTTCCACCAGCAATAGTTCGAGATGCAGCTTACTAAGTTACATAAGCAGGAGCAGGGCCCAGTAGAGGTTACAGAAGGTTACAGAGATGGAGACAGAAGCAAAGGTAGCATAGAGAGCATAGCCAACAGTTTACCGAGTTTAGTCAGAAGCAACCATTGATTCAGTGGATCCATAACCACCAGTCGTGGGTTCGAAGCTAACAGTAGAATAGAAATCACCTCGCCAGGATCAATATCATCCAATAGTAGAGTCCATAGTTCAAGCCCCACTAGTTAGGGTTTCATATGCATTTATGGATCAAGGAGTAGTTGACCGAGCATCAGTTGTTTCGGCTCTAGTACTAATGACATTTTGAAAACTAGCATAATACGTAGTACTTTTCCCACCTTTTTGTCCACCCTGAGAGAGCAGCACTAAAGCAAGCAGCATAGCCAGTAACATACCCATATGCACACGTAGTTTCATATCCTGTTATGGAGCCCCCAGATTATGATCCAGTTGGAGTATAAGGTGGAAAAACAGTTTCTCCATCAACAAAAGCAAGGATAGAGGTATAGGTACCACCGGGGTAGAGCACCCTTCCCTCCAGGTCGAGATCCAATTTATCCAATTGAATAACCAGTTTATGCCTGATGATAGACATTGTGTTTTGGACATGATAGGTACTTTTTCTTTTGGATGTGCTGCAGATACGGATATAGATGTATCGATATCAATTAATGGATACGTCTGGGGAAAGTCTGAGCATAGAAACATGTGCAGATCCCAGACTTGACTCGTGGGGAAGCAATAACTCGCACTGGTACATTCACTGGTGATTCAAATATCTATAACTCCACCTTGGCTTCTGCACCTTAAACTGGATCTTTTGCTGGTTTTGGGTCAAATGCTACTGAAATTGGTGCTACTGAAGCTGTCTATTACTTGACTAAGAACACGTATTAATGCACTGAAGTGATAGGGACACTATCACATAATTCTTAGACCATGTTGGATATTGTATAAATCCATTAGAATTGTGCTAGATTTTTTCTCAGTAATTTGCAATGGCCGCATATATGATGGTATGGAAAAAACAAAGTTCTTTAGTACATCTCATTTTAGGGTGTAGTCTTGTGGTTATAGTATTTTCCCGTCAATAGCTTCACTTTCTGGTCCAGCTTTGTTTGTATATTACCTAGAATGTATCGGGGCTAAGGGGCTAAAGTAATTCATCAAAGAAATTATAATACTAGTTTACGAGATTGATAGGCTCGAGAAAGGGATAACCTTGAAAAGAACACCATAAGTAGCTCGCGTAGTCTCTATGATCCAAGCGTAATAGCTCACTGGTATAGCTCTGTATAAGCACCTACAAATAGTAATAAGCAATGGGTCACTAGCACGGGAGTATGGAAGTTCCAGAAATGCATAAAGGTCGGATCGCGCTCTCAATGATCAAACGTAACTTCACTTCCAGTTATTGGAACAACAATCAAACCTGACCCAACTCCTACTGAACACTCATATTGACGTCCAATAGATAGCAAATGAGCGTGAAATATCGAAGTATGGGAAACATCATCCATCACACACCATATTGAATATATACTTTACAGGTTTGCTATTAATCCTACCAAACTTACTCCCATCTCTGGTCCTGCTGCTGATACCTAAGGACTAGTACTGTACTTTACTCACTTTCGCTGCAACAATGACAGTACTTGCTGTTTATAATCTCATAGGGGCTTTATTTAAGGGGGATAGTCATATTGATAGTGGCGAAGGCTTACATTACTTGAGAGATGGTGGTCCTTATTACTGTAACTATGGGATTCTATTCTATGGCATGAGCTACGGGTCTTACTGCTCTCGGTAGGGCATTGGTATTTACTGATAGATGACTTATCGCTGCTTATAAAGAGGCGGTGGTATGGGAGCGCATGACCGGGGATATTGCATAGGTCTTTACTACAGCTTTTGTTTTATGCTTACCAGTAAGATTGCTACTATTTCATGGACGATCTGGAGGAATGTGACTTTATCAAGGCTACAGATTGGTGCTACTGGTGTGTGAATGAGAATAAGGTTGAGCGTGTGAAGCATGAATAAAGTTATGCGGGTGCAGGAAGGATGAGCGTGAAAATTTTGGTATGGGGTAAGGATAGGACGAGGACGACCTTCATCCCACTATATCACCGGGTCCAAAGACGTTGCTGATGGTGCCGCAAACAAGAAACACCCATAGCTGGCCCTACCAAACAGGGGGGAAGACCAGTGCGGGCTAAAATCGCGCTTCTTCAGAATCAACCAAAAGACAGATAGATGCACGGAACTATGGGATCCAGGGAGGGAAAGTCACTACTGAAGATAGCTTAATGGATTTCTTATCTACTTAATGATTTATTTTTTCTCCATACTGCTAACTCCATATTTGAAATGATGATTGATTTCATATCCATAATGCTTATTTCCAGATTCCAGATGCTGATTCTTTATTATCTGTCACTGCTTTCTTCTCTATCTTCACCGCTTTCTTCTTTACTCCCACTTCACTATTGAACGAGATATAATCTCACTACTAAAGTGAACGGGTTCTGGTTCATCGACAGAATAAGCTAGCTCTGGGTCCGGGCGAACCGCCTTATTCATTCAGTGCCCGCTTTATCCCGCTCCTTCAAAGGCGGGGCTCAAATAAATAAGCTATGTTGTAACAACACTTAACGCAGGCAAATCCATATCACTTCACGTAACTATTGCCCTGTATACCCTAGTTCACGGTGCTTCGGCTCCCTCTTCTGTATGAAATGGGATCTGTTCCCTTCACTTCAGGATTAACGAAGTCAATATCCGGTAGATCAACTTCTTGAACTGATAGATATATTGGTTCAATGGTAGCTGTGGGCCCATAAGTAGGAGAAGCATAGGTAGCAGAAGCATAATCGAGACCCATTAGCAGTTTACCTTGTGCCAGGAGCAGTTGATCCACCACCATAAGCAGAGGAATAAAAAAGGGTAGCAGTGGTAGAGGTAGAGTAGCGGGAAGAGCCATTTCGTGATCCAGATATGGCGGGGATGCATGATGAAATTCTGTTGCTACCCGTGCCTATGCTGGTGCCGTAGCCTTTGCTCTTGGTGTTGATTCAACGACTTCATATACAGCTACATCAACCACTGAAACGACTGCTTCACCGACTGACTCAACATTTTCTTCATCGAGATCTAACCGAGCCTAACCGTCTCGCATCGAAACCGAGGGGATCAGTATCGAACCAAAGGGGAGGGGAACTTACTGGTACCAGATGTTCATATCTAATGGTCAAGGCAAAATTGAGAGTCTTTCTTCTCCTCAATGAGAAATGAGAGGGTTTATCAGGTAGTTGACCTTTCAGGAGACTATTTGATTCCCTCAATCGCACGCAGAGCTCGTGTAAGAACCTGTGCAATAATAAGTTGATGCATAAGTAGCATAACGGTAAGCAGAAGCATAGGTCGTAGATCCAGATCCAGTTGGCCGAGTGAAAGCAGCACATGTTGCATTTGATCAAGTTGACTCAGTAGTAGTGGTCGATGAAGCATTCAATTCTGTTGTTTAAGCAAGTGATTCAGAAATTTACTGAGTGAAAGGAGCACTATCTTGCCCAGCATCTTTACGGTAGTAAGTAGGAGAAGAAGCAAAGGCAGATTATTCACCAGAAGCGAAGCGAGCATCAGTAGCAATAGCATCACCAATAGCAGCAATTGTTAAAGCACCAGCAGATGTTGGTTCAGTTTACTAAGTTGTAGTTTCTTCTGACTTTGATGCTAGCCTATATGCTATTTGACTTTATTCATACGCTGAAATCCGGACTATTGGCCTTCATTAGCGAGATCGATATTCTGACCTTAGTGATCTAGACTATGAATTTAGAAAGCGAGACCCAGGCCCATAGCCATACCCATAGTAGCGAGCCAAAGACCCGTACCCATGGACAGTATTAGGTGGTCCAATAGCAGCAGTAGATCTAGTAGCAGATACAGAGCCATAGTAAGTAGCTGCAGTTGTTGGTTATCTAGCAGCAGGAGCAGGAGCAGAGGGTCTAACAAAAATTTCATTTGGGACTTGAATCAAACTCATATCGTAGAAGAATACAGTTGGGGGTTCTTTGATCGAAACACTAAATAAAGCACTGGGTTTTATGCCGTGAGGTCAATTGCCTTTTCCTTTGCTCTTGGTGCTACTTTTGTTTGGTCAATAGAATATGAAATCGGAGGCTCCAAAACTGAATCTACACCTGGAATAACGGGATCTGGAACTGGACGAATATATGTATGCGCCTCTGCAATTTCATATGGAGCTTTACGAGGTAGTAGCTCTTTAACTAGCTCTATAATTGGTCCATAAACTGATTTGACCCCTACCTGGAATCTCGTGTTCCTGCCTACTATTGGTCCTACTATTGGGTGAAATGCGACTGATGCTGCTGACTTAGATTCTTATGGGTGGGATGCTGAGAATGCTACTGGTTAGCTCTTCTACTGCTGCTGGTGTAGGTAGTGGTGGATAAGCTGCTGCTGGATCTACTGCTTAGGCAACATAAAGGGATGGCTCTTGAAATGTAAGGTCTAAAGATTTGATATCGTTCATACATTGAAATTGACAGGGCAAGCACAACATCGTAAGTGAAATATTCCACACAATAGGCCAGTTTATTTGCGGAGGGCAAGGGAACTGAGCGAGGTAATAGGTATGTTGTTAGTGAGTCCAGATCTTAAGCTGCTTCAACCACTGATCCATAGCTACCTATGGCAGAGAAGGCATAAGAGCCATAGTATGCTGCTCTGGTTTCATATCCAGGTAACCACGTAACATAATCCATGAAATAATGCCAGCAGTGATCCAGTGGGGAGCACCGATTGTAGTTGATTCGGTTGCTAAAGATGTGGGTCCATCGGTTCTAGGTGCACCAGGTAGTTTCTTCCCTACCATTGGTACCACCAATAAGAAAGGCATAGTAAGTGAACCTCATTTACCCCAGATCCATATGTTTCAATTTTATAGCAAGTAGCTAGGGGAACCAATTGATTTTATTTATTCAGTTGAAGCATCATCCGTTGATTGAGTTCCAGCTTCCATGCTAATGCCGGGATTAGAGGCCAAGACAGAGGCACTACCAGGAGCAGAGCAAGCCAATACAGAGCCGGTTCTATATGACCTTTATTCAGTAGATCTAGTGGCACCCATAGTGTTTTGGTAATCATATGCAATAAGAACTTGGAAAACCTTCCATCTTCTTTTATGTTCTAACCATAAAAGGCCTAAAAATGATGTTATATAACCCTAAGGTACCCCTTTTTAGAATGTGAACTTGTAAGTGCCTTTTGTGGATCCATAATTGCATCCTCACATTTTCCTAATCAGACATATACATCTATGAAAAACCTAATATGAATAGGTCATTTCTCTTTTTACATGTGTGCTTTACCTTTTGACCTTTGTTCACTAGTTCTTTACCTTGTATTTTGAGTTATTGACTAACATCTCCTTTGATCCTAGTTCATTTTCGCTTACTTCTCTCATCGCCATTCTCGCTTTCCTTTCCTGTTCAACTTATTTATTGATTGGATAATTAGTAGAAAACATGTAGTAACAATCCTTATAGCATCCATCCACTATTTAGTCATATGTCCTTTCACAACAATCATAGTTTTTGACATAGCCTATTGTTCAAACTATCTAGTAACATCCCTTTTTTGTAGTTATTCCTACACCACAATCATCCCAGCATGTGCCTTCATATATAATGTATTCACCAACAATCCTAAGGTATATTCAATTTCTATATTTCCATCTTTAGCACCTTATATATAGATTCCCTCACCCTCATCTGTCGGATTTCGCTTTCAAACTCTTACTGGAAGATATTACTTTACCGGAATACCTTCCCTTACTGGAATACCTTCCCTTACCTGAATTTCCTGACCTAACCTTACTTCCTTTCATTCTTGGCCCCAACTTATTACATCTATAATCATTATTTTGGGTCCGGGCTCCGCCTTACCTCTTGTCTTTCTATCTAGCCTAACAACGTGAGTGAGAAGCCTTAACTACCTACCTTCATGAGTCTTATTGAATGGCTGAATTGAATGGCCAGATTGAACTTATTTCATGGATTTCCTGGATCTCTCTGATTTCCTCAGTAGGCTACTTGAGGCACTCCGTCAGGATCTCTCTCACTTTGATTCATTAAGGTATTATTTCATTCTGCATTCCTATGCGTATTCTTGCAATTTGATTCTCTATATGTGAAGTTAGCCTATGACCCAGTTGCTTCAGTTGATTAACCTATTGACCCAGTAATAGCAATAGTATATCTAGAAACAGTTGGTCCAGTCGACTAAGTTGATCCAATTTCTTCCATACATAAAGCAATCATTGAAGCATCCGTTGATCCAGCGCGAGTAGTAGTTTACCCAGCAGCAATAACAGAGGCAGAGGTATCAAAACAAGCAGCAAAGCAAGCATCTAACAGTTCGAGTATAAGTTTCATATCCATAATACGCAGTTGGAGTGAAAGTAGCAGTTCCAGATCCTACATCCCTTGACGCAGCAGCCCTTGATGCAACATATGTATATGAGCCAGTCGAGTCCCCTTGAAATGGTTCTGTAGTTGTTGGTTCAGCTGTTGGAGTATATAAGGTTGGACTCAGCAAGATCATCAGTTGTAAGCTACTAGCTCTTACCACCTATGTCTCTGTATGGCTGGATGTATATTATGTTAGATGGCAGTAGCCCCTTTTATTCCCTGCTCCTATTCTTGCTCTTGTAGTTGATGTTCCAGTGCTTTCTTATCGAGAGTCTGATGCTCGTGGAAATACAATTGATTCAACTTCAACGCCTACTTTATTGATCGGAATGTATGTCGAGATGTGTTTCGTAATGAATGGCGTTGGGTGATTTTCATTCAGTCGCATTGAAATGTTTTCCCCTAATTCTCACAGGTTCAATATGTAAATGGGAAAGTTTGAACCGGCAAGGAGTTGTTGAAGGAATGTGCGGGGTATAGGGTGGAACTGAACATAATGGCAGCTAATGATTTTGCTATTGATAGTGGAATTAGTGGATCAAGCTGGATAAAGAGCTAGCCATTTCTTAGTCAATACTATTCCTTGATAGAGTTGAATCGAGCTGAACAAGCTGGTCCAAACGGCCCAAAGCCCTATTTGTCCCACCAAGGCGAAGCATGTATGATCACTTATCCCCACCTACTGAAACGCCTTCTTGAGCACACCAACTGCCAACAGATGCTCCACAACTATCCTATATTTCTTCTGTTTGTCACCTGCGCTCCACTCAAACTAGAATTAATAGTCATAGTTTCACCTTAGCTAATTGTTACGATGATATTTTTCACATCCTCCCTTGCTTTATTGTGTCAAGTTCCCATATAGATTGGAGATCATGCTTTCCCTAGGGTGAGGTAACGTGTGAGGAGATGAAAAACTCTCTTTTGGGGTAGGGGGTGAGGGATTTATCTCTCTATTTCCTAAAAAATAGAGGGTGAGCCTGCTGAACTCTCGACAACAGGCCCGAAGGGTGCTAACGCACGCTCGACTAAAAAGCCGCCATCGATTTCTTGCTCACCTTCCCTAAAAAGGTGAGGCCCAGTAGGACCCGTTAGGGGGCTCACTATTCATATGGTGAGGGTGAGGTAACGAACTCTCGACTAAAAGGCCGCCATCGACTCGGCCGAGGAGGTCGAGGGACTCGGCCAAGGTTACGAGGTCGAGGAGAGGTTACGAACCCACTCTCCCGACCAAAGAAGGGACGGAGTCACTCACTATTCATATGGTGAGGGGGAGGGGCCCCAAAAGAGAGGAACTTGAAGAACAATAGGCCGCCATTGATCATATGCGATCGCTTGCGCTTTGGTCATGGTACAAGCACGAGCACTCACGACTGTCATAACTATGACCTACGATCGCATCTCTATTGGTGATTTCCAAGGACACTTATTTATAGGCTCAAAGGATAGGTTTCCAAGGATTTATAACTTTGTTTAAGCATTATTGGTTCTCATTCGACTGGCATCACATGACACAGGTTGATCCTACCACCTCCTACAAGCCTATAAAGAAAGTACAAGGCGAGGGAGATAAAAGGAAGAAGGGAAGAGTGTCTAAACTCTGCCAAAATCAAGAGTAGGTTTTCATTTATAGTTTTTAGACTCCCATTGATTCTTGGAGTAGATCAGAGTAGGTCATTTCATGTGGAGACCATAGCCCACCATTGATGTTGGCTTCTCCATTTCATTGAGGAAGATCATATTTGCATTAGGCACTCAAGGTTGTAGTTTAATTAACCCACCCATACATCCAGTAAGACAGAAACTCATCCACTCAAGGTAAGGTAGGGAAGACAGACTCTAACACTCAAGGTTGTTGTTGGAAGTATGGGACTCATACACTTACACTCAAGGTTGAAGATAATAAAGTAAGGAGATTGACCCGCTTGTCCGCATTGGGCAAGGCCCAGCAGGGTGAGGGTGAGGGTGAGGGACGTGCGAGGAAGGACCCGGTAGGGGGCTCGACTGATAAGGCCGCCATCACCCAGTAGGGGGCTCGACCGAGATGACGAGGCCTGCCATCAGCAACTCTCTTTTGGGGGAGGGGCCCCCACCATCAACTTGAAGAACAATAGGCCGCCATTGACGTGTGAGGATAGGGTTTTAACGCTAACCATTCATATGGTTAGGACCCGGTAGGGGTCTCGACTAAAGGCCCGTTAGGGATTTCTCTCTCTATTTTCTTCAAATACGCCATCGGCTCGGCCGAGGAGGTCGAGGGAGAGGCCCGGTAGGGTGAGCTTGCCGAACTCTCGACACAAGGCTGCCATCGACTCACCGATTCATATGGGTGAGGAATTAGCTATATTATATATGTAATTATGCATTTCAATTGAAATGCATAATTACATTTATAAAGGCTTCATAATCCTCCTTAAGAGGAACCCAGTATTGGGTATTCAATTCAATTTGGGTGGGGGCGTTGCTCAATATTGCAAACCTCCGCCAAGGGAAAATGGCTAATCTCGTAGGGAGAATGTCCAAAACCTCCGCCAAGGGAAACAACTAAACATAGTAAGTCAAAGCTCAAGAAGTGCCGCCCATATTCACATATATTTCCCCTCCACCCAATAAGAATCAAGGAAGGCAGGGCTCGACTGTTAAGGGAGAGGATGCGAAGCATCGCTCGACCACTGCAACATATATAATAGATTGGGTTATTTCATTAGGATGCGCAAGTAGGCTCGACCACTATTTACCCACCCAACCCAATCCCCGAGGCCCGGTAGGGACTCACTCATTCATATGGGTGAGTTGATTGAACCAAAAGGAGAGATCAGTATCTGGGTATCAAAGCCTATAAGCCCCTATAATCCAAGTATCCAACCCTATATAAGCCCAACCGAGCCTGTGATCCAAGCCGATCAGCCTAACCGTGCAGTCCAAGTCGAGTCACAAAACCCGAGTATACCCGCCCAGTGAATGCCCCATCCCGCCTAACATGGATAAACGTTCTTAGAGGTCAAGGGTAGAGGTGGAGGTATAGGTGAAAGGGTAGATATTATAGTTAGAGGGTATAGGGTTATATAAACGGCTATGTGGAATGTGAACCTCCTGGAAATGAATGTATGAAAATGATCAGCTATCGAACAATGACCGTCTTCCTATGATCGACTATTGGATCGTCCCCCCCCTCCCGGCGACTATGATTCTTGGGTTTGACTGTTCGAGTAGCACATTAGCAGCATCAATTTGTGGCATCACCTCCTGGATGACTCCTTGGCATCGTAAAGAACTTCTAGCTGCAGCAACCATACATAGCTTCATCATGCTGCTGCACTGGGAGCTTAATTCATTCCTGCATCGATGACCAGAGGTTATTAATACACTTCATTCACTGAGTGTGAAATGAGTCTTCCCATGGACTAGAGCTTCATTCCTATGATCGACAATAAATTCATGCACTGCCTAGCTACTTCACCCTCTAGCTACGCCAAAAGTGAAATACGACTAGGTACTATGACTCGGAGTACTATGAAATTAGGGCCTATCGGCGAAGAAAAGTGGTTATCAACGAGTCAGTATTTCCATTCAACGACTAGCAACTATGCAACAAAGCATTATTGATGGACGACCGAAATACTCAATGCACTTACTATAGCTTCCACGCTACTGGAACTTCCATGTGACTAGAGGTTCATGCATACTTTCTGGCTAATAATGCCAACTGAAATTGACTGTTGGATTGACAACCTAGCGGTGACAATGACTCTTGGATCAACTGATCGACTAGCCCCCGCCCCCGAAATATACCATACCATACCAAGGTGCGGATGAGCGAGTATTCAATGGATAGGACCCATATCAGCCCATATTATAAGCGGATCGGCCAGAGGACCCTGATGAGATGAGTCAATGGATAGGCACCCGGATGAGATGAGCGAGCTGGAGGGAGAAGAGCATCCATTAAGATACTAAGCCGGGGATAAAGACCATTAAGCTACATCTACTACTTTTAGCGGATCACCACTCAAGAGAGCCGAACCTCTTGAGCCTGAACCATGAGCCATTTTTTGAGTGTGAGGTGTGAGTGTGAGCCATTTTTTCCATGAATAATGGAACTAACCATCTTCGGGCTCCATTCACGACTCCAGAATCCATAGGAACAAATGGGACTAAACCAGCGATAGCTGTTGCAGTTAGGAGAGGTAGGCTAGGGAGCAAACCCAGACAGTCCTAGTGTTTTCAAGTTGAGTGGTTGTGGGGAGATTTAACCCCCTAGGGCTATTGTAGAATAACTCTGAAGTAAACGTCGTCTGAGAGAAAAGGCTTCCCTAATGTATAAGGCAAGGCATCATTGATCAGAGTATCTGAAGAATGTCGAGAAAGATCTGCATGAGTCTCTATAGAGATAATGAAACCTCCCTATAATATCATAAGAGAAAAGCTAGATCTTGCAAATCATAAGCTAGATCTGGTCAAATCACACCTTTGTCATTGTTGGGTTTATATAATATTACATATATAATAGATTGACAATGGAAAAGAATATCCATCGAAGGGGAAGAAATGTACTGCTCGAGCGGCTCCCACGACGAATGTAACAGAGTCACGAGAAAGGGGAAACACCATAATCAGAATCCGTGCTCCTGTCATCGGCCGGAAATGCATGCCCAGGTCCATCAGAATTCGTCAGGTCACTCATCGGGTCATGTCAGGAAAGGTAAAGAGAGTATCTCGTGATGTCCCCGTAGAAAAAAGAAAGCCGATAACCAGAAGTAGGAAAGGAAAGGGAAAGAGAAGGATCAGGGTGGGGGTTATGGGAAGCTCTTAAGACCGCTAGCCAAGGTCGAGGAAAGTAAGAATGGAATGGAAAGTGAATAGACATAGAGATAGGGGGTGTGGTGATGCCATCTAGAAGCAGTGTAGAGAGAAGGGCTGCTTAGATAGATAGATGGAATGAGGGTGAGATCAAAATAAGAATTTGAGGGGGAGGG
This sequence comes from Pinus albicaulis, assembly GCA_034641835.2. Lineage (NCBI taxonomy): Eukaryota > Viridiplantae > Streptophyta > Pinopsida > Pinales > Pinaceae > Pinus > Pinus albicaulis. The sequence continues at coordinate 55,385,815 of CM076578.1, forward strand.
CAGAGCAGCAGTGGAGTGGGTAGAGAATAGTGACCTCTGTGATGCTGGAGATTAGAAAATGTGTGCAATTAATATCTTAGTTATTGCTGTTGGTGCCATCCGGGATACTTCGATATCTTTCACCTCGTATATAGGGATCTTTTTGTTAGAGATAAGGTTGGATACATTACTTGCTCTGTAGATTTGGAGTGGTACAGAGCGTGTATGTGGTACAGTGTGCAGGGTGTTTTTGTCAAGCCAACCAACCTTTTTTCGATCGATTCTTCTGATTCCCCCTCTGGAGCTGTAGCTATAGAGGAAGCACACATTCTCTATTTCCAGAGGACATTGATGGGTGAGACTGTAAGGTCCTAAAGGCACTCAACCGCTTAATTCTTAATAGACCGTAAGGTCCTAAAGGCACTCAACCGCTTAAAGCTTAATAATTGGTATGTTATGTGGACGAGAGGGAGAGGTCATCCGCTTAATGAATGGTTGAGGACGAATGGGACCGTAAGGTCGAGCACTCAACCGCTTAAGAGTGTTTGGTTTATGCGCCCGGCCTATTGATTGGAAGAGGGAGACATTCTGAATACTGGCATACCGTATAGCCGTTAGGGATTCTCATTCCTACAGAACCAATAACATAACCGGATGCAGAGGATCATGAAGTTGCCCAGCAGAGCAAAGCACTCTATCCGCCTCTATTGAAAGGTGGGGTCGAGCTATTTCCCCTCTCATTTTCGAGAAATAGGTAGGCGTGTCCCTCTTGATTCGTATCATAGATTCCATATCTCTGTCCCAAAATGATGTTTCCTCTTGCTCGCTTTGGATTGACCCTTCATCTCTATCTATGTGAGAAGTGTGATAATATTGACCGGTTTTCAAATCCATGTTTCTGATAATGGGAACCCATGTTAGATCATGAGATGGTAATTAGGTGCTAGACGAAAGGAGCATCACATCGATTATTGAGTATCCATCTTCCATTGAATTAGTTCTCCGTGGCAGAGAGAGAGTAGAAAAAGAAGAGGGATTGTGAAAAAGCTTCGGAAGATCTGACCATAGTAGGAACCACGATCGACTTGACTTGGTAGTCTAGCGCGAATGAGGGAGATTTTTTGCGTAATAAGACCCATATGCTGATGGAAGAATGCAGGCCTTATTCTAATTGGTGAGCAATCTAGTCAAGGCCATATGAAATAGCAGTAGTAGTAGCCCAATCTTCATTCTTTGGGAGTAGCATCTTTCTTTACCAATATTTAGTAGCCCGCTCTTTAGTAGCTTAGAATCTTAGTCCTGTTCCATTAGCAACATCCTACATCCTGAGCTTAGTCACTTTCCCAATCTTAGTCAATTACTCACAGCATAAAGACAGGTGGGCGCTAACCGGATTCATAATTCTAGGTGGTTTAGAATTCTAGGAGGTACTACCCTTTAGAAGTGGTACTGCTATCAGGTCAGGTCATTTATGCGTTGACGTAAGGGCTCAACCTATTGATTGGTGATTCTAAAGTCAGAACAGCGAGAAACCCATACGTGATAGGAAATTGAAATTCCACATAAATATGCACTACTGAATATCCCAGTGGGGTTTATTCGGATGATACGGGAATATTTTGAGTACGTGTACCAATATGAAAGATCATCATTGGGAGGAAACTGGGATCTTAAGCTCTCCGAGATGACCCACTCGCTGTTCCCTGTACCATTCTAGTTTCCTGTTGCTGCCAAACATGAAAAAATCACGAATTTCATCATTCCCTTGAACTAGAGGCCAGATGAAGCCTTCTATTTGATTGCTAATTCCTGAAGGTTAGTAAGGCCGCTTGACCGTAAGGGAAAGGAAAGCCGGTATTTATTTATTTACGATGCGATGCTGACTCTACAAAATGGGTCATTTTCCACCTAAAGAGTTATTATATGGGGAGGAGGGCTCCGTTTGCTCCTACTATTGACTATTTTTGACTGATTCTTACTGACTCTTACTGACTCTTACCTTACTCTATCAGAGTTTCGCTACAAATTTGCTATGAAACTACCGAAGATGTACTGGCTTTGAGGGTAGGTGACTCATAGATAGGTAAGGTGGTTGACCCTCCAATCCAATAAGGTAATTTTCTTCGTAAGGCGGGTCCTAATAGCGTAGGTGGTTGGTCAGAAGGTGGTTCAAGCAGTAAAGAAAGAAATTGGAAGGATGGAAGGATGGAAGGAAGGTGAAAGAAAGGAAAGAAAGGTAGGTAGAGTCAAAGAAGCTGTAAAGAGGTCTTCGTTGGAGGGAAGGAGGAAGGTTTCCGTTTTTAGACTTTCCATGGAAAGGTGAAACCATTCCCTTGTACCTCGGGAATGCACCTGAAGGGTCGTCTCATTGGCGATATAATATAGTAATAGGTTTTGTAGTAGGTCCACCTGATATATGAGGTCTGCAGGTTAGGTTTACCTAAGGCTTCTCCTTTTGAATTACACGGGCACATTATAGCTTCTTCACTAGAGCTCGGGGGGACAAAGCTTCACACGCTCAGCTCTATGCATCTTTCTTTTTCAAAGAATGGGGAGAGATACTATGTTTTCCCTATTGCAGTAACCTCCCACCTCCAGAGAGAAACTTTCTTAAATGGTATGCTCCAGGAATGAACATATCAAAGAAAGGATACCCTGCTGTTTCACTAGAGTTAGTCTTCGTAGCCTTACTTAGTTCCCAAGGTAGGGGGTAGATAAATTCATATTAGCAGCTGTTGTAGCCCCTACAACACCCTCCAAAAATACAAAAAAATAATAACACTCACTTCAAAAATTTTGGAGCCCCTTTGAAACTAAAAGGAAAAAAGCTAAGTGAAGTTTTGAAGGGCAAGTCGCTAAGTCGCGAATCCATACTTTAAAACAATTGCGACCCCTGCGACCTGTGCGACCCCGCGACACTAAGGTCGCCAGGTCGCAACGTCGCAGGGTTCAGAATTAAAGAAGTTGCGACTCATGCGACCTGTGCGACCCCGCGACCCTAAGGTCGCCAGGTCGCAAGGTCGCATGGTTCGGAATTAAAGAAGTTGCGACTCATGCGACCTGTGCGACCCCGCGACCTTAGGGTCGCCAGGTTGCAAGGTCGCAAGGAGAAGTAATTAAAGAAATTTGCGACCCAGCGACCTTAGGGTCGCCAGGTCGCAAGGTCGCACTCTACCAACTTGCGACCTCATTAACTGCTCGCACGTGAGACCCTTTTTTAAAAGGGTAGGTCGCTAAGTCGCATTTTTTGCTTGCAGCGAAAATTTAGAAATTGCTCTGACAGGTCGGCTGGCACGTTTTCTTCCAGGTAAGTTGCTATTTCCTCTCTTTGTTTCCTTCATGAGCATTTCTTGCCCGAATCTGGCCTCCCCATTGTCTTAAATACCTGCTGGGGAGGCTGTGGGGTTTCTCTGTTAAGTTTTTATGTTGTTTTGTTCTCCTATTATCACCTTAAACCCCAAGGTCACATTTTCTTGTCCAGCCCCTCATGGCTTCGTCCTATCCTCAGCCTGGACCCCTTCCAGCCTTGTATGCTTCCCGTTAGGAAGGAGATAAACCCCAAGCCTCGCGTGTTCGAAAACCCAGGCAGGCCCTTGCGCGACCTGCGACCCAGCGACCTAGTCGCAAGGTCGCAAAGTCGTGCGGTCTTCTGTTTTAGAAATTAGCGACCCTGCGACCCTGCGACCTGGTCGCGAGGTCGCGAGGTCGCATATGAGTTCTTCTGTTAAATCAGTGACCCTGCGACCCTAAGAGAACAGTTAATTAGATTCTTCATGTATAGACTATTTTTAGCTCATTTTCATCATGTCCTTCTCATCCTGGGATTCTTTCCTGAATGCAACAGGTGAATTTGGAACAGACACGATACCGGTCCTCTCTGACTCTAGCGACATGGCACCCCCAATGTCCCGAAATAAAGGCAAGCAGGTGGTGGAAGAAGAATCAGACACAGACGCGCAAACATCTCCTCCACCAATATACAGAGATACCCTTTGCACCTTCGCAAAAGGGGACAGCCTGAGATGGTATGAAGTATACCACGAGTTCGCTATACCAGAAGATGAGTTTCCAGAAGATCTCCCGGACCGGGAAGTATACGTAAAGGTCAAGAGATCCAAATTACATCTAGCAGGGGCACATCCAGCCATTTTCCCGTGCCCAGAAATATTAGACTGGATCATACAGAAAACGGATCCCAAGAGGTTCGTAATCCGAGATAGCGGAGGTAAAGCTTTCGCAACGTTGGAAGGCTCAGAAGCCCAGGTCTACTACTCGCTGCCCCAACCAGAGGAAAACTTTACCCCGAGATGGGCTTCTGCCAATGAAGTACCTGTGGTTGATACAATCAGGAAATGGTGGGTGGAACCGGACAAATTTAAAGTCAAGAAAGACCAGGAGTACCCGGTGGCCGGTCTGAGAAAAGTGTATAAACTAGTGGCCGCCATGCTTTGCAGATTGTACGGACGTCCGGACGCCACCACCTTCAACGGCGCATGGGAAACTATAATGGAATATGTAACGGTGCACGGCACTCGTTTCAACTGGGCTGGTATCTTAATGGGCTCCATGCAAACGAATTTGGCTTCGGCTTTAGCCCCAGATGAAGGAACGCCGTCAGAGTTTTATATGGCTTCGTATCTATTAGATGCTGTCTATGCCCAGCTGCATTTCGAGGGATGGCCACATAACTGGGACTCCGCACAGACCCGAGCAATCCATTTGCAGACCAAGGTTTTCTGGGAATCCAGGTACAAGCCAGATATTGAGAAAATCTCTCAGATATTCATTCCCGCCCTTTACCGGAAGCTATTTGGCCAAGACACCCCTTGCATGTCTTGGCGAGCGATGGAGACACTAGGCCAGGTGGCGCACTGGTTTCCATTTGCTGAATATACAATCATTTGAGTATTTGGCACATTCAAAGCACCACATGCTCTGCCTAGGTTTATTACCGACAAAGTGCTTATGCAAGAGGTATGCTTCCAGATGACCTCGGGTTTCTCCAATGTCCTTTCCAAAGGAAAGAAGAAACCTTGGCCTGCCCTGCCCCTCACCATCGGTGCTTATACAGTCAAGGACTTCAGAGAAGTAGGAGCTCAGGGGGAAGAGATAAAGGGTTATCACTTTAGAAATCTAGAGTACCAAACTTATGACCCGTTCAAGATAGTTCCTGAACACTGTAAGAAGGCCAAGTTTAAATGGAGCTATCAGCATGTCGAGCGCCCGGCGGAAGACGAGAAAAGAAACTGGTACAACGCGGACATGCAACTAGCGCCGGGGATTGACTCTGACCGAGAAGAAGAGGATCACCAAAATTTAGAAGACAAGAGCCATAAACTAGGAGCCTCTTCTTCCTCCAGGGATAAGAAAATCCGGACCAGTACAGGGCCTGACACCTCAGATCAGCTAAGAGGAGCAGAGGCCCAAGCCAAGAAGGAAGAGGAAAATAAAATGAAAGAGGAGGAAGAGAAACGTAGAAGAGATGCAAAGACGGAGCGGAAAAGGAAACAGGCTGAGGAAAAGGAAAGACAGGAAAAGGAAGCACAGGCGGCGGCAGAACAAGCACTTAAGGAAGAACTTGACAAAGCCGAACGTCAAAAGAAGGCAGACCAAGCTGCCGCGGCAGAGCGTAAAAGAAAAGTCGAAAGAGAAGCAGAGGCAGACACAGAGCGCAGGAAAAAGGAGGAACATGACAAGGCGGAAGCCGAGCGCCGGAAAAAGGAGGAAGGAAAAGGACAAAGACAGGATGAAGAGGATGAACTAATAGAGGACATCGACATATATCCCCTGGAGATTCCTCTGAGTGGCACGAGAAGTATCCTCTCTGGTGACGACCTTCCCGGTGAACAAGAAGAAGAGGTCTTCGACCTGACTAGATTGACATTTGACCAGTTCTCTTTCAAAATACGGCAAGAGAAAAGAAAATCCTTGGCGCAAAGCCATCCCGCCATATCTACGGTCGCCACTGAAAAGGACATAGTCCTGGATACAAGGACTAACCCTGTAATGATAGCATCAGCAGGTACCGCTTTTGCCGCGGCCACGGAGGAGAATGTCACTAGAATGAGTAGGGAGATTATTTCCCTACAAAACAGGCTAAAAGCAACGGAACAGGAGAAATCAGTACTGGAGAGTGAAGTGCGACAACTCCAAAGTAAGCCTTCCCAAGTCAATGAGGTCCCACTGGCAGTCATAAAAAAATGTGATGTATTGGAAATGACCATGAGGCAAGTATATAGAGAAATGCTCACTCTAAAACAAACAGTGGCCCCATTGGCAGAGGCACGAGCGGAAACCAAAGAGAAGCAAGAGCAGCTCAAGAAGGCCTCGGTAGCTTTGGACAGAATGATAAACTGGACAGCTCAGTACCATCAAGCTCCCGAAAATGTGCCTAGGAAGGATTGGAGTCACACACAAGACGCCAAAGTACAAACCTGGATGAAGATGCAGTCCAAAGACAAGCTGGCCAAAGATTTGTACAAAGTGATGTCTGCATATAATCACCTGATCCGTGGTATAGACTCCATGAACGCTCTTCATCACATTCCGTCGTTAGGGGAACTGGGACGAAACTAAAGACCGAGCAAGCAGACGTAGACCCGCATTTTCACAACCCGTGAGACCATGCCGTCGTCGCACCAGACTTGATATCAAAAGAGAACCCAAAACAAGCTGTTTGTCACCTAGTACAACATCATACCAAGCTTGCTCTCTCAATTCGCATCTCCAAGAAGGAAACTCGATACCGAATGCCTTGGAATGTATGCATCGATTAAAAGAAATCCCTCTAGTCTCCCTTAATAGCAAATGATTACCGATTCGGCATGCTTTCCTCAAGGAACAGATTAAACTCCGCATCTCTCAATCACATTACCACCTCCATAGCTGAGTTCTTTCTACGTAGGTGCAACCGTCCGCAGTCGCAGTCGCACTCCGCACCTGATTTGGAGGCCTTCCACCTGCACCTAAGTCGCAAGTCGCAATCACTTCCGCAGGTCACAGGTCGCATGTTCTTCCAAGGTCGCAGGGCAGCTGAACCATCGGGAAGTCGAAGCGTCGAAAAGCCCAAAGGGCGTTTCTTGAATCTATAAATACCCCTGCGGGGTACATAGTTAGGGGCTTCTCTTTTGTGGACTGAAGAGCAATATTGCATTGTAATTGAAGGGTCATACTCTCGCACATATGTAATACAGATACTTGTTAAAACCCCTTTGTTGGATGATGTGTTTAGCTGTGACAAAACTGTGTGTATTCTGCGTATAGTTTCAGAATATCGTATGATTAATGAAGCTGTGTTCTTAATAGTATCATTAGTACTCCATAGCTATCTGTGATTGTGCTTGATGATGCTCAAGTTTACCTTTTGTTCTTATAATGAATGTTAATGAAATATTTTATTAGCATTTCGTTGCATCTTTCGGAAAGTTAAGGGATATCCTTGTCACAAAGAACTGTTTTTTTAGTGGTCAGATTATCTTGCATGCATTACCCCACAGATGTGTTGCTAACGACACTTCCTGGGCGTATGCATTTTGTTCATTACCTTGCTACGCACAGTGTTATATGCACGCTTGATACATCACTATGTATTCTCGTATCATGTGAATAAGTGTATGTCTCACAGAGATTCAACTGTGTTCTTCGAGACACAGAAAGTCATTTAAGCGGTAGCCGGACCCACACCCCGGACGGGATCCCTATTCCAAACGGTTCAAAGTCTAATTGGGACTTTCTACCGGGGAGATCCCCTACTGTTGGCCGGACATATTTTCCCATCAAAATATTTTTGGCGCTAGAAGGAGGGCCATGCTAGGGAAGTCGAAGCGTCGGAAAGCCCAAAGGGTGTTTCTTGAATCTATAAATACCCCTGCGGGGTACATAGTAAAGGCTCCTCTTTTGTGGATTGAAGGGAAATATTGCATTGTAATTGAAGGGTCATACTCTTGCACATATGTAATACAAATACTTTTTAAAACCCCTTTTTTGGATGATGTGTTTAGCTGTGACAAAACTGTGTGTATTCTGTGTATAGTTTCAGAATATCGTATGATTAATGAAGTTGTGTTCTTAATAGTATCATTCGTACTCCATAGCTATCTGTGATTGTGCTTGATGATGCTCAAGTTTACCTTTTGTTCTTATAATGAATGTTAATGAACTATTTTATTAGCATTTCGTTGCATCTTTCGGAAAGTTAAGGGATATCCTTGTCACAAAGAACTGTTTCTTTAGTGGTCAGATTATCTTGCATGCATTACCCCACAGATGTGTTGCTAACTAAACTTCCTGGGCGTATGCATTTTGTTCATTACCTTGCTACGCACAGTGTTATATATCATTTTGATACATCAGTCATGTATTCTGTATCATTTGAATAAGTGTATGTCTGCAGATTCAATCAGGTTCTTCGAGACAGAAGAGAAAGTCATTTAAGCGGTAGCCGGACCCACACCCCGGACGGGATCCCTATTCCAAACGGTTCAAAGTCTAATTTGGACTTTCTACCGGGGAGATCCCCTACTGTTGGCCGGACATATTTTCCCATCAACAGATTTTGGCGCTAGAAGGAGGGCCATGCCAGGGAAGTCGAAGCGTCGGAAAGCCCAAAGGGCGTTTCTTGAATCTATAAATACCCCTGCGGGGTACATAGTAAAGGCTCCTCTTTTGTGGACTGAAGGGAAATATTGCATTGTAATTGAAGGGTCATACTCTTGCACATATGTAATATAGATACTTGTTAAAACCCCTTTGCTGGATGATGTGTTTAGCTGTGACAAAACTGTGTGTATTCTGCGTATAGTTTCAGAATATCGTATGATTAATGAAGTCGTGTTCTTAATAGATTATCTGCATCTATAGTTATCTCAGGATCATGGCTTCGATGATGCTCAAGTTTACCTTTTTTGTCTATATAATGAATGTTAATGAACTATTTTATTAGCATTTCGTTGCATCTTTCCTTTAAAGTTAAGGGATATCCTTGTCACAAAGAACCTGCTTTAGTGGTCGTATTATCTTGTATGCATTACCCTACGTATGTGTTGCTAACGACACTTCGGGCGTATGCATTTTGTTCATTACCTTGCTACGCACGTTGTTAAGTTCTCTTATGGTGCATCGGCTCATGTATTCTCGCTTTTGATTTAAGTGTATGTCTGCAGATTCAATCAGGTTCTTCGAGACAGAAGAGAAAGTCATTTAAGCGGTAGCCGGACCCACACCCCGGACGGGATCCCTATTCCAAACGGTTCAAAGTCTAATTGGGACTTTCTACCGGGGAGATCCCCTACTGTTGGCCGGATATATTTTCCCGTCAACAAATTTTGGCGCTAGAAGGAGGGCCATGGCATCCTCCCAGCATACAACCGACATTCCATCACAAACTCCCCACCGGGAGGTCATAAATAACGAACCTACTATTCCCCTTTTGGAGGATATTCCAAGGGAGGAGGCTCGATACTTTGAAATCACTAACGAACAGTTGAGATCTTTACGCCCAGTTGCCCGTAATCTCGTCAGGGATTTACGATATGCCCCAATCATGAATTTTCTAGCCCACACTAGGACCCCAGCTGAGAACATCACTCGTAATGGCGTGCTGGTCAGCACCATACCTGAACTTGTGAACACCATGATTGAAGATCTCGGGCGGGCTGTCCAGGAAAATGACCCCGTTATCCAAGATAGTGAAGGATTCCCTGATACAGAACCTTTCCCCGAACCTCAGCCTGACTTACATCAGTGGAACAACAACCAAGTGTATTCCCCACGAGAAGAAGGAGAGGGGGGTCGAAGAAATGAAAGAGAAGGTAACACAGCCCAAAGAAATGCAGGGGAAGGAAATAGGCCTCCAAGAAATGAGGGTGGGGTCAACAGGGGTCTCGGACGTGGAGGTAGAGGAGATATGGTTCGCGGCCAGAGACACCACGCTAACCATCATCACCACCAAAACCAAAATAGGCCCCCTCCCCGCAACCGGGAGCATATTAGGAACGTGAATAACCGTGAAAGACACCGAGATGAACACTATCGCCATCATGAAGGAGCATCAGTGTCGGGGACGGGAAGTGAGTCCGAGGCAGAAACTCGATATCATCAGCACCCCAGGAGGGTGTAGCCACTAGCCTGGATGGCTCAATCCCCATTGGCTCTTTTAGGTCCTCTCCATGATATGCCTAGACACCCGGAGAAGCATCTTCCTAAGTTCGATCCTGAGAAAGGCACATCAGCGGAAGATCATATTAGTAGTTTCTATCTGTCTCTACAAATCATGAGAGTTCAGTCTAATGATGTCACATGTCGACTGTTCCCACACACTCTTGAAAATCATGCAGCCACCTGGTATTGTTCCCTACCCAGTGCTTCTATTACATCATGGGACCAGTTCCGTCGCGTGTTCCTGCAAAAGTTTGCAGAAGATAAAACACCCTCTATGCTCCTCACAGAATTAAGCACCATCAAGTGTCATAGAAAAGAGAAGGTTAAAGACTTTAACCAACGCTTCGCTACAATATTACAAAAATTTCCCCCAAACTTAGCATTGGACGACTCTATCACCATCGACTACTATACTAAAGCTCTCCCTAGGGATATCGCCGTTTTCGTCAAACGTGAAGCCCGCGCTACCCTTACATCAAATTACGCTGCTTCTCTCACTGTAGAGAAGGACATGTTGTCGATAGGAGTCATGGACCACGAAGGAAAGGATGATCACAAACCAATTGCTAAAAGGGGCCACTCTTCCACCCCTAATAGAGAGAAATAAATTTTTGATTTCGAGAGTATGGCCAAGACCCTCAAACTACTAACGAATGAGGTCTCTCACTTAAAGAGAAAGGGCATTGAAACCTCAACTACTACTAAACCCCCAAAACCCTTTTTCAGAAAAATTAATCCCAACACCAGCAGACCTCCGTCAAACTCTAGCGCCGCTCTCAACGTGGAAGAGATAGGGAAAGATAATTTTTGCTCTTTTCACCAAGCTGCCCACTCCGAAAAAACGTGCCCGCAATGGATTGGCAGCATGACAGCGGTGGTTAACCAACTTTTGGATGACCAAACCCCAGGAAATCAGACAGAGGATGATGTCTCTGATCAAGATGAAGGTCCGCTCCTAGATGGGGAACCAGGGGCCTCTGTCCTAACTTTTGATATAATCCGCGGGGGGGGGGAAGTCTTCTTCCCATTGATATCAACATGGCAGGCAGTCCCAAGGCTCAACCCATTCGAAATTATAGTCTTAGAAGCAAAGGATCTGTCCCCGAACAATCATATGAAGACAAGAAAAGGGCTTTTCTGAGGAAAATTCTTCCCCCTCGAAACGAAGGACAAGCTACGTCGGAGAAGCCCACAAATAGTAATAGCAAAGCAAGTCAAAAGAGCAAGCTCACGGTAGAATCCCCGAAAACCACTACCGAACCTAGTCCCCAAATTGATACTAGCTACAACATCGTGGAGGACATGAAAAAGACCAGAGCTAATATCTCACTCTACGAGCTGGCCCGCATCACGAATCAAAAGGAGCTTATTATAAAAGCTTTCGCCCACAACCCAAATACGAAAACTGTCAGCAACACATATGCACAAACCAGTCCAGATATCCAGTCTATAGTGAACGCTGTCAACACGAATTCGAGAGGATCCACCCCTCCTTTCCTTTTGTCTTTTGAGATTTTTAACTTCAACGTTCACAATTGTCTTGTTGACTCCGATGCATCCACGAACGTCATGCCTCTATTTGTCTGTAAGAAACTCAACATCCGCCCAGAGAAAACCGACGCAAAAATCATTCAACTTGACAGATCGCAGGTACCAGCCGTTGGAGAATTAAAAAATGTCATCATCCGCCTTTCATCTGACTCTAGAGTCCATCAATGCATCGATATTGTGGTTGTTGACATACCTGAAGCCTATGGTCTACTACTTAGCAGAGACTGGTCTAGCAAGTTGCAAGGATACTTTGCCACATATTGGTCCCACTTATGGCTTCCTTACAAGGGGAGAAATAACCAAATCAGGGTCGAAAGCGAACCGTACATGAAACACACTGTAACTGATTTAGATGCCACAAATGAACCCATCAACTTTTCCCAGGAGGAACTTGGTATGTGTTTCCTGGAGGCCATTTTTGGATTTTACCGACCTCCTCAATCTTCAATAGGCCCCGAGGTCCAATCTGAATTGGCACTCGTCGCAGAAGAGCAAGCCCAAACTGTCTTACACCAAGCCAAAATTCATCCGCAACCCACTACCCCCAAGGGCCCGGAAAGTGACATATGGACCTTGTATTACGACGGTTCCAAAAATCTCAATGGTTCTGGTGCTGGCTGCATCTTGCTTGATCCTCGCAAGAAAAAATTCTTAATCTCCTGTCGGCTGGAGTTCCAATGCACCAACAACACTGCTGAGTATGAGGCTTTGATCCTTGGGCTTAAAAAGGCACTGGATTTGAAGGTAAAATGCTTACAGGTCATTGGAGACTCCGAGATTATCACTCGGCAGGTACGCAATACTATTCACTGTTTGTCTCCACATTTAAAGGTGTATCAGCAAGAGGTATGGCGATTAATTTCTACTTTTGACGCTTTTGGAATTAAATCTGTTCTTAGAATGCATAATGAAGCAGCAGATACTCTGGCTAATGCTACTGCCAGATTTACCCCTTTGAGGGATGGTTTTTCTATTGAAGTTATGTATAAACCCTCCGTGCCAGACAATATCACTAATTTGCGCGTTTTCGATGATGATCAACAGGTGCTGTATTTTATGTGTAACTCATAGATATTCAAAGACGCTGCTATAGATGAAGATGAGCATGACCAAGCTATGCAAAAGGAGTACGAGCAAGTCAAAGGAAACACCATGCCTAAAGGGGTGGTATCACTTGAAAAGCTTTTCGATCTGCAAAATCGTTTCCGTGGGCCCCCAAATGCCAAAATACAGAGCTCTATCTTAGCCCATCGACAAGTGAACTTGGGATCAGAGGATAATCCTAAATTCGTCAACCTTGGGAAGGACTGCACCCCCCAAGAGGCTCAGGATTTCACTCAGCTATTTCGCAAATATTGTGACGTGTTCGCTTGGACATATGAGGATTTACGCACATACGATACTCGAATCATACAACATGTGATACCCATTAAAGAAAATATAAAACCTTTCCAACAAAAGCTCAGGAAAGTACATCCTACGATGGAACCATTGATTCTGAAGGAACTCAAAAAAAATTTAGATGCACGCATTATCTTTAAAGTTCGCCATTCCACATGGGTGTCAAATTTGGTTCCGGTACGGAAGAATTCAGGTGAAATCCGCTTATGTGTGGATTTCCGAAACTTAAACCGGGCCTCGAATAAAGATAATTACCCGGTGCCCCCTATGGAGAAAATATTACAAGCAGTGTCCGGGTCAGAAATGTTCTCTTTGTTGGACGGATTCTCTGGCTACAATCAAGTACTGGTGGCTGAACCAGATAGGTTAAAGACTACCTTCCGGACTAAGTGGGGAACCTTCGCATTCAGGCGTATGCCCTTTGGATTAATCAACGCAGGAGCAACTTTCCAAAGAGCTATGGATATAGCATTCAGGGGTCTGATAGGCCAGAGTGTGGTGGTCTACTTGGATGATGTCACTGTGTTTTCTAAACATCGGGGGGATCATTTGCGTCACCTCAGACAGATCTTCGAAAGGTGCAGAAAATACGGTATCTCGCTCAACCCAAAGAAGAGCATTTTTGCCGTAGCAGAAGGAAATTTGTTGGGTCATATCATAACTAAGCAAGGCATTGTCGTTGATCCAGAACGTGCGAAAGCCATTGCTCAGATTCCTCCCCCCAGTAGTAAGAAAGCAATGCAGTCCTTTTTGGGTAAGATCAATTTTGTTCATAAGTTTATATCATATTTCGCCCAGATAGTTAAGCCACTACAGGGAATGATTAAGAAAAATGCTACCTTCAAATGGAATCAGCCCGAAAAGGAAGCTTTCGACCAGATCAAGAAAGCTATAGCCGAAGCACCTTCCCTCTAGAGCCCGAATTTCGGCAGAGATTTTAGCTTGTATACTTTCGCTTCAGATTAGTCCCTAGCAGCTATACTCACACAAAAGGACATAAATAATGACGAGCGCCCCATTTCATTCATGAGCACTGGTTTTCAGGGAGCTGAATTAAATTATCCTGAAATCGAAAAACAGGCCTATGTGGTATATAAAGCGGTCAAACATTTCAGACCATACATCTTAAAGAACCATGTCACGGTTTACGTCCCCCACCCAGCTGTTCGCTCACTGTTCATGTAGCAGGAGTTGGGCGAGAGACGAGGGAACTGGGTTGCGTGTATGCAAGAGTATGACTTAGATTTTAAGCCAGCACGCACGGTTAAAGGGCAAGGTCTGTGCCAAATGGCTGCAGAGGCCGCAAGTTCCCACCAGATTGAAGAAGATAATTTGGAGCAAGAAATTGATATGTACCAAACTGACGTCATGCCTCAGATAAGGAACCCTTCTTGGTACTCGGATATTTCATGATATTTGGCACACGGTGTGTTGGACCCAGCTCTAAATGCTCGAAAGAAACGTGCAATCAGACTCAAAGCTGCGTCTTACCAGATAATCCAAGGGAAGCTTTTCAAGAAACATTCCGATGGGGTCATGCTACGCTGCCTGGAACATGATGAAGCTCATAAAATCTTGACCGAGCTGCACGATGGACCAGCAGGAGGTCATTTTGCCGGGGATACCACTGCCCATAAAATAATGCGAGCAGGTTATTATTGGCCAACCCTTTTCAGAGATGCCCACGCATATGTTCGGAAATGCATTCAATGCCAGAAATTCACAAACCGAGAAGTGCGTCCCGCCGCTCCTTTGTTGTCAGTAGCAGTAGAGGAACCGTTCCAACAATGGGGTCTGGACGTCATTGGTGAGATCTTGCCCCACTCTTCTAAGCAACACCGGTACATCCTGACGGCTACTGATTATTTCACCAGGTGGGTTGAGGCAGTACCATTACGCCAAATCAATGATCAGGAGGTAATGCAATTTGTCACTCATTCCATCATTACCAGGTTTGGCGTTCCAACTTCCTTGGTTTTTGATAATGCTACGTATTTTTCATCCTTTAAATTATATTATTTTGCTTTGGAAAATGGCATTGTTCTTAAACACTCTGCAAAGTACTATCCCCAAGGAAATGGTCTAGCGGAATCAACAAATAAAAATCTGATTCGCATCATTAAAAAGACCCTTCTGTCTCACCAACGCAACTGGCACAATGCCCTCCAAAATGCACTCTGGGCTGATCGCGTCACCCCTAAGTCCTCAATAGGCACCTCACCATATTTTCTCGTGTATGGGAAAGAAGCTGTCCTCCCGCCCAATTTATCTCTTCCCGCTCTGCAGTTGTCTCAAGAGTGTCATGGTACCCCTTGCCCCGCCTTGCAAACCCGCATTGACACCCTGCTAAAATTAGAAGAGGAAAGGCAGAAAACCCGGGAAAAATTCGCCATCCACCAGAGTCGAATCAAGAAATGGTTCGATAAAAAGTCTGCAGGAGATAAAAAATTTGAAGTAGGAGATCTTGTCCTAAAGTGGGATAAAGCTCACGAAGAAAAAGGGAAACATGCCAAATTTCAAGCACTATGGATAGGTCCCTTTCAGGTTAAAGAAAAGGTGGGTCCCCATACATTCCGATTGCAAACTCTGGAAGGAAAAGTCGAGGTCCTCCCGGTAAACGGGCATGACCTCAAACACTATTTTACTTGAGCAGCCCTCAAAGGGCTGTTTCTGCCCGTGTATTATAAAAGTCGTGTTTTTGTTCTAATAGTAAAAAAATAAAAAAAATAAAAATAAAAATCTTTCTCTAAATCTATAAGGAAGACCTTGTCTAAGCTGCCCGCAACTGGCTCACTCCTTGATAGGTTCTATGCTGATGAAAGGCCCTTCCCGCAAAACACGGGGCAGTCAAAACTCGCTTGTAATGGGCACCAAGGGATAATGCACGACCTTACTAGAGTCTTCAAGCATAAGGAACCACCTAGCGGCTTTGAAAGGTGCAGGCAGAAAAGGTCTTACATAGCAGAAACTGGATCGTGAGGGAACAGGGCTAACTCAAGAAAATTTCAGGTCATCCGGGAAAAACCCAAGTCCTCATATAAGACCAGGAGCAACCTCTCTGCAAGCAAAATAAGTCGGGATCCCTCATCCGCCCAGGCAAATATGCCCATCTAAATAAGTGCCACAGGCACATTCTCAAATAAGTGCAATCACACACAAATAAAGGGTAAAGGATTGAGAAAGGCTTCCTGCGCAGAGAGGTGATGTAACGACTCCGCCGGGGTACTGACCAGGCTCGCTGGCAGCGGAGCAACATTCATGACTCCTTAGGCAGTGACTCCGCCGGAGCCGAGAGGTTCGCTGGCAGCGGAGCAACACCATGAGGACGAAATAATTGTACCGGACCCTACAGTTGTCCAAAGTTTTCCCCGACCCTCCCGGTCCTGGAGCGCGAAGAATTAAAATTCGGTTGATCTGCACCCAATAAGCCAAAAGGCCAGGCAACTATGCGAGGTGGCAAAGGAAGGAATGTGTGAACTCTGAGGTAAAAGAACAAGCTAGTATTAAGCCCCTCCCTCCTCCCTCATCGACCTTTCATCGGCAGAGACTCTGAATTCATCCAGTGAATCGCCATTTGTTGTAGCCCCTACAACACCCTCCAAAAATACAAAAAAATAATAACACTCACTTCAAAATTTTTGGAGCCCCTTTGAAACTAAAAGGAAAAAATCTAAGTGAATTTTTGAAGGGCAAGTCGCTAAGTCGCGAATCCATACTTTAAAACAATTGCGACCCCTGCGACCTGTGCGACCCCGCGACCCTAAGGTCGCCAGGTCGCAAGGTCGCATGGTTCGGAATTAAAGAAGTTGCGACTCATGCGACCTGTGCGACCCCGCGACCCTAAGGTCACCAGGTCGCAAGGTCGCATGGTTCGGAATTAAAGAAGTTGCGACTCATGCGACCTGTGCGACCCCGCGACCTTAGGGTCGCCAGGTCGCAAGGTCGCAAGGAGAAGTAATTAAAGAAATTTGTGACTCAGCGACCTTGCGACCCAGCGACCTTAGGGTCACCAGGTCACAAGGTCGCACTCTACCAACTTGCGACCTCATTAAGTGCTCGCACGTGCGACCCTTTTTTAAAAGGGTAGGTCGCTAAGTCGCATTTGTTACTTGAAGCGAAAATTTAGAAATTTCTCTGACAGGTCGGCTGGCACGTTTTCTTCCGGGTAAGTTGCTATTTCCTCTCTGTGTTTCCTTCTTGAGCATTTCTTGCCCGAATCTGGCCTCCCCATTGTCTTAAATACCTGCTGGGGAGGCTGTGGGGTTTCTCTGTTGAGTTTTTATTTTGTTTTGTTCTCCTGTTATCACCTTAAACCCCAAGGTCACATTTTATTGTCCAGCCCCTCATGGCTTCGTCCTATCCTCAGCCTGGACCCCTTCCAGCCTTGTATGCTTCCCGTTAGGAAGGAGATAAACCCCAAGCCTCGCGCGTTCGAAAACCCCGGCAAGCCCTTGCGCGACCTGCGACCTAGCGACCTAGTCGCAAGGTCGCAAAGTCGCGCGGTCTTCTGTTTTAGAAATTAGCGACCCTGCGACCCTGCGACCTGGTCGCGAGGTCGCGAGGTCGCATATGAGTTCTTATGTTAAATCAGCGACCCTGCGACCCTAAGAGAACAATTAATTAGATTCTGCATGTATAGACTGTTTTTAGCTCATTGTCATCATGTCCTTCTCATCCTGGGATTCTTTCCTGAATGCAACAGGTGAATTTGGAACAGACACGATACCGGTCCTCTCTGACTCTAGCGACATGGCACACCCAGTGTCCCGAAAGAAAGGCAAGTAGGTGGTGGAAGAAGAATCAGACACAGACGCGCAAACATCTCCTCCACCAATATACTGAGATACCCTTTGCACCTTCGCAAAAGGGGACAGCCTGAGATGGTATGAAGTATACCACGAGTTCGCTATACCAGAAGATGAGTTTCCAGAAGATCTCCCGGACCGGGAAGTATACCTAAAGGTCAAGAGATCCAAATTACATCTAGCAGGGGCACATCCAGCCATCTTCCCATGCCCAGAAATATTAGACTGGATCATACAGAAAACGGATCCCAAGAGGTTCGTAATCCGAGATAGCGAAGGTAAAGCTTTCGCAACGTTGGAGGGCTCAGAAGCCCAGGTCTACTATTCGCTGCCCCAACCGGAGGAAAACTTTACCCCGAGATGGGCTTCTACCAATGAAGTACCTGTGGTTGATACAATCAGGAAATGGTGGGCGAAACTGGACAAATTTAAAGTCAAGAAAGACCAGGAGTACCCGGTGGCCGGTCTGAGGAAAGTGTATAAACTAGTGGCCGCCATGCTTTGCAGATTGTACGGACGTCCGGACGCCACCACCTTCAACGGCACATGGGCAACTATAATGGAATATGTAACGGTGCACGACACTCGTTTCAACTGGGCTGGTATCTTAATGGGCTCAATGCAAACGAATTTGGCTTCGGCTTTAGCCCCAGATGAAGGAACACCGTCAGAGTTTTATATGGCTTCGTATCTATTAGATGCTGTCTATGCCCAGCTGCATTTCGAGGGATGGCCACATAACTGGGACTCCGCACAGACCCAAGCAATCCATTTGCAGACCAAGGTTTTCTGGGAATCCAGGTACAAGCCAGATATTGAGCAAATCTCTCAGATATTCATTCCCGCCCTCTACCGGAAGCTATTTGGCCAAGACACCCCTTGCATGTCTTGGCGAGCGATGGAGACACTAGGCCAGGTGGCGCACTGGTTTCCATTCGCTAAATATACAATCATTCGAGTATTTGGCACATTCAAAGCACCACATGCTCTGCCTAGGTTTATTACCGACAAAGTGCTTATGCAGGAGGTATGTTTCCAGATGACCTCGGGTTTCTCCAATGTCCTTTCCAAAGGAAAGAAGAAACCTTGGCCCGCCCTACCCCTCACCATCAGTGCTTATACAGTCAAGGACTTCAGAGAAGTAGGAGCTCAGGGGGAAGAGATAAAGGGTTATCACTTTAGAAATCTGGAGTACCGAACTTATGTCCCGTTCAAGATAGTTCCTGAACACTGTAAGAAGGCCAAGATTAAATGGAGCTATCAGCATGTCGAGCGCCCGGCGGAAGACAAGAAAAGAAACTGGTACAACGCAGACAGGCAACTAGCACCGGGGATTGACTCTGACCGAGAAGAAGAGGATCACCAAAATTTAGAAGACAGGAGCCATAAACTAGGAGGCTCTTCTTCCTCCAGGGATAAGAAAATCCAGACCAGTACAGGGCCTGACACCTCGGATCAGATAAGAGGAGCAGAGGCCCAAGCCAAGAAGGAAGAGGAAAAGAAAATGAAAGAGGAGGAAGAGAAACGTAGAAGAGATGCAAAGACGGAGCGGAAAAGGAAACAGGCCGAGGAAAAGGAAAGACAGGAAAAGGAAGCACAGGCGGCAGCAGAACAAGCACTTAAGGAAGAACTTGACAAAGCTGAACGTCAAAAGAAGGCAGACCAAGCTGCCGCGATAGAGCGTAAAAGAAAAGCCGAAAGAGAAGCAGAGGCAGAGACAGAGCGCAGGAAAAAGGAGGAACATGACAAGGCGGAAGCCGAGCGCCGGCAAAAGGAGGAAGGAAAAGGACAAAGACAGGATGAAGAGGATGAACTAATAGAGGACATCGACATATCTCCCCTGGAGATTCCTCTGAGTGGCACGAGAAGTATCCTCTCTGGTGATGACTTTCCCGGTGAACAAGAAGAAGAGGTCTTCGACCTGACTAGATTGACATTTGACCAATTCTCTTTCAAAATACGGCAAGAGAAAAGAAAATCCTTGGCGCAAAGCCATCCCGCCATATCTACGGTCGCCACTGAAAAGGACATAGTCCTGGATACAAGGACTAACCCTGTAATGATAGCATCAGCAGGCACCGCTTTTGCCGCGGCCACGGAGGAGAATGTCACTAGAATGAGCAGGGAGATTATTTCCCTACAAAACAGGCTAAAAGCAGCGGAACAGGAGAAATCAGTACTGGAGAGTGAAGTGCGACAGCTCCAAAGTAAGCCTTCCCAAGTCAATGAGGTCCCACTGGCAGTCATGAAATAATGTGATGTATTGGAAATGACCATGAGGCAAGTATATAGAGAAATGCTCACCCTAAAACAAACAGTTGCCCCATTGGCAGAGGCACGAGCGGAAACCAAAGAGAAGCATGAGCAGCTCAAGGAGGCCTCGGTAGCTTTGGACAGAATGATAAACTGGACAGCGCAGTACCATCAAGCTCCCGAAAATGTGCCTAGGAAGGATTGGAGTCACACAGAAGACGCCAAAGTACAAATCCGGATGAAGATGCAGTCCAAAGACAAGCTGGCCAAAGATTTGGACAAAGTGATGTCTACATATAATCACCTGATCAGTGGTATAGACTCCATGAACGCTCTTCATCACATTCCGTCGTTAGGGGCACTGGACGAAACTAAAGACTGGGAGCAAGTAGATCAGGAAATTCAGTCTTTTCTACAACCCGTGAGACAAGCTGCTGCCGCACCAGAATTTGAGGCATCACAAGAGAACCTAAGTCGGTTGCTTGTCACTCCAGTACAAATCTATACCAAGCTTGCCTCCCTCTCAATTCAGATCTCCCAGAAGAAGGAAACTGTGATATCGAATGCCTTGGAATGTATGCATCGATTAAAAGAGGAAATCCCTCTAGTCTCCCCTATAGCAGCGGATTACCAGACCTGGCAAGATTTCCTCAAGGGGAAGAATATTGACGCTCCAGATCTCTCAATCACACGACCACCTCCATAGCTGAGTTCTTTCGGTCGCAGGTCGCAATCGTCCGCAGGTCGCAAGTCGCACCTGCACCTAGGTCGCAAGCCGCACCTGCACCTAAGTTGCAAGTTGCAATCACTTCCGCAGGTCGTAGGTCGCGTTTTCTTCCAAGGTCGCAGGGCAGCTGAACCGTCGGGAAGTCGAAGCGTCGGAAAGCCCAAAGGGCGTTTCTTGAATCTATAAATACCCCTGCGGGGTACATATTTTAAAGGCTCCTCTTTTGTGGACTGAAGGGAAATATTGCATTGTAATTGAAGGGTCATACTCTTGCACATATGTAATACAGATACTTGTTAAAACCCCTTTGTTGGATGATGTGTTTAGCTGTGACAAAACTGTGTGTATTCTGCGTATAGTTTCAGAATATCGTATGATTAATGAAGCTGTGTTCTTAATAGTATCATTCGTACTCCATAGCTATCTGTGATTGTGCATGATGATGCTCAAGTTTACCTTTTCTTCTTATAATGAATGTTAATGAACTATTTTATTAGCATTTCGTTGCATCTTTTGGAAAGTTAAGGGATATCCTTGTCACAAAGAACTGTTTCTTTAGTGGTCAGATTATCTTGCATGCATTACCCCAAAGATGTGTTGCTAACGACACTTCCTGGGCGTATGCATTTTGTTCATTACCTTGCTACGCACAGTGTTATATATCAGTTTGATACATCAGTCATGTATTCTGTATCATGTGAATAAGTGTATGTCTATAGATTCAATCAGGTTCTTCGAGACAGAAGAGAAAGTCATTTAAGCGGTAGCCGGACCCACACCCCGGACGGGATCCCTATTCCAAACGGTTCAAAGTCTAATTGGGACTTTCTACCGGGGAGATCCCCTACTGTTGGCCGGACATATTTTCCCGTCAACAGCAGCTTTCAACTTTCCTTTATATCTAGTAGTAGTCTATAATGGTGGCAACATGTGAAATGATTATGTTTTGGTATCAACCAATCTCGGGGAATTCTGATGGGTGCTACCTACAACCTCACATTGGACAATACTATCTCTCCTCATTAAGTCACCAACATGGTCCAATATTATGTATTCAGGGTGACACAATGGATAACTTGTCTGCATATATATATAGTGGGATCACCTACCTACCTACCTGCTCCTGCCAGCATCGAACCTTGAATGTGGTGGCAATCCTGCTGGCATCGGCAGCTAAGAAGTGCCTATTCTATTTCATTCTAAGATAGGAGGCATATAATATAGGATAGCATAGTTTTTCAAGAAATACAAAAACCACCTCCTGTCTATGGGTGGTCCATGAGTAGTGCTTTTGTGAAAGCCTGCTGTGCTGTCTCTGCCAGGTGCTATGGTGCAGCCTCTGTAGTAACTGTGTTGTGGGATACACCGGATATTTATGACTGGCTATAAACAGAACCTCCTGGGCACTTCACTGACTTACTGACAATTACTTACTACTGGCAGACTTATATTTATGTAAATAACTGGGGACTGGGAATGACCTTCTGTCAATGCGATCGGCTATCCCAACAAAAAAACATGTGGATTCAATAGCAGTAAGTACAAGCTAGACTATACACTCTCCCCTCTCTTGCTTCAATTTTGTTATTGGAGCAGCCATACTTTGAATAGTGAGTGGCACTCAATAATAACTATTATTTAACTATAGTTTTGATTAGTAGTTGTAGTTTTATTAGCTCATGATATGCAGGTTCATATACGAGAACCCAAAAAGAAGGCATGTTCCCTGTTCCAACGGAGGGGGACTCATGCGGATGTGAACGCCACTTACCTAACCCACGCCACGGCCTTATGCCGCTGTAAGTTGCCGATGGATCTTCCACGGACTCATGCTGTTGAATCCATAATGTCCTCTGATCACACACAGTAGTATGGTGGTGTCCTCCTGGCTAGCGGGATATAAAACACATAGTCTGGTGTTTCGTCTATGTGGTCCTTCCTTGCTCCCGGGTATAGGTGTTGATATTTCCTAAACTCCAGGGACTTATGCTGGAAGTTGTTACCAATGGATATTCCACGGACTCATGCAAGTAACCAACAAGCTATACCATGAACTAATGCTAGAAGTGTATTAAACCTTCAGCTATGTATGGACAAGTTAAGTTACACGTATATATGCAAGTATCATACCTTAGTCTGTAGAGTAGCAGTAAGGTCTTCCCATTTCTATAAGGCCATAGAGTTCAAGCAAGAGTCCATGCACTTAGTTCCATGGCAACCGCCTTAAGAGACTAGCCAAGACCAAGATAAGTTGTGTATCATAAGGTACTAGAAGGGAAAGTAAAGTCTACATCCACATAGAAAAAATAGAGAATATGGTGACACAATTTTGGACTATGAGCTTTGCTTACCGAGCGAGGTGGGTGATTTACACAAATGAGGAGGTTACTAATTATGTTACTCGATGAGGGAGGAGTACCGATACCGCTCGAGACCTGGGAGCACACTGTAAGGAAGCCGCCGTAGAGCCGAGACACTGGTTCATATGGATACGACTGGTTTGACATATAGATTGACTCCCCCGGTAGTTATAGAGCTGACTCCCCGCATAAAGCCCCCGCATCAACCATCGCATACACGCCAAAAATGCCGCCCCGCATTCAGTTCCATACGCCCCACCCCCATTATTATAGTCGATTGCTACTACCCATAATGATTTTGATTATCGCTACCGTCCCCATTATTATTGCTGAAGAAGGTATCACAACGGGAATAAACGAATAAGGAACCGCATCCACCCGGCAATAACTACTGCACCGGGAAGGAAGTCCTTGCCCATGCTACCAATAAGAGCCATAGCCACACTGACAGAACCCACAGAGCTAGGCCATATGGGGTTGTACATACAGAACAATGGTTCCCCTGAGGGGGGGCCTAATCCACTGGGAGGGGCACAACGGACAACATTGGCAGAGATGGGCATAACAGAAAGATGAATCACAGCTTTCACCTTCTTAGTGGTGGTCTAGAACACCTTTCCGATTGATACGGAATAATGCAATGCATTACTTATGATACACCTATTTAGGGTCATACCGGGAGCAGTCATAGCCGATTGCCATTGCCGGCAGCCGCTAGTCACAGGTGTTTATGCACTTGATGCCAGTACTCCATCCTAGGATTCAATGTCAGTAAGGTGGGTGTCTATGCCTTATTTTATTTTTTGGAACCAACCAAGAAGGCTGTTCCAAAGATCCAAGACTGTTGTAATTCAAACTTAAATTCATTCTTACGGCTAAAGGAAAATATCCTGCCCGATCCGAAATGATGTATACAAAGGCCTGCTGATATAAACCGGCTTCATTCGGATCCAAGCCTAGTGGGAGATCGGGTTTACCTAATTCCCCCAGTGCAAATTGGAGACTCATTAGTTTAGTTCGAGCAGAATCATAGGTGGTAGTTGCATAGGTGGAGGGAGTCGTAGATTCATTTACAAGGGCAAAGGCTTATGTAGCAGCAACAAGAAAAGAGGATTCAATTTACTTAAAAACAGCGGAGGCGGGTGGATCGATCCCAGCATCCCCTTTTGTTCCATAACCAAGTCGAGATTGAGCCCAGCATAAGTGACAAGGGCAAAGGTGGAGTCAAAGGTAGGGGTTTTGACGTTGGTGGAGATCTTATGAGAGAAGCAGTTCCAGGTGCGGATAAAGATATATAACCAAAGGTAGAGTCTGTTCGAGATTATCTGGCAGTGGTTTCATCCATCCGTTGAATCAGAAGCAATTGAATGGGTTGAACCAGAACCAACATCAGAAGTAAAAGCAGCAGTGTAGGTGAATGAAATTGTTTAAGATGTATTCACAACAAGTAGTTAAAGAGCTTATTCCAGTGTTTGATCTATAGCCAGTCAATGTGCCAGTGCTAGCCCCAGCCATCATATTGCTCAGTATCTTTTCCAATCCCAGCTCCCTTTTACCCTGTTACAGATCCGGTTCCAGCTCTAGTTGTTCCATATCGAGATTGAGAGACAGAACTACCAATGGCAGAAGCACTAGTGTATCCAGCTGCTGCTTCCCACTCTAAGGACTGACCCAGTTCTTCCTGGTTTTCAAGCCCAATAGCTTCCAGTGTATCTAGAAATTTCCAATCACCCAATGAATGGCTCTCACGTTAGGTTCATTCATTGGGTCAATAAGATCTGGGATAGAAAGGAATGCTATTAACTAAGGAACTTACTTTGGATTTGGATCTACTCCTGTCTTTTTATCCGCTGTTTTCTTTTATGACTTCGCAGGCCTATCATCCACCGTACACTTTCTTATCTTAGGAAGGTTCGCCGGGGAGACATCACCTTTTTCATAATAATGGACCAACCTCTGCGCTTTCTGTTTATCGTGCAATCAAAAGCTCATATATATATATATATATATATATATATATATATATATATATATATATATCATGGTAAACAGGTGCTGCTTCCATTCGATCAACTGGATATCGACCTATAAGGGATGCCTCGGCTGGTGCTACCATCTTTCCTACATTGATATCATTTGCCTCTGCTCCTGTGACTGGATTTTATACCCACGCTAATGGTTCTCAATCTGGTCTAGAGACTCTGCTTCTCAATCCACAAGGTCCACTGACTATGGCTTTCGAACAAGAAGGGATGTGGGAACAAGCTCTCGATCTCGATCTCCAACCGAATCTACACAAGTATATGTGCCTTGAGGATCTCCTTCTTTCACCCAGTAAACCGGGGCTGGAACAAGTTATCAAACTGATTGGATGGCTACCCATCTTGAATCGATCATGCGTGGGAACTGTTCTGTTCAATTTTGCATTATGAGATGGATTCTATTTTACGTGCGTGCTTGGGTTGGCACTTTGAGCAGCGGCATGAAATTTTTATGCATTCATGTTGACTTAAAAACAACTTCTCCTTGACCTCGTAACCTCGGCCGAGTCCCTACGGGACTTATAGTCGAGATTTCGGCAACTAATGGCTCACCCTAATTTTTCATCATGAAAAACCACCCGTTATATATTTGTTCACTCACTTGAACATAGTGATTGGACGCGAGATTGCTTAGCTTGGGTGGAACTTATATAATCTTGACTATTTCCGTTTCATGAAGTGCATGCTATCTCCATCCTTTACTTCGTACCTCCTCACCCAACCTTTATTTATCAAGTGTTGCCTGCCCAACCAATTCATTCAGCCAGAAATGTTGGTATAGCACTTACAACCTTGACTATTTAATTGAGCTGCCTACACTTACCTTTCACGTTACTAACCAAACCATTGAAAGGGACCTTTTCCTTTTTACCTTCAAACCTATACCTGTTCTACCTATACCACTTGCTTCATTCATTAATCGCTTAGTTGGAACTGCTAGAGACACCTTCTCTTTCCGGACGGGATCAACCAAGCAAGCCCACCAGCGAGGTAACCTTGTCAAAGTGGGGAAATTAAGGAATGAAATTGGCGTGTCAGTTAGTCATCAGTTAGTCAATTGATCTGCGCTTAGAAATTAGCAAGCTTAGCCACATTAGCATAGAAAGATTAATGCTCAAGCGTAATTACATATATAATATATGCATTCACACTCTATCGATCGAATAATGAATTCGATAGCATTTGGATGGGCATATATAATATATGCACTGTGTTTGCTTCTTCCAGTAGTGTCAAAATGACGCGTAGAGATCATAAGAGTGACAATGACGTAATTACGTATATAATGGCGAAGGCGGAGATCTCGCCAACAAAATAGAATCTCGTCATCTCGCGCGGTGCATTTCTCGAACCATGTATCCACACATTTAGGAATAGCCAAAAGCGAACGCCGACACGAAGATCTGATATGTCTTCCCGGGTGGGCATCATTGTCAGACGAGAAACACACCCGATCCCGTACCGACCTCGATATGTGAAATCGTCTTATGCCATATGTACTGATCTTGATCGGAAGACATGGTCAAAGCCCGCTCTGAGATCTTCAACGTTTGAAGATGGATGAGTAAGCTAATTTCTAGGTTAAGTTGTTACTGGTAATCTAAGCCGTGACCATTTCATGGGTAACAAATCATGCAGGTAGTATTGTTTATTTGGTTAATCCACCTCACACACAACTTCTGTATTGCATTATATATGTTAAAGCACGCAAACACAAAAAAAAGCTAATCACGCATCGACCTCATAAACACCACTCACTTTTTTACATTGGCACTACCACTTCCTTCCGCTGAAGATCTGGTTCGCTCATTGGGGACACATCATGCCACCCGACCACCATTCATTATTGGAGTTTAGTTTCATAACGACCCACCTCACACACACACAACTACTCATTCACATCGGCGACATAACTTCTGCGTGAAGGCACAAGGTTCAATCATTCATAAGGCAAGGGGTGAAAGGGTAGGTATGAGTGATAGGTGAGGTTATAGAGGGACCAAATTAAGTAAGAGTGTAAGTATGTTCCCATAGATGAGTACCAAGGGATTTCCAAAGTCTATTCCCACCCAAGGGAGTAGGTATGAGTTTTCAAGGGCTATTGCCGAAGGAGGTAATAGGTAGAGTTTCCAAAGGAGGAGTTTCAGGATGATCCCCCAAGGAGGATTTCCCAAGGATGCGTACCAAGGCAGTAAGGATTAGTTGTATGGGGTTCCCAAGGATAGTTACCAAGGATGGAGGTATGAGAGTATAGTTCTAGGTTGACTGTATGTAAATAATTGAATGTCTGTAATGGCTTGAACATACTGGCTTAAAAAGAACGTGTCTGTCTGCTTGCTCCTCCTATCTAGTCAAAATTGCCTGCCGTTCATCCAAAGCACAAGAAATGATTGCATTATATATGTGCATATAAAAACACGATAAGTTAAGAACAACCCACCTCAAACTAGTTCTTCACTTCGACCACTTCACTTTGGCCACTTTCGCTCTGGTTCGCTTAGCTTCCCCCATCTTTCTTTCAATCACAATCAATATTTCTTTCGGCCACTCCTTAGCCACTTTCTCTGTCTGTTCTTGTTAACTAATCAATGGATGTAATAAGTTTCTCATCCTGGGATTGATCCAGGATAGTCGGTGCTATGGGGTACGTCAGTACAGGGCTATTGCATCTGGCAGAATGGTTCCATATAGGTTCATTCATAGGCAGCATGTCTGAAGGTAAGGAAGGAAGGCTGAGGTAAGAGTGCTAGGGTAAGGCTGAGTATGATAATATGGCTAGGTGAAGCTGTTCCCGTTAATTGGAACCACATCATGCCAGGTAGTCTTATTTTTAAGGTGAATTGGTGACCCCCTGTTAACTACCATCTCTTTATCAGCGACCACTGGCTCGAGCTCCTCCATTGGTGAAAAAAAAGAAAAGAAAAATCCCTCGATGGGTACATGAGATTGGTTCAGTGGGAAATTGCTCCCCCGGAATATGAATCAGTGGGAAATTTCCTCCCCGGAAAACAAATAAGTATCTTGCGAAGCGGCCTCCCCCAGAAGACGTGCCCCCTGCTGCTCCTTACCGGCCAGCCAACTAAGAATACTAATCAGTATAGATAATCAAGTTGATAAATCAATGCCTCTATCGTAAGATGGGTCTGTAGTTGTTGTAGTAGGGGAGTTGTTAGTTTGTGTGTTATTTTGGGAGTTAGTAGTTAGGGAGTTGTAGGATCGAGTAGGAGTTTGAGAGTTTTTCCTTTTCTATGGATGTGTCTAATTATTGGTACGTTAGATGGGTAATGAAGGGGCCTGGATCTGTGTCTGGTGCAGCTTAAGGGGTTCGCCACGCTCACAAGCTAGGTTTCTGGTTGTGTCAAGGAAGGGGTTCGCTGAACAAACAAGAGCTGATTCCTCTCAGTATTAGGATTCTCTCTGGATCTCTGCTGTCGCTGCTTACGCTTCCGCTAACACGAACCAATGAGAACTAACAAGCAAACATGGATTCAAGTTGTGTCCTTAGGGAATGGGTCTAAGGATCACCTATGAAAAATGACAAGTTCAACGTCTCTATGCACGTATCATATTCTGGTGAGAACATGGCTCGATCAATATGCTCGTAAGTAAACAACAAGGGAGGGTCATAGGTAAACTTCCTTAAATGGTCATGTTCTTAAATAAGAAAATGAATTTCATTTTTATTTCCCCGATGAATGACCCTAGGATTCCTCGGACCCTTAAAAAGAGGTTTATACTCTGGAAAAATGTGAAATGAGAATGTTTTTTCAAAATATGTTCCCAACCAAACAAAAAAACATGGATTCCACGGGATTTTTACTGAGGTATGGGGTGCTAAGTAAGGGATAACCTATTATGAAAATGGCAAAGTTCAACGTCTCTATGCGTGTGTATCGTATTTCATGTGAAGACCATGCATGGCTCAGCAATATGCTTGTAAGTAAACAACATGCTCGTAAGTAAACACAACATGGTTTAATCTCCCTCGTATGTTTTCCACTTGGCTGCTCGTATGTTTTCCACTCGTAAGTAAACACATCTGACTGACACTCAGTAAATTTGCTTTCAGCCCATCTACATATAATACATCTTGGGCCTTTCCTCTGCCATTGTCTATGCTGACTGATCCTTTTCCCTTGATCTTTCCTGATTTGTCGTTTCCAAAAGTGACATTGCCCGATTTCCTTTCGTCAAGAGTTAAAAACTTGTTTTTATCTCCTGTCATGTGTTTAGAGCAGCCACTGTCCAAATACCATTGAATCTTCAAATCTTGAGCAGTTAAAGCCAAGTCACATTTATTCGCCTTCTTTATCCACTGGAGGCCCCCTTTTGTTTGGTATCTTTTGTGAGGTGATGAATTATATCCATTTAGAGAACACTTGGAAGATATATGCCCAATTTGATTGCATATACAACATTTGATTATAGTTTTTGCAGAATTGTGAGCATGAACAAAATTGCTTTGACTCATAAACCTCCTTGAGGTATTGAACATCAGTGTTTGTCCATACTTTCTACATTCAATAATTCTATGGCCAAAATCCTTACAATAAAAACAATAACCATAGAAATTACTTGCATACCTGATGTAAGGTTGTCTCTTCCATGCTTGTCTCTTTTGCTGGTTTGAATCATTCTTCCTTGCATGACAATATGCAGCAATGTGTCCCTGCTTGTGGCAGACATAACAGGTGGCATTCTTCATAGGAGGGAAGAATCTCCTTTGATGGCTTCCAAATTTGACATACTTAGGAGCATATGATCCTTTTTCTGTTATCTTAGTAGTTATTGCATTCTTTGTTACTAGAGGTTTCTTCTGCTCTCTGTCTCTCTTATTGCAGATTTCTTTTTTTGTAGGAATTATTTGAGCTACTTCCTCATCCTTCTTTGCTTTTACAAAAATAATCTCTCTGTCAACCTTTTCTTTTCCTTTACTTGATTCTCCTTCGTAGCCTATTCTAGTCTTTATCATAGGGGATCTTTGAGCAACCAAAATTTCATTCAACTTAATAGAGCTTGTTGTTTGAGAAGGGTATATAGAAACTTTCTGTTGAGCTTTTTCTAATTTCTTTCTTAGACACAGAATTTATTCTTCCAGCTTCTCTTGTTCTCAAGTTTTATCTTTGATTTGCTGAAGTAACATATCTTCTATCTTCTTGGCTTCTTCAAGCTTTACCTTCAGCTGCATGAGGACTTCTGAATTTTGTTCTTCTTTCACACATTTTAGGAGAATCTCTTTTTGTTTTCTGCATTTTAGTTTGAGTCTGTCAATCTCCTCTAGAGCACTTCTTAGCTCCCCCTCAAGGTCTACTTCCCCTTCTTATTCTTCATCTTCTAGTAGGAGTCCCTCAAGATCTTCTATGGCCATCAATAAAAATTCTGAGGTTCCTTCTTCACTTGAGGGTTCATCTGAGTCTTCAGATGCACTGCTGTCTTGCTGAGCATAGAAGGATTTTCTGCTGAATTTATTTCCTTTCTGCCAGTTCTTTGATGTGTCTTTCTCTGATTCTGGAGCTTGATTTCTTACTTTCTTGTGAGGACATTTGGCAGCATAATGTCCAACTCTTCCACAGTTAAAGCATTTGAAGGGAAGTTTACCTTTGTATCTACCTGAGCCTCTATCCAATTTCTTGACAAATTTAGCCTCTTCTTCATCAGAGCAGGAACATATGTCTTCCTTTTCTTCTTTCTTCTTTTCTGTTTTGAATGCTGCCTCCCTTGTGCTTGACTTCTTCTGTGGGAGCCTCATCTCATATGCTGTAAGATTTCCTAGCAGCTGATTCATGGTCAATGTCTCCCAATTCGTTGTCTCTTCTATTGCAGATACCTTGGGATTAAATCTGGATGGGAGTGATCTTAGAATCTTTTGCACAACTATACTTTCTGGTATGGTTTCTCCAAGAGCTTTCACATTGTTAACAATTTCTGCAACTTTTAAGAAGAAGTTGCCAACATCTTCATCATCATTCATTTTTAAGTTTTCAAACTGGGCTCTATATACTTGAAGTTTGGCAGTTTTTACTACGAGTCTCTCATATGCCTTCAGAGTATCCCAGAATTTTATTTGCGGTGTCTTTGTGCATTACTTTAATAAACTCTGCTTCACATAATCCATTCGGATGGCATTCATGGCTTTTGCATTAGCTACAAAGCTTTCCTTAGCTTCTTTTCTATATCGGTTGATTTAGGGGCATATCCTAATTCCACAGCAGCCGAGACTTCTATTCCTAGAGACATTATGCATGTCCTCATTCTGATTTTCCAGAAAGCATAATTTTCACTAGCGAAGAAAGGGGCTTTATTGGTTGAGCTTCCTTCTTGACTTGCCATCTTGAGAGCCTAGGATCTCCTTTTAGTTGTTAGACTGATATACAAGGAACCTGCTCTGATACCAATTGTTGAATCTTTGATTAAACTGAGAGGGGGGGGTGAATCAATTTAATACATACATTAGCCTTTTAAATTTTCACCAAAGTTATTTACAGCTTAATATGTGAACAATCTTATTTGCAGCCAATATTAATTTATTGTGACACCATACTTATGTTGAAAGCAGAAAGAATTAAGCAGATTGAAATAATCACATCAACACATAAGAAGCACACATAGAGACAGCAGATGTAAGTGGAAACCCATAAAGGGAGAAAACCACATCTTATTATTGTTGTGATGCAAAGGCAAGCTCCAACTCCCTCTCTGCCCCATTTACGCAAACACCAACCTACGGCGAGCTCTATCCTCCAGTGCAAGCTACAACTTGCAAGGAAGCACCAACTCCCTTCAATTTTCTGCAGGCACCAACCTACGGGAGGCTCCAACCTCGATCGTTTCCCCTGGCCCAGCTGACCTATCTATAAATTCAACTTGATAGGGAAGCTCCAACTTCCTCAATTTAACAAACTGAATGTTTGTTGATTTACCTCTGATATCAGCTCTGTTCTGTAGCTCCTCTTTCTGCTCTTATTTTTTTTTATCTTCTCTGCTTCACTCTTCTGTATTATGCCTTCTCTTTCTTTACTCTCACCTCTGCTCTAAAAAAAAAAAAACCTCTCTCTGCATATCAAGATGATATTATTTATAGATTTCATCACATGACTGTTTGTATTCTACTTGGAATTCGAAATGGACAGTCATGTCTCTTTGCCTTCTGCCTTCTCACTCCTTTTATTTGCTTACTCAGAAATTATAACTGTAGGTGTCAATTTTAACATTACAGTGGGAATTTGTTTTCTCTCGGAGACTTTCCAATGCATCACAAACAATCAAAACAATTAAAACATTTACATTCGAATTACAATGTGAATTCCAGCTCACTCATTTTGTCTCTTGGCTTGATGTGCATTTGTCTTTTCTCTAACTGTCTCTTTGTCTCTTTCTCTTCTCTGTATGCCTTTCTGTTTATGGCTGCTGCGTAACTCCTGAATTTATGAACTGCATTTTTATTTTATTTTTATACCAGTGCTTTATAGATTAATGAATCTGCTGACTGTAATTCAATTCTTTACACGCAGCAAGTGTCTTGTTGATGTGGCGAGTTCCGCAGGCCGGAACATACATATATTACAATTGCATTACATTAATAATCGCCCTTCCGTTAAGCTGAGGCCCGTGGGTCTACAGACCACGCGGCATGTTTTAATACAACCACAACCATGTTTTATATATCTCATAGCAATTATTTTATATAAACAGTCGCCCTCCACCTTAAGCCGAGGCCCGTGGGTCTACAGACCACATGGCTTATCGCAACAGCATTATATATAAATATAACAGCGCCTTTTCATACATATATAAGTAATTTCAATACTCGGCATACATATCAATTCTCGGCATTATATAACAAAAACTCTTTAAACACGTTCCGGAACTCAAAACTATCAAGTCACAATTTATCAGTCCATCGGGTCCGATTCTCAATCGCAATCGCAACTTTCTGTTGTGATGTTCCGATGCTCCACTTTACCTCCGATGCGATTGATCATGGAACTGAAACATTTGTTAGTCATAATTTATAAGCCCATCGGGTCCGGGCTTCAATCGCAATCGCAAGTCTTTAACATATGTTCCGATTGACCAATGCCGATGCGATTTGACCGTAACTCAAATATGTATTAACCACTGTTTATTCACCCATCGGGTCCGGAACTTCAAAAAAATGCAATCGGGGCGCATCATAGAAAAGTTCCGATTGCGATCAGAACACGGATGCGATTTGCATCTATTAGCTCCTGTTTATAACCGTATCGGGTCCGCCATTTCAATCGCAATCGCAACTTTCTGTTGCGATGTTCAGCTGCCCTTGCGATCTCCGATTGCGATTGGGGAGGGGTCCCACCTTATCAAACTTTGATTTATGCGCTCCATAATATAAATTCCTTGGACCTTTGTTTATGTGATGCACTGCACATATATATTTATATATATGTTTGCCGCTGGAGTGAAGCGATTCCCGGAATAAGTTTGTGTTATATTATATGTATAATGCCGGTTGGAGTGTGCGATTCCCGGAATATGTTTGTGTTATATTATATGTATAATGCCGGTTGGAGTGTGCGATTCCCGGAATTTGGTTTTGCATTATATGCGTAACGCCCGGCTTGGGGTATGATTCTCGGAATTATATATCTGTCCTCCGGGTTGGGCGATTCTCGGAATTTGTAACTGCTCTCTGCCTCTGTCTCTGCTTCTGTCACTCTGCCTCTGCCTCTGCCTCTTCTGCTCCTGTCGCTCTGCCTCTGCCTCTATTGCTGAGATAACTGCTCTGCCTCTATTATATTCGTTTTCTTGAGAGCTGCCTCCTTTGCTTGAGCGCTGCCTCCTTTGCCATCAATGACAACATTTCCAACAGTCTCCCCCTTTGGTATTGATGGCAATCCACTTTCTCTGTTTGCTTTCTCTTTCTGTTTGCCTGCTCTTCCTCCTGTTGTTTGTTCTTCCTCCCCCTTTGACATCAATGGCAAAGGACGACGCCTCATCTCTCCGTATGGGCTCTGTCGTTGTACTTCATTTTTCTGAGTTATGTTTAGGTCCTCTTCAGCTGAAATTGTACTATGCTGCTCCAAAGTGATGTATGAAACTTGTTGAGAGAACGCTTTGGTTTTAATAGCTGTATCATGCTGCTCTATTTCATATTTGTAGTGCTTGTAAGCCGATACCATATAGTGAGCCGATATCATGCTGCTCTGTTTTATATGCTGCTCTATACCATTGCTCTGTTTTATGATAATGCTGAATGCTTATAGTGCTGAATGCGTGCTAGAACTTGCTTCTGAATGAATATTGAATGCTTATACTGCTAATGCTGCCGAAAGCTTATAATGCTGAATGCGTGCTAGAATTTGTTGCTTCTGAATGCCGATAATACTGTTAATGCTGATCCTGTGGACTTGTTTTATGCTTATCTTGCTGGTTGGTCTTCCCCTGGAATGATATCTTCGTTTTGTTCTCCCCCTGAAGTTGTGCATTCTCTTCATATTAGAGAGTAGCATCTGCTGATACTACCCCTAGTTTATCTCTCAAGTATTGAAATGGTTCTCTAGCAAGAGGTTTGGTAAATATATCAGCTGTCTGTTCTTTCGTTGGTACATATTCCAGCTTTACTATTTTCAGAGCCACTTGTTCTCGGAGGAAATGATACATGATTGGTATATGTTTGGTTTTTGAATGAAGCACAGGATTTTTAGATATACTTATAGCACTTGTATTGTCACATTTGATTGGAATAGGTTCATCAATGCTTACCTTCATGTCTTGAAAAGTTTGCTTCATCCACATGACTTGTGTACAACATGCTGCTGCTGCTATATATTCGGCTTCAGCTGTAGACAGAGAGATGGATGTTTGTTTCTTGCTTAGCCATGCAACTAGGCTTTCTCCTAGATAGAATGCACCTCCACTTGTACTCTTCCTATCATCCATACAGCTAGCCCAATCTGCATCTGTGTATGCTGATAAAGTGAAGTTTTTTCTTTTAGGATACCAAAGTCCATACTGTATTGTTCCTTATAGATATCTGAATATTATTTTGACTGCCAGAAGATGGTTTTGTTTAGGTGTTGCTTGATATCTAGCCACTAATCCTACTGCTAGCATGATGTCTGGTCTTGATGCAGTTAGATACAATAGAATTCCAATCATTGATCTGTAAAGTCCTTGATCTATGTCAGCAGACCCATCATTAGCACACAGCTTGCAGCCTATGGTCATGGGAGTTGACACAGGTTTGCAGTCCTCCATTTTGAACTTTTTCAACATTTCTTTTATGTATTTTTCTTGTGAAATAAATGTACCTGTGTTCTTTTGCTGAATTTGTAGTCCAAAGTAGAAACTGAGCTCTCCAATCATAGACATTTCAAACTCTGTTTTCATTTCATCAGCAAACCCTTTTGCTAGTTCATCTTTGTTGCTTCCAAACATAATGTCATCAACATATACTACAACAATCAGGAGTTCATATTTATGGGCTTTTATGTATAGATTGTTGTCTACTCCACCTCTCCTAAAGCCCTGTTTTTGCAAATATTTGTCCAGTCTTGAGTACCAAGCACGAGGAGCCTGTTTAAATCCATATAGGGCCTTCTTCAGTCTGCACACATAGTCTTCTTTGTCTGTCAATGAGAAGCCTTCTGGTTGTTCCATGTACACTTCTTCTTCTAGATCTCCATTAAGAAAAGCAGACTTTACATCCATTTGATATACCTTGAAGTCTTGGTAGCATGCAAATGCCAGGAACATTTTGATAGCCTCCATTCTGGCTACAGGTGCAAATGTTTCATCATAGTCAAGTCCTTCAATTTGTGAGTATCCTTTGCAGACCAGCCTGGCTTTATTCCCGATTACTTGTCCTTGCTCATTCATTTTGTTTTTGAATACCCATTTTGAACCAATGATATTTTTCTCAATAGGTCTAGGAACTAGTTCCCAGGTATTGTTCTTCTCAATTTGGTCCAATTCTTCATTCATTGCTTTTACCCAATACTTGTCCTTGTTGGCTTCTTCAAATTTCTTTGGCTCTATTTGTGATAACATGGCTATGTATACTTCTTCTATTTGTTCTGTTAGCTGCCTTCTTGTCTGGACTCCTGCTTTCTTGTCTCCTATGATCTGATCTTCAGGATGATTCTTCTGAGTGTATCTTGAGGGGGTTTTCGAGCTTAGCTCCGCATCATCTGTTGTCTTGCTTGTTTCATCATCATCCTTGTCTTCCTCTTCATGGTTGTCTGATGGACTGCAGCAGTCTGTATTTCTTGTATTGTTTGGAAGTTCTTCATCAAATCTCACATCAATACATTCAACTATTTTCCGAAGAGTTTTGTTGTAGCACCTGTACCCTTTAATTTTGGATGCATATCCTAAGAATATTCCTTCATCTGCTCTTGCATCAAATTTCCCAAGGTTTTCATCATTATTCTTTATGTAACACTTGCTACCAAAGATTCTGAAATGTTTGATTGAGGCTGGCTTTCCATGCCATAGTTTGTAGGGAGTCTTGTCACTGCTTGGCCTTAAGTGAGCTTTATTAAGGATATGTACTGCTGTGTGCACTGCTTCTGCCCAGAAGGTTTGAGCAATATTATTCTCTTGCATCATAGCTCTTGCTATTTGTTGTACAGACCTGTTTTGTCTCTTTGCTACTCCATTCTGCTAAGGTGTCCCTGCAATAGTAAATTGTTGCTTTATTCCATGTTCATTACATATGTCTACAAAGTCATAATCTGTGAATTCTCCTCCTCTGTCTGATCTGATACATTTCATCTTGCATCCAGTTTGATTTTCTGCTAATGCTTTGAATATCTTAAATTTTTCCAACGCTTCTGATTTATTTTTGAGAAAAGAAACCCATGTCATTCTGGAAAAATCATCTATTATCAGCATGAAATAGGATTCTCCAATTGGTGTCCGAGTTCTAGCAGGTCCACACAGGTCCATGTGCACAAGCTGAAGTGGTTTTCTTGTTGACAGCTCCTCTTTAGATTTAAAGGATGTGCGAGTCTATTTCCCCAATTGACAAGATTTGCATATAGTACTTGAAGGCCTTTTTATTTCTGGCA
The DNA here is from genome assembly GCA_034641835.2 of Pinus albicaulis. Classification (NCBI taxonomy): domain Eukaryota; kingdom Viridiplantae; phylum Streptophyta; class Pinopsida; order Pinales; family Pinaceae; genus Pinus; species Pinus albicaulis. Next base: position 55,423,141 of record CM076578.1, read on the forward strand.
TATCTCTTACAGATTTCTTCTTGCTCAGTCTGATGATACGGTCAAAGCTGAGATGTCCCAATCTCCTATGCCACAACCATGACTCCTCAAGTTTGTTAAGATGGCAAGCTTCATCTTCCTCTTTCACTATGTACACATTACTTTCTGTTCGAACACCTTTGAGTAGAGTTTTTCCTGTTGTGCTTGATCTGACTACACAATCTTGTGCTCTAAAGAGAAATTCACAGCCTTTATCACACATCTGACTGACACTCAGTAAATTTGCTTTCAACCCATCTACATATAATACATCTTGGGCCTTTCCTCTGCCATTGTCTATGCTGACTGATCCTTTTCCCTTGATCTTTCCTGATTTGTCATTTCCAAAAGTGACATTTCCCGATTTCCTTTCGTCAAGAGTTAAAAACTTGTTTTTATCTCCTGTCATGTGTTTAGAGCAGCCACTGTCCAAATACCATTGACTCTTCAAATCTTGAGCAGTTAAAGCCAAGTCACATTTATTAGCCTTCTTTATCCACTGGAGGCCCCCTTTTGTTTGGTATCTTTTGTGAGGTGATGAATTATATCCCTTTAGAGAACACTTGGAAGATATATGCCCAATTTGATTTCATATACAACATTTGATTATAGTTTTTGCGGAATTGTGAGCATGAACAAAATTGCTTTGACTCATAAACCTCCTTGAGGTATTGAACATCAGTCTTTGTCCATACTTTCTACATTCAATAGTTCTATGGCCAAAATCCTTACAATAAAAACAATAACCATAGAAATTACTTGCATACCTGATGTAAGGTTGTCTCTTCCATGCTTGCCTCTTTTGCTGGTTTGAATCATTCCTCCTTGCATGAAAATATGCAGTAATGTGTCCCTGCTTGTGGCAGACATAACAGGTGGCATTCTTCATAGGAGGGAAGAATCTCCTTTGATGGCTTCCAAATTTAACATACTCAGGAGCATATGGTCCTTTTTCTGTTATCTTAGTAGTTATTGCATTCTTTGTTACTAGAGGTTTCTTCTGCTCTCTGTCTCCCTTATTTCAGATTTCTTCTTTTGTAGGAATTATTTGAGCTACTTCCTCATCCTTCTTTGCTTTTACAAAAATAGTCTCTCTGTCAACCTTTTCTTTTCCTTTACTTGATTCTCCTTCGTAGCCTATTCCAGTCTTTATCATAGGGGATCTTTGAGCAACCAAAATTTCATTCAACTTAATAGAGCTTGTTGTTTGAGAAGGGTATATAGAAACTTTCTATTGAGCTTTTTCTAATTTCTTTCTCAGACACAGAATTTCTTCTTCCAGCTTCTCTTGTTCTCGAGTTTTATCTTTGATTTGCTGAAGTAACATATCTTCTATCTTCTTGGCTTCTTCAAGCTTTACCTTCAGCTGCATGAGGACTTCTGAATTTTGTTCTTCTTTCACACATTTTAGGAGAATCTCTTTTTGTTTTTTGCATTTTAGTTTGAGTCTGTCAATCTCCTCCAGAGCACTTCTTAGCTCCCCCTCAAGGTCTACTTCCCCTTCTTCTTCTTCATCTTCTAGTAGGAGTCCCTCAAGATCTTCTATGGCCATCAATATAAATTCCGAGGTTCCTTCTTCACTTGAGGGTTCATCTGAGTCTTCAGATGCACTGCTGTCTTGGTGAGCATAAAAGGATTTTCTGCTGAATTTCTTTTTTTTCTGCCAGTTCTTTGATGTGTCTTTCTCTGATTCTTGAACTTGATTTCTTACTTTCTTGTGAGGACATTTAGTAGCATAATGTCCAACTCTTCCACAGTTAAAGCATTTGAAGGGAAGTTTACCTTTGTATCTACCTGAGCCTCTATCCAATTTCTTGACAAATTTAGCCTCTTCTTCATTAGAGCAGGAGCATATGTCTTCCTTTTCTTCTTTCTTCTTTTCTGTTTTGAATGTTGCCTCCCTTGTGCTTGACTTCTTCTGTGGAAGCCTCATCTCATATGCTGTAAGATTTCCTAGTAGCTGATTCATGGTCAATGTCTCCCAATTCGCTGTCTCTTCTATTGCAGATACCTTGGGATTAAATCTGGATGGGAGTGATCTTAGAATATTTTGCACAACTATACTTTCTGGTATGGTTTCTCCAAGAGCTTTCACATTGTTAACAATTTTTGCAACTTTTAAGAAGAAGCTGCCAACATCTTCATCATCATTCATTTTTAAGTTTTCAAACTGGGCTCTATATACTTGAAGTTTGGAAGTCTTTACTTTCTGGTCTCCCTCATGTATGCCTTCAAGAGTATCCCAAATTTTCTTGGCAGTGTCTTTGTGCATTACTTTAATAAACTCTGCTTCACATAATCCATTCAGGATGGCATTCATGGATTTTGCATTAGCTACAAAGCTTTCTTTAGCTTCTTTTTCTGTATCAGTTGATTTCGAGGCATATCCTAATTCCACAGCAGCCCAGACTTCTATTCCTAGAGACATTATGTATGTCTTCATTCTGATTTTCCAGAAAGCATAATTTTCACCAGTGAAGAAAGGGGCTTTATTGGTTGAGCATCCTTCTTTACTAGCCATCTTTGGAACCTAGGATCTCCTTTCAGTTGTTAGACTTGTACAAAGGAACCCGCTCTGATACCAATTGTTGAATCTTTGATTAAACTGAGAGGGGGGGGTGAATCAGTTTAATACATGCAATAGCCTTTTAAATTTTCACCAGAGTTATTTACAGCTTTAATATGTGAACAATCTTATTTGCATCCAATATTAATTTATTGTGACACCATACTTAAGTTGAAAGCAGCAAGAAATTAAGCAGATTGAAATAATCACATCAACACATAAGAAGCACACATAGAGACAACAGATGTAAGTGGAAACCCATAAAGGGAGAAAACCACATCTTATTATTGTTGTGATGCAAAGGCAAGCTCCAACTCCCTCTCACCACTGTTTTCTATAGGCACCAACCTACAGGAGGCTCTATCCTCAATTCTGCAAGCTACAACTTGCAAGGAAGCACCAACTCCTTCAATTTTCTGCAGACACCAACCTACAGGAGGCTCCAACCTCAGTCAGCTACAACTGACAGCTATCAAGCTTCAACTTGATAGGGAAGCTCCAACTTCCTCAATTTAACAAACTGAATGTTTGCTGATTTACCTCTCATATCAGCTCTGTTCTGTAGCTCCTCTTTCTGCTCTTCTTTTCTTGATCTTCTCTGCTTCACTCTTCTGTATTCTGCCTTCTCTTTCTTTACTCTCACCTCTGCTCTCAAAAAAACTCTCTCTGCATATCAAGATGATATTATTTATAGATTTCCTCACATGATTGTTTGTATTCTACTTGGAATTCGAAATGGAAAGTCATGTCTCTTTGCCTTCTGCCTTCTCACTCCTTTTATCAGCTTACTCAGAAATTATAACTGTAGGTGTCAATTTTAACATTACAGTGGGAATTTGTTTTCTCTTGGAGACTTGCCAATGCATCACAAACAATAAAAACAATTAAAACATTTACATTCGAATTACAATGTGAATTCCAGCTCACTCATTTTGTCTCTTGTCTTGCTGTGCATTTGTCTTTTCTCTAATTGTCTCTTTGTCCCTTTCTCTTCTTTGTATGCCTTTCTGTTTATGGCTGCAGCATAACTCCTGAATTTATGAACTGCATTTTATTTTATTTTTATACCAGCGCTTTATATATAAATGAATCTGCTGACTGTAATTCAATCCTTTACACGCAGCAAGTGTCTTGTTGATGTGGCGAGTTCCGCAGGCCGGAACATACATATATTACAATTGCATTACATTAATAATCACCCTCCCGTTAAGCTAAGGCCCGTGGGTCTACAGACCACGCGGCATGTTTTAATACAACCGCAACCATGTTTTATATATCTCACAGCAATTATTTTATATAAACAATCGCCCTCCACCTTAAGCCGAGGCCCGTGGGTCTACAGACCACATGGCTTATCGCAACAGCATTATATATAAATATAACAGGGCCTTTTCATACATATATAAGTAATTTCAATACTCGGCATACATATCAATTCTCGGCATTATATAATAAAAACTCTTTAAACACGTTCCGGAACTCAAAACTATCAAGTCACAATTTATCAGTCCATCGGGTCCGATTCTCAATCGCAATCGCAACTTTCTGTTGTGATGTTCCGATGCTCCACTTTACCTCCGATGCGATTGATCATGGAACTGAAACATTTGTTAGTCATAATTTATAAGCCCATCGGGTCCAGGCTTCAATCGCAATCGCAAGTCTTTAACATATGTTCCGATTGACCAGTGCCGATGCGATTTGACCGTAACTCAAATATGTATTAACCACTGTTTATTCACCCATCGGGTCCGGAACTTCAAACAAATGCAATCGGGGCACATCATAGAAAAGTTCCGATTGCGATCAGAACACGGATGCGATTTGCATCTATTAGCTCCTGTTTATAACCGGATCGGGTCCGCCATTTCAATCGAAATCGCAACTTTCTGTTGCGATGTTCCGCTGCCCTTGCGATCTCCGATTGCGATTGGGGAGGGGTCCCACCTTATCAAACTTTGATTTATGCGCTCCATAATATAAATGCCTTGGACCTTTGTTTATGTGATGCACTGCACATATATATTTATATATATGTTTGCCGCTGGAGTGAAGCGATTCCCGGAATAAGTTTGTGTTATATTATATGTATAATGCCGGTTGGAGTGTGCGATTCCCGGAATATGTTTGTGTTATATTATATGTATAACGCCGGTTGGAGTGTGCGATTCCCGGAATTTGGTTTTGCATTATATGCGTAACGCTCGGCTTGGGGTATGATTCTCGGAATTATATATCTGTCCTCTGGGTTGGGCGATTCTCGGAATTTGTAACTGCTCTCTGCCTCTGTCTCTGCTTCTGTCACTCTGCCTCTGCCTCTGCCTCTGCCTCTGCTGCTCCTATCGCTCTGCCTCTGCCTCTATTGCTGAGATAACTGTTCTGCCTCTATTATATTCGTTTGCTTGAGCGCTGCCTCCTTTGCTTGAGCGCTGCCTCCTTTGCTATCAATGACAACATTTCCAACAAAACCTTGTGTACAGCTGCTCAAACAAAGAAGGCCCTGGATAAGGCTGGTGAATCTGGAACTGGATCCCCTGCTACTATGAATGGAAATTATAGCTTTCAAAAGGAAAATTGAGAATATTGATCTGGAACATCAGACTCTTCATCTTGCTCATCACTTAATAAAGGCTAGGTAACTACCCACTCTATAGGATATAGGATAGGTTGATAACCACTCTATGTGAAGATAACCCACTACTCACACTATATAAAGTTAGGTTCGTTACGCTCCATGTGCTATTATCCACAGACAGACATGCAGAGAGGTATGGCATACCAGTAACATGCACGAACAGGGATACAAAATAACTATGCCTACTATTTACTTCTGGCCCTAGAACACATGCTCTGTCATTATTATTAGGTTATATAAATAGGCAATGAAAAACCCACTAGTTCTGGTCCATAAATGGCATATGCCTCCGTCGCTTATGCTTCTCATGCTTATGGCTTTTTTGCTGCTCCTGTCTTTCCCTTTGCTTTAGTGGGTGCCTTTGTCCTTGCCTTTCCTGCTGCTGGTCGTCCTGCTGCTACTGGTGCTGGTAGATCTACTGTTACTGGCTCGATATCTACGTCTGTAGCCTATGCCTTTCATGCTACTTGCTTGTGCTGGATGGATATAAAACCACAGCGACTTCCACTCGGTCTGTCCTAGCATCCACTTACTCCACTCTATATCACTTTGCTCTTACCTTATGCCTTTTTGATTGGTGCTGGTGGATATACTGCTTGCTGTGCTACTTATACTTATGGATAAACAACGACGGGCTTTGCATAAGATTCAAATCAATCAATTAGGTCAACGATGTGTTCTTTCCTACCCCGGATGTGGCTCAACAGGTCTGGTTTCATTCGGTGTGTTCACCTAATCCGAGTGGTGGCCCACAGGTCTTTATTCCATATATGAAGCCGACTCAGCTAATAGAAGGAAATGGCTAGTGAAAGGTGTTACCTCGCAGTAAAGGCACCTACTTATTCTTTGCGCCTTTCTTATCTTCTTATTACTGTTTACGCTGTGCTTTTATCCGTAAGCAACGAGGAATGGAGGGTAGGCTTAACTTAGGTCAAATAGCAAGTCATGAGGTGGATGATTCACTGCGGGTGATTCACTGCATGAGGCGGGTCATAAGGCAGTGCATAATTCTTACCCCGCCCGCTGGTCAATGCATTAGTGCCATTCCTTTGGTCGAGTGCCTCCGAAGCTCACTCATCAGCTCAGAAATAAGTAATAAATAAGCTACGTTTTTACCAAATATACTATTCCCGTGGTTACCGAATCAAGTTGGTAAGCATCCATCCGAGGTTGCAGTGGGGAGGCGCTATTAGGCATTCAAGCGGGGATGGCTTGTGTCACTCCCTTTCCGTTTTATTCCCTCAATTGTTCGGCTTTTAGGGAAATAAATAAGAAATAAGAGATAAGGATAACCTTATTACTACGGGAATGGGATAACCCTTTTCTCTTTGAGGGGAAGAAAGAAAGGCCCGTAGGGTGAGGGTGAGCCTACCGAACTCTCGACTAAAGGCCCGAAGGGACGGAGTCACTCACTATTCATATGGTGAGGCTCGAAGGGACTCGACTGAGGTTACGAGGTCGAGGCCTGGTAGGGACTCACTATTCATATGGTGAGGGATTTCTTGCTCACCTTCCCTCAAAAGGTGAGGCCCAGTAGGCCCGGTAGGGGCTCACTATTCATATGGTGAGGGTGAGCTTGCCGAACTGTCGACAAAGGCCCGATTTCTCGGTCACCTTCCCTCAAAATGTGAGGCCTGGTAGGCTTGGTAGGGGCTCACTATTCATATGGTGAGGGATTTCTCACTCACCTCCCCAAAGAGGTGAGGTCCGGATGCATGTTGGCTCGACTCGACCGATAGATAGGACTCGACCCATACTACGGTAATTGGCTGGAATCCCTCTTATTGTCGCCCAAGAGCGGAGAAGGCCAGTCTCTTTATAGCAGGCAGGAATTCATAAAATACCCCCCACCATGAGCGGTATTACACCAACACACATGCGGTTCAGTCCTTTCAATCAATCTCAGCATGCAGGAAAGGTCAGTCCTTTCAAGCGCAACACCACTGCCTCCGGGTAAGTCTAATCAGGAACAGAAGGAAGTGTAGCTAAAGTCAGGTTTCATAGCATGAGTAATGGGCCTTACAGTTCAGTTACTCTTTCTCTTAAGGAAAGAAAGACAAGGCTAAGCGGAACACCACTTTAAGTGGCACACCGGGATACCGAATCATGGCAGGCAAATAAAGCGGCACATCATTTCAAACGGCACACCACGATGTTCTTATTCGGGCATATTGTTTGGGCTACATTATTTATGTGATTTCCGTGGATATTGGAACTGATGGTTGAGCATAGCGAGCCCCCCGAAGAGTGTTGTCACCAATGGGAGAGCTTCAGAAGCAGGTCCTTAAAATCTTTCCTCTTCCGCAAGCTTCTAGCCAATATAAAGTGTTAAGCAGCATGCCAATATCGAAGCATATTGCTCGTCATTAGTAAGCAGCGGTATGCCACCTCTTCTCAGATATCCACTAATATTTTTTCCTAGGGCGGAAGTAGGTCTTCCTTTAGCTCTTAAGCCCTCATTTTATTACATATTAACTCCCCCCACAATTACACATTAACTCCCCCCACAACTTGTGCCTTTTACCCTACGACGAGGGGGGGACTGCCATTGATCGAAGCGAGCCCTTAGGTTACTTATTTATAGGGCCTCCATGCTTAGTCAATTCCTAAGTCTCTTTCCAGAGAAATTCTTAGTCAATTCTTTGGCAGCCCCCCCTTAACTAAATAATTTGAGTCAATTCCTTTTCCTTTAACTAGTAAGAATGAATGATTTATTGAGGGGAATCTATTTAGTTCATTATTCTATTGGTAAGGATAGAAGGCAGAAAGAGAAGATGGGCTGGTGCAGTAAGGTAGCCTACTGTCTAGAGAATATCCTTGCACAAATTACCTTATAGGAAAAATATACCAAGCAGTTCATGAGGCAGAGGCTAAGGTAAAGAGAAGGTAGCTGGGGATGCCCCTGCGCGATGGGCAAGTAAGAAGGCGAGTATTCTTTCTATCTATTCAATCTATCCCATCCTGGAAGTAAGGTAAGGAGAAGGTAGCTTTGGATGCCCCTGCACGATGGGAAAGTAAGAAGGAAATAAAGATAAGGCTATAAGAAGGCGAGTATCCCTCCAATCCTTGGTAAGGTTCAGAGCGTAGAACTGGAACTGGTCTAGACCGGGCTCGTCTCCCTCGACCTCGTAACCTCGGCCGAGCCCCTAACGAGCCTTTGGTCGAGCAGCTTAACGCTCCTCTCGCAAAATGAGGCAGAAGGTTTTTATCGAGGTAACCTTTTGTTGTGTTGTCTGACACGTTTCGTGGTTTTGTCTCACCGTTCTTCCTTCCATGATGGATATTCAAAGACTAGTAAGTAAAGATTAAGTGCCCTACCTAGTGGGTAGATCAAGATGGAGGATTTCCTCAGCCTTAGCAGCCGAAGAAGAGAGCTCCCCCAACCTATGACCGGAGGGCTTAGCTCCTCACCCACGCTGGGAGGGTCCTCCTTGCATTAGTCAAAAGAGGAAGTCTTTCTATGAGTCCTGGAGTACCTAGCTATTAGTCCTAAAGTCCCTAGAGAGAGCCAGGGTCTTTAGAGAGAGCTTGGGTCTTGAAAATGGTCTTTGCATTAGTCAGAATGGTAGGGTCAGAGCTTCAACACGGGGAGAGGGGAAGCATGGTCCTGCCAATGAGCATCCAATAAGCATGGTCAAGCGTGAATAACAGGGTCCTGCCCTCCTTGCAATAATCATGGTTCCTTGCTATCCTTAAAGACAAGAAATAAGCTACGATTCTACAGTGATGTCCGAAGGGTAAGGCCAGAAATAGAGGCAATTCATGAGGCGTTCCTTTATCCCGGTATGGTTGTTATTAGGCAAGTGGGCCTAGCCGAGACCTCCTGGCCAGGATGATTTCATATAGAAAGAAACCTTGCATTAAGCCAAGTGCTGGGGTGCCCCTAAGGGTGAACCAGTACGCATGTGTTTCTGGTTTTTGAGGGGATAACGGAAGAGAAGCAGGGTCTTTTCCTGTTTTCCTAACCTGTCCAACGCTTGTCCTCTCTTCCCTTCCTAGCGGGCCTTTCGCTCCTACCCTGGCCTATTATGCCCTTGGCTTCTGCTGAGACTACTGCTTTCGGGTGGATCAGATGGGGATCAATAGAATCTGGATACGAAACAACTTGAAATTCAACAGTCTATATATGTTCTATTTTCATATCCTGGGCACACGACCTTCCTGTCTGGGTCAACCTTCCTGTACTTGAAGGGAGATAGAAAGAATGTGAACCGGTACTACCTTTACCACCTCTAGTCAACCTTTCAGTCTAACTTATTATCCATATGTAGCCACCTTAGTTCAGGCTCTCCTAAAGGCTCTATCTCTTAAAGGGAAGGACCTGAGTAATTTGTACTACTATGCTTTTTCTTTCAACCCGGGAACTAGCAGCCTTTAGAAAAATAAGAAAGAAGAGGGCCGACTCTGTTGAGCGTAGCGAGCGGCCCCCCCTCTAATATAAGTAAACGCAGTGGGGAAGGTATGAACGAAGGTATGAACGCACGGGTAAGGATACTTCTGTTCTCCCAGGCTGTTGGCTACAACTAGAATGGAGGGTAAGTTTTTGTTTTAGCAGTCTCTTAATATAGATATCCACTTATACCTTCTTCTTACTAGTCTTTAGATACTTGCAAGTAACTACTTTTGCCACTAAGAGTGATCTCCTGAAGGAGGTAGTACAAGCTTTCCATAAACACTCTATGGTATGAATTTCAGTCCCTTCTAGCTCACAATTGGCACAAGAACACCGCCTCTTCGTTCGGCTCTTCCCAATATTTCCAAGAAACAATCGTGGGACCACTAACTCTGATTTCAGGGAATGCTTCTTTGTAGGCATACCTATCAAAATAGCGAGAAATTGGACCAGCTAATTCGTTTGTTGCTGCTAAGAGGAATAGCTCAGAGATCAGATCAAGACAACTAAGCAAGCATGGACTGTTCGGAGAGGTCGGAGGATCTAACTCGGAGATTGGATCAGAGGGGAAATCAGGAGATCAAGAATACTCAGAAAGGGAGTCAAAAAAGAACCTGAAAAAGAGCAGCTGAGTTTGAGTGCCAGTAATCCTTCACAATCCCTATTCAAGATGGAAGAAAAGGTCGACATCAAGCCGTACCAAGGTGAGATAGATGCGGTAAAGTTGAATCATTGGCTAAAGCAATTATAAGTTTCTTTAAGTGTTCACCACATAGAAGAGGAACAAAAAATATCATTTTCTAAACTGAAGCTAGAGGGTCATGCTCTGACCTGGTGGGAGAGCCATACGGAAACACTTAGGCTGGAGGGTGATCTGCCAATGACTAAGTGCGAAGACTTCAAAAAGAGAATGAAGTCCCAGTTCTACCCTATCGGGTATGTAGAGGACCAATGGATCTGATGGCATTACTTCAGGCAGAAGCAGAGGCAGAATGTACGAGAATACACCACCAAGTTTAAGAAGATGGCTATTATGCTGGGTATCTCTCCCAAGAACCCAGATGTACTTATCAAGTATTTTGGGGAAGGTCAATGCTACAAGACACCTCCGTAGAGACCTATTCCAGGCGATATCTCTCCCTTCTTATCCCATTTATTGCCATTTTCTCGGGAGCAGGTAATCTCTTCCTTCCCACAGGTGAGAGCCAAGAGTCCGGCGGCCCCTAATCGAAAGATACCACTGGAGAGCAGGAGATGCAACGACGGGGCACTCGACTCTAATAAAAGGCTTTCTCTGGAACAATTTGATAAGTAGTAGTAACAGGTTGAAGGAGATCGGGGATAGCTTTTCTTTCTGCATGATTACAGGTCGATCTTATTACTCTTCGCGTTGTTGATCTTATTCAAAGCTAAGTTTGTTGGCGATCTATCCGGCTACCTTATCAGCGTTGTTTACTGCCCTTCGTTTTCTTGCTCGCCCTGACTCTTTAGAGAGTTGAAAGGGCTACCGAAAAGAAATGTTTTGGAATAAGAATGCCGGAATATCCTGCAACAACCCTTTGAAAGAGAAAAGAAATAGGAGGTAGACTCCTGTCCTTTATTGCGGCCGGATCAAATACTTTTTCTTTCTGGCATGGCGAGCTGGTTGTTTGCTGGCAGATAGGAATGCTGGTGATCGAATTTAGCTCGCTCTAAGTAAGAGGTTGCCCTTCTCCAGGTCGATCCGGCGGGCATAATTTTTGCTTATACGGATCGATATTATTACTCTCCCGTTGGTCGAGCCTGCTTGCGCATGATGGCGGCCCGGTGGTCGAGTGATTTTCATTCCTCACCATATGAATAGTGAGTCGATGGCGGCCTTATAGTCGAGAGTTCGGCAGGCTCACCCTACTGGGCCTTGCTCTCTCAACATTGATTGAGTTCAACCAATAGAGATCTTCATCTACTGCTTACTCCTTCTCCCCTGACCTGCATCTACTGCTTTCTACTTGTCCCCTGACCTTAAAGGCCATTTCTGTGGATACGAAAGTATCGCTACTTTAGACAATCGAATCTAAAATAAGGAAGGACACTACAAAAAGGAATGCAGATCTAAAGATCCTGAGAAAGGAAAGGGATCTGATGATGCTTCTTCTACAGAGGCAAAAACCACATCGGATGAAGGTGGGGATGTGTATTTGGCTTCTTCTTCAAATACACATGTAGATCATGAGTCATGGTTGATTGACTCAGGTGCATCCTTTCACTTCACTCTCCATAGGGAGTGGTTCTGTGAGTATGAGAAATATGATGGTGGTGATGTCTTCCTAGGGGATGATAGGAAGGCCAGAATCGTTGGACGTGGAAAATTAAAGCTGAAGCTGCAAGGTGGAAGGATTAGAACAATTCCTAGTGTTCTGCATATTCCTGCATTGGCCATAAATCTATTTTTTGTAAGCAAGATGGATGATGCAGGTGTAAAAATAGTGTTCGAGAAAGATGCCTGCAAGATGGTTCGAGGAGCACTAGTATTAATGTAGGGATTTTAGATTGGAACTCTTTACAAGCTACAAGGTATCACTGTTATTGATGGGTGTAATATTTCTGTGGTTCCTGAAAGTGGAGCGGAAAGCCTAGCTGTCTCTAGAGAAAAGACCATGCTATGGCATCAAAGGCTTGGACATATTGGAGAGAAGGGCCTTCGGATACTGCATAGAAATCGTATGGTAGAAGTTATGTCTAATTTCTCTCTGGATTTCGATTTCTGTGAACATTGTGTATATGGGAAGCAGAATCGGGTGAGTTTTCCTTCTGGTGGTAAGAGGGCGAACAAGATATTAGAATTTGTGCACAGTGATGTGTTTGGACCTGTGTCAGTTCCATCACTGGGAAAGTCTATGTACTATGTTTCATTCATAGATGAATTCTCAAGGAATACATGGATATATTTCTTGAGGAATAAATCTAAAGTCTTTGACAGATTTAAAGAATTTAAGGCTCTGGTGGAAAACCAGACAGAGAAGAAGATAAAGGCGCTGAGGACAGATAATGGTGGGGAGTTCTGCAAGAAGGAATTTGAAGAGTTTTGTAAGAAGTGTGGTATAGCACGACAGAAGACTACTCCATACACACCTCAGAAAAATGAAGTTGCAGAAAGAATGAACAGAACACTGATGGAAAATGCAAGAAGCATGCTCAGTGGTACTGGGTTAGGACAAGAATTTTGGGCAGAGGCAGTGGAGACTGCATGCTATCTGGTTAACAGATCACCTTCATCAGTGTTGGAGGATAAGACTCCACATGAGGTATGGACTGGTAAGAAACCCTCTCTTTCACATCTAAGGTTATTTGGATGTGATGCATATGTACATGTTCCAAAGGATAAAAGGACCAAGTTGGATAATAAATCTGAAAGGTGCATCTTTATTGGGTATAAGGATGGTTTAAAAGGTTACAAGCTTTGGAACCCGAAAACAAGGAAGGTTGTGTACAACTAAGATGTGGTGTTTAGAGAGGTGAAAGATGTTGTTAAACATGAAATCATACCAAAGGAACCTGAGAAGATAGATTTTGAGCTAAAGGAGGATGAATCATACTCTACAGCAGAAGAAGATTCAGAAGAGGAAGAGCCACAAACTCCAGCTTTGAGAAGATCAGTTCGGGAAAGAAGGCAACCAGAAAGGTATAGTCCATCTGCTTTCTATTCAGGTTTTTCCTTAACTATAACTGATGATGATCCCAGAACTGTCAGGGAGGTAGTAGATTCCGAGGATGGAAAACTTTGGAAGGAGGCCATGGTTGATGAAATGGCATCCTTGCACAAAAATGAGGCATGGGATCTGGTGGAGTTGCCGGCTGGAAGGAATCCTATCGGGAGAAAATGGATGTTTAAGAAGAATATGAATGTAGAAGGAAAGGTGGAGAAATACAAAGCTCGGTTGGTAGAAAAATCTTATTCCCAGGTGCCGAGAATTGATTTTGGTGATATTTTTTCTCCTGTTTCCAAGGTTACTTCTATTAGATTAATTTTATTTGTTGTTGTTGCATTTGATTTTGAGATAGAACAGATGGATGTGAAGACAACATTTATTCACTGGGATCTAGAAGAGGATATCTACATGAAGTAACCTGAAGGCTTTATGGTGAAGGGTAAGAAAGAACTGGTATGCAGGTTGAAGAAGTCACTGTATGGGTTAAAACAATCACCAAGGATGTGGCATCAGAAATTTGATACCTATATATGGGGAGTTGGCTTCACCAGAACCAAAGAGGATCACTGTGTTTATTTTAAATTAATTGGTGACCATGTTATTTATTTGGTATTGTATGTGGATGATATGTTGTTGATTGGAAATGAAAAAGAAATTATCCAAGATTTGAAGACCCAACTGTTCTCCAAATTCGACATGAAGGATCTTGGTGCTACAAAATATATTTTGGGCATGGAAATTAAGAGAGATCAGGCAAAGAGGAAGCTCTGGTTAAACCAGAGGAAGTATGTCGAGACTATATTGCAGAGGTTCAATATGCAGGATAGTAAACAAGTGAATGTTCCTATTTCTGTAGGTGTGAAGCTGTCTGCTGAACAGTGTCCCAAGACACAAGAAGAAGAGGAGGATATGTCCCATGTTCCATATGAAAGTGTAGTAGGTAGCCTGATGTATGCAATGGTCTATACTAGACTAGACATTGCACATGCAGTGGGAGTATTGAGCAGTTTTATGTCAAACCCAAGGAAGTAGCATTGGACAGCAGTGAAGCGGGTTTTCAGATATTTACGTGGCACTAGTGATTATGGCTTGTGCTACTAGGGAAGACCGGGATTGGAAATAATGTTGGACATTCGTGGTTTTTTTGATGTATACTGGGCTGGAGATCTAGACCGAAGAAGATCTATAAGTGGGTATGTGTTTAGCCTATTTGGAGGCGCAGTCAGTTGTATAAGTAAAATATAGTTTGTAGTGGCGCTTTCAACTACAGAGGCAGAATACATAGCAGCCACTCATGCAAGCAAGGAAGCAGTTTGGTTGCAGAGATTGTGTTCAAGTATGGGGTTGGTACAGCAAGCTATAAGGATAGAATGTGATAGCCAAAGTGCAATTTTCTTGGCTAAGAACCCTGTTTATCATTCAAAGACAGAGCACATTGATGTTCAATATCACTTTGTTAGAGATATGGTTGAGGCTAAAAGGGTTTTTCTAGTAAAGGTGGACACTTTGAAGAATGTTGCAGATGCATTGACGAAGTTCGTGAGCACTCAGAAGTTCTCTTGGTGTAGAGAAACAATGGGTGTTGAAGAATTGGCCCAGTGACTAAGCTCTCCTGTGGCCCCCTGTGGAAAGAAAACAACAAGTGGGAGAATGTTGGGTATGTGTTATATTCTTTCCACGACTAGCCCCACACGTTGTACGTTGCATCGGGCGCAGCAAGGGGGTCATAAGGGGGGCGACAGCCCCCCTTGTCAGGGTCCGGGGCAGCACCCCGACAAATTTTTTTTGGTATGCGATCCCACTCATAGGCGGACCCACCCATGTTTTGTGCATGATTTTGCACATGGTTTTGGGGTACGATGGTTTTTGGCCCCTGGTATTTTGTAGATCCATTCAAGGGAACTAAAGTTATGTTCTAATCCAGGGTTAATGGATTGGGGTTTATGTATGCTTCGGCATGTATATATATGTGTTGTAACACTAAAAGGAATATAATGAAAAATCAAGCTGTTCGTCCCGATTTGGGATCCAGGGGAAAATATCTGTGTTTATCTGTTTTATGTTTTATGCTCTCGCTATTGTTTATTTTCTATTATAAGATTCGTGTGTAGATAATTTCTGTTCAGGGTTAAAACCTACAGATTTCATATATCTTGTTCCTTTAACCGAATGGGTTTCCAATCCAGTTTCCATAGATAAAAAAAAAGGCACCATCCAGGTCTGTGTTGATTATCGTGATTTGAATGCCGCTTGTCCAAAATAAAATTATCCTACGCCATTTATAGATCAGATTCTCGATGATTGTGCCAAATGTGAATATTTCTCCTTTATGGATCACTTCTCAGGCTATAATCAGATAGCGATTAAAAAATATGACCAGCATAAAACTGCCTTCATCTATCCTTGGGGCACATTTTAATATCGTAAACTCCCATTCGGTCTGAAGAATGGAGGAGAAAATTTTCAAAGGGCTATAGACTATGCCTTTCACGATATCCATCACATTATAAGAGCTTACTTGGATGACCTTCCAGCTCACTCCAAGAAGCGAACCCATCACCTTGCGCATCTAGAACAAATCTTCGCTCAGTGTAGGTTCCACAATATACATCTGAATCTGTATAAGTGCATAATTATTTTTTAGTCTGGATGATTTCTTAGCTTTATTGTTTCCAAGCATGGGATTAGGGTTGATCCCAATAATTTTAAGGTGATTATTGAATTACCTACACCACAATCTATTCTGAAACTCCAATTTTTGCAAGGGAAGGAAAACTTCTTACGTCGTTTCATAATAAACTATGCCGAGATGATGAAAGGCTTTATGTGCTTTCTTAAAAAAGGGATACCATATCTGTGGGATGACCAAGCTCAACTGTAATTTGACGCCTTGAAACGAGCACTCGTTTCCACCCCACTTCTTAGTGCCCCTAACTATTCAAGAGGCTTTCTCCTCTACCTGGCAGCCTCACCATCCTCGTTAGGAATGGTTTTGGTTCAAGTTCATAATGAGGATAGTGAGCATGTGATATATTATCTTTCAAAAGGTCTCATCAGACCTGAACTATGATATTCACATATGGAGAAACTCTCTTACATTGGTCTTCACTGTCACCCACCTCCGACACTATATATTGCTGCGACAGACTACCATAATTGCTTTGGAGAATCCTATGCAACACATATTGTCTCAACAAATTATTGGAGGAAAATATTCCAAAAGGATTGTAATCCTCCAATAGTTCGATTTGGTTTTCACTGCTGCCAAAGAAAAGAAATCTCTAGTATATATCAAATTATTTTCAGACCTTCCTATAATTAACCTGGAAGATGTAGCTCATGATCCATTTCCTGATGAATCTGTCTACCTAGACGATTCTTCTAATCCTTGGTATGGAGACATTTTGGTCTACCTCCAAACTCAACAATTCCACACAAATCTCATGTCAGACAACCACCATCATATTCATCACCAAGAGAGACACTACCTCATGCTAAAAGATACTCTATATTGTCATGGTGTCAATACTATTCTTCGACATTGTCTCAATCTTAACAAGGTGGAACACATTTTAAATGACTGCCACGCAGGGGCATGTGGTGGTCATCTTTATGGCATAGCTACTACCTAGAAAATATTTTGTGTAGGATACTACTGGCCCGCTTTGTTTAAAGACTGCATCATAGTAGTCCAGATCAAGTGCCATCCATGTTATATTTTCACAAATAAATGTGCGCCCACCCAACCCCTCTTCATCCAGTTGTCTCTGTTGGTCCTTTTGCTAAATGGGGAATAGACTTCTTCACATGCAATCCCACTTGTGCAGATGGACACAACTACATTGTAGTTGCGTTCAACTACTTCACAAAATGGGCAGAAGCCATTCCCACTTTTAAACCCGATGGAGAAACCACCGCTCTATTCCTATTCAGTCAGGTCATCTTCCATTTCGGTGTACCCCTCTTGATCGTCACAGATCATGGGTCACATTTTCAGAACCATATGATGACAAAATTGGCTTCCATGCTAGGTTTTCGATAAGATTAGTCTTCGTCCTACTACTCACAAGAAAATGGGCAAATTGAAGCCGTCGATGGTGCCCTCAAAACCATTATTTTTCGGTTAGTCAACAACCATAAAACCACATGGCATCGGAAATTATATTCCATGTTATGGGAATACTAAACATCAGTAAAAACTGCCCCAAGATTCACACCATTCTAGCTAGCATTTGGCCTGGAAGAAGTACTTCCAATCAAGTGTGAGATTCCATCACTCAAACTCGTCTTTGAACTCCTACCCAGCACCACTGCTAAAGAAGAGCGCTTTCTCTTGCTCAACCAATTGGATGAAACTTGTTGAGATGCCACGGTGGCACTCGAAGATCACAGTCGCTGAGTAAAAGCTCAATACAACAAATCTGTCAAGCCTCATTCTTTCTAAGAGGGTGATCTTGTTCTACTATATGATTAGAGACATGACCTCTTGGGGGTAGGAACGCTTCAACCATTATGGCTCGGTCCTTACGTCATCACGAAATTCCTCTCAAAATGAGCTCATGAACTTTAGGACTGTAATGGAATTCCAGTCATGGAGCGCCACAACGGGCTCTATCTGAAGAAGTATTTCGCCTATTTTTCCACTAGGCATATTCTTTGTAATTTTATGTATATCAATTTTGTCTTTTTTTGGAGTGTCTGGCTATTTTGGGTTTTTGAGTGTTTTTTTTTCAGAAACTCTTTTTCTTTTACACAGATGCCTTTTTCATCCTTATCATATGTTGGATACGCGAATGGTGCCAGTTGTCATACTCGGCACATTACATCAGCTGCTTGGGTCCTCTACACACCTGAGTCGAAGCTCCTTGGCTCTAGGGGAATTTTCCTGGGCATTTCTACCAACAATATTGTTGAGTACATGTCAGTGATACAACTCCTCACGGAAGCTGCATCTCACGGCATCTCTAATCTGGTGGTTAGGTTAGATTCGCAGCTCGTTGTTATGAATTTAAACAATTGTTATCAAGTCTGTCATCCAGTATTATTACGTTATTATCTAAGGGTATGAATTCTAGAATGTCAATTTCAAACCATCGCATTTGAGCACATTCCTAGAGAATTTAATACATTAGCTGATTCATTGGCAAATTATGTGTTAGATTGGCATTTTTCACATTTATTATAGAAAGAGTCATACATGAGTGTATATTTTTCACCATAAAAATACAAAAAAATTAAAAACATAAGCATAAAAATTTCCAAATATATATATATGTCACGTCCAGTCAATTTTCAGAAAAAAAACTTCCCAAAACTTGGGTGTTTTACAAAAAAATTAGCTTTGTTAAGCCTCACTCTGGAATTTACACATCTATCCACTATTCCTCTCGAGCCTACTACTCATGATAGTACATAAATGCTCTGACTAACCTCCTAAGAGGCACCAAAAACCTCTTCGGTGCACCCACTGTGTGCCGTTGTAGGTGAATCAGGATTTCCCTCATGGGAAGAGGCGACACGGCCATGCCTAGACCCTCAAGGTTCCTAGCAAGGTCGTGCAAACTACATGCATCATCACCCTCTTCGGTGGTGGCTGTAGCCTCTTCTGTTGTGTCGGCCCCAGGTAGCTCCATTCTTCACCTTGCATAGCGAGGGGCTCCAGCTGGACGGATAGGTGCCACATCTCTATCAAGAAATAAGCTTCATGTCAAAAAAAAATTCAGCCATCAAAAAAAAGTTGCATAAACATTAAAAATATAAAAAATACTTCAACACCGATCATGTTCCTCCTTACCATCTGGACCCCATTGAGTGCCTGGTAGCAGTATCAATTCTGGATCTCCTGTGTAGTTCATCCCTGCATAGGGATAATCTCCAATCATCAAAATCTGGTCCTATAGCCACTTGAAGTATGCATCATCAAAAAAGTGACGGATTGGACCCTCTCTAGTGTACAGTATCAAAGCTGACCAACGAGCCTATCTTGGCTCCCACGGTCCCAATGCATCCTTGATCATCCTTGGCCTCATTGTGGGCACCCGCTCTAGTATTAAGGACACGATCAGCTTGCCATACCAAAACTCTCTTTGGGTCTATTTCTTACATGTTTTCAGTTCTTCTCAAACTCGATGGACAACACCTTCACACTAGTCGAAAACTTGAGGCTTCATTCAATCCAGCACCAGTAATACTTGGGCCTTGGTGGCCACGTGTTGACTCTTGGCTACTGCCAAGAGAAATATCATCCATAAGAGAGACCTCATCGGTCTCGCTACCACTTGTGAAATAGGCACCTGGTTACTTATTTCCACAATATTTTTTATGCACTGAGTTCAGATCAAATCCATAGTAGTGTGGGGATCCGCCCTGGAACTTGTCATATTGGGCCTCGGTCCTCTGCATGACAAGCCAGTCAAGTAGCATATTTTAACTTTCTCAATCAAGGGTTCATTACCCCTTATGTGAAAGACATGCTGCAGGTCATCCCACTGCTAGATAATCCATCTCAGAAGGTCTTCCTTCCCTAACATCATCTCTAAACGTGCATACTTCAGGAATCCACATTTGTGGGAGAACCAGAAAACTAGCAACATCAGTAACCATTTAACCTTCTACCCGTTCATGCTCTCTTTCGCATCAAATACTCATGGTAAATTGTTTCACACCTACACAAGAAACGTTTCCAACGGATAAGTTTTAGGCTGGAACACTCTACAATTAAGGAAAACAAGTTTGAAAAAAGTTTCTGGCAGCTAACGTGGGCCCTAGTGAAAATTAGTGCATGCTAACACATTGTACGTTAACTGGCAGTGCGTTTAACGAGGCCCAGACACTGGGCACCTGCGTTAGCCACTAAATTTTTTTAGGGAGTAAGCTAACCATTCGACGGAATGGCCTTCAGGTTTTGTGCCCTAGGAAAACCACCTAATCCCTCTGGAAAACGTGGCCCCATGCCTCTTCCCATCTCCGTCTTTGTCTCCATCCCCGTGATGTTACCGTTACCCTTCCCCGTCAGCTCCATCTCTGTCTTCGTCCCACGAAACGTACTGTTTTCCTCCTACCCACCTATGGTGATGGGGGTGCCATGAATAACACGAATGAAAATTTCTCGCACCCCCTGCGAACAGTCGATGCAAACCAGTCGAGGGAAGATGGGGGAGAGGCATGGAATGAACCAAAAATTGAGAGGTAGAGTCGCTTGAATGTTACTGAAATATTACTGAAAAATGGAGAGGGAGAGTCACTGGATTGAACAAAAGGGAGAGTCGTTGGATTGAACGAAAGGGACAGTCGATGGATTGAACAAAATGGCTACTAAAAACCAATTTCTATTTTTTAATTCGATGTCTATGTTTTCTTAAGGGAAAATAGCCATTGCTCCCACTCCTCCATTGTGGCAACTCGCGGGACCACTATTGAAAACCAGTCTGATTCGCGGGACCACTACTGAAAACCGGTCTGTTTATGTTTTTTTTAGTGAAACACTGTTTTTTAATTCGATGTCTAAGTATTTTTAAGTGAGAATCCCCTTTGCGCCCACTCCACCGTTGCGGCAACTCGCTTAAATAGATACTCTCTTAAAAATGGTGAAGCAATTGAAATGGGAATCATTAATTTACCTTCTGGTGCAAAACCCTAAAGAAAAGAAAATTTTCTCTAGGTCGGATTTAGATTGTTCTCTTGTACAAGGAAAACACATGGAATCCTTAGATCGGATTGCAAAAATTCCTTCAACTAGAGTTGAAGAATTTATTAAAGGAGAGGAAATGAACCCAAATGCTCCATGTTCTTTCACCCAGGTACAAAGAAAACACCCAGGCTCAAGGCCTACTGCTTCCTTGGTATATGAAGTGTAAGTTTTTTTATAAATCCTATGTATATATGTTGGTATGAATATTGCTCAAATATTTTTCAATATGTTGGTATGAATAGTGCTCATAAAGTTTTCAATATGTTGGTATGAATAATGCTCAAACAGTTTTCAATATGTTGGTATGAATAGTGCTCAAACAGTTTTCAATGGAGTTGGTATGAATAGTGCACATATAGTTTTCAATATGTTGGTATGAATAGTGCTAAAACAGTTTTCAATATGTTGGTATCATATGTATTGAGTTTCCAAACTTTTTTATGCAGCTATGCTTGTTCATATGGCCCCAATGACAAAAGGGGACAAGATGAAGTGAAGCGAAAATACTCATTTGTGAAAAAGAGGGGACGCCAATGCCATTTCATTGTAAAAATTATGGTTCAAATCCCTGAGGTTGCAATAATAACATATAACATGTATGAGCATGTAGATAGCTAAGTATTTCCTTGTCATGGCCAACATGACACCTCTGGTCATTCTAGGGCGTTGCATAAACCAAAGCTATCAAGGGACATGATTTCCTATGTAGAGAGTTGTTTCTTTTTGGATGTGCGAGTTGACTCTGTTTGAAAAATGCACGTTAAAAAATATATCGACATGGATGTTGCAGCTCGAGATAGGGATTTATTTTTGTGTAGAAAAGATGTTGTTAACATATATAATCATCTAATGAAAGGAAATTATCAGTTGCATCAGAAGGATGAGATGAGTGTGAACCTTTGGTATAGGAAACACCAAAATGATTTTTTCTTTTATCAAAATCCCAATGGTGGAGATATCCCTTTTATAATTGGAATTCAGACGAAGTGGATGTTGGAGACCATGTTGAAGCTATCTAATAATAGCCTAATAGCCATGGATTCGACATTCAACACAAATAAGTATGGGGTGAGTGTATTAAGAATGATTGATCTAGTACAATAACTTGATTAATAATGATTGATGATCTGAAGTTGATGATCTATGTATTTTGAATGTGATAGTATAAATTGTACAGACTCGTCATGTTTGATCACCAAAAAAGTGGGGTTCCTGTTGCATGGGTGGTGTCATCACGTAATACATCACAGGACATTTCTCTATGGTTGGAGCAGCTCATGCATAGGTGTCACCAAGTTGATCATAGTTGGAAAGTTAATGCTTTCATGGTTGATGATGCATTCGCTGAAATTGGTGCTTTAAGGTAACTTCAATATTCTTATTTCACAGTACAACTTGTATTTATTACATAAATAACATGCTTGAAATTAACTGAATGTGGCAGGAGAATCACAAGGTGCAATATTATATTGTGTGTTTGGCATGTACGTCGACCATGGCTAAAAAATGTGAATCGATTGGCCAGTAATCCAGAAATAGAAAAATAAATGTTTGGTGATTTGGGTTTAATTATTAATTATTCTTCCAATGTTGAAGTCAGCACTGCAATTAGTGCTTTCTTCAACAAATTTTCTGATCAGGAAAAGTTCGTAGACTATTTCAACAAGAATTGGGTTGCGGGTGACAAGATTTGTAAGTTGAAAAACTATGAAGTTACATTTCTCTTTTTGGTTTGAAATATGGATTAAATATCTTCATTAACCCAAATTTTATGCAATTAAGGATGTGGATCAAAGGTTGTCGGGATTTTCCCCATGGAAATCAGGAGACAAACAATGTTGTGGAATCATATCACTGTTACCTAAAGACAAACTTTCTATCTGATAGAAGAAAGAAATTTTCTCGTAGGATGGACTAGTTGATATATGTTCTTCTAAAAAATTTTGAACCCTGTTATCGGTTTAAGGAAATTCTAAAAAATGAAGGATTTTTAAATAATTACAAGAAAGGGAAAAAGTTGGAATCATCAATGGAAAAGAAAAAAGGATACCAGATAGTGATTGCAGCCCTCATTTGCAAATGTCTCATGCTTTTTGGGTGAGGAGTCAATCTAAAGTTAATAAGAAATATCTTGTCACTTTTCATCATACAAATTTCATAACTTGTGATTGCCCGTGGTCTATTCGTCGCAACATATGCAAGCATGCCATAAAGGTGGGTTGGTTGTGTTCTGGTTCAATGGCTTCAAACCAATTACAAAATCATCAAAGCACAACTGAGTCATACAATGACCCTCCTGAGATAAGTATAGAGGCAGTATCCAATCTTCTTGAAGATGCCATGGATAGTCGTAATGTTGATGTAAATTCTGAAGAAATTATGATGGCAAAGGAGGATTTATTTGGTTACTTAGACTTGGTTCGAAACATTCCTCTAGCTACTTTGACCAAGATTAAACAGTTGATTGTTTTAGTTAAAAAAATTTTGGATGACGCCAACAATCTTCATATTATGGATTATGAATTCAAGTGTGGATTGGGTGATTTTGAGTTGTCTTTGAAGAGGAAGAAGAGTTTCCTAAGACCCAAAAAGAGAAGAAAAACAAGGCAACACAGTGCAAGATTCGAAATTGACTTGAATATCCCGGTAGGTGAAGATGAATCGTTTCAGTTTGAAGAACTCAACAAGCGAGGACGCCCCAGTGCCAACAATGAATGTTTTTCTAGGTTTCTTGTGCACGATTTTGTTTTCAATTTGACATTAATATTTATTCCTATATTAGCTGTATTTGGTGTATTAATGTGTTGTTGACTATGCCCATGTATGTTTAATAGGTGGTGAGGATATGGTTGGAGATTTCTCTAATTTGATGGAATTTTCATTTAAGGTGATTAAATAACTCCATGCATTTACACTCATTCTTTTAATACATTGATTGTTTTGTGAGTCATGGAAGATAGCTTTCAAGTGGTTTTGCATACTTGCATAGTTGCATATATTGGTGTGCAAACAATAATTTGATATATAAATTCGAATAAAAACAATGGAAATGTAACAAAATTATTAGAGGAACTGCAATGAAATTGTAACTAAACATGTCAAACACAATTTTACTAGTTTTTTATAACTAACAAAACAAACTGGAGAGTTATATATTACAACATCAAATATAATGCCTTTACTGTCTATGAGTTGCAGCAACGGTGAGCCATTGTTGCAATAATGGTGAGCCAGTGTTGCAGCAACTCTGACCTAGTGTGTCAGCAACTGTGAGCCAGTTTGGATAGTTTCATATATTGGTGTGCAAAAAATAATCTGATATATAAATTAGAATAAAAACAATGAAATTGTAACAAAATTATTAGAGGAACTACATTGAAATTGTAACTAAACATGTGGAACACAATTTTACCAGTTTTTTATACCTAACAAAACAAACTGGAGAGTTATATATTACAACATCAAATATAATGCCTTTACTGTCTATGAGTTGCTACAATGGTGAGCCAGTGTTGCAACAACGGTGAGCCAGTGTTGCAACAACGGTGAGCCAGTGTGTCAACAACTGTGAGCCAGTGTGTCAGAAATCGTGAGCCAGTGTGTCAGCAACGGTGAACCAGTGTTGCAGCAACAGTGACCCAGTGTGTCAGCAACTGTGACCCAGTGTGTCAGCAATTGTGACCCAGTGTGTAAGAAACTGTGAGCCAGTGTGGCAGTAATGGTGACCTAGTCTGTCAATCTGAATCTGTGAATGAAGGGGGACATTCATGAATATTGCTGATACAATAATCACTATTTCCTGGTTCATCGGGATGAAGATACCCTCCTGTCTCCATAATTACATTCCACAATCAAACTCTTGTTTTTTTGTCAGCGTATATTTCTTTTTATATACCCTTGTTGGAAGCGAGATAATTGCATACTGAAATCTAAGACCTATCCAATGATTCCCACACTGTCCCATAGTAATAATATACTGAGCAACCCTTTTTAAGGCTATCTTTAAGTTGAGGTAGTTAAATGGATCTTTATTTCGGGGTTGTTTTCCCATGCTATCCCACCTTGCCTTACATCCTCCCTATGCCTTAGTTTCCAATAATTGAATCTAGTCTGCACAATATGCAAAGGTCATCTCCCTGTTCTTAAAGATAACCTCTACTACTTCTAAAGAGTTGATGTATTTTTTATGTTCTTTTATCACCTCCACAGGTTTGGGATGTTCTCGTCTAACCCACAGAAGTCTCTCGGAATTTTGCAAATAAATGTTCAGATCATCCAACCAACTGGCCTGATTTCCAAAATACGATACAAATTCCCTCAATTGGACATCCCCTGTAACATAGTTGGGATTCCATTTTGTATTATAAGGTACCAAAATATTATGTTGGTATAGTTCACAAAGCAAGTCTTTATCTTGATTACAAATTGACATAATGCCTCCTCGAAACAATAACTTATTTCAACTCAGAGAGGGATATTTTGGATGATAACATTATTTTTAAATATCATGAATTTTTCAGTCAAGTACACATTGCAATTGGTTAAAGGAGCCCTGAAAGCGAGAACACCATCCATTAGTTGTCTGAGTTCTTTCTTATCCTTCTCCAACTTGGTCACTCTTCTTTCCAGCTTAGCCACTGTTTTTTTATGTCTTTGTAAAAATTTGTTTTGATATTCTTCAAATATCTTGGCAAGTTGAGGAAGTGATTTGTTGTGCACACTGTAAGGTTTCTCATCATCTTTTTGCACACCAATGTATTTGGTCAGTTTGATCTCTGGTTTTTGTTCCTTTGTGTCTATACCCATTTATTTTGTATCTTTGATATGTAATTCCTGTTCCTCTATATGGACAGCTGTGATTTTGGTATGGGACTCTGTAACTTCAATGTGATCAGTCTGTTTTTTTCCAAGGGGTATATCTTGTTGAACCCTGGGAGAAGGAATACCTATGTCATCAATGGGTATGGACTCTGCAACTTCAATGTCAACAGTCTGTTTTTTTCCAAGGGGTATATCTTGTTGGACCCTTAGAGAAGGAATAACTATGTCATCAGTGGGTATGGACTCTGCAACTTGGGCCAAGCAATCTAATCTATCAAAATTTTCTTTTTTTCTGAGCTCATCTGTTAGGGTTTTTACTTTGATCTGTAGTTGCCTGTTTTTCATCTCGAGAGTCTTATTATTCCTTAACAATGAAATATATAGAGGAATATGTTTACAGGTACTTACTTTTGCAATGTGCTTGTTTCTCAATTTTGGTTGTGCATTTGATTGGTCCTCTTGATCATCCCCAAACAATTTGGGTTGTGCAGTTGGTTGGGCCAGCAATTTTTCCCTCCTCAATTGCTGGTACTCCTCTTCATCGACATACAACATTTGGATTGAGATAAGACCGTATGAGGGGTACCATTCGCTTATACCCTCTATGTATTCATTGTCAGAATCAAGAGAGGGAAGCTTATCAAATTGTTCATTTGTGTCAGCAAGCTGGCCTAATCCTTCTTCCATGCATCCTTGTTGCATGCATCCTTCGTCCATGACCCCTTCAATTAATACATCATGTGGATACTCTTGCTCTTGCTCTTGCTTTTCTTCTACTCCTATCTCTTCTAGGAGGTTTTCTGTAACAACGGGGAGGGTTTGAGGAACTGGAGCATAACGACCTCTCTTTCCCTTGTTCTCCTGGGCTTTTGGCACTTCTATTGGGCATTTCATGTATCCTCTCAATCTTCTGGTCACAGGTTTACTCACCAATATTTTTACTTCATCATCGTCATCTTGGCCATCTTCTTTATGTGCAACTTTAGCAGCAGAAGTTGCCACTAAGGGGTCATCGGGTGGACCTCTCCTTCCCTTGTTCTTCTGGGCTTTTGGCACTACTGCTGGGCATTTCCTGTATCCTCTAAATCTTCTATTCACAGGTCTACTCACCAATATTTTTACTTCATCATCATCATCTTGGCCATCTCCTTTTTGTGAAGCTTTAGCAGTAGAATTTTCCGCTAAGGGGTCATTGGGTGGAGTTGCTGCTGAGGGTTCATGGGGTGCAGTTGCAGCTGAGGGTTCATGGGGAGGAGTTTCCATTGAGGGTTCATGGGGTGGATTTGCCACTGAGAGGGCATGGGGTGGAGTTTCGGCTGAGGGTTTATGGGGTGGAGTTGTCATCGAGGGTTCATGGGGTGGAGTTGTCGCTGAGAGGGCATGGGGTGTAGTTGCCACAGAGAGGGCATGGGGTGCAGTTTCCGCTGAGAGGTTATGGGGTGGAGTTTCCGCTGAGAGGGCATGGGGTGGAGTTGCTGCTGAGACAGCATGGCGTGAAGTTGCAACTTGGAGGTCACGGGGTGGAATCGCAGCTTCAACATTCAATACCCTTCTAAATAGTTCATCCCAAGTTCTCCCCTCCCTTTGCAGTGCAACAACCACCAAAATTTTAACAAGGCATTGGTGGGAAAGGATTTCTAGTGGCCTCTTTGATTTCTGCACACCTCGGGCCATTTGGTATAGGTTTTTTGCAAGAAATAAAGGCATGTTAAGCAACCTACCATCACACAGGTGGTCTAACAAGCGCAGGTGCTCATAATAAATAACCACATATCTTCCTTCACAAGTGAAAAATCTCCAGACAAGGTATGCACCATCCAACCAGGGTTGTGTTAATGAATTCCTCTCATATCCTGAGCCACTCTTGATTAGTCGTTCACCTACCTCAAGGAAATTCCTCACAATATCAGGTTGGGGTTTTCGGGGTGCAAACCACTTTTCTCCCGTTTGGAGTAACCCTGAAACTTCAGAAATCGCCTCTTCTGTCGCAGGCACCACTATCCCTACTACCTTTGATCTACCCTCCCGGTAATGCATGGAGAATTCTAGGGCTATGAAATTGTCATGCCCCTGAAACCTGCGAATATAATCTATCCAGCTGGCTTGTTCAAATAATTGTTTAATGGGTGGAAATGCATCTAACAATTCTTCGGAACTTTCATGGCGTGTTCTTGCACCTCCCATCTCTAGTTAGAGTTTAGAGCGGCTCTGGTTATGTTATCTGTTTGCAAGAATTCGAATGTGGCGCAATGGAAGAGTTAGGGTAATGGGTACAGTAATAAATAAATAATGGGGATGGGTTATTTAGGGCGGTGCCTGTATGCAGAAACGTGTTGCCACAAGGGGTTGGGAAATAGATATTCAATATTTTTAAAACATATCTTGGAAATAGGAGATTGAAGCTACTTTAATTTAAAAAGATTAAAATTACAATATATAAATATGTATCAATATCCTTGGTAAGATGTGAAAATAAAGAGTTCATGTTGTAACAATGCATTCCATTATGAAACTGTTGACCTATCTACTAACACCACATGTGCATTTTTTCATAATCAAAATATTGGCATTTTATTAAAACTTTAGACAAAGTTTATATGAGATTTTAAAGACAACAAACCTTCAATCTTGAGATCAATAGTCTCTGTATGGCTCGATTTCATATAAACATGATATGATGGGGATGAATTTTCCCCTTTACAAGTCCATGTGAAGCTAACTTTTCAATTCATTCAAATCATAAAATCATATATACCTTAATGATTTTCAAAGCATATCCCCTGGCATTATTCACTTGCATTGGTATCTGTGTGGGTTCTATTCTCAGTACATAACAATGTTAAAGACATGGGTTCTGAAGATAACTTCATTGATTTGCAGGCTAAGCTGTTGTTGCTGCCATGGATGTCAAAACATGCTCTAGTTCAAAACACCTGGCCTTACGGCTGTAGATGTTGATGATGGAGAAATTCACAACAATTGGATTATTGGTTTGGGTATTTATAACTTTTTTCCCCTTAAATGAGGTTGGATCTATGGATTGAAAAAGTCCAAGATGTCACATTTGCTTGCATTTAACCATTTATGTATAAAGGAAAAATAATGATTGATATATAAGCTATCTTGGTTGGCTTGTAACCAAGGGTATCTCACATAATTTCTTAATGAAGTTCATAATTTCACATAAGAATTAGAGCTCATTATAGTAAGAAAAGAGGCTTGTATAAATTATGGGACCATGTGCTGCTCATGGATAATGAATTTTTCATTGTTCATAGAAGTTGGAATTATGAAGGTGTATTGGAATTTGACTTCCAGAATAAAAGGCATAATAAAATCATCCATCACATAATATAGTGACATATAAAAGGTTTTAAAACAATTAAAAAAGGATGCACAATATCCTTTCTAATGACATCGAGCAGTGTCAAAGTAAACCTATCCTTCAAATGTGAAACTATCATTCACAAGTTTATTTCTTTCAACAAACTGCCATGCTTTGGTCCTATAAAAATTACATAAACATGTTATAAACATGACCATGTTAAATAGTGAACTATGCCAAATAATTTCATTCAAAGTATATCAATTCTAGTAGGTTGACAAAACAATGTTTTTAAGTTATGAAAATATAGGATTTTTTTTCCTCAATGACAACCTACAAAAAGAGTTTTGGGTAGTATCGATATATGATTTTAAAATTTTTGATGAGGTTTTTTATAGCCTCAAGGAAGCTACTTATGAGATATATTCATCCTTGGTATGAGATATAGTTTTAAGTAAAAATAGTCATCCTTGGTATGAGATATAGTTTAAACTAAAAATAGTCATCCTTGGTATGAGATATAGTTTTAATTAAAAATAGTAACTCACTTCTACTTGTATGGAAATGAATATGACATTTAATTTTCAAAAGATAAATTTATATCTATGTTTATTTTTATTTAAAAAAAAAATGATTTTAAAATTTTTGATGAGGTTTGTTATAGACTCAAGGCAGCTTCTTATGAGATATATTCATCCTTGGTATGAGATATAGTTTTAAATAAAATTAGTCATCCTTGGTGATGCAGGGGCATTAGGCCTGTTAGTAACCTATAAATATAGGATTTATAATTTTGAATTGACTATTGGTAATCTTGTAAATCTGTACATACTTTTCCTTCTGCAAGTTGTATTCACATATTTTGTAAAAAATCAAAAAAAAAAAAAAAAATAAAAAAAAATCAAAAAAAGGGTAAAAAGTTGTTGTTGCTGTCATGGATGTCAAACGTGCTCCAGTTCAAAACACCTGGCCTTATGGCTGTAGATGTTGATAATGGAGAAATTCACAACAATTGGATTATTTGTTTGGGTATTTATACCTTTTTTCCCCTTAAATGAGGTTGGATCTATGGATTGAAAAAGTCCAAGATGTCACATTTTCTTGCATTTAACCATTTATGTATAAAGGACAAATAATGATTGATATATAAGCTATCTTGGTTGGCTTGTAACCAAGGGTATCTCACATAATTTCTTAATTAGGTTCATAATTTCACATAAGAATTAGAGCTCATTATAGTAAAAAAAGAGGCTTGTATAAATTATGGGACCATGTGCTACTCATGGATAATGAATTTTTCAATGTTCACAAAAGTTGGAATTATGAAGGTGTATTGGAATTTGACTTCCAGAATAAAAGGCATAATAAAAGCATCCATCACATAATCTAATGACATATAAAAGTTTTTAAAACAATTGAAAATGGATGCACAATATCCTTTCTAATGACATCGAGCAGTGTCAAAGTAAACCTATCCTTCAAATGTGAAACTATTATTCACAAGTTTATTTCTTTCAACAAATTGCCATGCTTTGGTCCTATAAAAATTACATAAACATGTTATAACATGAACATGTTAAATGGTGAACTATGCCAAATAATTTCATTCAAAGTATATCAATTCTACCAGGTTGACAAAACAATGTTTTTAAGTTATGAAAATACAGGATTTTTTTTCCTCAATGACACCCTACAAAAAGACTTTTGGGTAGTATTGATATATGATTTTAAAATTGTTGATGAGGTTTGTTATAGCCTCAGGGTAGGTTCTTATGAGATATATTCATCCTTAGTATGAGATATAGTTTTAAGTAAAAATAGTCATCCTTGGTATGAGATATAGTTTAAACTAAAAATAGTCATCCTTGGTATGATATATAGTTTTAATTAAAAAATAGTAACTCACTTCTACTTGTATGGAAATGAATATGACATTTAGTTTTCAAAACATAAATTTATATCTATGTTTATTTTTATTTTTATTTAAAAAAAAAATATTTTAAAATTGTTGATGAGGTTTGTTATAGACTCAAGGCAACTTCTTATGAGATATATTCATCCTTGGTATGAGATATAGTTTTAAGTAAAAATAGTCATCCTTGGTGATGCAGGGGCATTAGGCCTGTTAGTAACCTATAAATATAGGATTCATAATTTTGACTTGACTATTGGTAATCTTGTAAATCTGTACATACTTTGCCTTATGCAAGTTGTATTCACATATTTTGTAAAAAATACAAAAAAAAAAAAAAAAAAAAAAAAAAAAAAAAAAAAAAGGGGTAAAAAGTCCTAAAAGAAAGATCAAAGGACTTAGAAAAAATAATATACCCTAAAAAGAAAAAATATCAGTTGTAGTTTATAAAACTCTTGGCCGAGAGTTTTATTAAATGTTTTAATCAAAAGTTTTATAAAATGTTTTAATAAAAATCCGACGCAATCATGTTTACTCCTAGATGATCTTAACTCGCCCCTTTTCTTCACCGGGCGCCCTCCCAAGGCACGACGCCCTCCGCCCGACCAAATGAACGCACAAGGGAAGAAATGGGAAATGGCTCGCACGAACGTGCACAAGGCACCTGTGCGGACACAACTTAGCAAACCTTATACGGACGCCCTAAAACTAAACGACTCGACCCTAACTCGTTTCATCAGGTGCCCTCCCAAGGCGAGACACCCTCTGCTCGACCGAACGAAAGCACAAGGGAAAAAATGGAAAACGGCTCACACGAATGTGCACAAGGCACCCGTGTGGTCACAACTTAGCAAACCTTATATGGGCACCCTCAAAGAAACGACCTGACCTGAACTCGTTTCATCGGGCGCCCTCCTAAGGTGCGATGCCCTCCGCCCAACCGAACGAATGCACAAGGGAAAAAACGAGAAACGGCTCACACGAACGTGCACAAGGGACCTGTGCGGACACAACTTAGCGAAACTTATGGGTGAAAATGTGAAGTTGGGAAACACTTTTTGCCCTTTTTTGACGTTGAAAATTGTAATTTTCTATGTTTTTTGAACTTCAACTGCACTAAAATCATATTTTTAATCCAAATTATGCTTTGACATAAAAAAAGGAATTGTAGAGAATTGTCTTACCTCCATACCCATATTAAAAAAAAAAAAAATTGACATATAGAGGGGTAAATTTGTTGTTTACTAACTGCATATACTTGAAATTTTCAAGCAAACATAAATAGTCACTTATGAACCCTAACATTTTTTAGGGAAGGTTATTCATTTTTTGGAAAAAAACCATATCATCATAATTTGAATATATTGCACTAGTGACAGACTATTTTTCGGTAATTTTCAGATTAAATCACTATTTTTTATTATTTTTTGAAATGGACGAAGACAAAAAAACAGTGATGTTTCAGTACATTTTATGAGCCCTAGATTTTCTTTTCAATGTGATCGTTAATAAGAAAAATGAGACTACCCTTTTGAAGTAGACAGGGAGAGGAAATGCAATATGATTTTTCTGAATTTTTTGGTGTCATCATTTGAAAGTTATTGAATTTTCATTCAGTGCAATTTTTCAAACAATGAAATTCCACAGTGACACAGTTTAGTAAAAAATTAATAAAAAAATGAATTTTTTAATGAAACTCCACAAATCTCACATCATCAGAAACTAGATTTAGAGATGAATCTAATGGTACTTCATCTGACATATAAAATTTTGTTTTTGTAGGTGTTCCGTACCTCCAAAGTTACAGGTTCCTGAAAACTGCAGAATTTTCTGGGTTTTTCATTAGCCAGAAACTCTCGGCCAAGATAATGTCTCAGACGAGAAATTTATAAAACTCTCGACCGAGAAATTTAAAACTCTCGACCGAGAGTTTAACCAACCTAATGTTACATTTAACTACGCGGCCAAACTCTCGGCCGAGTGTTGGCACCTGAGAGTTTACCCAATCAAACTCTCGGCCGTTATATGGGCGCCCTAAAATGAAATGACCTGATCCGAACTTGTTTCATCGGGAACCCTCCCAAGGCGCGATGCCCTTTTCCCGACCAAATGAACGCAAAAGGGAAAAAATGGGAAATGGCTCGCACGAACGTGCACAAGGCACCTATGCAGAGAAAACTTAGCAAACCTTATACGGGCGCCCTAAAATGAAACGACCCAACCTGAACTCGTTTCATCGGGCACCCTCCCAAGGCGCAACGCGCTCTGCCCGACCAAACGAATGCACAAGGGAAAAAACGGGAAATGGCTCGCACGAACATGCACAAGGCACCTGTGCGGACACAACTTAGCAAACCTTATACGGGTTCCCTAAAATGAAACAACCCAACCCGAACTCATTTCATCGAGCACCCTCCCAAGGCGCGACGCCCTCCACCCAAACAAATGAACGCACAAGGGAAAAAATGAGAAACGGCTTGCACGAATGTGCACAAGGCACCTGTGTGAACACAACTTAGCAACCCTTATACGAGCGCCCTAAAATGAAACGACCCGACCCGAACTCGTTTCATCGGGCACCCTCCCAAGGCATGACACCCTCTGCCTGACCGAACGAATGCACAAGGGAAAAAAATGGGAAACGGCTCCCACGAACTTGCACAAGGCGCCTATGTGGACACAACTTAACAAACCTTATATGGGTGCCCTAAAAAGAAACAACCCGACCCGAACTCGTTTCATCGGGCGCCCTCCCAAGGCACGACGCCCTCCGCCTAATCGAACGAATGCACAAGGGTAAAAATGGGAAACGGCTCGCACGAACGTGCATAAGGCACCTGTGCGGACACAAATTAGCAAACCTTATACAGGCACCCTAAAATGAAACGACCCGACCCGAACTCATTTCATCGGGCGCCCTCCCAAGGCGCGACGTCCCCCGCCCGACCGAACGAATGCACAAGGGAAAAAATGGGAAATGGCTCACACGAACGTGCACAAGGCACCCGTGCGGTCAAAACTTAGCAAACCTTATACGGGTGCCCTCAAATGAAACAACCGGACCCAAAATCATTTCATCCGGCACCCTCCCAAGGCGCGACACCCTCTGCCCGACTGAACGAACGCACAAGGGAAAAAAAGGGAAATGGCTCGCACGAACGTGCAGAAGGCACCTGTGCGGACACAACTTAGAAAACCATATACATGCGCCCTCAAACGAAACAACCCGACCCGAACTCATTTCATCGGGTGCCCTCCCAAGGTGCGAGGCCCTCCCCCCAAATGAATGAACGCAAAGGGAAAAAATGAGAAACGGCTCGCACGAACGTGCACAAGGCACTCGTGCGGTCACAACTTAGCAAACCTTATACGGGCGCCCTCAAACGAAATGACCTGACCCGAACTCGTTTCATCGGGCACCCTCCCAAGGTGTGACGCTCTCCGCCCGACCAAACGAGCGCACAAGGGAAAAAATGGCAAACGGCTTGCACGAATGTGCACAAGGCACCTGTGTGGACACAACTTAGCAAACCTTATACGGGAGCCCTAAAACGAAATGACCCGACCTGAACTCGAATTCCTTGCATGCATGATCTATTTTTGGTTGATTGATCAGTTAGCTCGATGATCCTTAAGTGGGTTAGTAGTTAAGGATTTTATGGGTTAAGGGTCATTAGGGGTTGATGGGGTTAGGGTTTAAGGCGTTAAATCAGTTAGGGGGTTAATGGTTTAGGGGTTTGGAATTAGGGTTTAAGTGGTTAGGGGATAAGGGTTAGAGGTTTAGGTTTTGGGGGGTTAAATGGGATAGGGGTTTAGAGGTTTAGCGGGTCAGTGGATTTATCAATTAAGAATTTAGGGGTTAGGGGTTAGGTGTTAAGGGGTTAAGGGGTTAGATGCTTAGAGTTTAGGGGGTTAAATGGGTTAGGGGCTTAGAGGTTTAGGGGGTTAGGGGATTTAGAATCTAAGTATTTTAGGGTTTTGGGGTTAGGTGTTAACAACGTTAGGGTTTAGCGGGTTAAATGGGTGAGGGGTCGGTAATTACTGTTTAAGGGGTTAGGGGTTAAGGGTTTAGAGGTGTAAGATTTATGGGGTTAAATGAGTTAGGGGTTTAGGGGGTTAAATGGGTTAGGGGTTAAGGGTTTAGGGTTTAAATGGGTTAGGGTTTAGAGGTTTATGGTTTAGTGGGTTAAATGGGTTATGGTTTTAGGGGCTTAGGGGGTTAAATGGGTTAGGGGTTTGGAATTAGGGTTTAAGGGGTTAGGGGGTTAAATGGGTTAGGGGTTTAGAGGTTTATGGGATTTAACAGTTAAGGATTTTAGGAGTTAGGGATTAATGGGATTAGGATTTAGGGGGTTGAATGGATTAGGGTTTTAGGGGTTTAGGGCGTTAAATGTGACAAGGTCAAGAATTAGGGTTTAAGGGGTTGGGGGTTTATATGTTTAGGGTTTAGGGGGGTCAATTTGGTTAGGGGTTTTGGGTTTTAGGGGCTTAAATGGGTTAGGGTTTAATGGGTTAGGGGTAGGGGTTAAGGGTTTAGAGGTTTAGGGTTTAGGGGTTAAATGGGTTAGGGGTTTAGAGGTTTAGTGGGGGTAATTGGTCAGGGGTTAAGGGTTTAGAGGTTTAGGGTTTAGGGGGTTAAATGGGTTAGGGGTTAGGAATTAGGGTTTAAGGGGTCAAGGGGTTAGAGGTTTAGGTGTTTAAGGGGTTAAATGGGTTATGGGTTGGGAATGAGGGTTTAAGGGGTTATAAGTTTAGGGTTTAGGG
This sequence comes from Pinus albicaulis, assembly GCA_034641835.2. Classification (NCBI taxonomy): domain Eukaryota; kingdom Viridiplantae; phylum Streptophyta; class Pinopsida; order Pinales; family Pinaceae; genus Pinus; species Pinus albicaulis. The sequence continues at coordinate 55,458,954 of CM076578.1, forward strand.
GGTTAGATGGGTTAGGGTTGGTTCAGAGGTTTAGGGGGTTAGGGGATTTAGCAGCTAAGGATTTTAGGGGTCAGAAGTTAGGGGTTAATGGGGTTAAATGGGTTAGGTTTTTATGGGTTTAGGATGTTGAATTGGTTAGGGGTTGGGAATTAGGGTTTAAGGGGGTTAGGGGTTAGGGCTTTAGAGGTTTAGTGTTTAGGGGGTTAAATGGGTTACAGGTTTAGAGGTTTAGGGGGTTAGGGGATTTATCAGTGAAGGATTTTAGGGGTTAGGGGTTAGGGTTTTGGGGGTTAAATGGAATCCACACTTATAGGAATTTTCTCTCCTCCCCATCTACAACTCTAAAGTCATTACCAAAAATACAATCCACACTTATACACTTAGTTTTCTGCAATAACATAATTCTCCAATCCCATACACTTCTGCTTGGAATGTCACACTTAACATTCCTTTCCTTTTCAAATAATATTCTTTATCCCCAAATTAAAATTTAATTATTTTCATTTGTGGCAACAAACTTACAATGGCGTCAACACAATTACAATGTCGGCAACACACACAGTGGCAGAAACAGTGACTTGCCACCACTGTAAGAGTGTGTTGCCACCGCTATAAATTTTAATTTTGCACAGTGGTGGCAACTTGCTATTACAGTGGTGGAAAATTGTTGTTATAGTGGCAGCAACTCATTGTTGCCGCCACTATAACAACAAGTTTCCGCCACTGTAACAACGAGTTTCCGCCATTGTAAGACTGTTTTGTTTCTGCTGTAAATTTTAATTTTGCACAGTGGCGGCAACTCGCTGTTACTTTAGTAATTCAGCCTATTAATATCAAAGAGCAAGAGAGAAAATGTATGTTTTTTAATAAAATAGTTCCAGAGAAATATTTAAATGGTTTATGATTTCAATTGTTCTTTTCATATAATCGATATGAAAAGATGAAAAAACTAACAAAGGTGACAATAAGAATAGTAGAAGAAAATAATTTGAGATTGATTACAATGAAGACTATTTGTAATTGAGTGCATTATTATTATTCACATTTTCTATCATTCAACAATATTACATTGTCACTTTGCATTCAAAATTATTATTTCATCATTTTTCATCATTAAATTTATTAAAAATATTTATCTCAACAAACTTCGGTAACAAAGAAAATTTTAAAATTAAAATGACCAGTTATCAGACATATTTAGCATATATAAAATTATTATATTTATATTAGATGTATTTACATATTATTCATAAAATTAATCATATGTTCTATATATTTTCCTCGGCTTCACACGACTGGAACCAGCCTAGATCCATCTAACTCTGGATCTATCATGCGCCAAGAGGGATCAAATCTCTCGAGGTGCAAACGTTTCCTCAAGTTTTGCACTCAAAAAATAGGTTTTCACCTCGGGAGATTTGATCCCTCTCAGCGCATGATAGATCCGGAGTTAGATGGATCTAGGGTGGTCCTAAGTTGAAGTGGTGAAATTATTATGATGCAAATTTGCCTTTAAACTTCACTTTTCTTGGTTATGTTGATGTATTTTGAGTATACCTTGTCCCCTTGTCATATTAACTTTAACTTACATAATAATTCCCTATAGAATAACATTTTCCTATATTATATAATTCCCTTTTATAAAATAACCTAAAAAACCCATTAATATAACTTTAGCCAAAGTTATTTATCCCCACATGATTAAATAAAAATCCATATTATACCCCCTTTGGCTAAGTATATCATTATTTAAATATCCTTCCCCCTATGGTGGTTAAATCAAATTTATTTAATTAACTATATAATAAAAATACATGGAAAAAGATTAAACATGTTTTAATATGTGTTTAAAACAAAAAACTTGAAGTTAATTTTAAACTAAACTTCAAAGAAAAAACCATCCCTTTGTTTATTTCCCGACTCCTTTTACCCAAGGTTAAGACTATAACCTAACCCTTTCCCCCCGATACATATCCCATACCAAAGTATTAACCTTGGTTAAAAAATCCTTTGATACCCCACCCATTCATTCGATTTATGTATAAAATCTATTTTATATATTAATCTTTTCAAAATCCCTTTACCCCATCGCATGGAATTATAACCGTCCGATCACCCCAATTAAATCCAATGGTTCTTATTTTAGCATGATAGTTTTATTTCATAAATTTACCCTTCCCATCGCGTTAATTATGAATCGTTCAATCTCCATCAACTTCAAGATCCGATGATCCACATTGCACCCGATAACTACAGTCTCTGTCCCCACCATAACCCATCGCGTTAAGCGATCACGTTGATTTTCCATCCGTGAGATCTATGGTCAATAATCGATACCCTGGTCCCATTATACTTTCGCTGCAAGTCTCTTTTTAATCCCTACCATTCACTTTTTGAAGTTTTATCTAACAGCCCTAACCCTATATCGTGCAAATAAAGTGCTCGACTCATGTTTTATAAAAATTACGCGATATGGGTTGTTTTCCCAAACCACCCCTTGCCAACGTGTCCTAATACGATTGGATCACGTGCAAAAGGTCAATTTTTTCTTACCAATTTAGAGTCACGCGAAAACCACCCAAGCCCAATCCAAAAACCGCTTCCGCCATATTTGCAATAAATGCAATTAAACTGTGATTCGACTTATGGTTTAATACGTTAAAACTTATGGTTTTCCATTACATTTCACATATTTCACCATTTAACCTATGAAAACCTTTGCAGAGCCTCCCTTGACTATTTGCAAAGCTGTTTTCTGAACTAGTTACCATTTGAACGACCATTCTTCTCTGAAATTTACTCACAGAAAATTCCATAACCTTTGACAGCCTCATTTACCTGAATTGAAGATTGTGAACGCAACTACAACTCCTTTGACCGCAATTATAGCTTTTAAAGGTATTTTTTATGTCAATCCTATCCAAAATACTTCAATTTCAAAGGAGAAATCATCATTTTATTAGCCATTTCCTTTAATTCAGTTGAATTATCCATACAAGAAGTCTAAAAACCTCCAAAATACAGGGGAAACCCTGTCAAATTTTCTCTAGGATCCACATTTTCATTTTACCAGGTTTTTAGTCACTCCCTGATCATTTTCACTGCTGAACTTGATTAAAGCCATCTTCTGTGCATTAAAAACCCTTTTTATAATCCAGAACCCTGCTCAGAGTCTGAATTTCCTAGTGAAACCCTTCAATTGCCCCTTGTTTCTAAAGAAAAACTTAGCAAATTGTTTAAACTTTCTCTGTTCATCCAAAATGACAAAGAAACAAGTAAATCCTAAGTCTGGAGGCCAAAAATCCCAGAGAAATGTTTCAAGAAAGTTACCACAAGCTGAGCCATCCAAACTCAATAAGCCCACTCCTGCACTTACTGCTGAGACAACAGAAGTAGTCAAACCTGTTCAAGTTCCTATAACTTCCCAAGAAAGTAGCCCATTACTTGATCTTGATTATAGAATGTTTTATCCTTCAGTTGAATTCAACCTACTAGAAGTCCACAATTGGTGTTTTGGAAAATATATAGAAAAAGCCAAAGGTGACGTACCCATTTCGGAGTCCAATCTGCCAAGATATGTTGTTCCTTTTACTCATCAAGCACCTGATTTTGTCGGACTGTGTCAATTATATTATCTTCCATATCAGAGATGTATTGTCAATAAGGATAGAGAAGTCATGTTCTATATCAATACTGAGTCCATTAATTCCAAGCTGCAAATGAACCATGATCCTAATTCAGTTTCACTGTCAATAGAGGATTTGACCCAGCTATACTTGGACTTAGACATTTTTGCCAAGTTCAACATATTTCAAACTTTTTTGCCTACACATGTTAATGTCCCTAAAGTAAATCCTCCCTTTGATACATTTGATTTTCCAGAGGAAAAAAGGCAGATTGTCTCCATGCTTTCATTTATACTGGGATATAACAATGATGAATTCATAGATGCTTCCATCTTGGGTTTTTTTTCAACCTTGACTCCTGGCCAGCCTCCATCCATTATATACAATTTTTCCAAGTTTATCGTAGAAAACATGCACTATCAATTGTCCAGATTTCAAGAAGAATGAGTTTTTAGATATACTTCACATCTGCTTCATCTTTTCTTGTATCACCAAATAGAAAAATTTCCCATTGAGTTGCAGAAATTAGATGTAGAAGGGAACCTCCTTTCAGTTTTTTTTTGAACATTTATTTTGAGAAAAGAGAATAATGAATATACATATGCAGATTTCAATGACTTATTCATAATCGCAGCTATGAATTTGTTGACTAAGGAAGAAACTCCCAGAATTAGTGAAGAAACTAAGAGAATCTTATAGTTTTCTGATAACTGTAAGACTGGGGATTGGTACTTATACAGGAATCACACAGAGATTAGAGTGTATGGTGCACTCTTGGCTCCATACAAACTTCCAAGGTTTGTAACTACAAGAATTTTTTCTTTAGAATATTTAAGGCAAATATTGAATGCAGATGAAGTAAATTTTATGGCCTCTAGGAAAAAGACCAAATTTAAACTCAAAAATCAGATTGGGCTATTCATGGTCAACAATAGAGAAGCTGCAAATGAGATTAATATCAAGTTGAAATAATACAAGTTCCCATACAGCTTTATGTGGAATTATGACCCTCAAGGTGTCTTGAGCACTAACAGAATAAAATGCAAGTTGTCTCCTTTCTTGCATGATTCCAAGCCACAAATTGAGAAATTTTCCAATCAGAGAGAATGGGAGTCAAATACTTTGATAGATGATGATACACAGGGTATGCAGGCAGGTAATGTGCAAAGAACACAGGTGAATCAATCACAGGTGACTACAATTCATAAAAAGGCTGAAGTTTCTCATAAAAGAAGTGGAGAAGATGTCAATTATATTGCAGAAACCATTTTAGGCAGGAAATTTAAAACATCCTATAGCAAGAGAACTAAATTGACTATTGAGGAAAAAGATAAAGCAATGGAAATTGATGATCATGAAACTGAGGATGAGGCAACAGTGATAGTAACTAAAACACTCAGAGAACTTCAAAAGAGCCAATTTGAGAGACTGGATAAAGATACAATGATGCTTGAGAAGAAAACTAATGTTGAAATTCCTTCTTCTTCCAAGGAATCCGAGAACACAGACTCAGACATCCAGATTAAATTTATACAAATCAGAGAGAAGAATGGAGAAATAAAAAATGAAGTATATTCGAAGTTTCTCAAAGAAAAACCTGGAAATAAAGATAGACTTCTCTCTGCTTTTGATTATTCTTCTAACAAATTAGTAATGTCATTTTTTAAGCCTACAGTGGCTAATCCAAAGTCAGTGGCAGACTACTCAAAGATAGATTTGGAAGTAGATGCAGATGCTATCCATGAATTAGATCAAATAGAATTTCACAGGAGCAATACAAAGATGTTATATTCAAAGATTGTCAACAAAACAATGAGCTCTGTTAAACTTCAGAAGACAGTGACAAATCTGCAAAATCAAATAAAATTGGACAAAGCATCATTGCAAGCTAATGGATTGAGAATCAAAGAATTATAATACTTGGTGATTGAAGCAGGAGCTTATCCAAATAACATTGAAGTTGCAAAAGCTTTAATCAAACAGAAAAATGAAGGCATAGCTGCACTAAGAAAGCAACTGAAACTGCCTCAAAGTGAACATCCCCAAGCAAAGGATATCCTTCAAAAAAAGATAGAGAATGATAAATTAAATCAATTGGTTCTAAATATGACAGCCCAAATAAAGGAAATGGAAAACCAAATAGAAATTTTGATGTAAGAAAATGAAAATTTGAAAAAATCTCAGCAAATTCCTACAGTTATTCCAACTGTAAGCATAGCTATCCCCTCAAAATTGGCAGAACAATTGGCACCATAAGTAGTATTGGCAACTGCAATTTAAATTACTTCTAAAGACATATCTGCCACTTCTTCATCAACATCACAGGTAAATATAGCAGGGGAAACAACTGCCATAATCAAAGCTACGGAAGATATGTCCATAAAAGATAAAGAGATAATCATTTTAAAAGACAACATAAAAAATTTGGAGGCTTCCAACAGAGATACCTTAATCACTTCCAAAGGACATGAATAGAGGGCTAACAGATTACAGGAACAGGTTAATATTCTTCAACAGCAGGTAAATCTCACAGACCAAGTTTCCTACATCAAAAATTATTTTTGGAAAAAAATCACTGAAGGCATTCATTCACAATGGCCTTCTATTCAGATAATATATGAGAAAAAAGAACTGCTACAAGCTGCCTTAACAGAAATTGATAAAACAAAGAAGGAACTTGGAAACAAACCACCACAAGAAATTCAACTCATATCATTTTTGAATAGTAAAAACAGGGAAGAATTAGAAGAATTGAAAATTCCTGACAGGAGAGAGGCTATCCTTGAAATCAGAAAGGTCCTAACAAAGAGAAACATTATGAATAATCTAGAAGAGAAGTGTGATAATATGAACATATCAATCACTAAATTCAAGACCAATTATGACTTACTGCTAGAAGCAGGACTTCCATATATACACGCATTGAATGAAAAATTAACACCACAGAAGGACTATGACTAGAAAATTAGAGCCTATGCTAAGGAGCAAGCTAACAAACCTTTGCCTCAAGGGTCTCCAAGTGGCAAAGTGATACTTCAATATTTTTAGAATTTGTTCTTGTTAGAAAATGAAATTAAGCACATGTTCATAGTAAAGCCAAATTTTTATAGGTACACAGAAGCTGATGAAAGCTATAGAAAATTGAAGAATATAAAGATCCCCGCAGTTCAATAGTGGCAAGAATTCACAGATCTGATGTGAATTTGACAGGTAAAAGAGCAGGAAAATCACATAAAAATTCATATTTTATTGTTACCTTAGGGTGAAGATTCAGGGTAAAAGTGTATCAGATGTGAAAGTGTATTAGTAAAAGCCAATTGTTACTGTTGGTTATTTTTCAATTACACTAGTAAAACAGTGAAAAGTAGAGATAAAGAGTATTAGAACAGAAGCTGAAAGGAAGGAGTATTCTACAAGTCATCTTCCATGAGTCATTGAAGGATCTGAATTGATTCATGATCAATTTGTATAAATGTAAGCCTCAAAGGCATTAAACAAGAGGGCTGGAGAGCTGGAGAGACTGAGTAGTGAGGTAGAAGGCCATCAAATTGAAGATCTGGCCAAACAAGAATTTTTGTAAGTGGATCTCATTTATATATTTTGAAAAAAATTGTCTCAGCATTTCATGAATATTATGCGACCTAATTATATGTGAATGGGCTTGAATTTCCATAAACAGTTATATGAACAATGCGGGATACAATCTCTGTAATCTGGGTTTTAATGTACTTTGTGTGTCATTGAATAAATAGACATTCATGTCGATGTTCTGATGTGAAACTTGATCGAGTGTGAAATTTTGCATTTAGAGTTATATAATTATGAGCACGAACTAAAACTTATTAAATGACATACAATCCAAAATTAATTTTACTATATAGAAACTGAAAAGAAATTAAACAATGATTTTCATAAATACAGAAAATAAAAGCATCCATCACATATAAAACCAGAAAATAGTGAGGTCTTCTATTAAAAAAATCTCATACAAAAATGATGGAGATCATGCTCCAATCTATCTCAAAAAATATAAGTACAATAATATTACTCCCCCCATAATAACCCCAATCCAAATCACAGCAACAATCCATTCATTAATAGGTAATCTATAACGATGCCTATCAATAAAAATTGGAGCACATGTTGGCTCCAAAAATCTACCACATCCACGCCCTTTAGATGTTGTTTCAGAAAGTATTGAATCACAGACACTTTGGACATCAAATTGGTACATAATTTCAAAGTTGTGGAATTGTGCAGCAATCGATTTTTCTTGCTAGTGAAGCGGCTTTAGGTTAGGTCTTCTAACTTGGTAGATGCCATTCATCTGGTTGATGATTAGCTCTGAGTTAGTGTAAGACACAATTTCATTTGCACCATAGTTCCGTGCAGTCATGAGGCCCTCTATCAAAGCATGATAGTATGCCTCATTATCTGTTGTAATCCTAGGTATTTCTCTACTATTTTGATATTCCTGGCTAAGTGATTCATTGTGAAGCACAAATCTTATCCGTGCATTCCCTGGGTTCAGATGGCACCATATCTAGATAGCTAGCACCCATTTTGCAACCATCTGCAAAACAAGAAAATACAAAATAAATACATCTCTCTACAAAATAAATACAAAATTAAGTTTGCAATATGAATAAAAATTTAATTATTTTCATTTGTGGCAACACACTTACAATTTCGGCAACACAATTACAATTTCGGCAACACACACAGTGGCAGCAACACACACAGTAGCAGCAATAGCGAGTTGCCACCACTGTAAGAGTGTGTTGCTTCCATTGTAAATTTACACAGTCTTACAGTGGTGGCAACTCACTGTTACAGTGGTGGCAACTTGTTGTTACAGTGGTGGCAACTCGCTGTTATAGTGGCGGAAACTCGCTGTTGCTGCCACTGTAACAGCAAGTTGATGCCACTGTAACAGTGAGTTGCTGCCACAGTAAGACTATGTTTCCACCACTGTAAATTTTAATTTTGCACAGTGGCAGCAACTCGCTGTTACAGTGGCGGAAACAACGAGTTTCCACCACTGTAATAGTGTGTTTCCGCCGCTGTAAATTTTAATTTTGTGCAATGGCGACAATAGCGATTTGCCGCCACTGTGCAAAATTAAAATTTACAGTGGCAGCAACACACTGTTATAGTGGCGGAAGCTCGCTGTTTCCGCCACTGCTCAAAATTTAAATTTACAGTCGTGGAAATTCGTTGTTGCTGCTACTGCAATAGTGAGTTGCTGCTCTCTACGAAATAAATAAAAAAACCTGAAGGCCATTCAGTTGAATGGTTAGCTTACTCCAATAAAAAAGGAATTGTTAGCTTACTCCATAAATAAAAGGAAATAAACACTGGAATTTACAGCAGTTTCTTGCGGCAATGCATTGAAGAAAATTTACTGACCTTACTCTGATCTATTGATAAGGAAGGGAGGAAGAACCAGGGACTCTGTTCTGCTCTGCTCCAATTGCTGGTACTCCTCTGTTCTACTACTACTGCTCTGATCTGCTCTACTCTGCTCTGCTTTGCTCTCGACCGAATGGATAAACACACTCGACTGAATGACTTGACTGAATGGAGAAACACACTCGACTGAATGAGTCGAGAAAATGGAGAAACGCACTCGACTGAATGACTCGATGAAACGTTTTCTCAATGGAATGAATAAGTAGAGGGTGTGGGATTTCTGCATAAATTTGAAATGGGTTTGCGCAAAAAATCTGGTAGATAGCAGCCATAATGGTCGAGCTGGTAGATAGCAGCCATAAAGGTCGAGCAAGTAATTCAGTTAAAAATGGAGAAAATGTCAATTTGACCCTGAAGTGGCTGCGCGAGCCCGCGTGACGGCTTGTGTGAGCGTATGCAAGGATGGCTTGAAACGGTGAGAGTTAGCCCATTACAGGACAGTTGACGGGGAATGGTAACAGTAACATCACGGGGACGGACGGAGATGGAGACAGTGAGGGGCGTGGGGCCTGCATTTTCTGGAGGCATTCACCGGATGTATTCTTCGGTCTTCCAGTGGCACAAAACTCAAGGCCATTTCATCGAATGGTTAGCCCACTCAAAATTTTAGGGCCTGCTAAAAATCACATTTTTTCCTAGAAAAAGGAACTAAAATAATAATGGAAATCTAGGTGAAGGTTCAAGCTCTTACCTAGATCTCACAGAATAAAAAATCATCGCTCGGTTCGTCCACAATTAACAGCCGAATTTTCGCCTCTTTTTCACTCCAGAGCTCTATCACAACACTCAAAATAGTGAAAATGAAGGTCTATTGCCTTCTTATAGCCATTCTAGAGGTATGAATCACTTAGCTAGTCTGTTAAAATTGGTAAATTCCTACTATATTTTGTTGCAGCTATTGGTTTTTAAAATATTACCGATGCTCTGATGGGTTGTTAGTGTTCATGTGCAGATTTGACCATGTTCGACCTGGTTACGAGTTTTCTTTTTAGGGACTTTTTCTAGCTCGTAAAACTGAAAGAACCCTGAGGTACCTTCGTTGGACTCATTAAACTACTACAACGAAGAAATATGAGCCATTCATTTCCATATTTTTCTAGCTCATTAAAAACCGAAAAAGTAACCAAGTTTTTCTCCATTGGACTCGTTAAAAATTCACAGAGAGCATTGAGTTTTTCTTCGTCGGACTCATTAAAATTTCACGAAGAACATTGAGTTTACTCCATCTCCTCATAGTCATAACAAAACAAGGCAGATGTCCATTGAACATAGGTTTCTCACTTTATCCGGATTCAATGGACTAACTCACAGAAAATGAATTGTTTCGGGCTTACTATTCTCCCTTCGTTGTGCCCTGTTATCATACATGACAAAGGTACTCCCTAGAGTTGTATTTTACGATGTTTTTTAGACTCTCTAAATATGAAAAGATCACCGATTTTACCCATCTGGACTCATTAAACTTAATAAGGCAGTGAAAATCTGGACAAAGTGGATACTTATTCTATTATATTTTAAAGGTCGATTTGGCAACAAAAAATCTTGAACATGGCACTTCCCAGAAAACTCACTTACATTTAGCCAGACCCCATCATCTATGAGTTTAGCCTTCATATGCCAATGTTCCTACATTTGTGAATCTTGACACCCTTTTGTGTTCATTAAGCCTAAGCTTCCTGGTACCCTGTTACAATGCCTTCTATTGTTCAAGACGATCCCGCTATCTACTGCTCCTTGTATCAGCCAAGCCATCATATACCAGAAATTATTTGTGGTCAGTTTTTCCCATTTTCTCTTGACTATTTCCCAAAAAAAAATCATCTTTTCTCTTTTCATTTCGACTAATGTAGGATGCCTCAGTGCCTAACTTTTCACTGATCTCTTCCTATCGACTTCAACATCTTATCTAGGAAGTTGATCGAGAAACACATCAGTTACCGGGTACTTGCAGACATTAGTGGCAGGTTGTTAGGTCCCTGTAATTTGTTAGATTGGCTAGACAAAATAGACAAGGGTAACATCAAACCAAATTTGGAGTCCTAGGACCTAGCCTTCCTGGACTCATAGAGGGCTCTCTCTATATTTGTATAAAAGATATAACTTATTTCATTTAGGATGTTTATTTTAGGCTAGTTAAAATGATAGGGCTTGTTTGTTTTGTTTTGTTTGGTTGGGTTGCTTGTCAAGAATAACATATAGAGTAAGATAAATTCAAACCATTAGGCTATGGGGCCTATGAAAGGCTTGAAAAGTACAACAAAAAATCAAGGTTTTTTCATAGGGCAAGTTAACAAAGCCAAATGGATCTTAATAGCTTATGTGAGTGTAAAATGAACATTAAGTTGTGAACTTAGTAGGTTTAAAGGGAAATTAAGAATCCTTTAAAATATACTAAAACAAGAAGAGTCTTTAATTTCACTATGTTTAAGAAAGAATCAAAGGACAGGGTGCACCATAAACTTCTTTGACCTAGCTTTACCAAGTAAACTTTAAAACAACAATCCAACCAACCCTAGAGAGCAGGGAACTACTAAATTCTCTATTTATTCACCTTTATAGAAAGAAAACATTTAAGATGACATACAAGTGATGATTAAAGAGCAGGGAACTCCTAAATTCTTCAATTAGACTATAAAGGAGCTTCAAAGTGACTATCCAAGATGGAATAAAGGACAGGGAAAACCATAAACTTCTTTAGCCAAACCCTAATCAGTAAACTTCAAAGAAAAGGACTTAAAAACAACGTTTCAAGCTACACCAAAGGACAGGGCATACCATAAACTTCTTTGGCTTGACTCCATTAAATCATTTTCAAGACAACGAGCTAAGTGGAACCAGAGAGCAACTAAGAATTATCCAATCATACCTAGCAGAGGAAAACATATAAACAACAGAAGGTAAAAATAATTAAGGTGCCTCTCAACAGTATATTTTAATCTAATTTTTCTACTTTGTCATAAGGGAAAGATGAACAATATGGAAAACATAAGAAGATAAGTGTAAAATTAGAACAAAATCACCATTTAACAAATTCCATGAATCTTTTGAATGTGCTTTCTTCATTCATATTCAGTCCAAGACAGTTACAAAGCTCCAAAGCCAAAAACTCTCCACAACTCAAAGTCTATGAGGTTTTTATCTCAACAATCAACCAACAACCAACTGAAGCATTACATGCAGTATTTAACTGAAAAATGAGAAATTAAACCCTAGCTATGGTTTTGGAAGTCATTTATTACATAGTTAAGTCACTTTGAACTTTGAGACCATGCAAGGCCGAAGGAAAAATATTTAAAACACATTTATGACAAAAATAACTTCTAACATAACTATTTGAGCTAATTTTGGAAAAAAGTTGACTTTAAGGCTTCAAAATATATTTTTCAATAACTCCTAGCATGTTAGGTCCCTATATTACTAGTTTAGTCCCTTATTATTATTAGTGTAGCCCCCTTATTGTTATTGTTGTACCCCTGTAACCCCAATATTGTTATTATTGTGCCCTTACATTGTTATTGTTAGGTCGACTAGGATTATATTGTGGGCCCATGGACTCCTATATATAGAAGGAAGTTCTGGTCATTTGTATCATCCAAGAATTTTTCATTTATGTATTGTATTGAAGGTTTCCCCCTCGAAGTGGCTGATCTCTAAGGCGTTGATCTCTCTTTTCTTCTATTTTTGGATTTGGTTTCATAACATTTCGTATCAGAGCTTTCGATTCTAAGGTTTCGCTGCTCCAAACAAGTCATCGTGTAATTTTCACAATAACGTTTTCTCTACGAAGGTTCAGAATCTGAAATTTTTATAGTGTGAAGCTGAAATCCTAAAGAAACTCCAGTAAAAATTTCAGATCTTGGTTCACAATATTTTCAGAGATATGATTTGGGGAAATTATGGTTTTTTCAGGCTCCCGAATTTCAACTAAAACAGGTCATCATGGAATTTTCGCTATAACTTTTCACATACAAATTTTCAAAAGCTGAAATTTTACAGTGCGAAGCCAAATTCTTGAGGAACCTCCTATAAAAATTTTAGATGTTGGTTCACAATATTTTTGGAGATATGATTTATGGAATTTAGGATTGTTTCAAGCTCCTGAATTTCATATCAAAGAGGTGACCGTGGGAAAATCGTCATAACTCTCTCTCTAAGCTTCGGATTGGGATTCTGTAAAACCTGGCTGCAAGTACACAGACTTTAGTTTTCATTATATCAATTTAGGAGCTGATAGAGGGAACAGTGACTTTTGGCATGTCATACAAGTTCACTCTTCTAAACTATCCCATAATTAGGTCATCGTGGGAGATTAGGTATAAATTTGTCTTGAAGAATCCAAATAAGGTCAGACCTGTGGCATTCAAAAGAAGATTCAGAGGGCTACCTCAGGGTTTAATTTAAGATAATTAAGATTTTAAATCACAGATATAACTTAGTTTCAATATCGAGCTCCTCAAAAGCAAGAAAAAGGTGTGTATTTTCTTCGAATTACATAAGTCTCGCTTGAAAAAAAAATAGTTTGAATTTATTCCAAGTGAATATTGAAGAATAGATATTAGTATTGGGTTCTAAAATTCCCCCTAAAAATAATTCAACACCCTTAAGCCCTCAGAAGGCTCTACTATGACTCATGAAGATGAAGAAACACAACATTAGATATCAAAATTACAAGAGCAAGTGCACCAAATTTTGCTATCACAAAGAGTAACAAAAAATGAAATGGAAGTTTTGGAGAATGTAATATTCCTAAAATTAGGATGCAGCTAATTAGAATATTATATTTTTATTTTTGCACCTAATTAGATGAATAAATGGGAAAAGGACCCATATTTAAATTTTATTGACATAAAATCCCTCTTGGTGTGAAAAGGGGATAACTTTGTGGCTAGATTTTGCACTTCACATGTGTGAACAAGAAAAGGATCATGTTGATTCAGTAAATTTTACCAAGTCAACGGCGCTGCCTAAAAGGGTGTGTCTTGCTTGAGAAGACAACACAGTTTTGGAGGGATAGTATTCACATGGTGTTGGAAACCCTAATACGTGGGACCCAAGGTGAGGAGGCTCACAAAAATTATAAGGAGGAAGATGGCAGACTTTTAAGGTTAGATTATGGATTACATTTTCATGTCTACTTAGAAACTTGAGCATTCTTCAGTTATTGAGTTGAGTATGTAGTGTTGTTCAGTACAAGGAATTTATGCTTAGGGATTCCTTCTCCTTCATTGAGAGATCACTTGGAGGAGTTATGTTCTTCATTCTCCCATATCCAGGCTCGGGGCTGTTAGCCACCTATGAATTTTTTGTCAAGCAAACAGGTGGCTAAATATTTTTATGAGCCTTCAAGAGATACATTTCCTATGAAAATCTCTCATTCTTGAAGCCTCTGTATGTCCTTTGCCTTTGAAAAAATATTCACTGTTGTTTCCATCCAAAAAGCCTCACTGTCTGTGAAAAGGTTATGCTAAAAAAAGCCTCCATTTTCCCCTTCTATCCCTGCAAATTTCCCCATTTTAACCTTTTTTCCCTTTCCCAAATTTTCCCTTTGACCCCCAAAAGTCCCTTCCTAAGCCTACTAAATGATCCCATATCCCCTTTAAACCTTACAAACACCCTTTTTTTGGCTTAAAAATCCCTTTTTCTTCTACCGAAAACCCCTTTAAGCCTCAAAAACCCTCTTTTTGGCTTTAAAATCATCCATTTTACATATAACAGGCTTAGCCCCTTCATGGCCAGCCCCTAACCACTTCCCCTCCTTGCAAATAAGCGCTAAGACCAAGCGCTAAGGCATAAGGCGCTTATCGCAATCGGAAGGATTGTTAGGAGCACATTTCCATGTTAAAATGAAAATCTCCGATGCGAGAAATATTTTTTTCTACGGGTCTCAGGAGCATTACCAACGGTTGATCTGCAAAGATCCGATGATCCATGGTTGTTTCACCACACCCTCGCCTCATCGCTTTGTGAACCTCCGATGGCCATCTCCATCATTGATTCCCCTTTGATCCTACGACCATCGCAGCGTCGTTCCCATTACCAATTGGAACATTTTATTGTGCCATCCTCCGATTCCCTGGTTGGCCGATCTCCAATATGATCCTGGCTGTTGAATCCACAAGAACCAACAGCCAGGATTTGCTCTCGGTCAGCCCCACATTCTCCGATTGGTCACTCCCGATCCAGTCGCAACCGTTGATATACCGCCAATCCAACAGTCCAGATGTAATCGCTTCATGAGCCCATCAGATATTTGACCCCTGCCTCCTCCACTTCTGATTGAATCTCAGCCATCCATCTTATCTTATCTGACGGTTCACCTTTCTCCCGATCGATCATTCAGCCCTACTGTCTCCACCTCCTCTTTTAATCTCCGCCGTCCAATCCCCTGGATCCAATGGTTCATATTGCTAGCCAGCTATAAAATTTGTTATATCAAATGCTGGCTAAATCATTTTTGGAGCCTTCAAGGAACAAATTTTATTGCTAAAAAGTGTTACCTCTTGAAGACTCTTGAAGGCCTCATGCCTCTGTTTAAATCTTCATTACTGTTCCCATTTCAAAGCTCAGAAATTTTGTTGTTTTCCATGAAGAATAATGCTGCAAAGGCCATTTTTCCCTCGTCTTTCAAAACTAACCTCATTTTAACCCCTTCATCCCCCATGAAATATTTCATTTTCATATTTCCCCCTTTCCCTCCATCAAAACCCCTGTGATCAGGTTTAATACTCCTTCTTTGCTTTATCGAAACCCTCAAAACCCTTAAAAAACATTGAAAACTTCATAAAAAATACATATTTTTTTTTAAGCCCCCTTTGGCTAAGTCCAAAACCCTTCCCCTCCATACGCCCTGGTGATGGAACTAGGCGCTAAGCCATTTGGGCACTTATCGCATCGGAGGAAACACAGCGTGCTAGTCTTCCCCCTTTATTAAAATCTTCAATGTCGATTAGCCCTGTGCATAAAACCCCCGGTCATATTATCCACTTCGTATATATAAAGCCCTCCCGACAAAAACCTTTGTGTATATTTAATTTTTGGGTTTTTAATGTTTTATAGCCATTTTATTAAAAGAAAAATGGGTGGAATTCATCGCACCGCTTTTGAGAGGGAGGCGGTTTTTTCTGTTTGGCAGCGATTAGTGCCACCGGCCGACATGTGGCCTCAAGCAGTTTGGAGATACCACCCTCATCGTGCATTAAAATTTGACTATGGGCCCGGTGCAATATTGACATGCACCGTCCGATCTGAGGCCATCTCATCGAACAGTGATCGCGCCCAAAGAAGCTCGAAGGATAAACTCCCCCTCCCTTTACTTCCGCCCGCGCATATTTCCAAAATTGCGCTCGTTCTCTGTCGTCAGATCTAAGGCTCCAGATCTGACGGCCCTTGTTCCAAATCGCGTGAATTTCAACGCAAAGTTTATTTCTCCCAAGGCCACGTGAAAAGGGTGGTTTTCTAAAGCCACATGGCAAGCAGGGACACATATCATGTTCCAAAGGGAAATACCACCTACCCCCCTTTCCCTCACGTGAAAATGGTGGTTTCCATCCCTGAAACCATTTTCCCCTCTTTCCATGTGTGTTTTTCACGCGCCTCCTCAGCCGTTGATCTTGTGGGCCGATCTCATCCGACAGCCCACGATCATCCCGAACTCCAACGCCATTTTAACCATTTTTTCGCCGAAACAAAGGTTTTAAGCCCATTTTCTCCGTTTCTCCAAACAAAATGACTCTGTCGCTTTGACTATTCACCCTCGCTCCTGACCATCAATCTCTGCGCGATCGACGATTCCGATTTAAATTCCTCCTCCGCTCTCCTTTGACCTCCTCTAATAAATCTCGACCATTGGATGATGCCATCCAATGGCCATGCTCTCTCCACGCGCCTTCTGAAGCAGTAAACCTATATATGCAGAATTTTATAATGTTGTTCATATTTTGCAGGGTTTAAATGGTTTTTCCACTATACTGAAGAAAATTTCAAAGGCCGAGGGTCACGATCCTGCTGCCTTCGATTCATTAAAGGGAATCATTTGCAGGATTCAACTCCATGTTTCGTCAATGATTCATGAGGCATTGATGCCATACGACCCCTACGCAGCCCTGCACACCAACAAACATAGTGAATCAAACACAAATCAAAGAGTATCAGTGTCGAAGATAGGAACGCACTAGAATATGAGATTGAAGATAGATCTGTGGGGATTACGACTAAGATGGACTTTCAAAAGCCTAATCCTCCCTATTAAAACACATTTTAAAGAAAATCATAAAGGTTCATCAGACAGAAAGCCTCCACCGTCACAGCTGAGGCAAATTGATTCCTCCCAGCTATCACAGTGCCACCTGTGCCTCAAAGCATTCAAACATAGGCCGAAGTTATTGATCAAGATCAGATATTTGCCTCAGCGTAGCCAGAAATTTAATTCTGCAAATAAACTTACAAAATATCAGCAGAATTATTTTAACACAACACAGAGCCTCAAAAGTCAAAAAGAGCTCCCACTAAGCTTAAATCGTAATGTAAATTATTTAATATAGAGGACACCTATGTAAGCTTCTTCATCGAGCCCCCCAAAGTCTGAGAAGCCATTAAGTCTGTATTAATTATCTTTGGAGATATTTTATCAGATCTCACCTCCTCATTCTTCTATAAATACTACTGTAGAAGATGAGAGAGGTGTTGGTTGATTTGGCTACTGAACATTGAAATGTAATTGAGCTTGAGACTTCTACTTGTAAATAATTTTCACTGGCTCTTGGAGCTCTGCTTGTAATAGATAAGTTAGTCTGGGAAGTGTATATGATTGCTAAACTAAAGCATTGGACTTGAAGCTGTAACTGGTTTGGAGCATCAATACAAGCTGATTTATGGGATCCTAATCTATGTTGACGGTGATGTTTTTCTCATTGTAGCTTGTTATTTTATTTCTGTTTTCACTGTGTTCATCTTCTCTTATAAATAAAAACATGCATAGAGTTAGGACCTACTGTATTTCAGTACCCTTCTCTGACTAAAAATATTTATATATATGTTTTCTTCTAATATGTGTTATTTAGGAATGATTTAATTCAGTTTAAGCATATGAATGCTGGCGTTCCTTCATCTTATTGTCTTAGCTGAATATTTTTCTTGGATGTTATTTTCAGTATATGTTAAGTAGAGATGAACTAAGGAAGATATGGTGTGCCCTGGTCCTAGTTTTATCCCCAAAGGCTGTCTAAATGTTTCCCTTGGAATGTGTCAAAAGCTGGCTAGTTTCAAAGTACTTACCAGATCTTAGACCATTCCTTGTTATCTTTGTGTTTGTCTTGAAAGTAACCAAGTAAAGCAGAGCTAGGATAGGATTTGTCGTGAGCCCGACCCACTAGTTTCTACTCCAACAGTTTCCTTCAAGTTTCCCTCTATTTTTATATGTTTTCTATGGAAAGTATATCAAAGGCTGGCTAGTTTAGAAGTACTTACCAGATCCTGGATTGCTTTTATGTTTCTCTTAAGAGTTTTTCAAAGGCTGGCTAGTTTCAAAGTACTTACTAGATCCTGGGCTGCTCTTTGTTCTTCATCTATTTAATTCCCCTTCTTATTGTTTCATTTCATTCCATAAACCAAACTTTAAAGAGATCCTTAGACATAGATGACTTGCCCCATGGACCACTCTTGCCTCTTTTGTTTCAATTAAACCCTATTATGACTCCATAGCCCAATGGACTAAAACCTGCAATTGTCTATCTTCCTGGCCAAAGCTTGTTCTATTTTCTTGCAACTTCTCACCTTTGAAAATATTTGCATTTAGGACTCTCCACCTCAAACAGTAATCATGCTCAACCATCCAAAAAACAAACAAACCCTTGGCCTTCATAACTAGCCTAATATCATTACCCAAAAATTCAAAGACAAATCCATCTTTTCACTTATTGGAGAGATCCCTCTCTAGATTCAGGAGGGCTAGATCCTAGAATCCCAAAGTGGTTGAAACGATGTTTCTCCTCGTGGTCAGACTTTTCCAATCTTGCTGATTACAGGGAGCTAACATTTCTGGCGACTCCCCTGGGGATCCAAACCCAGAATCATTTTCATTTTAAGGTAACCATAGGATATCAGAGATATTTTTCAAAGAACATTTGCTATATTAACCAAATGAGCCACCAGCAACTAAAATTTCTTGTGACTCCACTGGGGAATCGAAGTTGAATTTTCACCCTAGGTTCCCTTAAAAAACTTCATAAAACCTTGTGAGTAGAAAGCAGCCTTTTAAGCACTACCAAACACATGGTAATCATGATGAAACTTGTTTGAATTAGTGAAAACTAGGAAAAACCTAGGATTATCATAAGAGTTTGTCTAACCTTGAAACATCAGTTGGCTTAGCCATAAGGGTAGACTATCTTTGTCTCTTAACCGTAGCTAAGTTTTGAAACAGAGTTAGGATATTATTAGAAACCACACAACTGAAAATAACTCAGAAAAACTTAAAAAATATTTCAGATTGGAATTCAATAAACATGGTGGTGGACCATAAAACCTTTTACTTCCTTAGGAGCTAAAAACTTCCACTTGGCGACTCCACAATCTGAAAAGACCTTAATACTCCACTAGGAAGAACCCTTATCATTATAATATCATTCAAACTCAATTAGAGGACTGTAGGATTAAAATTTGTGTAAACAGATTAATTGACCTTTTAAAGATTGTCATACTTGGCTGAACTTGTCTTGTTTATTTGGGTCTGAAAAACCAAGCATAGTGACTGCTAGAAAGATTCACGCTAGAGCCTATCCTGACCCTGATCCACCTAAGATAGTTGATAACCCAGAAAGTATCCTTAGTAAGTCTCCTAGGATTAAATTATCAACTGTTTTCATATCACCCTTGAGAGCTAATTCAGCTCTTGAAAATCTTTCAGCTCTACAACAATCACAAGTTGACTTAGTAAATCCGTTTAGAACTAGGTCTCTTGATGATTTAGATCAGTTAGATTCTGAGGCTTCACTTTCATCTCCTAAAACAAGTGAACATCTTGGTAGCAGAGAAACAACACCTCCTGATTCACATTTCCTTCAAAACTTAGGTGTCTCTCATCCAAGATCATCTCAGTAATCTACTCGTGGTCCATCCACTTCTTCTCACCCTACGTCCACTATTCAAACCACTCCATTCCAACCCACTTTCCCTTTTGTTAATCCACCTCTTGTGAATCCACCTCCACCATATATCATGGCAGCATGGTATGCTCCCTTAGTCCTTCCTATACCATTAGTCAATCTTCCACGGGACTATTAGTCCAAAATTCCATTGTATGATGCTAGCAATGCTACAACTGCATCACAACATGTGGATAAGATGAATGACTACTTTGACCGAAATGAAATTGATGATGATTCTGTCAAGATTAGATTGTTTGCTCAGAGTCTAGGGGGAGAAGTAAGAAAATGGTTTAAAGGCTTAACCCCCCATAGTATCAATGATCTCCAAGCCTTCCATCAAACATTATTAAACAAATGGGAAGTAAAGAAGAATCCTCTCCAAGTCCTCTCTGATTACAAGAACCTCCATAGAAACACCGAGGAAAGTGTGCAAGCTTATTGCACTAGATTTAATAGTGTGTACAATACACTTTCCCTAGATCTAGAGCCTCCACAAGGCTCAGAATTAAAAAAAATTCCTGAGGGGTTTGACCCTGAGATGGCCTATCAGCTGAGAGAGAGAGATCCTACGACTCTTGAAGAGATGCAAAAAGGGGCTCTGGCTGTGGAAGTCAAATTGATGGAGAAGAGAGAAAGAATGAAAAATGAAAAGAGAGTGTCCTTTAGGGAGGAAAACACACCTTCTACTTCAAACTCAAAGATGGAGAGAATGATGGAGGAGATGATGAAGAAAATGAGCATCCTTGAGAGAGAAGAAGCCAATCAAAACCAAACTTCTCCTAAAAACAGAAACCAAAATTAGAATTTTAGAAGGAACCAACCTCCAAACAGAGCTAGGGAAGATGATCAACAAATCACTCCTCCCTTTCATCAAAGCTATGTAAGTGAGGTTGAGGAAATAGATGAAATAACAGAGGAAGATGATATCAACATGCTGGGGGTAGATAATGATGACTTTGAGATTCATTATGATAGAAAACAAGGTCTTTATACACCTTATGATGACAAAAGAGATGATGATGAAAATTATTATCAAGACATGGAAAATGTCATCATAGAATCTCAAAGAGAATATGGCCTTAGAAGCAAAACCAGTCAACAAACTCCCAACACTAAAACCTCTGAAAAATCTTCACAAAACAGCATTGTAACCAAGCCTAAAATTGTTAAGCAAAAGAACAAAACAGTAGTTGTGAATTCAGATAATGGTAAAGAGAAAGGCACTCAAAACAATGAAAAATAGAGTGCAGACCTTATTAGTACTAACACTTTAGCTAGTACTCCTGTTAAAACCATTTTGTCAAATGTAAATAGAAAAAATCAGCAACCTGATGTTGCTGACAGAGTGATAGCTAGTAAGGCTGAGACAAGTTCTTCAAAGAACCAAATTCCTTTCAGCCTAGAGTAGGAAATTTCAAAGATTAAAATCTCTGTTCCCCTCACTAAGTTAGTTGCCCTGCATATATATAAGTCCCAAATTTTGAAGTCTTTAAGAATATAAGAAAATGAGGACACGGTCAATCTTAATGATGACCAACCAGAGCTGATTTTTGGTCCTAATATTGAAGGTAGATATCAAGAAGGACATGTTCCTCCTTTTTATGTAAGTTTAAACGTTCATGACAAAATTTTGCACAATGCTATGCATGATTCCGAGGCTTCTCACAATTTAATGCCTAAAGCTATGATGGAGAGCCTTGGTCTAGAAATCACCAGACCTTACAAAGACCTTTACTCCTTTGACTCAAGAAGAGTAAAATGTTTAGGATTAATCAAAGACCTCTGTGTTAACTTAGCCCAAATTCCAGCCAAATGCGTAGTAATGGATATTGTTGTGGCTGATGTACCCCCAAAATATGGAATGCTATTATCAAGATCTTGGGGGGCTAAGTTATAAGGGACTATGCAGATGGACATGACCTATGTGACTATCCCTGTTTTCAATCAAATTAGAAGACTTTACAGGGATTCCCATATGAAATACACAGTTACAAGTCAAGACTGACCACAAAACTCTCCTCTGTATTCTGTAAATACAGGCCTTGATTCCTTTATTATGTTTAATCATGAAAAACTTAGTGAACAAGTCACTTTAACAAAATTAATGGCCAATAGGGAGGAAGAGAAACACAATGCAGAAGTGTCAAAACAATTTGCTGCATTTGAAGATAGTAGCAAACCAAGCAAAGGTCTTGAGCTACAAGTTAGGTGTCCTTTAATTTTGAACATTCACAATCAAGAAAACAACCCTCAAATAAACAAAAATCTTGGGGAATCAAAACAAATACAACTAAGTGCTGATATTCCACAACAGTCAGAAAGCACATTAGTTGAAGAGGACAGTGACCAAGATGAAATCAAAAATAATCCTCTGTGGAGTATGTATTGTTTGGTCAATTTAGTGTGTCCTAAATTGCTGCATTTAATTTGTCAATTCGGGAATCGTAAGCTGATGAAGTGCGGCGCACTATATGTGCAAGATAACCTATTTCTTAACTTTTTGTCGCTTTTGGTTTTCTAAGATGAAATGGAAATTCTAAAATGAAAACAAGTATGGTTATGTTTGTTCAAGGAAATGATATCCTCTATAATGATTTACCAACTTGAAACTTAAAAAGAAATTTGAAATTTACAATGACAAAACTTGGAAGGAAATGAAAATATGCTGCTGAAATGAAAAGGTGCTGCTAATCTAATGAATCAAAACAGTGAACTAGTGAGCATGAAACCAAACTATTCTTGCTGCTGTCTAAACAGAAAAGAAACTATGCTGAAAGAAATCCAAAAGTGCAACAAAATAAATCTAAATCAGATTACATCAATTTATCTTCTGATCCTTCATCAATAGTCCAACCTATGATTTTCTAAGTAACCATAAACAACTTGAGTAACTCGATATATCTAACTTGCAGAAAGTAAACTAATATCAAACCATACATAAATAATCTCAATCCCTCACCATCGATCTACACTCGTATTTCGGAGTCAACTGAAGATGTCATGCACAATTTAATATATCTAAATTGCAGAAAGGAAACTAATACTAAACTACACATTTCAGAATACAATCCCTCACCATCAGTCCAGCTGTCGCTTTCGGAGGCAACTGAAGATGTTATGAGCAGCTTAATATATCTAAATTTGCAGAAAGTAAACTAATACTAAACTACACATTTCATAATACAATCCCTCACCATCAGTCCAGCTGTGGCTTTCGGAGGCAACTAAAGATGTTATGAGCAGCTTAATATATCTAAATTTGCAGAAGTAAACTAATACTAAACTACACATTTCATAATACAATCCCTCACCATCAGTCCAGCTGTGGCTTTCGGAGGCAACTGAAGATGTTATGAGCAGTTTAATATATCTAAATTTAACTACTGAAGCAAATAAGCAAAACTGAAATGAACAAAGCAATACTGAAATTAAACAGAAACTATGAAAAGCAAATTAGCAGCAGAACAATGTTAGTTCCATGTCATTAGTCAAAAAGCTATGAAAATGCCCGGGCTGCCTATCTATGACCTGAAACAAGAACACTGATCAGTGATTAACAACATAAAACATGAAAGACAGAAGTGAAATGGAAATTATGAAAGTTTATAAACAGAAATGAAGCAAATTCAATGTATAAACACATGAATGGATTATGGCACAATGAGCTTTAAAGAAATGAAATAAGAACTATACACTAATGCACAAAACCTTAGCTGAGCAGGGGCCCTCTACACCAGCCTTGGCAACGATCTTCAAATACGAATTTCGGTTGAAAACAGAGTTCTCTTATATTAAAAAAAAGTCATTACAGAAAGGTGATGTTACGGCACAAGTGCAGCGTAATCACATTACAGAGCAGACTAATAAAAGATAACAGAGACTAACATCGACTAACTCTATATGCGTATGCAAACGCGTTATATGTAACAAAAGAAATATAACTGTCTCCTAAAGTTCATGCTGGTGGAGAACACGTAGACCATTATGTCCACGGATCTAGGATCATGGCCGTGTTGGAAAGTAAATCTACGAGGAGTGGATGCTTGAATTCGACTAAGGAGCCATGTACAGATGTCGATTTATCCTCCGCAACTTAGAAACGGCCGTATGAACCTTCATGTGACACGAAACAGAGCCCTGTCAACATGAGACTCTATGGTTGACTTCCATGTGGACACCTTTGACCGCGGCTTCTTTAGATGAGTTTTCTTGAGCCAATAGGACACGAACCATGTCCACATCATTCCTGACTTGCCCATGTGGCTCGTTTTCCTTGTAGACACCTGTAGCATAGAGTTTCACAAAATAGCTACGGAAAGTTGCAGCAGCTGCGGAAAGTGGCAAGATTCCGCAGCTGAATGAACAAAATCTAAATCAAATAGAAAAAAAAAAAATATAATTAAAAACCATGTTAGATGCTCTTTTGCACATGATATTGACAACTTGGGAAGTTCAGGTGAGTGAAAAAGGTATAGAAAAGTGTATGGAAAAGATGCAGATTTGAGACTCAACATACCCCCACTGTGAAGGTGTTGCATGTCCTCATGCAACCAAAATTTTGATAATCTTTCTTCAGTTCATGTGCCTTGACACTTCACCCAGCACATCCAATCCTCTCCTCCTCTTCCTTGGTACTGCCAACATTCTGGGTTTCTTCATTAAGCACCTAAATTTGATATTAACGAGTGCTCTGCTCAACTTCTGGCATTTCCTTTTCAATTTCTTATTCTTCTTCTGCCATATTCCCAGATGTAGCATGGTATTATCATGGATGATTTTGTCCAGTTTTCCTTGTTCTTTCAATGTCTCATTTTCATTTTTTATGTGCCTATTTAAAATCTCTAGCTCAAAAATTTCCTGTTTTAGTGATTGGACTAAATCATCCTGTACTGTATGAGGCTGAATGGACGAAGTACTTGGACCTGTAGCTGCCTTTTCCAAAGATTCTATATATTCATATACTTCCTACTGCTTGGGGTCTATTTCAGGTGTCATTTTTATTGGGCTGTCCCCAAAATGCCGTGAAGGAGAGTTATTTTCAAAATCTGGATGAGAAGGGCTTACATCAACATCTTGCTGAGAATAGGATGGAGTATGTTCAATGTCTGACTGAGAATGAAATGAACCAGGTTCACTAACTGACTGAGATGGACTATGGTCCGCTGGGGACTGTTCAGATGTCTCCTCACCCAAATCAATGAAATGAGGACCCTTAATTTGTGTTTTCCTCAATTTCCCCTTAAGTCTGCTGCTTCTTCTCACACGTTGTGGTACAATATCCTTTTGTTTTTGTTTTCCTTTCTCTGTCTTCTTGGGCATAGATGACTGTTTTTGAAGATAAACTAATCTTTCAGATAACACTTGATGATCTTCTTCTTCAGAAGAAGGAGTTTGATGTATGGCCTCAATATTTTTTCTCTCTTTTGGTGTTATTGGCTTCTTACCCTTGATTTCCTTCTTCTTCCTTTTTGACAGTCTCTCTTCCCTATCAGTTCTTTCCATAGTAGTAGTAGGAGTATTTTGGATTTCATCAATTGTTCTTTTTCTCCTACTTCTTCTTGCTGTGCTACCTGCAGGAATTTCCTGAGTAGGAGTAATTTGGGTTTCAACATTTATTCTTTTTCTTCTACTCCTTCTTGTTGTACTACCTTCAGGAATTTCATGAGGTTCCTCAAAGAAATTTCTAACCAGAAATTGTTCCCATGTGTCTTTATTTTCCTTTAACTCCTTTTCAATCAAAATTTTTACAAGGCCATGGTGATATAGATGTGGTTCTACATCTCCTAAGTGTTTCTGAACAGTCACAGCCATTTTCTTCAAGCTATTTAACAGAAAATATGGAAGATTGAGAGCTTGATTATCTAGAAAATTCATTAGTAACCTGGTATGGTACATGTACATGGACCCAAAACGACCTTCACATGTAATGAATTTCTAAACAACTAGCAGCAAAGTAGCCCATTCCTCTTTCAATGCATGCACAAGAATTCCTCTTTTAAAAACAATTATGTCCATACCTTGGTTTCGTAAGATTGTTTTCCATGCTTTATCACTGATGCTTTTATTTTTAAACCAACGCTCACCCTCTTGAAGAAGTTCCGTGGCTGTTGCTATAGATGCTTCATTGACCGCAAACTTAAGGTCTCCAATCTCTGCTTCCAAGCCATTAAACGACCTTGCAAATGCTTTCGTAACTTCTTTGTGATAACCTATAAATTTCTGGATAAAACGCAGCCATTTTGCTTTCTTCAATATCTCCCTTATTTGCGGATATCCCTCCATAAACTTCGGTCCTTCCGGTTCTGCTCTTAGCAATTTACCCATTTCTCTTTTCTGCTCTTCACAAATTTTCCTGCGTGAGGGTTCAAATGGAAATAGAACGGTTGAATGCACAGGAACGAGCACAATGACTGTGGGAATGTATCATAGAATGGGAATGAGCACCATAAACGGAATGGAGTGAGACTGTGGGTAGATATCCGAGAGTGGGAATGAGCACAATGAATGGAATGGAGTGAGACAGAACAGAAAGGGGTTTCGTGAGCATAACAAAGATACGACTGAGAGATTGACAGAGTATAACACATTTGGCCGCGTTTTGAAATTTGGTGGCTGTGAAATAAATGTGAACACGTTTCAATCAACGGTTATGGATTTATGCGGCTGTAAGAGTCCTTGGTCAAATCAAATACGTCTCATTGTCACCGGTGGAATATTGGATCATGAGTGAAAATCGGGGGTGTTACACTAAAAATGTCACCTTGACATTCCGCTGACTGTATGAGCTCATTAAACACTCATACATGCCTCCTTTGCAAGTCTTACAACCTTTGTTCCTCATTCCATGCCCTGAAACTGGAGAAAAAACCCTAAAAAGCTCAAAAAACCTTGGGTACGCAGTTAATATGAAGCCTACCTGCGTTTTTAGCTAGGGTACGCAGGTAATGTGAAGAGAAACTGCGTTCTAGAACGCACTTTTCCAGTGTAATTCCTGCGGTACCCCTGTAAAGTTAAAAAAGCGCGGAATTAAACTGAAAAAGTTGAATTTTGGTCAATTCTGGAAGGTTCTGGATGAGATTTTTTGGGGATGAGTACGCTTTAGTAAGGTGCATGTATCCCACAACTTAAGGAACTAATCCCTTGATGTGAGGAGCCTATCCCTTTGAAGGAGGATTCTATCCCTTTAAAGGTGGAATCCTAACCTCCTCATCTGCTCTATAAAAGGAGGCATTGGGTAGCCTTTTGGGTGAAGTTTGGAGAAGTTTTTTGGAGAAGATTTTTGAGCTGAAGTGCTGTTGAGATTTAGATTTCCTTCTGCTGAGCTTTTGAGAGGAAAGATCACATACCTCTTTATGCTTCTAGAGGAAGAGTGCAAGACTTATCAAAGTAGAGGAGATTCCTGCTTCGGACCCCTGGAAGGCCTTTCGAACATCAAGGCTAAGGTTGTAAGGTACTTCTGTATATTTTAAGATTAATAGAATCAAGTTCTGTTTTTCTCAATAAATTGTCGTTCGATTGTTTATTTCAATAAGCTGTCGTTTTGATCATTTATTTCATAGATTCCTTGATCACTATGATAGGTATGTTTTATGATTATTTGTTATACAGGTGCTATTGATATTTTCTTGTTTGTGATTGCAGATCATCCGAAAGATGATACTTTCTTGCGACAAAAGAGCTCTTGTTGCGATGAAGGATTATTGATGCGACGGAAGCACTGTGACCGCAAATAAGCATTTGGACCTAAGGTAGGATCGACACCTTCATAACATTTATTTGTAAAACGAATATATCTAGAGAAAGACAAACTTAGTTGTTCGTTTGTTGCTAGATTGTCTTCTGACACTAGGGAGATCGGTCTTGTCCGCAAGAACGATTTATCCGGCCAACAAATTGGCGACTCCGCTGGGGATAGAAATTGTTATTTTTGGTTCTCTTTTATTTTGATTTGAGGAAAAGTTTTTCCTAGTTTTTGATTGATTGATATCTGCTTGGGTAGCTTAGTTTTTATCTGTTTTTGAAAATTTTGAAATCTTTTATGTTTTTCTTGAAGTTTTCAGGGGACCTCACTTTTTCTTCACACACAGTGCGGGCATCTCCGCACTTTCCTTAAGTAACCAGTGCGGGACCGCACCTGTTACTTCTGGGAACTGCAAACCTTGTTAAAAGTCTTGAAAAACTTAGATTTATTCTTTCAGTTTAGTTTAGATTTAATTTAGGATTCTTAGCATCTACCCAGATCTGTATTTTTCTGTCAAAAATGTCTTGTTTCTAAGTTTCTTTCAGCAAATTCTTCATCTCATCAATCTCCATTAAGTTAATTGGGTGTTTTGAGTCTCTTTTTTGAGAAATTCTTAATTTTATTTCCTTTGGTCATTAATTGAAGGTTTGTCTCATTCTTTTCACAATTTTGCATCTTATTTCTTTTGTTTTTGCAAAAAAATTTCCCCCTCATTCGCCGGGGGGGGGCTAAATTGTGTATGAGTGTTAATCGCCTTTGAGTGTTTTTTGATCTTTGGAACTCTCACCCGATTTTCTTGACTTCCACTTGATTGATTCTTAGATTACATTAGAATCATCTTGTGTTTGAGAATTCTCTTGCATAGATCACATTTGCATAATTAGAATTCTCATTTTCAGAATATAAATGAAAAATGTGCATAGATTACATTTGCATACTTTTCATATGAATTGTGCATAGAATACAATTGCATAGTTTACATTCTGAAAAATCAATTGTAGATTTAGATTTTTTCTTTGATTTGAATTTAGATGTTTTTATGTTTGTTTTAAAAAAAAAAAAATATTGTTTTGGGATTGATTTGCATTAGTTTTTCTTGATGAAATTAGTGCATTAGAGAATTTGTTATATTTTCTCTTAGTTATCAATCTTTGCATTGTTGGAAGTGAATGGAAACTCTCTCCTTACTTTAGGTAGGATTCATCAAATTGAAAAGATTACATTATCATATTCGATTGCATTCAGTTTTGGTTCGGGTCATAACACCATTGGTTTCATATCCATTTACCCTTTGAGTAATAACAGACTAAATAACACAGCGCTTAATTAAAATTAATCTAGTAATTTTTACATTTCTAGGGCTCTTATCACCAATCTAGCTTAGGCTAGTGTCTTGGAATAGGTTTTAGTTAACTCTCCAAGACAGTAAAACAAACAAGTAGTCGATCTTGCCGTAGGAAAAATTCCAATTGTTGCATGTATGCTCTGGGAAGCTCCTCCTAAAGGAGTCAAGCACGAGATCATATCTGAACCAGTGAGGTAATCAATCCTTCCTCATTGGGAACGATAGAAGATATACACGTATTAAAAACGGTAAACCTCGGATAGATCATTGTCGAGGAGCCTGGGGTCACTTGTCGGTAAACCTTGGATTATGTCAAGGAACCTTCAAGGGGATTGAGCTTTGATACTCTGCCCTTGCGTGTGTGTCAGATCGTAGACTGTTCCCCCAGGTATATTTGTTTCTGTTGGTAACCTTAGTGACCATAATCTTTAGGATTCTTCCTAAGGTGACGGTGGAGGGAAGATCCCACTGTACCTGGAGCAGACGTCGACTAGACTCACTTGGACTCTCTGGGGGGTTCTCTTCACACGAGATGGTTTTGTGAAGAAACTTGTGCCAGTCTGTTTCATTAAGCAGGTTGTCGGGGTAACTGTTCCAACCGCCCTTTCTGTATTAAATTCTATGATGTTGGATTTCATCACCAACTAATGTTTTTAGTACGGGAAGTTACTGTTTGTGTGTGGTTTGACTCCTAGATTTGATAGCGCGTGTTAATTTGTTTGTTTTTACTTTTAGAGACCATAGGTGTGAATTGTGAATTTTAATTGTTAGGTGTGAATTGTTAATTGTTAATTGTTAATTTTAGTTTTTTAATTTGTTAATAAAATTCACTGAAGTTGAATAGAATGGCAACTGTTCCGGAATTTACCAACCAAGGAACCCCTCTTAACGAGAATCCTAGTACTTTTCCTTGCTTTGGAAATGTTGGTCCTCCTTATATGGCTACATTGTCGTTACCTGGATTTACAATAGGTTTACCGATATGGTTATTTTCAACTTCGTTGGCCCCGAATACTCCAATTGTTTCACCTCAACCGGATGCTTCACCTCAACAGAGTTCACCATCTCAACATCACCAACCTTTTGTTGACCCTTCACCTTCTTCGCCTAATATTTCTTCCTCCATTTCTTCCTCTTCGCTTGGTAAAAGCCTTGACGCTAGTAACCAAGTGGCTAAGAAGAAGAAGAAAGGGAGGAAGAAGAAGAAGAAGAAGCAAGATAAGAAAGAAGTCAACCAACCAATCATGGATGTAAGTGTTAGTAATGTTGAGAAAACCTCCAACATGCATCGTAAACCCAAATACCCTTGTAGGCTTTGTAAGGGTGACCACTTCCTTATCAATTGTCCTGGTATTCCAAAGGTCTTGGAAGTATGGTCAGAAAAATCTCATCAACTTTTTGTTGATCCATCAACCAGTGATAGTCAGGTTCCTGGGAAAAAGGGTAAAGTTAAGTTTCCTTGTAAGTTATGCAAAGGGAGTCATCAAACTCACATTTGCCCTCACATGGATGAAGCCTCAAAATTGTTGGAAAACCTTACTGTTCCACAACAAGAACTTCCAACTGGTTACCGTCAACTTTCTCCCAACCTACCGTCAACTGACGGAGTGATTGATCTAATTTCAAGTACAGTCGATCCCACTCTTCCATTGGAGAGTGAAACTCATATCACTCAGGTTGATGATCCGTTAGTTGATCAAGTGGTCGATTCGATTTCACATTCGGTCGATCCCATTCTCCCTGTAGAGAGTGAACTTCATACCGCTCAGGTTCTTCTTGTTACATCAGATTCTTCTACGCCGGGGGGCATTTCACCTGTTTCTACAGAACCCCCTCCAAGTACCGAGGTCTTTTCCTTTGATTGGAATAGACTGACAGAACCTCGTCTTCCTTCCTCCATCCCTTTCCAAATCATTGTGAAGTTTGGTGGTAGGGACATACACTGCACACAGGTAGATGAAGGTGCTTCTGTTAGTATTTTATCCTCAACTGCTTGGAAAGCTTTGGGTTCCCCTCAGCTTGTGCCTATTACACAGAATCTGAAAGCTTTTAACAGAACCATTAGTGAACCTTTAGGGATCCTTCCTAAGTTTTATATTACTTTGGAAGGTAAAACTATCTGTATTGATCTTATGGTAGTTCGAGGTCCCTTGGATTTCAATTTACTCCTTGGGCGAGACTATGTTTATGCAATGAAAGTTGTCGTATCAACACTCTTTCGCGTGATGTCTTTCCCTCACAATGGTAATATTGTGACTGTAGATCAGCTTTCGTTCCCTAGTCTTAATTCGACTACCAATGATCCAACATCCCTAAATGTTCCTCATACGCAAGTGGTATCTACCCCGCCACGGGTTAATTATGTGGCAACTAGTCCCATGTTTTCAGTTACCAATGCAAGCGAGCCTCTCACTGTTTGCTCGTCTTCCTTTGACTTAGATCCGGTAATTGACATGGAAAACTCTATGGGATCATTTGAACGCGATGTTCTTATCCCTTTTGAGTCCCTTGACATGCATTCCTTCCAGAGAACTATTCTTCCTTCTGATGAAGATCTCTTGGAAGCCATGATCAAGGTTTGTCCATTGACATGTGTTTCTTCCAGTTGGAAGCCATGATCAGTGAGTGTGAGGATAGTTCCTTTTACTGTGTCAACCTCGTTAAAAAATGAATCGGTGTTTCTGAGGAGAGTTCCTTGTACTGTGTCAACCTCGTTAAAAAATGAACCAGTGGTTCTGAGGAGAGTTCCTTTTACTGTGTCAACCTCATTAAAAAATGAATCAGTGTGTCTGAGGATGGTTCTTTTCCTGTGTCAACCTCATTAAAAAATGAAACAGGTGTCTGGAGCAAAGTTCTTGTCTTGTGTCAAGCTCCTTAAAAAATGAAACATGTAGGTAGATTGTAGAGGGTAGATTGGTAGATTAGAAATAGGTAGTTTCTGAGGACAGTTCTTTTCCTGTGTCAACCTCGTTAAAAAATGAATCAGTTGCTGAGGATAGTTCCTGTTACTGAAACAACCTCATTAAAAAATGAATCAGGTATGAGGACAGTTCTTTTCTTGTGTCAACCTCGTTAAAAAAATGAATCAGTTGTTCAGAGGATAGTTCCTGTTACTGAGTCAACCTCATTAAAAAATGAATTAGGTATGAGGACAATTCTTTTCCTGTGTCAACCTCATTAAAAAATGAATCAGTAGGTTATGTAGGTAGATTAGAAATAAGTAGTTTCTGAGGATAGTTCCTTTTACTGTGTCAACCTCGTTAAAAAATGAAACATGTTGCCATGAGCATAGTTCTTTTCCTGTGTCAAGCTCGTTAAAAAATGAAACAAATCCTCCCCTAATTGAGTCGAGTCTTTGAATAGATCTTGTAAATGTTAGATTTAGGTTAGTTTTTAGGTCGGGTCTTTCATATAATCTCGTAAATGAACCTTCATTCCATCCAGCTATTTATTACTAGTGTACTTAGTTGAATGAAATGAAGCTGGGGGGCATGCACTCTAGCAGTTACGCTTAGGGGGCATCAACCACAGTTTTCTTTTTGTTTCAAGCTTGTGTAAAAATGAAACCACTCTGAAGCATAGTTTTTCTCTGTTTCAAGCTTCTGTAAAAATAAAACATATCTTGAGTCAATTTAGGTTATTTTCAAGACTCGTTAAACTCATGAAAATCCCGAGATTATTTTGCTATATTTCATTCTCGTAAAACACATGAAAATACCGATTTCTTTCCGTCTTTTCCTGCTCGTAAATTAAATTGAAAGATGGCCACAGGAGTACATTTTTATCCCTTTTTCGAACTCGTTAAAACTTACGAAAAAGTGAAAACTATGAGTACATTTTTATCCCTTTTTCGAACTCGTTAAAACTTACTGAAAAAGCGAAACCTTGGAGTTCTCTTTTAAGCCCTTTTCAGACTCTCTAAACATGAAAAGATTGCCGAGTACTTGATTATTCGAACTCGTTAAAGTAAATGAATAATCGTCCTTTCAGTATAAGTTTACCCCTTTTACGGACTGAAATGGACTATTTACGAAAAAGGTATACGTTGACTAATTACGGTCAATAGAGTTCTCTCCCGCATTATTTTATCCTTTTTCGGGCTCGAGAGACTAAATTTACGAAAAAGTACACCCACGAAGTTTTCTTAAGTTTTTCTTCTGACTCCCTAAAACTGAAAAACACCGAGTTTCTCCTATACTGGACTCGTTAAAACTTAACAGTAAAGGACCTGTTTAATTTTCAACGGGAACGAACCACTCCTTCTTAGGGTTCGAATTTTAAACTAAGTTGGACTCATCCGAAGGATGAGCTTATAATCAAGCAAATGTTATCCTCCTCAAGCTTGTCAAAAATAAAGAGGTACTTGCCAGAAATGGTGGGGGAAAAGAGAGAAAAACGAACCTGTTTGTTACATTTTGATTATTCGGAAAACCATTAACCACTCTTGAACACGACACTTTTTGTCCACCTGGGTTGGGAAATCCTTTGCCTAACAGTTAATCAAACCATATTGAAAGTCTTCAGCCGGTTTCTGGGTATTAGCTTTGGGTCAATTGTTACCAAGCCATCTGCAGTGTCGTTATGTGTTCAAGAGGACAGTTCAAGTAAACCATTCATCTGCAAAATATTTGTCATCCGTTTTGACCATCCCTGGGTCAGTCCTTGCCAATATATTTTCAAAACTTGATCTATGATTTCGTGTTGTGGGCTTGCCTACGACGGATCACTTTCTATCGACGACAACTCTCTATCTAGGAAGTTGATCCAGAAATCGTCAGTACCTTGAAATCTGCATGCCTCAATGGCAGGTTTCTCGCCTTCGACGACAGGTTACATCATTGACCTTCGATCGAATGATTCCGTGACATGTTCGACTTCAGCTCATTCATTCACATTTCATGGATTGTACTGAGTAATTTGAGAGCCATTGACATTACTGGTGGTTACTCTCACACTTGTTAACAGTTTACATCATTGACTGGTAATCAAGTGGTTTCTACCATGTTCGACTTCAACACATTTAATCGCATGGATAGAATCGTACTAGTTCGAGATGCGGAAATCAAGACCCTGGATCTAGTTTCCACCATCCAGGCTGCGAGGAATTTTGTTATCATTATACAGTGGACTATTTATAAACAGATGGCTGCGTCCATACTGTGTCGACATATGTCTATACTATGATGTATTCAAAATCATTCTTGTATCAGAACAATTTAGAGTTGGTTTCTAGTTAGTTTTGATCTGAGTATGGGAATGCCTACCTCAGCGATGATATGATTACATATATATATATTTTGCATTGAATGTTTTTACAGGTTCTGACTGGGGTTTCCACAAGATGATCCTTGAAATGATAAAGTACTTCACTCTTCATATATGACAGACTTCATCTTCATCTATTCCAGACTTCGCACTTTAGGGGGCAATCTGTTACACTAAAAATGTCACCTTGACATTCTGCTGACTGTATGAGCTCATTAAACACTCATACATGCCTCCTTTACAAGTCTTACAACCTTTGGTCCTCATTCCATGCCCTGAAAATGAAGGAAAAACCCTAAAAAGCTCAAAAAACCTTGGGTACGCAGTTAATATGAAGCCTACCTGCGTTTTTAGCTAGGGTACGCAGGTAATGTGAAGATAAACTGCGTTCTAGAACGCACTTTCTCTGTGTTATAGGTGCGGTACCCCTGTAAAGTTAAAAAAGCGCGGAATTAAACTGAAAAAGTTGATTTTTGGTCAATTCTGGAAGGTTCTGGATGAGATTTTTTGGGGATGAGTACGCTTTGATAAGGTGCATGTATCCCACACCTTAAGGAATTGATCCCTTGATGTGAGGAGCCTATCCCTTTGAAGGAGAATTCTATCCCTTTAAAGGTGGAATCCTAACCTCCTCATCTGCTCTATAAAAGGAGGCATTGGGTAGCCTCAAAAGGAAGTTTTTTGGGAGAAGATTTTTGAGCTGAAGTGCTGTTGAGATTTAGATTTCCTTCTGCTGAGCTTTTGAGAGGAAAGATCACATACCTCTTTGTGCTTCTGGAGGAAGAGTGCAAGACTTATCAAAGTAGAGGAGATTCCTGCTTCGGACCCCGGGAAGGCCTTTCGAACATCAAGGCAAAGGTTGTAAGGTTCTTTTGTATATTTTAAGATTAATACAATCAAGTTCTGTTTTTCTCAATAAATTGTCGTTCGAT
Organism: Pinus albicaulis; assembly: GCA_034641835.2. Lineage (NCBI taxonomy): Eukaryota > Viridiplantae > Streptophyta > Pinopsida > Pinales > Pinaceae > Pinus > Pinus albicaulis. The sequence goes on from CM076578.1 coordinate 55,494,479, forward strand.
TGTTTTAAGCTGTCGTTTGATCATTTATTTCATAGATTCCTTGATCACTATGATAGGTATGTTTTATGATTATTTGTTATACAGGTGCTATTGATATTTTCTTGTTTGTGATTGCAGATCATCCGAAAGATGATACTTTCTTGCGACAAAAGAGCTCTTGTTGCGACGAAGGATTATTGATGCGACGGAAGCACTGTGACCGCAAATAAGCATTTGGACCTAAGGTAGGATCGACACCTTCATAACATTTATTTGTAAAACGAATATATCTAGAGAAAGACAAACTTAGTTGTTCGTTTGTTGCTAGATTGTCTTCTGACACTAGGGAGATCGGTCTTGTCCGCAAGAACGATTTATCCGGCCAACAGGGGGTTTAATGATGAAACTGTTTGAGAATGAATGCGAGAGGATAATATAGAGATCGTGAAAGGTTACTGAATTGTCAATATAATCATTGCACATAATGGATAGAGCTCATGGTTCAGAACTATATAAAAATGTGTTTTTCAATGCTATTTGAAATAAATTTTATTCATACCTTTGGAATCTTTGCCTTTTCGCTTGGTCTTCAACTATTTGCTCTTGATTGGTGTCTTGAGTGCTCCATGTCTTCATTTTTTATCCTCTCACCTACATTTTATTTCATGATTATGGAAATAACATCTAACTGTACATTCTTTTGAAAACAGAGTAGTAGCTGCAGAATCTGCTTCTGGCTGCGGAAACTGGAGTCAGCTGCGGAAACAGATGTCAGCTGCGGAAACTGACACAGCTATTACTTGGATGAATGGAAATGAACAGATGAAAAATGACTAGATGGAAATGGTCATGAAAAAGATTTTTATTGATGGAATGGAATGAAATGGATAAAATGAAGTGGAATGGAGTGAAATGAAGTGAAATGAAATGGAATGAAGTGGAATGAAATGGAGTGGGTGGTGACAAAACTTGTGAAATGAAAGAGAGAGATTTTTTTTGGAAAATATAGAGTGTCAGGTGTTCCTGATTTTCACCCTATATTTTCTCTATAAGACTGCCAATCAGTGATTGGTTTTCAGGCTTATACCATTTATTTTATTTTATTTTTTATTTTTTTTTATTTTATTTTTATTTTTTATTTTTAACTGAAAAGAACAAAAGCTAGGCTGGTGGAGAAGAAGAATTCTTCTGTACCAGCCTGATTGCAGAACTTTCTTGAAAAAATTTGACAAAATCCTCTTTTGAGAGTGGCTTATGATAAACTTTCAATCTATGGCCATTCACAATAAGAGGAGTTTGAAACTTATCAATGGTCTTGATTCTTACCGCTCCATTACTAAAGATCTTGTCAATTTCATATGGCCCAAGCCAATGAGTCTGAAATTTTCCTTGAAAATCTTTAAACTTGGAATCAAATAACAATGCCCAATCTCCTTCTTGAAACTTATTCTCTTTGATGTACTTGTCATGCCATTTAGCTCTTTGATATTGAACTAGATCAGTTCTTAAAATTGCTTCTTGTCTGATCTCATCTAGCTCATTCAACTGCTCCATTCTATGCTTTTGGGCTTCTGATAAGTCCATCCCCAACTGAACTACTATCTTGAAGGTCTTGACTTGGAATTCAATGGGGAGCAAGACTTCTTTCCCATAAACAAGTTCATAGGGAGAATGTCTTGTTGTATTTCTCCATGCAGTTCTGTAGGCCCACAAGGCTTCAGGAAGACTTTCTGCCCAATCTCTTCTATGTAGATGAACAGTTTTGGTGATGATACTTTCAAGAACTTTATTTGTGGACTCCACTTGACCATTTGCTTGCGGATGGTAAGGAGTAGATATTTTGTGCTTGATTTTGTATTCTTCCATCAACTTCTCCACCAAATTGGATGTGAATTGGCTCCCCTGATCTGTCACAATTTCTCTTGGAACACCAAAGCGAGTAAAAATATCCTCCTAAAGAAAATGAACAACTGAATTTTCAGTAGCAGATACTAATGCTTTGGCTTCTACCCATTTAGTAACATAATCAGTACAAACCAATATATACTTATTTTGCTTGGATGGTGGATTAATAGGTCCAATGAAATCTAAAGCCCATTTTTCAAAGGGTTCAATGAGTACCTGTGTTTGCAATGGCATTTCATTTGAAGGGGTAGGTTTCCCTACTCTTTGGCAGCTATCACACCTTTTGACATATTGTTTTGCATCTTTGAAGAGAGAAGGCCAATAATATCCCAAGGAAAGGATTTTATAGGCCGTCCTTTTGTCCGCAAAGTGTCCGCCGCATGGTTCATCATGACATGCCTTAAGAATATCGGGCATTTCATCTTCCCTGACACATCTTCTGATCACAAGATCTGGCCCTGTTTTAAACAATTCGTTAGAAATCCATGAATATTTTGAACTCTCCTGAATAATTTTTCGTTTTTCTCTTGGAAATAAATGTGAAGGTAGTTTTCCTGTAACCAAATAGTTAGCAATATCTGCATACCAAGGAGTCTTAATAGTTATTGCAAACAAGTATTCATCAGGAAACTTATCCTCTACAGGAGAATCTTCTTTAGTATTCTGAATCCTAGACAAGAAATCAGCTACTGTATTCTGTTTTCCTGGTCTATCCAACACATTAATATTGAATTCTTGCAAAAGTATAAGCCATCTTGTCACTCTGCCATTAGTAATAGGTTTGTTCATTAAATATCTAATTGCAGAATGGTCAGTATGAATAAAAGTTTCATAGCCTGTTATGTAATGTCTAAACTTATTAATTGCATGAACAACAGCTAAAAACTCTTTTTCAATCACAGTATAGTTCAACTCTGTGGGAGTCAAATTTTTACTGGTATAATAAATGGCATAAGGAACTAAATCTTTTTGACCCAACACAACTCCTAGAGCTGTATCTGAAGCATCCGTAGAAATATGGAAAGGAAGTTTCCAATTTGGTCCTCTCAAGATAGGTGCTTCAGATATTCTTGTTTTCAAAGTTTCAAAATTTGATTGACAATCAGGATCCCATTTAAATTCACAGTCTTTTGTAAGCAATTTGAAGAGTGGAGATGCTATTTTAGTGAAGTTTTCTATAAATCTTCTATAGTAACCAGTAAATCCTAGAAAACTTCCAACATCTCTTTGACAATTTGGAATAGGTAACTTGGAGATGACTTCAACTTTTGATCTATCAACCTTAATCCCATCTCCTGAAATATGATGTCCTAAAACAATCCCTTCAGTAAACATCATAAAGCATTTTCATGGCTTAATGAAAGGTTTGTTTCTTTACATCTTATGAGAACTTTTTCCAAATTTTCTAATGCCTCTTCAAATGAATTACCATAAACTGTAAAATCATCCATATAAACCTCTACACAATCATGGATTAGATCAGAAAAAATTCCTAGTACTACTCTTTGGAATGTTGCGGGTGCATTACATAACCCAAAAGGAAGCACTCGGTAGGCAAAAGTTCCCCATGGACAAGTGTGGTCTTATCTTGATCTTCAGGTGCTACCTGAATTTGATTATAGCCACTAAAACCATCCAAAAATGAAAAGTACTTTTTACCTGCTAATGTATCTAATACCTGATCAATAAAAGGCAAATGAAAGTGATCCTTCAAATTTTCTTTGTTCAATTCCCTGTAATCAATGCATACCCTCCATTTACCATTATTTTTAGGTACTATAACCAAAGGAGAAACCCATCGGCTATCTGAAATTGGATAAATGAAGTTTACATTGAGAAGTTTTTGGAGCTCTTCTTTCACTATCTCCCTAAGATTTGGATTCATCCTTCTTTGAGGTTGTCTGATTGGTCTACTGTTTTCCTCAATATAGATATGATGGATGCAAGTCTTAGGATCAATAACTTTCATGTCAGTATACTCCCATGCAAATGCAGTAGAATGTTTTTGCAAGATTTTGGTTAGTTCTTCTTGTTGTGACTTTTCCAAATGTTTGTTGATATTCAATGTTTTCCTGGAAAAATCTCAATAGTAGAACTACCAAACTCTTCCATAGAGTAAAGAGACATTTGTCTTGATGATAAATATTCTATGTCAGATTCCAACTGAAATTGTGTGGGGTCATATTCTGAAGATGTCTCAAAAATTTCTAATGTGTTCAGAATTTGACTATCCTCACTGATTTCAGAAATGGTAAAGACAGGTTGTATAGTGTCCTCATCATCAACCCATTCATTGTCTCCTACTTCTGTGATTGCTCTTGCTGGAGGATACAAATTGAATTTCTTTGTCGAATTACCATTAGAAATGTACATGTCCCCGGATCTACAACTAATAAAAGCATCAGCTGTGGCTAGCCAAGGTCTTCCTAAGATAAGTGGGTGCCCTCCTAGATTACTCTTGGGAGTCAAAATCATAAAATCTACTGGATATTCCCAAGAATCTAAGGAGACTGAAATATCTTCTAATACACCATCTAGTTTAATAACTGATCGATCTGCAAGTTGCAGTAAAGTAGGTGTAAAAATAAGGTTAGGAAGTTTTAGCTGTTCCATAGTCTGTCTACTCATAATGTTGATAGCAGCCCCTAAGTCAATCAATGTGTTTGGAATTTCTATCCCATTTATATGTGTCGTGACAATTGGACTTCCTGGATCTACATACTTCTGCATGGTAATTTTTCCCATCATAATATCTGCAATCTTTCCTACCAGGTGGATTCTTCTTGTGTCTTTTAGTTTCCTTCCTAGTCTTTTGAAACTCAACTCCTTTATTGTTTTTGCTAGAATAGGAATCTCTCGAATGGCTTGTAGCAAGGGAATCTTGATACAAACATTCTTCAATTCATCTAGAAAGTCATAGTTAGGCAACGAGATTTGTTTTTCCACCCCCTTGTCAATTTGTAGTCTTTCAGGAAAAGGAGGTGTAGATGAAGATGCGGGTTGCTCAACTATAGGAGTTGTGGATGTTAACTTTTCTTTTTCTTTTTGAATGTTTGAATTTTGAAGAGATTCTTCCTCAGAACCCTTATTGACTTGAAGAGAATCCTCCTTAGAGGTATCTTGCTCTTGGATATCTATAGAAGGTTTTTCTAAAACTCTACCAGATCTGAGTTGTACATCGTTGAGAGGAACAATCATATAGGTAGGAAATTGTTGTCCTTCTACCATATAAGTATTCTGAGGATTTTTATTATTAGGATTTGGCAATGGCTGAGTTGGAAGTTGATTTGTCTTCTGTTGGTATGGGAGCATGAGTTGAGGATTTGTATTTTGTTGAGAAGGTTGTTGTTGTGGAAATGGCAATGAAAGTTGTGGATTTGGGTTTGGAAGTTGTAGAGCTTGTTGATTTTGAAAAGATGGAGGATATTGATAAAATTGAGCAAATCTCCCATAAGGATTTTGCATCCCTTGTACCCATGGTTGATATGAATTTTGATGTTGGGGCCAAGGTTGTTGCCAAGGATTCCAATTTGGTGGGGTTTGAAGATTCATAGGGTTGTTAAACCCTTGAGTTTGTTGTCCCTGCCAAGGTCTTCTTGCAACAAAACAGAGAGATTCTACTGAATTTGGGTCTTCTTGAAAAACAGCTTTGAGTCCAGGAATTGAAGGACAACCCTTGATCTCATGATTCTCTGAGCAAATCATACATGTTTCTACAACTTTTGCATCCAAGGGACATTCCCTTAAAGCATGTTTCTTCCTACATTTCGGACAAAAGATGGCTAGAGCATCTGTTTCTGCTTTCTACTTGTTTTGGATTTTAAGGGTGTCTAGTTGTTCACTAAGGCTCCCTAAGATATCAGTTTTGAACTCATCAAGCATATTACCAATCTCTGCCCTACTTACTGATCCAGTTGCAGATTTTTTAGCCCTAATAAGAGAAGAATCCCTAGGACCTTTTCCTGTTTTAGATTTTCCCCTTGAGAGATGGACACATAGTTCTGTTATGTCACGAAGTGGAAGTTGAGAAATGTCTCCTTTCCCCATCATGTTTAAAATATCTATCCATTCATCTCTAATGGCTTTTAATATGAGGGCTTTCAAGGTTTCATCATCTAAGTTGCTCATCTTTGCTCTTTTCAAGTTTTATTGAAATCTTTCAAGTAAGTCTTCCAAATTTTCATCTTCTTTTTGCATCATTTTGAATACCTCATCCTTGTGATTGGTGGGCATACAATAGTCCAAGTATATATCCAAAAATGTTTGTTTCATATCATTCCAAGTCCTAATAGATTGAGTGGCTAATCTCATGAACCATTTCAAAGCAGATCCCTTCAATGTTGAAGGAAACAGTTTGAGTTTTTGAGAGTCTTCCATATAGTCATAGGTTCGGCACACGACTTCAAACTCAAACAGAAATGTTTTAGGATCCTCACTTCGCAATCCATAAAAATTAGGGAGGACAGATGGTGAGATATTTTCCATTGTTGCATGAGTTTCCTCATCAACTATAGGGAATCCAAACAAGTTGTCTCCTTCCCTATTTCTACCATTATTTCCTTCACCATTGTTGTCTCCATTGTTTCCTCCTCTTCTACCTCTACCTCTACCTCCATCTATTACTTCCTCTGCCATGATAGTTTCTTTAGAGTCCTTAAATTCCTCTAGTTCTTCTATCAAGGAAGGATGAGAGAGAATCTCTTTGTTTTCTAAATGGGATTTAGTAGATGGTATAGGAGAATCCTCTAATTCAGCTGCTCCTTGAGTTCCAAAAATCTTAAGGCTAGGGGTAGATGGTGGTGAATCTGGTCTATACCTTGAAGAAGATGGAGTTGTGAAAATCAAACTCTTGGCTTTAGCTATAAACCTTCCCCTAGAATCTCTTTCTCTATGCATGTCATTTTTTTTATTTTAAAAAGTTGGGCTAATAATTCTCTTTCTGATATTCCAGGTCACACTAGGTGCAAAAAGAGAGCATACTTAAGAAATTACTAAACCAATAACCCTCTTTTCTGATCCTCCAGATCACACTAGGTGCAAGAGGAGAGCATACTTCAAGAAGTTATCAAGTTTTCCCTTCTTTTATAATTTTGTGTTTTTTTTTAAGAAATTGGCTACCTAGTTACACTTCCCCGGCAACGGCGCCAAAATGTTTGGTCAATTTAGTGTGTCCTAAATTGCTGCATTTAATTTGTCAATCCGGGAATCGTAAGCTGATGAAGTGCGGCGCACTATATGTGCAAGATAACCTATTTCTTAAATTTTTGTCGTTTTTGGTTTTCTAAGGTGAAATGGAAATTCTAAAATGAAAACAAGTATGGTTATGTTTGTTCAAGGAAATTATATCCCCTATAATGATTTACCAACTTGAAACTTAAAAAGAAATTTGAAATTTACAATGACAAGACTTGAAAGGAAATGAAAGTGTGCTGCTGAAATGAAAAGGTGCTGCTAGTCTAATAAATCAAAACAGTGAACTGTTAAGCATGAAAACCAAACTATTCTTGCTGCTGACTAAACACAAAAGAAACTATGCTTAAGGAAATTCAAAATTGCAACAAAATAAATCTAAATCAGATTACATCAATTTATCTTCTGATCCTTCATCATTAGTCCGGCTATGATTTTCGGAAGTAATCATAAACAACTTGAGTAACTGATATCTAACTTGCAGAAAGTAAACTAATATCAAACCATACATTCATGATTCAATCCCTCACCATCAGTCCAGTTGTGGCTTTCGGAGGCAACTGAAGATGTCATGCACAATTTAATATATCTAAATTGCAGAAAGGAAACTAATACTAAACTACACATTTCATAATACAATCCCTCACCATCAGTCCAGCTGTGGCTTTCGGAGGCAACTGAAGATGTTATGAGCAACTTAATATATCTAAATTTGCAGAAAAGAAACTAATACTAAACTACACATTTCATAATACAATCCCTCACCATCAGTCCAGCTGTGGCTTTCGGAGGCAACTGAAGATGTTATGAGCAGTTTAATATATCTAAATTTGCAGAAAGTAAACTAATACTAAACTACACATTTCATAATACAATCCCTCACCATCAGTCCAGCTGTGGCTTTCGGAGGCAACTGAAGATGTTATGAGCAGTTTAATATATCTAAATTTATCTACTGAAGCAAATAAGAAAAACTGAAATGAACAAAGCAATACTGAAATTAAACAGAAACTATGAAAAGCAAATTAGCAGCAGAACAATTTTAGTTCCATGTCATTAGTCAAAAAGCTATGAAAATGCCCGGGCTGCCTATCTATAACCTGAAACAAGAACACTGATCAGTGATTAACAACATAAAACATGAAAGACATAAGTGAAATGGAAATTATGAAAGTTTATAAACAGAAATGAAGCAAATGCAATGTATAAACACATGAATGGATTATGGCATAATGAGCTTTAAATAAATGAAATAAGAACTATACACTAATGCACAAAACCTTAGCTGAGCAGGGGCCCTCTACACCAGCCTTGGCAACGATCTTCAAATACGAATTTCGGTTGAAAACATAGTCTTCTTATATTAAAAAGAAGTCATTACAGAAAGGTGATGTTACGGCACAAGTGTAGCGTAATCACATTACGGAGCAGACTAATAAAATATAACAGAGACTAACATCGACTAACTCTATATGCGTATGCAAACGCGTTATATATAACAAAAGAAATATAACTGTCTCCTAAAGTTCATGCTGGTGGAGAACACGTAGACCATTACGTCCACGGATCTAGGATCATGGCCGTGTTGGAAAGTAAATCTACGAGGAGTGGATGCTTGAATTCGACTAAGGAGCCATGTACAGATTTCGATTTATCCTCCGCAACTTAGAAACGGCCGTATGAACCTTCATGTGACACGAAACAGAGCCCTGTCAACATGAGACTCTATGGTTGACTTCCATGTGGACGCCTTTGACCGCGGCTTCTTTAGATGAGTTTGCTCGAGCCAATAGGACACGAACCATGTCCACATCATTCCTGACTTGCCCATGTGGCTCATTTTTCTTGTAGACACCTGTAGCATAGAGTTTCACAAAATAGCTGCGGAAATTTGCAGCAACTGCGGAAAGTGGCAAGATTCCGCAGCTGAATGAAAAAAATCTAAATCAAATATCAAACACAAAAATATAATTAAAAACCATGTTATATGCTCTTTTTCACATGATATTGACAACTTGGGAGGTTCAGGTGAGTGAAAAAGGTATAGAAAAGTGTATGGAAAAGATGCAGATTTGAGACTCAACATGTATTTTGACGGGTCATGCACTAGAACTAACGCTGGTGCAGGTGTCTGGATATGCAACACTGAAAACAAACATACAGAAAGCATTTCCTGCAAATTAAACTTTCATTGTTCTAACAACATAGCAGAATATGAATCCGTTCTCTTAGGCTTACGTTTGTTGAAAAAGTTAGGAGCCAAAAGAATCAATGTGTATGTGGATTCAGAGTTAGTGATTAGGAAAGTCAGTGGGGAGTATAACGCAAATCATCCCAGACTTAGGGCCTACTGAAACGATGTCATGGACCTTTTAAAAACTTTTGGGGAGTCCAAACTGATTTTTGTCCCAAGAAAAAGAAATATTGCGGCCCACAATTTAGCCTTTGCAGCAGAACATGCTTAACTCCATATGACACCAAAGACTATATAACTCAGATAAAATTTAGACCAGCCATGCCTGATAATAAAAAGTGTTGGCAGGTGTTTGACAGAGACAAATAAATAGAAGACTGCATGCAATTCATAAATGAATTCGAACTAAATAGTTCAGACTCAGATTATGATACAGACTGCAGTGAAGAAAATTTTCTTGGTGAAGAAGAGCTGTCTCCTGAGCTTGTCAATATTAATCTTCTGACTAGAAAACTTGAAAAAAAAACAGAGCTAAATGTAGAGTTAGAAACAGAGGAGTTAGAAACTCTACACTCTAAAGATGAAAGTTTTCCAAGAGGTCTGGCACCTTTAGAAGAGTTGTTTGATTTTAACGATGTGGCCAAGAAGCCAAAACTGGAACCTATAGAGACTAAAGTGGAAGAGTGAAATATAGGTAGTAAACTTAAACTGAAAATGATTAAACTATCTAAAAATTTACCAGCTCACATTAGACTCAAATACATAGAGCTGTTTAAAGAATTTTCTGATGTTTTTGCGTGGAGTTATGAAGATCTTAAATCCTATGACACTAAAATAATACAGCACAAAATTTCCCTCAAAGAAAACCAAAAACCATTCAAACAGAAACTGCGCAGAATAAACCTTGTTCAGCTGCCTCTGGTTGAGAAGGAAATCAGGAAAATGTATGGAGCTGGTATTATTGTCCCTATTAGATATTTTTATTGGGTGTCTAATCTGGTGTCAGTTAGGAAGAAAACTGAAGAAATCAGGCTCTGTATAGACTTTAGAGACTTAAACAAAGCTTCATTGAAAGACAACTACCCTTTGCCTAAGATGGACCATATTTTACAAAGGGTGGTAGGGTCTAGAAGAATTTCTTTGCTTGATGGCTACTCAGGGTACAATCAGATCTTAGTTCACCCTGATGATCAACTAAATACAACGTTTACTACACCTTGGGGCACTTTCATGTATGTGAAAATTCCCTTTGGTCTAATGAATGCTGGAGCAAATTTTCAGAGATCCATGGACATAGTATTCTCGGAAGAATTGGGCTACTTCATCATTATATACCTTGATGATGTCACTGTGTTTTAAAAAACAGATGAAGAGCACTTGGCACATTTAAGAACAGTTTTCGAGAAATGCAGAAAGTTTGGGATATCTTTAAACCCTAAGAAAACACTATTTGGGCTCCAAGAATGTAAACTTCTTAGGCACATTATTTCAGAAGAGGGTATTAAGATAGATCCAAAGAGGATTGAGGCTATATTGCAAATATCTCATCCTCGAAATATCAAGGAGTTGCAATCTTTCATTGGAAAGATTAAATTTTTGAGAAGGTTCATCCCTAACTTGGCGGAGCTTCTTAGAAATATCACAAACATGTTGAAGAAGTAGCAAGGGGTAAAATGGACCTTGGAAGCAAATAATTCCTTCGAACTAGTGAAACAAGCGTTAACCAAAACACCAGTTCTAATAATTCCTGATTTTCAAAAGATTTTTATATTTTTTCGTTTGCATCAGAACATACCATAGCTGCTATCCTTCTACAAAAAAATCCACAAGGACAGGAGCAGCCTATTGCATTCTTTAGCAAGGCTTTGGGGGATGCCCCTTTGAAGTATAACATTATGGAGAAGCAAGCTTTTTCTTTGGTTAAAGCTTTGAAAGACTTCATAGTATACATCCTTCACTCACACATCATTTCCTTCATCCCAAATTCAGTTGTGAAAGACATTCTAACACAGGATCCAAATGGTAGGAGAGGTAAGTGGATTGTTGTTATTCTTGAATATGATTTACAGATAAAACCCACTAAACTCATCAAAGGCCAAGGTCTAGCTATATTAATGGATGAATCCAATTTTGAAGTTCTTGATATTAATATGATTAATGCTTTTGACAAACAAGAGGAAATCTCAACTCCCATTGTTGAAGACCATTTTATGAATTCTTCTTGGTATGCTGATATTATTTATGTTTTGCTTAATTTTAATACACCTCCTGGTTTGACAAAAACAAAAGCTAGGTTCCTAAATTTAAAAGCTGTAAACTATTGCATTATAGATAGATGTATTTATTTGAAAAATGCAAGTGGTGTATTGCTTAAATTTTTTCCTGAGTATGATGCAGAGAAGGTTAAGCACGAGTTCCATGAAGGAGAGTGTGGAGGTCATTTGTACTAGAAGACAACAGCCAACAAAATTTTGAGGGCTGGTTTCTATTGGCCTACTCTTTTTCCTGATATACACAAGATGATTATTGCCTGTCATAAATGTCAACTTTTTGAAGGTAAAAAAAAACTGCTACCCCTACCTCTGCATCCAATTACTGTTGAAGCTCCATTTCAACAGTGGGGAATTGACTTCATAGGAGAAATCCATCCACCATCTTCTGCCCAGAATAGATGGATTCTCACTACCACAGACTATTTCACTAAGTGGATAGAAGCCATACCTTGTAGGAAGACCAATGATTTGGTTATTATAAAATTCATTGAGACTAACATTCTCTCCAGATTTGGATGTCCTACCAAGATCATTACTGATAATGCAACAACATTTGGATCAAAGAAGATGGTTGAATTTTTCCACAGATATCAGATAACATTGGGGCATTCCACGGCCTATTACCCTCAAGGTAATGGAATTGCAGAATCCTCAAACAAAATTTTAGTGAACATAATCATGAAACTATTGGAGGACAACAAAAATTCTTGGCACACAAAGCTAGTTCATGCACTTTGGGCTGACAGATTGACTTTGAAGAAATCTATTGGCATGTCACCTTTCCAGATTGTGTATGGTACTGATGCAATTTTTCCAAATAGCCTTGGTGTACCAGTGATGAAGTTGATTCAAGAGTTTCAAACTGAAGATAATGACATGATCAGAAGAATAAATCAGACCATTCATCTTCAGCAAACCAGAGAGGAGGTTTATAACAAAGCATTACAAAAATAGAACAGCATCAAAAAGATTTTTGACAAAAGAAAAAAGGCCAACAATTTAAAGATTGGGGACAAAGTTTTAAAGTGGGACTCAAGGAGGGAAGACAAGGGCAAGCACGGAAATTTTGACAACCTATGGCTTGGCCCTTACTCTATCCATTCAGCTGCCGATAACAATGCATATTTCTTACAGGAGTTGAATGGAGCAGAATTGTTTGGGGGTCCTGTCAATGGTAGGATGCTCAAACATTACTTCTCTTGATCCATGTCATGTTTTGAAAGCCTTTTTATATTTTTTCTCATTGTAAATACTTCACCCATCATTGCATTCAAAGTTATAAAAAATCAAAAATAAAAAAACAAAGAAAAGAAAGAAAAGAGGGTAGATTGTGAAAACAAGAAAGGTATAGCCCCATACCAAAAAAGAGAAACAAATCTAAAAGTGTGAAAGATCAAATGCCACTCCTAAAGAACACACTTATAATTATTCAAACAGCCTAATCTTGACTAATTAGTTTTAAATTTACTACTGATAGTATAGTGAATTCGATTTGCCAAACATTTTAATCTTGGCTTATCAGTAGGTAGATTAGGCTAGAAATTAAAGGTTCAAACATGATAAAAATATGAACCTAAGTGTCCAAAGAGAAATGACTCAAATATGTTTATTTTCTGAGTCAATAAAGATGTAAATCTGGTTCCAATTAGTTCAAAATATGAACCAATTAGCAAAGCAAAGACAACTCAAGCAAGAGTCAAAACAGAGCTCTAAAAAGGGTGAAGGAAATGCTTTGAAATTTCAGATCTCAAGCCTTCTGTTTTTTTTTTATTTTATGAAAAATAAGGTCTATGTGAAGGATGTTTTTGCCATATATTAGCATCAAGTTATACTGTTCAATCCTGACTTGATTTCTTTTTAAAAAAAATTTGTAGAATTTAGAGAATAAAGTCTTTTGGATAGTTTAATCCCAACAGATGGTAGATTAGGTAGAGAATCATATGGACTCAACTGTTCAATCTGAGTCCATGGAGAAATAAGGAGTAGAAATAGATTAGATTTCTTGCTTTCAAAAGAATAAAATGTTGTAAAAGAGTTTTCCAATCCAAGTGCACTCTAATGAAGAAAAAATGTTGGATATGTAGGATTGGGTAGGAAGAAAGCTTGTTGATGAAAGATCCATTGTTTTAATGGCTGCTAATATGTTTTCAGAGCAAAAGAAGATCAGTCAAGGAAAGAAATCCATCCCAATGGATAAGGCACTGATCAGCCTCCTAGAGAATGAAAGTCTGAAGTTCTTGATGCCTTCAAGAAGGCACCATCCCCAAGTGGAGCCACTGTTAGCCAGCTATAAAATTTGTTATATCAAATGCTGGCTAAATCATTTTTGGAGCCTTCAAGGAAAAAAATTTATTACTAAAAAGTGTTACCTCTTGAAGACTCTTGAAGGCCTCATGCCTCTGTTTAAATCTTCATTACTGTTCCCATTTCAAAGCTCAGAAATTCTGTTGTTTTCCATGAAGAATATTGCTGCAAAGGCCATTTTTTCCTCCTCTATAAAAAATAACCTCATTTTAACCCCTTCATCCCCCATGAAATCTTTCATTTTCATATTTTCCCCTTTCCCTCCATCGAAACCCCTGTGATAAGGTTTAAGACTGCTTCTTTTCCTTATCGAAACCCTCAAAACCCTTGAAAAACATTGAAAACTTCATAAAAAATACATATTTTTGTTTAAGCCCCCTTGGGATAAGTCCAAAACCCTTCCCCTCCATACGCCCTGGTGCTGGAACGAGGCGCTAAGCCATTTGGGCACTTATCGCATCGGAGGAAACACAGTGTGCTAGTCTTCCCCCTTTATTAAAATCTCCGATGCCGATTACCCCTATGCATAAAACCCTCGGTCATATTATATTCCATACATCCAAGGCCCTGCAGTCGGGCGCCTATCCACTTGGTATATATAAAGCCCTCCTGACACAAAACTTTTTGTATATTTAATTTTGGGGTTTTTAATGTTTTATCGCCATTGTATTAAAAGAAAACTGGGTGGAATTCATCGCACCGCTTTTGAGAGGGAGGTATTTTTTTCTGTTTGGCAGTGATTAGCACCACCAACCGACACGTGGCCTCAAGCGGTTTGGAGATACCACCCTCATCACGCATTAAAATTCGACTATGGGCTCGGCACGATATTGAATTGCACCGTCCGATCCGAGGCCAGCTCATCGGATGGTGATCGCGCCCAAAGAAGCTCGAAGGATAAACTCCCCCTCTGTTTACTTCTGCTCGCGCATCTTTCTAGAATCGCGCTCGTTCTCCACCGTCAGATCTGAGGCCCCAGATTTGACGGCCCTTGTTCCAAATCACGTGACTTTCAACGCAAAGTTTATTTCTCACAAGGCCATGCGAAAAGGGTGGTTTTCTAAAGCCACGTGGCGGGCAGGGACGCGTATCGCGTTCCAAAGGGAAATACTGCCTACCTGCCTTTCCCTCACGCAAAAACGGTGGTTTCCATCCCCGAAACCATTTTCCCCTCTTTCCATGTGCATTTTTCGCACACCTCCTCAACCGTTGATCTTGTGGGCCGATCTCATCCAACGACCCACGATCATCTCGAACTCCAAATGCCATTTTTAACCATTTTTTCACCGAAACAAAGGTTTTTAGCCTATTTTATCCGTTTCTCTAAATAAAATGACTCTGTCGCTTTGACTATTCACCCTTGCTCCGGATCGTCGATCTCTGCGCGATCGACGGTTGGTTCCGATTTAAATTCCTCCTCCACTCTCCTTTGACCTCCTCTAATCAATCTCGACCATTGGATGATGCCATCCAATGGCCATGCTCTCTCCATGCACCTTCTGAAGCAGTAAACCTATATATGCAAGATTTTATAATCTTTTTCGTATTTTGCAGGGTTTAAATGGTTTTTCCGCTATACTGAAGAAAATTTCAAAGGCCAAGGGTGACGATCCTCCCGCCTTCGATTCATCAAAGGGAATCATTCGCAGGATTCAACTCCACATTTCGTCAATGATTCATGAGGCATTGATGCCATACGACCCCTGCGCAGCCCTGCACACCAATAAACACAGTGAATCAAGCACAAATCAAAGAGTATCAGTGTCAAAGACAGGAATGGACTAGAACATGAGATTGAAGACAGATCTATGGGGATTACGGCTAAGATGGATTTTCAAAATCCTAATCATCCCTATTAAAACACAGTTTAAAGAAAATCATAAAGGTTCATCAGACAAAAATCCTCCACCGTCACAGCTGAGGCAAATTGATTCCTCCCAGCTACCACAGTGCCACCTGTGCCTCAAAGCATTCAAACAGAGGCCGAAGTTATTGATCAAGATCAGATATTTGCCTCAGCGCAGCCAAAAAGTTAATTCTGCAAATAAATGTTAGGAATATGTTTCTTGTATCCTATTATATGATTGTCCTTGATGGAAACTCTTTGACAAAGGATGCAGATAATGAATGTATGAAGAACTCAGAAAACCATCAATAGTTCTATACAAGAATAATATAAGACTGAATGTACATTAATCGAAGCTTTGGGTGAATCGATGTGAATAAGGACGTGTTAAATCATGTGTGAATAAGTTCGATGTATTCATACATCCTGAAAAACCTCTAAATTTGGAGGGTTCTGGTCTCTTCGCAATATGTGTTAAGTATGGATGAGTAAATCTGAGTAAAGGGCTGATGGATTCGATTTCTGTAAAAGCACGAGCTAGCTAATCTATAAAGGATGTAATTCTGTATGGTGGATTCGATAGGGTTAACCTGCTTGCTGAAGAATGCAACTGAATGGACACATGATCGCAGAGCATGTTTGCTGGAATACATATGACCTGTGTTAGTAAAGATGCCCTTTAATGTATATTTGCATCCACAAATAGGGAAGAAGCCTATACAGTCCAATCTCCGTTGAAAGTATGGACTAGCTCGAATTATATATAACTTGAGTTACATTAACATAATCGCTTGGAGGAAGAACAATTAAAACAGACTTATGCCTTCATGGAGAAACGTAGCAATGACGGAATAAAGGCAGACGGAACCTTGAGAAAATGAGAGGAACCACGAGCGGAATGAACAGTGAAGGGGGTTTCCGGTTTTCATCGCACCGCTTTCGACGGGCAAGTAGTATTCAAGAGGTTGGGAGTGATTCCATAGAATGAGCGACACGCGTCCCTGAACGAATTTGCAAAACCGCCATCACTGCGCGCCATCGCGCGTTAATGTCTGACCAAGGAAGCCGCACGATATTTTTGTGCGTCGTCGATCTAGAGGGGAGCCATCGGACGTGGCTGTATGAGGAAGGTTCACGATGGATAACCATGTTACGGTGTGAGTATGTGATTGGATCATTGATTATATATGTGGTTCCGGTTCTAAATTATATTAATTGGGACCTTTTTAAACTAAGGTTTGCAGGGTTAATAAAGGATGTTGAATATGTGAAGTTGGCGAAATATGAAACATGTGATGTAATGAACATGGGTTAATATATGCGTTTATCTCACGAACACATAAACCTGGGGTCAATATATATATGCCTTGGGGAGTTCATAACTAAAGGAGGAATTGGATTAATATCTCAATCTCAGATTGAGATATTAAAAAGCCTTAGATTAATTAATTGCCAGACCAAGAATTAGAAAAATGAGAAGTTGTTTGGTGCTTGGGTAGACCCCGCTAGATTATCTATTTGATCTCGTCCAGGAATACCATCAGCTGTTGAGTGGTTTTGACTCATGGTATTAATAAAGGAAAAAAATATATAAGGAGAAGAGGATCGTAGTACACCGTGTGCATGTGGAGGGGTTGTTAATGAATAAATCTCTTTAAGAGATATCTGCATGATTGAACTCTGTTTCTGACAAATCTGAATCTATGATGCACCTATGAAGATGATGAAGGTTCAATATCTCTAATGATGAATCTCTAGGAAGATCTGCAAAAGAAATAATGAAGACCTGGTGCAAGTCTGATGAAGAAATTGAAGAAATTTGGTGGATCTGAGGGTTGAAGTTTTCAGCATGAAAGTGGAAGCTTTCTACCAGTACAAGCTGGTGTTAAAATCAGGGGGTCGAAGCTCCCTTCCAGGAGAGGTTGGTAAACGAGATCAGGGGGTTGGAGCTCCCTTCCAGTAGTGACTGGAGAATGAGAGAAGGTTGTATCCTTCTACAGGTGGGTGCCTGCGTGTTGGTATAAGTCTGCGCCAGCACAAAATTGTAAGAAGTTTTCTTTATAATAAATATTGAATACAGATATGACAACAACAGTGGTTTTTTCCCAAATTGGGTTTCCACCTTAAATACTAGTGTTCATGTGTGTTGCTTATGTGTGATGGCTTATTCTGTTATTACTGCACATGCTTACTGCTTACTAAACTTCTGATGAATGAATGATGAAATAATATAAGTAAAGAATTAAATGCATAATAAGATCTTTGATGAAAAATTTTCAGTCAGCTCCAAATACTGATTCACCCCCCCCTCTCAGTATTTTTCCCAAAAATTGGTTTCAGAGCAGGTCCTTCTGAAAAAGCTTAGCCGCTAGAAGGAAGATCAAACAAGATGAACAATCAAGAAGGAATAGCATCTGTTAGGCCTCTGCTCTTCAACGGAAAGAACTTAATCTTTTGGAAAACAAGGATGAGATCCTATCTTCAGTCTCTGGGAGTAGATGTATGGGCTACAGTTGAAGGAGGATATCAATATCCAGTCGCAGTACCAACAGATCCAACGGAAAGAAAGAATTACAAAAAAAATGAAAAAGCGGTCAATGCTCTATTGGGAAGTCTAACTGAATCAGAATTTGTCAAAGTCATGCAGCTGAATACAACAAAGGCAATATGGGACAAAATCATTCTAAGTTATGAAGGTGATGCAAAGGTAAAAAGTGCTAAACTCCAAACTCTCAGAATTCAATATGAGGACCTAAAAATTCATAATGAGGAGAGCATTGCCAATTTCATTTTACGTCTTGATGATATTGTAAATCGTATGAGAAATCTGGGAGAAAAAATAACCGAATCTACTTTGGTTGAGAAAGTTTTAAGATCACTAACGACAAAATTTGAGTCAAAAGTTTCTGCTCTTGAAGAAAAGCAAGATCTTCAAAATCTTACTGTGGTGCAACTTCATGGCATACTAACTGCATATGAAATGAGAAGAGGAGGACCATCTGAAGTCAAAGAAGTCATCTTTAGAGCCTCTACAAAAGGGAAAGAAGTAAAAGAGACAGATGGATTAGGGTATATCTCAGAAGAAGATGAGGTAAATTTTGTAAAGAAACTCCAACTTGGTACAAGACGGTTCATGTTAGCCTATTTCATAAAGGCAATTATAAATCCAAAAACACATAAATTGAATAATTTAAAGTTAGGATAAATATATTTATTAAATTAGAATATTTAATAAATATTAGAGATATTTAGAAATAGAAATTTGTTAATAAAAATTAGGACTCTAGAAAAGAGTCGTTTCCTAGGATCTAAGTTAGGAGTGAAGTTAGTAGAGTGGTTAGAAACTCATTTATTGTAAATGGACACTTGTTTATTTTCCAAGTGATCCATAACTAGATTAAGTTAGAACATAGAGCTTATAAATAGGATTATTTCCTAATTTCATTTTGTAATGTGAGAGTAGTGTGAGAATGAGAGTTTACGTCTATAAACTCCTGCAATTTGTAATGTAATCTTTTTCCATCATCAATAAAGTTATGTGTCTCAGGACACTTCTGTATTTACATGTGGTATCAGAGCGTTATAAGTCTGGGCCTTTCCCTCATGTGAGCGCGGATTGCTGGAGGTCGTGATTGCTGGTACACAACAGAACCGAAGGGGCTGAGCTTGGAGCCTTTAATTCCGTGTACAACAATCGACAATCGCGATCCAGGAAGGGTTTGTAAGACGCTGGTTATTCATTTATGAATTCAACATTGCACTGAATCAAATCCATTACAGGATTTTCCATCGCCATTTTACAATTGCGAGTCCATCAACTGCTGGAACTCTCGCTGGAAGGGTTTCCCTTTTTGACAGTAAGGAGAACGTGTGACTGCCATTGAAATAAACGAGGCATGCTGTCAACACACTCGCTGCGGGTTTCAAATTAGAGAGTCGAACCACTGGTTGTGACATCATAAATTTGATGTGAGAGATGTGTAAAGGCACCGTGATAAACCTGCAATATGAAGCCGTGATGAACCTGATGAAGCCGTGATGAACCTGTGGAGTGTAAGCAGTGATGAACCTACAATGTGAAGCTCTCTTCAGAGTTTGAAAGCGAAAGGAATGCATGCGTGTAAGTGATCTGCGCTACCTGCATTTACATGTGATAATGCACTACCTACATTTACATATATATGTGGCAATCTGCATTCAAATTTGCCATTTAATTGAATCATGAAGCAGCGTTTAATTCCCCCCATTCACGATCACTTTGCGAAGCTGACTCTGAAATTTAGGGTTCAATCTATAGCTGATTTCCTTTTTCCTACTGTCAGAAACTTCAATAAACACTCTCAGCTGCAACAACCTGTCAATTGCTACTTTGTGCTTAGACAAGCCATCTGAAAGAACCCATTCCTCCATTGATTTGGCACGCACCGCAATGTCAATATATAATAGTTGCAATACATATTTCTTTGGCACGGGCGTCAGATACCTCAGAACCGCTTCGCAAATGAAATTACTATCATAAAGCCGATCTAAATTTGCAGCCGCTAATGCTGCCACCATGTCCATGAAGCTTCAGTTTGTCAGAGTTTTACCCGTGGCATTGTAAATAGTTTCGATAACTCCGGCAACAAGACTGTTTCTTTCTGCCTCTAGTATTTAGATGCAGGCTTTCAGGTGAGGATAAAAGTTGGTAATAGTCTAATTTATTTCGGTAAAATTGGAGTAGAAAATGTTGACTATTGCGGAGCGTTGGAAGACTTGCATGTTGTTAAGTAGAAAAAATTGTATTGGATAAGGTGCCATTGTCAAAATTCAGAAGTGATGAGTTCTTTTTGAGGTAAGGTGGGAAATGAGATTTTTTAAAGTGCATCAGTCACAACGAGATGGAGTGTGCTTTTAAGAAAAAAATCGAAAACAATTGACTTTTCTAAAGTGATTTCCATTAAAATGTTTTTTATGGAAAATTGAAAAGGGTAGTAAAGTGATTTTTGAGAGATAATAAGTGGAAGGAGAGATAATGAGTGGGGATTTATATTATTCACCTTTTGAAAGTTACATTAAAAACTTTCAATCACTTTAAAGTGACTTCATAATGTTCATTCCATTATTTTAAAGGAAATTATGTAAAAAGCATGATTATAGTGGCTCTTTAAATATTGATTGGGGAGAGATAAGAACTGGAAAACATATTTTTGTGTGGAGAGTCATATGGGTGATGTTTTAAAATCCTTGGAGTGATAAGTTGTATTTTGTAATTTGGAGAGCTCATGAGAGTTTCCATTTGTATTTGGAGTGATAAGGACAAGCCATTGTTGTAATTCAAAGTATTGTCTTACTTTGAGAGAGATCGTGTCACTATCGATTTAGATTTTGAAGGCGTGTTGTTTCAAAGGGTTGTCAGCTTGACATTATCATTGCTTCATATGTACTCAGTGATTAATAAATATATCATTTTTTTTGGTGTTGATGTGTCCTAGATCCGCTTGAAATTGAATAAGGGGATCTAAGGTACACTATGTGTGTTTGATGGTGCATGTTTTTTATGGCTTCATGTTGTTTTTTAAGGTACACTACAACATATAATCAACGATTGTCTACATCAGCATTTTACATCAAACAAAAAATTCACTTAGTCAAGTTAATGCTTTTCACAGCAAAGTCTTCATCAACGTTCCTGCAAATCCATTTAAAGAACTTGTAATCAAATTCACTATGTTATGTTAATCATTAAAAATTCATTGTTAATGAATTTTTAAGAAGACAAGTGAATTCATTATTTTAAAGTGAATCATTGTAAGCTTTCTTGGGTGCATTGTCGAAAATGTTCGACACCCTTCCTTTACACAAAATCAATTGAGTGCATGAGTTTTTTCAAGCAAGCAACAAGTTTACATCTCCAAGCGAGCGTGATTTCAAAGCAATTTGCATCAACACAGTACAAAGATCAAACCATCAAGCAAGCCAGAGTGAAGTTTATTGCAGCGACCATCAAAAGCAACCGAACAAGTTAAACTCTGACATCAATCAAGCAAGCACATCGACATCAAGCGAGCGTGGCTTTTCATTCAAGTGAGCGCTTAAACAAACGCGATCGTCATCAAGCGAGCGTGAATTCTACAGTTTAAGCGAGACAATTCTACAACTCTAGCAAGTGCAATCAGCAAAAAATCAAGAAAATGTACCATTTAAGCCACATTCAAGCGAGCCTGTCATTCAAGTGAAACAGTTCAAAATACGAAATCTACAACAAGAGAGCCTGTTTTCAAGTGCGCAAGTTCAGATGGCGCAACATATTTAGTTGTTAAACATTCTTCACAGTTTGATCATCTCAAGCGATGAAGACATGGTGCACGTCAGCAAAGGCACTCTTGCTGATATTTCATGGCATCTACAACAAAAACATGACACCATTGAGTTTCTTCAACTCGAGTCACAACTTCAACGGATTGAATTGCAAGAAAAGAATGATACTTTCAAGTCTTTGAACCATCCAGATGATAAGTCTTTGCACAATCCAGATGAAAAGTCATTCCTTCAAACAACTTCAAGTGTCGAAGTTGTTCTAGTTTCAATTTCTTCCAAGCCCATCATCAAGCCCTGGGAAGAAATTCATAATAACAAGAATCGACGAGGCTTAGGATATGTCCAAGATGACGCAAACTTACATATTCCTGATTATTCCAAGCCCATTCAGTTCGTCAGTGCGGGATTTCTTGAACAGATCCCCTCAGCACATTCGGAGATAGTTGCAGACAACCAGCAGTGCATGCAACCCAAAGTTGTCGAAAAAGAGAATTCAACACAACCTGAAGTTGAAGTCAAACCGAAATGTTCTCATTGTCAGAGAACCGGTCATATGGAAGATCAGTGTTTTGATCTCTATCCCTGTCGCCATTGTGGCAAGTCCAATCATTCCTCAGACAAATGTCATAATCAACAGAAATAAGAGAGATTAAATATACATTATGAATGGATCGACCCTTGGGAATGGTCATCCACAGTTAAAAGATTGCTTCAATTCTACAACCATATACGATCACAAATTTTGCAGCCAATAGTGAAACGATGATGGTACTCTCATGCAGTTGAATGGGGGATTACAACAGTGTAAAACTCCTACACTTGAAGGGGGGGAGTTCAGGAATACTTTACAAGAAAAGTGTCTCTCCTTTTAGCTGACAAAGGGGGGAAAATGTCAATGAGATTGACAGTGGTTGTCAGACTAAAAGTCTCGACAAA
The DNA here is from genome assembly GCA_034641835.2 of Pinus albicaulis. Taxonomy (NCBI): domain Eukaryota; kingdom Viridiplantae; phylum Streptophyta; class Pinopsida; order Pinales; family Pinaceae; genus Pinus; species Pinus albicaulis. Next base: position 55,517,406 of record CM076578.1, read on the forward strand.
ACCAGAAAAAGCAGCCAGTGGGCATCTTCAACAGCCAGTGGGTATCAACCAATTTTCCAGTGGGCATCAAAAAAATTTCCAGTGGGCAGTCGACAGCAAAGAAGCAGTGAACAGTTTTCAGCACAACAAAAGCAACAGTGAGTTGTTTTTGACATCATCAGCCGGTGGGCTTTGAACAAATTTTGTCAGTGGACAAAGGATGCTACTTTCATGCAAAGGACAGATGGATCCTTTTGCAACTTGGCACTTGATGGAGTTGTCAAGAGAAATTTAGACATGAATTAGACGTACAGCTGACTCATGGTCTCTTCAGATTGTCGTTTTTCAGCATCCAGCTTTGGCGATTTTTCAGGCAATGTTTTTTTGAGGATCAACATGAGAACTTGGAAGATGGTTCCTTGTTCTTATTTTTGATTTTTCATTGAAGGGGGGAATGTTAGCCTCTCTAAAATAACAATATTAAGTCCAAAATAATTAATTAAATATTCCTAACTCTTGAGTTGCTGGGTTGTTCCTCAAAAGATTGAGTTTGTTTAGGAACTCCTATCTTGGTGGGTTTTTGGTGAGAAATTATATCAACCAAAAGAGACTAAGATAGCACGGACTATCTTCTCTCATCTATTAAAATTTTAAATTAAAATTCTTTTAATAAGAGAGATTACATGAGGAAGCCATGAGGCTTCTGCCTTTTCCGCCTATATTTCTGTGTATGATTTTATGTGTGTTTTTTCTGTAATGTTTCTGAGTTAGTTTAATTTGTAATAGTTCAGAGGTAAGCTTCCTTTCAAATGTTTTTCTTGTGGAATATGTTGGCAATGTGATGCAGAGTGTTGTCCTTGATGGCAACCCACTTGATGAAGATGATGGCAACCTACTTAATGAATTTGTTCTTGATGCTTGATGAGTTTATTAATGATGTAAATCTGATGTTCTACAAGTAGTTCAGAAGTAACAAAAGAAATAAATATCAGAAAGGTCCAAAGCAATGATGAATAAGACATGTCACTATGCATACGCGGGTTCGTTTAGGCAAAGTAGCATATGTACGCGGAAAAGTACGATATAAGTCGTGTATGCCTAATTGCACTCTAAAGATATAAAACCAGGGGTTCTTACCATGGTATTGGCCCATTTTATTGAGCGTTGGATTGTTTATGTGATCCCATCCAGGAATACCATCGAAAGTTATGTGGTTTTGACTCATGGTATTGATAAGGGGTAAACCTATATAAGGAGAAGAAAATCATGGTGCAAAGGGTGTGCATGTGTCTGGGTTTAATGAATATTTCACTCTGAAGTTTCTGCATGGTTGAACTCTGTTCTTAATCGATAGATCTGAAATCTATGATGCACCTGTGAATATGATGAAGGTTCAAAAACTGTAGATCTGGAAATGATGAATCTCTAGGATGACCTGAAAAGAAGGAATGAAGACCTGGCGCAAACCTATTGAAGATATTGAAGAAATCTGGGTAAGTCCATAGACCTGGTTTGAAAAGTTTATCTTTCATAGATCTATACGCAGTTTCGTTTCATGAAAAGCACGTATATACGTGGATCTGTTTAACCAAGGGCGCGTATGGACTGTTAGGTTTTTTTCTAAAAAGTGCATAGATGTATACATGGGTTGTCTTTATTAAAAGCGCGTATATACGCGGGTCTGTTTAAAGGAAAGCGCGTATGTAATTTGAACTGATGGTTGCTCAAAGCTGATTGAGTTTCTGTATATCTATTCTGAAGTCTGGGCTATCTCTGATATTCTGGTTACAGTGGTTTCACTGTTCTGTTTGATGCAATGGGAAATGGATGTTTGATGATAAGTGAAGGATTGTGTTGAAGTTGTGTGATCCAGTTTGAAAATTGATGAAATGTGGTCTACAGTGGTTCTGAGGGTTGAAGCCTTCAGTCTGAAAGTAGAAGCTTTCTGCCAGTAGAGGTTGGTGTTAATATCAGGGGGTAGTAGCTCCCTTCCAGGTGAGGTTGGTAAACGAGAGCAGGGGGTTGTTGCTCCCTTCCAGGAGAGGCTGGTAAACGAGAGAAGGTTGTAGCCTTCTGCAGGTGGGTGCCTACGTGCTGGTATGAGTCTGCGCCAGTACATGTTGTAAGAAGTTTTCTTAATAATAAATATTGAAGACTGAGACGACGACAGCGGTGGTTTTCTCCCGAATTGGGTTTCCACCTAAAAATCCTGGTGTCCATGTGTGTTTCTTATGTGTGATGATTATTCTGTTCCTTCTGCACCTGTTTACTGTTATCTAAACATCTGATGAATGATTAATGCAATGATCTGAGTCAAGAATTAAATGCATAATTAAATCACTGGATATACGCGAGTTCTGTAAAGGATATCCGCGTATATACGCGGGTTGGCTTCAGGAAAGTAGCATACGGTTTTTTAAGAAAGAAAATATCAAATTTTTATTGTCTACACTAAATACTGATTCACCCCCCCCCCCCTCTTAGTATTTTTCCCAACAATTGGAATCAGAGCAGGTCCTTCTGAAAAGGCTTAACCGCTAGAAGGAAGATCAAGCAAGATGAGAAATCAAGAGGGAACAACATCTATCAATCCTCCGCTCTTCAACGGAAGTAATTTAATCTTCTGGAAAATAAGGATGAGATCCTATCTTCAGTCTATGGGAGCAGATATCTGGGCCATTGTTGAAAAAGGATATCAATATCCAGCTGCTACACCAACAGATCCAACTGAAAGGAAGAATTATGAATCAAATGCAAAAGCGGTCAATGCTATAACAGGAAGTCTAACTGAAGCAGAATTTGTCAAAATCATGCAGCTGAATACAACAAAGGAAATATGGGACAAAATCATTCTAAGTTATGAAGGTTATGCAAAGGTAAAAATTGCAAAACTTCAATCTCTCAGAATTGAATATGAAAACTTAAGAATGCATAATGATGAGAATATTGCCAGTTTCTTTTTACGTGTTGATGATTTTGTAAATCGTATGAGAAATTTGGGAGAAACAATAACCGAATCTACTTTGTTTGAGAAAATCTTAAGATCGCTAACGGAAAAATTTGAATCAAAAGTCTCTGCTCTTGAAGAAAAACAGGATCTTCAAACTCTTACTGTGGTGCAACTTCATGGCATACTGACTGCATATTAAATGAGGAGAGGGGGACCATCTGAAGTCAAAGAAGCTGTTTTTAAAGCTTCTACAAAAGGGAAAGAAGTTCAAAAGGCAGAAGGTTCAGGATATATCTCAGAAGAAGATGAGGCAAATTTTGTGAGAAGACTCCAACCAGGAACCGGAAGATTCAAAGGTAAGATTCCTTTCAAATGCTTTGATTGTGGAAGAGTTGGTCATTATGCTGCAAAGTGTCCTTATAAAGAAACATCTGCTAAATAATTAGCAAGAAGGAATAAAAACCGATCTAGCACCAAGAAAAGTTATTATACTAATGAAGACAGTGATGGGTTATCTGATAGTGAGGTAGAATGTGAACAAGATCTTAGACTTCTCATGGCATTTGAACAAGAATCAAGAAAACAAAAGGATACTTTTGTGGATGCTCTAAGGACAATGATTTTCTTGAGGAAAACAATCAACTCAAAATATACTTAGAAGAAAATAAGATAATCATAGAGACGCTGAAAAATCAGATTGAAGAAGAAAAGAAACACAGGGAGAAAGCAGAATGTGAAGTGGTAAGTCTAAGAAAATAATTGGAGAAATTAAAGACTCTGAATCTCAGATTTGCTAAAGGATCAGAAACATTAGATGAAATTATCAAGGTACAACGTTCTCCTCTCATAAGAACAGGTCTTGGATATATTGGAGAATCCTCTCAGGCTTTAGCACCAAACTATCTAAAGGCAGCAACAACTGGTTTACAATATTTTTCCACTCAACAAGGAAGTAAGAAATCTTTACAGGTAAAGCAGGATCATCTCAATTCAAGGAACACTAACAGGAATAACTTTCAAAGAAGCTCCAACCAACAGGTTAATCCGAATAGAATATTTCATGATCGCAGAAATTTATACTTCAATGGACAATGTTTTACATGTCACAATTTTGGTCATAAAGCTGCTCAATGTGCTGCTTATAAAACCATCATGACAAGAGAAGCAAGAAATAAAAGGTTGGATACTGAACCAAAGAAGAATACCTATAACAAATTTTCTCCTCTTCAAAATGAAGTTGAATGTGCTTATTGCAATAATTTTGGCCATAAATAATCTGAATGCAGGAGCAAAGTCCAGCCAAAAGAACATGTTCCTTCAAGCTCCAAAGTGTGGAAAAAGAAGGAAATACAGGTTGAAAATTGTGGCATAGCTTTATTTGCAGAAGGTGAGGAAAATCAATGGTATATTGATAGCGGATGCTCTAAACATATGACAGGTGAAAAAAACAAAATTCATGCCTATAATGCCCTAGAAAAGGAAAATAATGTTACTTTTGGAAATGATACACCTGCTGTCATTAAGGGAAACGGGTCTATTTTTCTAAAAGAAAAGGTGAAATCTAATAATGTCATGTATGTGGATGGATTAAGACATAACCTGTTAAGTGTGAGTCAAATGTGTGATCAAGGAACTGAGGTTGTCTTTAGTTCAAAAGAGTGTGTGGTACGCGATCTTGATACAGGTAAAACAATTATAAAAGGAAAAAGAACTCCAAACAACCTGTATGTATTGAAGAACAGCAAAGATCAATGTTACTTGAGAAAATATTCAAAAAATTGGCTATGGCAGAGAAGGCTGGGGCATCTGAGCTTCTCTCAAATCAACAAATCAAGAAGACTTAAAGTTGTTTGATCTCCCAATATTACTCTACCGCAGAGTATCATAAAGAAATCTTGCCAATTCGGTAAAATGCATCAGAAAGTGCAATTCAATGCCAAGGAAGGATCGTCAAGTAAGCCTCTTGAACTCATTCATACTGACATATGTGGACCTATGAGGAAAAATTCACCACGTCGTGAAGAATACTATATCTTATTCATTGATGATTTCTCTAGAATGTGTTGGATTGGGTTGATCAAACACAAAGATGAAGCATTTGAAAAATTTTAGATCTTCAAAGCGCTGGTTGAAAATGAATTAGATCTAAAATTCAAGTGTCTTAGATCTGATCGAGGAGGAGAATATACATCAAATGAATTCTTTGAATTTTGTGAACAACATGGCATAAAAAGACATTTTTCTATAGCAGGCACTCCACAACAAAATGGCGTAGCAGAAAGAATGAATACAACAATTCAACAAATGGCTAGAACTATGCTTGATGATCTTAACACCCGCACCTTTGGGAGAAGCAATTTCACGCAAAGAATATTCTTAACAAGGCACATGTTCGGGTAAATAGTGAAAAAACTCCATATGAACTCTGGTATGGTAATTCTCCCTCTGTGAAGCATTTTAGAGTTTTTGGAAGTAAATGCTTTATTAAAAATAATGATGAAAAGCTTGGAAATTTTGAACCCAGATCAGATGAAGGAATTCTTCTTGGTTACTCATCTACAAGCATAGCATACAAATGTTACAATAAAATGCTTCGGAAGATTGTTGAATGTATTGATGTTGTTATTGATGAGTCTCCTGCAGCCCCTAAAGAAGAAAAATAAACAACAGAGGAAGATGATGGTGACTTTTGTCCTTCTGCATCAAATAGAAATGATATAGACAATGGATCCGATGAAGAACCTGAAAATGATTTATCTGAAAAAACTCCATCCAGATATGTTCAAAAGAATCATCCTAAAACTCAAATTTTGGGAGAGAAGGAATCTGGTGTACAAACAAGGAGGACTATTGTGGGATCTTCTAGCTATCTGGCATTTCTATCCACGGTTTAACCTCACAATGTCAATAAAGCTAGCAAAGATGAATGTTGGATTCAAGCCATGAATGAAGAGCTTCGATCAAATTGAAAAGAATCACACTTGGGAATTGGTACCAAGACCACATGATAAAAATGTCATTGGAACTAAATGGATATTCAAGAACAAGTTAAATGAGAATGGGGATGTTATAAGAAACAAAGCTAGACTTCCGGGTTTGCAAGGGAAATACTCAACAAGAAGTGGAATAGACTTTGAAGAAACTTTGCTCCATGTAGCTAGACTTGAAGCCATAAGAATTTTTCTTGCTTTTTCAAGCTTCCAACAAATCAAAGTTTATCAAATGGATGTTAAATCTGTGTTTCTCAATGGTGATCTAGAAGAAGAATTTTATATAGAACAACCAGATGGATTCATTTTAGGAAATGATGAAAAACTTGTTTGTAGACTTAAAAAGGCTCTATATGGTCTCAAACAAGCTCCAAGGGCATGGTATTATCGTCTTGACAAATATCTTCATAAACAAGGATTTTAAAAGGGGTCTGCTGATAGTAAATTATACACAAAAATTGAAAATGATAAACTATTGATTGTGGTTGTATATGTCGATGATATCATTTTTGGAAGTAATGAAGAATCTATGAGTCAGAAATTTGCTTCTGTCATGCAGCAAGAATTTGAAATGTCTTTACTTGGAGAACTAACATTTTTTCTTGGCTTACAAGTGCATCAAACTGCAGATGGTATATTCTTATCACAAGCAAAATATCTTAAGCAAATTCTGAAGAAGTATGGCATGGAAGAATGCAAACCCGTAAGTACACCAATGATAACCGGATGTAACCTCAGTTCTCCTGATGATTCTCCCGCGGTGAATCAACCAGAATACAGATCAATGATAGGTAGCCTACTTTATCTCACTGGGACTGTAATTTTCGGTAAATTACCATTGCAAATATTGGGATTATCGGACGATTCCAAGCTAATCCAAAAGAGTCTCACCTTCAAAGTGCTCAAAAGAATATTCAAATATCTACAAGGAACTCAAGAATTTGGACTATGGTATCCAAAGAATGCTGATCTTACTCTTCATGCTTACACAGATGCAGATTGGGTAGGAAGTGTCGATGATCAGAAAATCACTAGTGGTGGTGCATTCTATATGGGACCCCGGTTGGTATCTTGGTTCAGAAAGAAACAAAATTCTATTGCCTTATGTACAGCAGAAGCAGAATATGTGGCTGCCGCGTCTTGTTGCACTCAAATTCTTTGGATGATGCAAACCCGACAAGATTTTCAAATCAAATGTACACCTCCTATCTCCATTATGTGTGATAGTACAAGTGCCATTAGTATCTCAAAGAATCCTGTTATGCATTCAAATACCAAGCACATTCCCATCAAGTATCACTTCTTACGTGAACAAGTGCTCTAACAAAAGGTGAAGTTGGAGTATGTTCCCTCTAAAGAACAAGTTGCTGATATATTTACCAAACCTCTGCCCAGGGAAGCGTTCGAATATCTCAGAAAGAAGCTGGGTGTTGTCTCTGCCTCTCAGAAGAGCAGATCTGATTAAATTCAGAAGATTAAATTGGATACGCGAGTTTCCTGAACAACAGTTGTGTATATACGCGAGTTCATACACAGAAAACCGCGTATGGTTAGCTGCTGGCAAATTTTGTTTGGGGTCAGCATTCTTCAGCTCATCTGCAATATTGATTGATATCTCTGATGCTGTATGGTATCTCTGGTGAAGTGTTATCTCTTATATTTTTGTCTCATTCTCTGATATTGGGTGAAGATGCCTTGATGATCTTCTGTTGAAAGTGTTCAGGATGCACAAGCTAAGGGGGAGATGAAGGAGTAAACTGATGTACAGGTTCAGGGGGAGCATTAGCCTTGCTGAGTATAATGCATTATGCTTTGTTGGCATTGTGATTCCGAAATACATCACCTTCTTGAAGTTCTTTTTGGTACTAGTCATAAAAAGTCATATTTGTAATTTGATGAAAAGGTCATGTTGAGACCTATGATGAAAAATTGTAATATTCACCAAGTGTAAGGACTTGATCAAATATGTAAACCCACTTGGTTGGGTAGTTGAGTCAAATGTGTAAACCCACTTGGTTGGGTAGTTGAGTCAAATGTGTAAACCCACTTGGTTGGGTATTTGAGTCTCATATGTAAATCCACTTGGTTGGATCTTTGATGTAAAGTATGAGTCCTTGGTGATAGGAAGGTCATAGAGTCATGCACTTCATTGAAAAATATGTTTGAAGATTCAGCATGAACTCAGGGGGAGCATGGTAACTTCAGTGCACATCATATCTACTGCGCTCTTCTATCTACATGAGGAGAAAACAACCTTGTGTTGGTTTTGATCCACCCTTTTCCCTTGATGTCAAAGGGGGAGACTAACATGGTGTTTGAATAGGGGAGAATATCATTATGCTTAATGTATCTATCTGTTGTGATCAAACACCATCGTGGTTGCCATCAAGTCCAAAGGGGGAGATTGTTGGCAATATGATGCAGAGTGTTGTCCTTGATGGCAACCCACTTGATGAAGATGATCGCAACCTCTTATTAAAGATGTTCTTGATGCTTGATTAGTTTATTAATGATGTAAATCTGATGTTCCACAAGTAGCTCAGAAGTAACAGAAGAAAGAAATATCAGAAAGAGCCAAAGCAATGATGAATAAGACATGTCACTATGCATATGCGGGTTCGTTTAGGCGAAGTAGCGTATGTACGCGTAAAATTATGAGATAAGTCGTGTATGCCTAATTGCGCTCTAAAGATATAAAACCAGGGGTTCTTACCATGGTTTTGACCCATTGTATTGAGCGCTGGATTGTTTATATGATCCCGTCCAGGAATACCATCAGAAGTTATGTGGTTTTGACTCATGGTATTGATAAAGGGTAAACCTATATAAGGAGAAGAAAATCATTGTGCAAAGGGTGTGCATGTGGTTGGGTTTTAATGAATACTACACTCTGAAGTTTATCAGCATGGTCTAACTCTATTCTTAATCGATAGATCTGAATCTATGATGCACCTGTGAATGTGATGAAGGTTTAAAAACTGTAGATCTGGAAATGATGAAATGATGAAATGATGACCTGAAAAGAAGTAATGAAGACCTAGCGCAAATCTATTAAAGATATTGAAGAAATATGGGTAAGTCCATAGATCTGGTTTGCTCTGCAAAGTTTATCCTTTTAGATCTATACGAAGGTTCGTTTCATGAAAAGCGCGTATATACGCGGATCTGTTTAACCAAGGCGCGTATGGACTGTTAGGGTTTTTCTCTGAAAAGTGCACAGATGTATACGCGGGTTGTCTTTATTAAAAGTGCGTATATACGCGGGTCTGTTTAACGAAAAGCACGTATGTAATTTGAACTGATGGTTGCTCAACGCTGATTGAGTTTCTGTATATCTATTCTGAAGTCTGGGTTATCTCTGATATTCTGGTTACAGTGGTTTCATTGTTCTGTTTGATGCAATGGGAAAAGGATGTTTGCTGATAAGTGAAGGATTGTGTTGAAGTTGTTTGATCCAGTTTGAAAATTAATGAAATCTGGTCTGCAGTGGTTCTGAGGGTTGAAGCCTTGAGTCTGAAAGTAGAAGCTTTCTGCCAGTAGAGGCTGGTGTTAATATCATGGGGTAGTAGCTCCCTTCCAGGTGAGGCTGGTAAACGAGAGCAGGGGGTTGTTGCTCCCTTCCAGGAGAGGCTGGTTAACGAGAGAAGGTTGTAGCCTTCTGCAGGTAGGTACCTGCGTGCTGGTATGAGTTTGCGCCAATATATGTTGTAAGAAGTTTTCTTAATAATAAATATTGACGACTGAGACGACGACATCGGTGGATTTCTCCTGAATTGGGTTTCCACCTAAAAATCCTGCTGTCCATGTGTGTTGCTTATGTGTGATGATTATTCTGTTCTTTCTACATCTGTTTACTATTGTCTAAACATATGATGAATGATTAATGCAATAATCTGAGTCAAGAATTAAATGCATAATTAAATCACTGGATATACGCGAGTTAGTTAAAGGATATTCGCGTATATACGCGGGTTGGCTTCAGGAAAGTAGCATATGGGTTTTTAAGAAAGAAAATATCAAAATTTTATCAGTTCGACTAAATACCGCATTCACCCCCCCCCCCCCCCCCCCCTCTCAGTATTTTTCCCAAAAAAAGAGTTGATCATTATGCTGCTAAGTGTCCTCACAAAGAAACACATGAAAAAGGAAAGGAAGTAGCTAGAAGGAATAAGAATCGGTTTAGTACTAGAAACATTTACTATACTCATGAAGACAGTGATGGGTTATGAGACAGTGAGGAAGAATGTGAACAAGATCTTAGACTTATCATGGCATTTGAAAAGGAGTCTAGAGAAGAAAAGGATACTTTTATGGATGCTTTAGAGGACAATGATTTTCTTGATGAAAGCAATCAACTCAAAATATGCTTAGAAGAAAGTAAAATATCCATAGAAACTCTGAAAAACCAGCTTCAAGAAAAGGAGAAACATAATGAGAAACTAGAATGTGAAATAGTAAGTATAAGAAAAGAAATTGAGAAAGTAAAGACTTTGAATCTTAGATTTGCTAAAGGATCTGAAACCTTAGATGAGATTATCAAGGTACAACATTCTCCTCTTCTAAAGACAGGTCTTGGATATATCGGAGAATCTTCTCAGGCTTCAAGACCAAATTATCTAAAATCAGCTACAGCCAGTACACAACATTTTTCCACTCAGCAAGGGAATAAAGAATATTTACAGGTAAAGCATGACCATCTCAATTCAAAGAACACTAACAGGAGTACCTTTCAAAGAAACACCAATCAACAGGTAAATTCAAGTAGAAGATTTCATGATTGCATAAATTTCTTCTTCAATGGACAATGTTTCTCATGTCACAATTTTGGTCATAAAGCTGTTCAATGTGTTGCATATAAAACCATCATGACAAGAGAAGCAAGAAAGAAAGGGATTGATATTGGAACAAAGAAGAATACATATAACAACTTTTCTCCTCTTCAAAATGAATTCGAATGTTCCTATTGCAATAACTTTGGCCATGAAGAATCTGAATGCAGGAGAAAAGTTCAGCCAAAAGAGCATTTTCCTTCAAGCGCCAAAGTGTGGAAAAAGAAGGAATTACAGGTTGAAAATTGTGGCATAGCTTTATTTGCAGAAGGTGAAGAAAATCAATGGTACATTGATAGTGGATGCTCAAAACACATGACAGGTGACAAAAAAAAACTTCTTGCATATAGTGATCTAGAAAAAGAAAATAATGTTACATTTGGAAATGATACTCCTGCTGTCATTAAGGGAAAAGGGTCTGTTTTTCTAAAAGAAAAGGTGAAAGCCAATAATGTCATGTATGTGGATGGATTAAAGCATAACCTGTTAAGTGTAAGTCAAATGTGTGATCAAGGAACTGAAGTTGTCTTTAGTTCAAAAGAATGTGTGGTACGTGATCTTGATACAGGTAAAACAATTATAAAAGGAAACATAACTCCAAGCAACCTATATGTATTAAAGAACTGCAAAGAAAAATGTTACTTGAGTAAATCTTCAGAAAACTGGCTATGGCATAGAAGGTTGGGGCATCTGAGCTTCTCTCAAATCAAAAAATCAAGCAGACTTAAAGCTGTTCGTGATCTTCCCAATATTACTCTAACTGAAAGTATCATATGCAAATCTTACCAATTTGGTAAGCAAACCAGAGTGCAATTTAATGCCAAGGAAGGATCATCAAGTAAGCCTCTTGAACTCATTCATACTGACATATGTGGACCTGTGAAGAAAAATTCACCACGTGGTGAACAATACTATATCTTATTTATTGATGATTTCTCTAGAATGTGTTGGATTGGGTTGATTAAACACAAAGATGAAGCATTTGAGAAATTTCAGATCTTCAAAGCACTGGTTGAAAATGAATTAGATCTAAAAATCAAGTTTCTTAGATCTGATCAAGGAGGAGAATATACATCAGATGAATTCCTTGAATTTTGTGAACAACATGGCATAAAAAGACAATTTATTGTAGCTGGCACTCCACAAGAAAATGGCGTAGTAGAAAGAATGAATAGAGCAGTTCAACAAATGGCTAGAGCTATGCTTGATGATTCCAGAACACCTGACACATTTTGGGGAGAAGCATCACATACAGCAGTAAATATTCTTAACAAGGCACATGTTCATGTAAATAGTGATAAAACTCCATATGAACTCTGGTATGGTAATCCTCCCACTGTGAAGCATTTTAGAGTTTTTGGAAGAAAATGCTTTATCAAAAATAATGATGAAAAACTTGGCAAGTTTGAACCCAGAGTAGATGAAGGAATATTTCTTGGTTACTCCTCTAGGAGTAGACCATATAAATGTTACAATAAAAGACTTCGAAAGATTGTTGAATGTATTAATGTTGTTATTGATGAGTCTCCTACAACTCCAAAAGAAGAAAAACAAACAACAGATGAAGATGATGGTGACATATATCCTTCTACATCAAATAGAAATGATATAGACAGTGAACCCAATGAAGAAACCGAAGATGATTTATCTGAAAAAGCTCCATCCAGATTTGTTCAAAAGAATCATCCAGAATCTCAAATTTTGGGAGAAAAGGGATCAGGTGTACAAACAAGAAGGACTCTTGTGGGATCTTCTAGCTATCTGGAATTTTTATCCACAATTGAACCACAAAATGTCAATCAAGCCAGCAAATATGAATGTTGGATTCAAGCCATGAATGAAGAGCTTTATCAAATTGAAAAGAATCACACTTGGGAATTAGTACCAAGACCTCATGACAAAAATGTCATTGGAACTAAATGGATATTCAAAAATAAGTTAAATGAGAATGGGGATGTTATAAGAAATAAAGCTAGACTTGTTTTCAAGGGGTATGCTCAACAAGAAGGTATAGACTTTGAAGAAACTTTTGCTCCTGTAGCTAGACTTGAAGCCATAAGAATGTTTCTTGCTTTTTCAAGCTTCCAACAAATCAAAGTTTATCAAATGGATGTTAAATCTTCTTTTCTCAATGGTGATTTAGAAGAAGAAGTTTATATAGAACAACCAGAAGGATTCATTTTGGGAAATGATGAAAAACTTGTTTGTAGACTTAAAAAGGCTCTATATGGTCTCAAACAAGCTCCAAGGGCATGGTACTATCGTCTTGACAAACATCTTCATCAACAAGGATTTTCAAAGGGGTCTGCTGATAGCAACTTATACACAAAAACTGAAAATGATAAACTATTGATTGTGGTTGTATATGTTGATGATATCATTTTTGGAAGTAATAAAGAGTCTATGAGTCAGAAATTTGCTTCTGATATGTAGCAAGAATTTGAAATGTCTTTACTTGGGGAACTAACATTCTTTCTTGGCTTGCAAGTGCAACAAGAAACAAATGGCATATTCTTATCACAAGCAAAATACCTCAAGCAAATCCTGAAGAAGTATGGCATGGAAGATTGCAAACCTGTAAGTACACCAATGATAACCGGATGTAATCTCGGTTCTAATGATGATTCCCCCACGGTGAATCAACCAGAATACAGATCTATGATAGGAAGTCTACTTTATCTCACTGGGACAAGACCAGACATCATGCATGCAGTTGGGATTGTTGGACGATTCCAAGCTAATCCAAAAGAGTCTCATCTTCAGGCTATGAAAATAATATTCAAATATCTACAAGGAACTCAAGACTTTGGACTATGGTATCCAAAGAATGTTGATCTTACTCTTCATGCTTACACTGATGCAGATTGGGCTGGAAATGTTGATGATCGGAAAAGCACTAGTGGTGGTGCATTCTATATAGGGCCCCAGTTAGTATCTTGGTTCAGAAAGAAGCAAAGCTCTATTGCCTTATCTACAGCAGAAGCAGAATATGTGGCTGCAGCATCATGTTGCACTCAACTTCTTTGGATGATGCAAACCTTACAATACATTCAAATCAAATTTTCACCTCCTATCTCCATTATGTGTGATAATACAAGTGCCATCAGTATCTCAAAGAATCCTGTTATGCATTCCAAGACCAAGCACATTCCCATCAAGTATCACTTCTTACGTGAACAAGTGCTTGAACAAAAGGTGAAGTTGGAGTATGCTCCCTCCAAAGAACAAGTTTCTGATATATTTACCAAACCTCTACTCAGGGAAGCGTTCGAATATCTCAGACAAAAGCTGGGAGTAGTCTCTGCCATGCAAAATATCAGAAGATTAAATTGGATATGCATATTTCCTGAAGGAAAACCACGTATATACGCAAGTTTATACACAGAAAACCGCGTATGGGTATTTGCTGAAAAAAAAATTCTGGGTCAACATTCTTCAGCACAGCTGCGGTGTTGATGAGTATCTCTGGATGCACAAGTTAAGGGGGAGCATTGGTCATGTGGAAATGATGCATTGTTGGCATTCTAATTTTTTTTGTAGTCTGATCTCATGCTTGAGAATTTTTTATCTTGATTGTATAAGTCATTTCTATTATTTCATTGAATTTTATGCTTAAAATTGCAACATGATCTCAGGGAGAGCATGGTATTGTCGGTACAAAGGTTCTTGATCTACCCTTTGCCCTTGATGTCAAAGGGGGAGAATGTTGCTGAATGTATTTCTGGTCATGGTTTCCATCAAGTCCAAAGGGGGAGATTGTTGGCAATATGTTTCTTGTATCCTATTATATGATTGTCCTTGATGGCAACTCTCTGACAAAGGATGCAGATAATGACTGTATGAAGAACTCAGAAAACCATCAACAGTTCTACAAAAGCAGAATATAAGACTGAATGTACATTAATCAAAGCTTTGGGAGAATCGATGTGAATAATGACGTGTTAAATCATGTGTGAATAAGTTCGGTGTATTCATACATCCTGACAAACCTCTAAAGTTGGAGGGTTCTAGTCTCTTCGCAATATGTGTTAAGTATGGCTGAGTAAATCTGAGTAAAGGGCTGATGGATTCGATTTATGTAAAAGCACGAGCTAGCTAATCGGTAAAGGATGTAATTCTGTATGGTGGATTCGATAGGGTTAACCTTCTTGCTGAAGAATGCAATTGAATGGACACATGATCGCAGAGCATGTTTGCTGGAATACATATGACCTGTGTTAGTAAAGATGCCCTTTAATGTATATTTTCATCCACAAATAGGGAAGAAGCCTATCCATTCCAATCTCCGTTGAAAGTATGGACCAAATCGAATTATATATAACCTGAGTTACATTAACATAATCAAGCGGAGGAAGAACAATTAAAACAGAGTTATGCCTTCACGGAGAAACGTAGCAATGACGGAATAAAGGCAGATGGAACCTTGAGCGAAGGAGAGGAACCACGAGTGGAATGAACAGTGAAGGGGGTTTCTAATTTTCATCGCACTGCTTTCAACGAGCAAGCAGTATTCAAGAGGTTCGGAGCGATTCCATAGAATGAGCGACACGCGTCCCTGAACGAATTTGCAAAACCACCATCACTGCGCGCCATCGCGCGTTAATGTCTGACCAAGGAAGCCGCGCGATATTGTTGTGCGCCGTCGATCTGGAGGGGAGCCATCGGACAGTGGTTGTATGAGGAAGGTGCACGATGGATAACCACGGTACAATTCGAGTATGTGATTGGATCATTGATTATATATGTGGGTCCGGTTCTAAATTATATTAATTGGGACCTTTTTAAACTAAGGTTTGCGGGGTTAATAAAGGATGTTGAATATGTGAAGTTGGAGAAAGATGAAACATGTGATGTAATGAACGTGGGTTAATATATGCGTTGATCTCACGAACACATAAACCTAGGGTCGATATATATATGCCTTGTGGAGTTCATAACTAAAGGAGGAATTGGATTAATATCTCAATCTCAGATTGAGATATTAAAAAGCCTTAGATTAATTAATTGCCAGACCAAGAATTAGAACAATGAGAAGTTGTTTGGGGCTTGGCTAGACCCCACTGGATTATCTATTTGATCTCATCCAGGAATACCATCAGCTATTGAGTGGTTTTGACTCATGGTATTAATAAAGGAAAAAACTATATAAGGAGAAGAGGATCATAGTACAATGTGTGCATGTGGAGGGGTTGTTAATGAATAAATATCTTTAAGAGATATCTGCATGATTGAACTCTGTTTCTGATAAATCTGAATCTATGATGCACCTATGAAGATGATGAAGGTTCAATATCTATAATGATGAATCTCTAGGAAGATCTGCAAAAGAAATAATGAAGACCTGGCGCAAGTCTGATGAAGAAATTGAAGAAATTTGGTGGATATGAGGGTTGAAGTCTTCAGCATGAAAGTGGAAGCTTTCTGCCAGTACAAGATGGTGTTAAAATCAGGGGGTCGAAGCTCCCTTCCAGGAGAGGTTGGTAAATGATATCAAGGGGTTGGATCTCCCTTCCAGTAGTGACTGGAGAACGAGAGAAGGTTGTAGCCTTCTAGAGGTGGGTGCCTGCGTGCTGGTATAAGTCTGCGCTAGCACAAAATTGTAAGAAGTTTTCTTTATAATAAATATAGAATATAGAGATGACAGCAGCGGTGGTTTTCTCCCAAATTGGGTTTCCACCTTAAATACTGGTGTTCTTGTGTGTTGCTTATGTGTGATGGCTTATTCTGTTATTACTGCACATGCTTACTGCTTACTAAAATTCTGATGAATGAATGATGTAATAATCTAAGTAAAGAATTAAATGCATGATAAGATCTCTGATAAAAAAATTTCAGTCAAATCTAAATACTGATTCACCCCCCCCCCCTCTCAGTATTTTTCCCAACAATAAACTTAATGAAAAAATATCAGCAGAGTTATTTTAACACAACACAGAGCCTCAAAAGTAAAAAAGAGCTCCCACCAAGATTAAATCTTAATGTAAATTATTTAATACAGAGGACACCTATGTAATATTATTCATCGAGCCCCCCCAAAGGCTGAGAAGCCATTAAGTATGTATTAATTATCTTTGGAGATCTTTTATCAGATCTCACCTCCTCATTCTTCTATGATACTACTGGAGAAGATGAGAGAGGTGTTGGTTGATTTGGCTACTGAACATTGAAATGTAATTGAGCTTGAGACTTCTACTTGTAAATAGTGTTCACTGGCTCTTGGAGCTCTTCTTGTAATAGATAAGTTAGTCTGGGAAGTGTAGATGATTTCTAAACTAAAGCATTGGACTTGAAGCTGTAACTGGTTTGGAGCATCAATACAAGCTGATTTATGGGATCCTAATCTATGTTGATGGTGATGTTTTTCTCATTGTAGCTTGTTATTTTATTTCTGTTTTCACTGTGTTCATCTTCTCTTATAAAGAATAGCATGCATAGAGTTAGGACCTACTGTATATCAGTACCCTTCTCTGACTGAAAATATTTATCTATATGTTTTCTTCTAATCTGTATTATTTAGGAATGATTTAATTCAGTTTAAGCATAGGAATGCTGGCATTCCCTCGTCTTATTGTCTTAGTTGAATATTTTTCTTGGATGTTATTTTCAGTATATGTTAAGTAGAGATGAACTAAGGAAGATATGGTGTGCCCTAGTCCTAGTTTTATCCCCAAATACTGTCTGAATGTTTCCCTTGGAATGTGTCAAAATTTGGCTAGTTTCAAAGTACTTACCAGATCTTAGGCCATTCTGTGTTATATTTATGTTTGTCTTGAAAGTAACCAAGTAAAGCAGAGCTAGGAGAGGATTTGTGGTGAGCCTGGCCCGCTAGTTTCTACTCCAACAGTTGCCTTAAAGTTTCCCTCTGTTTCTATATGTTTTCTATGGAAAGTATATCAAAGGCTGGCTAGTTTAGAAGTACTTACCAGATCCTGGATTGCTTTTATGTTTCTCTTAAGCATTTGTCAAAGGCTGGCTAGTTTCAAAGTACTTACCAGATCCTGGGCTACTCTTTGTTCTTCATCTGTTTAATTCCCCTTCTTATTGTTTCATTTCATTCCATAAATCAAAGTTTAAAGAGATCCTTAGACATAGATGACTTGCCCCATGGACCACTCTTGCCTCTTGTTGTTTCAATTAAACCCTATTATGACTCCATAGCCCAATGGACTAAAACCTGCAATTGTCTATCTTCCTGGCCAAAGCTTGTTCTATTTGCTTGCAACTTCTCACCTTTGAAACTCTTTGCATTTAGGAATCTCCACCTCAAATAGTAATCATGCTACCCCATCCAAAAAACAAACAAACCCTTGGCCTTCATAACTAGCCTAATATCATTACCCAAAAATTCAAAGACAAATCCATATTTGCACTTATTGGAGAGATTCCTCTCCAGATTCAAGAGGGCTAGATCCTAGAATCCCAAAGTGGTTGAAACGATGTTTCTCCCTGCGGTCAGAATTTTCCAATCTTGCTGATTACAGGGAGCTAACACATATTACTCCCGACCACTAACCAGCTCCTCTGCCTTTGCTTTCCCTTTGCATATCTCAACCGTTCATCGCACTGATCGAACGACTTGCAGTCAAACCACCTTTAATCGGCCCCCACCTTACCGACCGCGCATCTCCTTGTATCATGCTCCATCTCCCACCATCGGATCTCGCAGTCCCAGATCCAACGGCCAGCATCAATATCATGTAAATTTGGCATCCGAACGTTAACAGTTTAAATTCACATGATATAGGCAGTTTTAAAAGGCCATGTGTCAGCCGGGGACCTATATCACGTTCGAAAAGTTAAAACTGCCTTCCTCCCTTTTCATCGCATGAAAACAACTATTTTTCTTGGAAAACCACTTCCCCTCTTTTTCCTCTGGACTTTCTTCCACGCAATCTCGACTGTTGATCTAGGTAGATTAACGACCCTCATTACATCTCGCATCACATGCATATTTTTTCATCGGGAAACCATAGAACTTCATCGGATCATTGCAGCTATTGATCTCCTCCTAAGATCTAATGCTCCATGTTAAATCGCCCTCCGCCCATGCCAGGTCCCACCATCTAAAGCCTCATTTCATTGCATTTTCATACGTTCCCTTTGTATTTCGCCAAAGTTCAAATTTTCATGATTTACATTAAAAATCATTCCTTCTGCCCACATTAAAACTTTAATGTTTTACATTAAAGTTTATTCCATTTTCACCCAACCTTCTAAAGGCAGTCCATTAGTAAATCACCACCATTGATCATTGCCACCAAATCTGATCGGACGGTCCATATCCATTCCTCCACCAAACCTTCATCAGATCAGTTTTCCACCATTTCATAGAATTTTGCGGCCGTTTTCCATTGCATCCACCGCATTCGTCTCTACTGCGCTGCCATCCTCACAGCCTTCCACTACATCCATCCTCCACTCCCGCATGGATTTCTTAACATTTTGTGTGTTTTTGCAGGGAATATAGATGGTGAAAACCGTTCTGTTCTACATCATCACTGTTAGTGACACATAAGCGCAGAGGAAGCTTTTAAGAGTGAGAATTTGTAGGGAAGATTCCTAAGAGGGTTTTAAACATAGATTTTATCCAAATCAAGGTTATTAACTCTGTTCGAAACCTCTAGCACCATTAAACCTACAAATTCATAGACAGAGGAAGTCAAAGAAGCGAAAAATAATATTAGTGAAGGATCAAAGATTTTTAAAGCCTGCAATCGAATATTTTAAGCCTTAATTCAATGTTTAAAGGGAAAATGTACCGTATTGAAGACCTTGTGATTAACACAGAAGGCCTAATGAATTCTGAAGCACAGAAAACAATTTTATCAGTGTCACACATCAACAGAAGGTTCTTTCCTATGAAGGACAAGTTCCCATACTGTTTTATATTCTACATCGAGCTCCTAAGAAGATCTACACCATGACAAAAAGTTATATTGTTTCTAGAGCATTTGTTATGAATTATGGTAGACCTGAAAGTAATTTATCTGCCTTTTTCCTATCACCAGAGTACTACAGAGTACTGCAGCTGAAAGTACATCAAAGAACATACCTAAAGTTAAAATCAGCCTGTCGAAGACCACTCTTTCTTCCAAAGAGTACTGAATATTAATGCTTGGATATTAAGACAGAATGGGCCTTGAGCCCTCTTCAGCTACTTTTGTTTTAATGTTTCATTTAGTGTTTCATCTACCTCCTCTGCCTCTCTTTCAGATATAAAACTCATGAGGAAAGTTGTTGTTGGTTGTTGATCGGATAACTGTGAATCGTAAGCTGTTTCTCTTGAGATATAGTTCTCTGTGTAAATTTGTAAGATAGGCTGAGGAAGATGATTTTTAGACTGAATATCAAGCTGTTGGAAAATGTTGTATATGACTGGTGTTGCTCTTTAATATGACAAGCACATTTCTTTGGATCCTGATTTAAAGCAGCGGTGATGTTTTCTATCTTTGTCTCTGTTTTCCTTCTGTAATTCATTACATTTCATTTCTCTGGTAAGAATCAGAAATCTGGCTTAGGATATACCCTTGCATGGTACCCTAATTCTCCTGCTCTTCTTACCTTTGATGTTTTCTACTGATTGTGCTATCCGAGTACTGATTCAAGACAATTGAACAAGTATAGTAGCTATTATTCACTGCTAACTGATGTATGAATTTATGAATCTGTTCTTAGATGTTCTTGTTGGGTTTTAATTGAAAGAATTGGGATACTGGGAGTTTATAATGATGATTCTTTCTCACTAGGGTATTTTTCGATCAATTGAACCTTTCCAAGTTCCCTTAAGTTGAATGCTGAAGCATTGAAAGTTCAAAGCCTTTCTCTGATCTCAGGTTTCACCTTTGTGTTTAAATCTTAAGTGTTTCTTGTTGTCTGAAGATTTAGCCTTTTAGGGGTTGGATCATAGGTGTTTAATGGCATGTCCTGTCCCTAGATCTGCTTCCTAAGTGGTCACCTTGGAGGTTTCCTTGTCGTTCACCTTCATTCCTTACCATTTCATACCACACTATCATCTTTAAAGATCCACTGTTTTAGATGACTAGCCCAATTGAAAGCCTTGAATACTGAATAGCAAGTAAAACCTTTCATGATGCCATTTCCAAATGTTCTCGAGTGTTCTCTGAATTATCCCTCTTTTTCCTAAAATCCTCTTTCCTCACCCTTTGTCTCATATTGAACCCTTCCTTCATGTTTCCAAAAAACCAAACATACTGTTGTACATTTTTCCCCTCCATTCAGATTTAACCATCGATCCCTTTCAAACCTGTTTCCATTATATTTCATGGCTAAAAAACCCCCATGCCGCTCTAAAAAATACTCTGTTCGAATGTTCAAAATTCATATTATATATATATATATATATATATATATATATATATATATATATATATCTAATGAACCCTTAGATCTAGCCCTCCCGCCTTGACATGGTGACTCAGGCCCAGAACTACTGCCTAAAAGGAATATGGTTTGTCACTCAGTATGCCGTTGCAACCGTCCGATTCAATTAAATCAACGGCGCGGTGATCGTCAAAGAGTGAGGACCCCACATATGGCCCCGGCACGCAACAAAACCGACAGTTTTCCCCCCCGCACCACTCTTGTAGGCTGGCAGTTTCGGATTGAACACCAGCGATTCCACACGGGATGTGCCACGTGTTTTTGGTACGAGCGGGAAATCGCCCATCCCCCGCACACTAAACTTCAACCGGTGGCTGGGCAGCGGGATTCACAAAGACCGTCGGATCTCCAGATCTCCATCCAACGGCGGAGATGCAACAAAATCGTCCGCCCATTGATACGTACCCACTACGTCCCACAGCCCGCCACCGTGTCACTGTTACACGTCTCCGCCCATTAATTCACCCGCCACGTCGTCTCCCATTTGCCCTCGTCGCTCTACGTACCTCTCTATACATTTCTCCGCTAATACATATATATACATATATATATATATATATATATATATATATATATATCTATATATATATATATATATATATATATATATATATATATATATATATATATATATATATATATATATATATTTGTGTGTTTTATTCACATTTGCCGCTAGTTTTTCCTCCCGACCCCACTGTATGACACTTCGTTCTTTTTGCGAAAACCTCCATTGTTCGCTCCCAACACCCTGTATGTCACCGTTTTTAGCCTGTGTCCCCATCATCTCCTTCATTCACACTTCTGTCACCTCTGCCTACGTCTGAGTCAGTTTTTCTAATAGTTTCGGGGTTTTGCAGGTTCTAAATGGTAGAAGAGGCATCTAAGTCCACCGCCTCCATTCCAGAGAATCAAGAATATATCAGAAGATGATTTCCTGCAGATGAAATTTAATGGAAGAGACTGAGAGCAGATGCATGAAATGACTACCATTAAAGAAAATACAGATGTAAATTCTCGGAACCCTCCAGAGAAGTTCACCTCGCATTTAAGGTCCGGGACTCTAATTCAAAATCAAAGGCTAGGCGTACAGTACTGAATGGAATATTTTCTCAGAACTCTCATGGTAGCAGATTTGCCTGCAGCGAGAAGCATCCTGATGTATATATTTTATTATTTCTGTCTTGTACATAAGGAGATTTTTATCTCCCAGCGTTAATTTCTGTATATAGGTGGTTAGGTATTTATTTATAACTTGTCATTCATGAAAAAGGCGCGAGTGTTTTCCGCCATTGGGTTGAAAGGTAGTCATTAATTGCTCCTTTTCCCTCCCCCCTCCTCTAGAAGTTTCAGTCTTCTCTATAAATACAGAAGAAGAAGACATTGTTGGGGTTCCAGATTTCTGTAAGCAAGATGAGCAGTGAGAAGACTACTGTATTCATCTTGTGATATTTCTGTATGAAGTTTCAGAGCCCGTAGGGTCTCAGTGAGGAGGGGTTATGACTGTATTGAGGATTCTGGTCTTTGGTATATTACAGTATGTAACTTTTCTCATGTGTTAATATATCATCCTTTTTCATGCAAACTTTCTTCTTGTATCATGTTCTAGAATGCGAGTGGCTCACTAGTCTGCAGTAAGGATTCATCTTAAATGGTGCCCTTTCTGGAATTAGTCAAGCACTTTAAATAGGCCTAGAAGTGATATGCTGTTCCATGTTCACTCTCTTCATAATTTCTGCTATATTAGTGGCTTAAGGATTCGTAAATTGATGCGCCCTTTTGTCAGTAATATCTTCTTATGTTTCTTCACTGCCTGCACTTCTTGAGATCTTATTTCTGTGATATATTATTTGAATCGGCCCTCTTTATAGTAAAGCGGTCTCTTAACTGTCTGATACTACCATGCTGAAGTTTTACATGATGATTTTACTTTACTCCTATCTTTGTATCAGCCTCTGAGAGAGAATTGGGACCAATTCAATCTAATTCAGTTTCCTTGTTTTAGAACAAGAGATAGTAGGTGAGTCCCTTGGACTGACAACCCAAACTATAAAGGACTCCTTGCTATATTAAGATGTCCTAGGCACTGGTCTATGGCAACTCTAGGCTGTCTCTAGGAGGGTGAAAAAATCATCCACAACATCTTTCTGGCGCCGTTGCCGGGGAACGAATTCAAGAACATCAGTTTCCCTGGGTTTTCGACATTTTATTTCACTCTCTAATCAGGTGAGCACAGAGAGGTGAAGAGTTGCAGATTTCTCACCTTGGCGACTCCACTGGTCTTTATTTGATAAATCTTATCGGTAGTCCTGGCTCCTCGTAGGCCGCATTTGAGGTCAGATACAGCTCAACTGAAAACACCCTACGTGTCTGACCCAGAGAAAATTATTCATAAAAGAGTTTGGAAGGAGAGGAAGTCAGCCCGTGCTGAAAATTCTGAGTGTTCTGTTGAATATTATCCACCCTCTTCTTCTCAAGAAGTTAGAACAGAAAATCCCGAGTTTTGCTTAGAAACCCCACGTAGGGGAAGTGCCTCAATTGGAGAAGAATCTTATCCTGTTTTTGAGGCTGAAGAGATTAAAAAGGTCACTGAGGTAGCTCCTGTTAACCGAGAATTATTCCCATCCACACCTCAGACCTCGGTGCAATATTTTCCCATTGTTATTCACACTCCGCTTCCCCCTACCCCTCTCCCTTCATTTGTTTCTTAGACTGTTGTACAACCTCCACCGCCCCCAATGGCCAATGTTCCTGCATTTCTCCTGAACAAATATGCTCCTCTGGCTTTACCCCAGGTGTTGAATGATATGCCGCAGGATTATCTGAAGATTCTGCCAAGGTTCAATGGTGAAAATGATATTGATGCCCAGAAACATCTCGAGACCTTCTGCTCTTTTGCAGAAAATTTGAATGTTGAACACCTGGATGTGGTTTTGAGATTATTTGTGCAGTCTTTGGAAGGAGAAGCCAGAAAATGGTTTAAGACACTGGGAAATCGCTCAATAACCACCTGGGATCAAATGGAGAATGCTTTTCTCAGAAAATGGGGAGAAAGGAAAGATCACGGTCAGTGTCTCACTGAATTTTATGCTATGAAGAAGAAACAGAATGAAGGAGTATCAGAATTTATCAAAAGGTTCAACAAGTTATATCTAAGTTTGCCTCCGGAGATGAAGCCAAATGAAGCTATTGCCAAGATAATCTTCATATCAGCCTTCGACTTTGACTTCGGATTCTCCTTGAGAGAAAGGAAACCTGCCACACTAGATGATGCACAATTAGATGCTCTGGAACTAGAAGCGAACTTTGCCTCCACAGGAAAGTTAAAAAGGAAAATTGAACCAGATGCCAGGAGGAAAGGTAAAGAAGAGGTTTCTACCTCTAACCAGGATAAAGATTCGGATAAAATGGATGAAATAGGTAAAATGATAAAGAAGATGGTCAAGATGGAACTAGAAGCTAAAAACGCAGCTCCCAAGAACTATTACAACGCTCCGAACAGAGGGTACAATCCCCAGTATAAGAGACCACCTCTCCAAATATTGCCGAGAGAGACAAGGGAGAAGCAAGATCAGGTACCTCACCCCTTGTACCTGGAAGGACCAGCAGATGATTCCACTGGAGAGGCAGCCTATGGATTAGAAGATTCCAATCTGGCTTTTTCAAACAATGATGATATGGACTGTCCCCTGCAAGAAGAAGATGAAGAAGCAGACATTGACCATTATTGCAAGCAATTTTCTGATTTCATGGAAGCCCAATTAAATGTCAAATATGATCTCAGATCCTCGAGGAAGAGGACCCGAACTCAGGAGCAAGAAGAAGATCCACCTCAGAAAGAAACATCTGCTCAGAAGGAATCAACAACAAATAAATGTGTAGAAAAAGGTAAGAATCTCCTGAATATCCCCTTGCAGTCAACTGATCAGTTTCCTTCTTCCTCTAAAATAGCCAGTCCTTCTAATGCTGAGCCAGTGTCAAAAGAAGTCAAGTCCTCAGTTGAGAATAAGGAGTCAAAGGAAGTAATGATAGAAAATTCCACATCTGCTTTTAATTTGCAAAGAGAGATTGAAAAGATTAAGATTCCTGTTCCTCTGACTGAATTGTTAAAACAGCCTGTATATCAGTCTCAGGTCACCTCTTTCATGCCTCTTCCTGAACTTCCAATTACACCTGATAGTCTAAATCTTCAAGAAGAAAGACCCATGGTAGTCTTTGGCCCACACGTTGAGGAGATAGACCCTTCTACTCCTCCCTTTTATGTGTCCCTAGTCATTCATGACCTGCTGCTTCACAATTGTATGCTAGATTCTGGGGCTTCCCATAATCTTATGCCTTTGTCTATCATGGAGAAACTAGGGCTGCAAATTACAAGGCCATATAAAGATTTATATTCATTTGATTCTAAAAGGGTTAAATACTTGGGAATGATAAAAGATTTGGTAGTCAATTTAGCTCAAATCCCAGTAAAAAGTGTGGTCATGGACATTGTGGTCGCTGATATCCCAGCCCGCTTTGGCATGCTGTTGTCAAGGTCCTGGGGTACTAAGATTGGGGGATCAATTAAATTGGATTTAACATATGCTACTGTCCCAGTCTTTGGTGGTCAGGAGAGGAGGCTTTATACGGAGACCAGATTTGTTAAAATGGTGACCACTGCTGATTGCTCAGAAAATTCTCCAGTTTATAATAAAGAGGGTGATCTCTCATGTTTTGTGTTAGAAGAGAATCAAAATTGTGCACACGAGCCTCTCTTTGGTCAAATCCAAGCCGAGCAATCCAAGGAAGATCAGGGATCAGAAATATGGATTTTGCATTTTGATGGAGCAAATTCCAGGGAAGGTAATGGGGTTGGGGTATTGTTAATCTCCCCCACAGGAAAATGGGTACCGCTGTCTTTCAAATTGGAGTATGAAGCTACAAACAATGTGGCTGAGTATGAAGCATTGTTATTGGGCCTACAGACAGCTAGAAACATGGGCATCCAATGTCTGAAAGTGTTTGGGGACTCTGAGCTAATAGTGAGGCAGATTAAGAATGAATGTCAAGCTAAACATCCTCGACTCAAAGCATATATAAACTAAGTATGGGACATGATAGAAAATTTCTTCTTAGCATTTAATATACAGTTTATGCCCCGGGAACATAACAGAATAGTAGACTCTCTTGTTGTGGCTGCCAGTAAGTTCCGGCCTCCTCAGAACCCATTGTTAAGATATGAAGTGGAGGTACGTTACAGACCATCTATCCCAGACAATATAAAGCATTGGCAGGTATTTGAAGATGACGAACAGATGAAGAGATTCATGGAGACAGTGGGAGAATTCACAGGCATGGAAATTGATGATGATGAGGAGGAAGAAGCTGAAAACATTGCTGAAGGTAAATGGGAAGAGAATATAGCAGGAAATAAAGTGCTGCAGTTGAAAGGAAATGTCATCCCTAGAGGTCTAGTGCCTCTAGAAAGATTATTCAATAAGAATGATGTTCCCATGCAGCCAAACAAAGCAGTAGAAGAAGACCAAATGAGAGATTTGAATCTGGGTACTGCTACTGATCCCAAAATTGTTAAATTATCTAAAAGAATCTCAGAGGAATATAAGGAAAAGTATTTGAAGTTATTTCAATCTTATAAAGATGTTTTCGCCTGGTCCTATGAGGACCTAAAAACTTTTGATGTAAATATTATACAACACAAGATTCCACTCAGGGAAGATGCAAAGCCATACAAACAGAAGCTCAGGCTGATTAATCCCCTGCTTCTTCCCTCAATTGAGAAAGAAATTAGAAAATTGTTGAAGGCCAAAATAATTGTGCCCTTGAGGTACTCAGAATGGATAGCGAATCTTGTTCCTGTCAGAAAAAAGAATGGAGAAATCAGGCTGTGTGTAGACTTCAGAAATTTGAATAGAGCATCTCTCAAAGATAATTACCCACTGCCTAAAATGGATCACATCCTGCAGAAAGTGGTGGGAGCATCCAGAATGTCAATGATGGATGGATTTTCAGGCTACAATCAGGTAGATGTTTTCCCAGAAGATCAGAAGAAGACTGCGTTCACCACGCCATGGGGAACCTTTATGTATGCAAGGATGCCATTTGGATTGATTAATGCAGGAGCTACTTTTCAGAGGGCAATGGACATAGCCTTTGTGGGAGAACAGGACAAGTTTCTAGTAGTATACCTCGATGATATCACAGTGTTCTCAAAGAATGATGATGAGCATATTGAACATCTGAGAAGTACTTTTGAAAAATGCAGAAGGTACGGCCTTTCTCTTAATCCCCAAAAATCTTTGTTTGCATTAGACGAAGGAAAACTCTTAGGACATATTGTGACTAAGGATGGTGTAAAAATTGATCCTAAGAGGGTTGAAGTAATAAACAGCATTTCTCTGCCAAGAAATAAGAAAGAAGTACAGGTGTTTTTGGGGCGAATTAATTTTTTGAGAAGATTCATTCCTACCTACGCAGAGATAGTTAGGCATATAACTAATATGCTGAAAAAGGACAATGAAGTTAAGTGGTCCTAGGAGTATAGGGATGCATTTACAAGAATTAAACAAGCATTTGCTGAAGCTCCCGTGCTAGCAGGACCAGATTACAGTAAGCCATTTATGGTATTTTCATTTGCTTCACCTCACACAATCGCTGGAGTATTACTGCAGAAAAATGAAGAAGGATATGAACAACCCATAGCGTTCTTCAGTCAGGTATTGTATGATGCTGAACTGAAATATAATATACTGGAGAAGCAGGCATATGCCCTGGTAAAGTCCCTTAAAGCTTTTAGAGTTTATATTTTGCAATCCCATATTACTGCTTATGTTCCCACAGCAGCTGTAAAAGACATTCTAGTTCAGGGAGACAGTGAGGGCAGAAGGGGAAGATGGATTGCAAAAATCCAGGAATATGATCTAGACATAAAGCCTACTAAATTGATCAAGGGACAGGGACTTGCCAAGATGTTATCTGAATCTAATCATCAGGCTCTGGGCATTAATCTATCCATGGTAGCAAATGAAGAATCAGAAAAAGAAGAGGAGCAACATGGACTAGAAATGGCCACACAGAAGGTACATGTGAAATATCTGACTAGTCCTTGGTATAAGCAAATAGTGGAATATCTGTTGACACTTAGCTGTCCTCCGGGATGTGACAAGGTAAAGTACAGAGCTGTAAGAATGAGGTCTCAGAAGTATGTCGTTGCCAATGGACAGCTCTATTGGAGAGACCCTTTGGGTATATTGCTGTTATGCCTCACAGAAAATGAAGTGCAGAATATAATGACAGAATTCCATGATGGAATATGCGGAGGACACTACAGCTGGAGGGCTACAACCAATAAAATCTTGAAGGCTGGTTTTTACTGGCCAAAGTTGTATTCAGATACCTTTGCTTGGGTCAGAGCATGTGACAAGTGCCAAAGGTTTGCAGAAAGACAGAAGTTAGCATCTTTGCCCTTGATTCCCATTCATGTAAATGAACCCTTCCAGAAATGGGGATTATATTTTATAGGAGAAATACACCCCCCATCAAGTGGCCAACATAAATGGATACTCACAGCCACAGACTATTTTACGAAGTGGGTGAAAGCCATACCTACAAGAAGAGCTACAGATGCTGTAATCATGAATTTTATAGAAGATAATATCATATCTAGGTTTGGCTGCCCCGCAAGGATTGTAACTGATAATGCTCAAGCTTTTAAGTCTACCAGGTTTGTAAATTTCTGCCAAAGATATAATATTGTATTAACTCATTCCATGGCATATTATCCCCAGGGGAATGGTTTAGCAGAATCATCTAATAAAACCCTGGTGAGGGCCCTCAAGAAAACAATAGCTGAAAATCAGAAAAACTGGGACACTCAATTGAAGTTTGCTTTGTGGGCAAATAGGATAACCAGCAAAAGAGCAACAGGCAGGTCTCCATATGAGCTGGTGTATGGGCGGGCTGCAGTGTTTCCTGTGCAATTGGCATTGCCAGTGGCACGTTTCTTGCACGAAAACCAGGATGAACCAGATGAGATGATTAGGAGAATTAATCAGCTAGTAGAATTGGAGGAAACCAGGAACCAGGTAGACCAGAGATTAATGGAATACCAGGAGAAAATGAAGAAGGTCTTTGATCAGCATGCAAAGGATAGAAATTTTCAAATTGGAGACCTGGTTCTTAGATGGGATGTTCGCAGAGCAGAAAAGGGCAAGCACGCTAAGTTCGATCCATTATGGTTTGGTCCATTCAGAATCGTGAGTCAGGGGGGGAATAATACTTTTATGTTGGAGAATCTACAGGGTGATTTGTTGGATGCGCCCGTGAATGGCCAATTCCTCAAGCCATATTTTCAATTCTGACCCAGGTGAAGAATGCCAGACTGTATATACTGTATATAAATTGCTTTCATTTTAGTTTTTGCAAAGGAAAAAGAATGCTGATAGTTACCGGAAGGTGAAGCGCAGAAGAAATTGAGCTGCAGAATGGAAATTTTGAATGGCCTGCGTGTTCTCGACATGCCCGAAGTCGAGCATGCCGTCCCCAGATGGAGCCGATGTTGTACATTTTTCCCCTCCATTCATATTTAGCCGTCGATCCCTTTCAAACCTGTTTCCATTATATTTTATGGTTAAAAAACCCCCCATGCCGCTCTAAAAAATACTCTGTTCGAATGTTCAAAATTCATATTTTATATATCGGACCGAAGCCCCTTAGATCTTAGCCCCTCCCGCCTTGATTTTCATGTGACCCGAGCTCCAGGACCACCGGCCGAAAGGAAAAGGGGCTTATTATTTATTACCCAGGGCGCCGTCGCAACCGTCCGATTCAATTAAATCAACGGCGCGGTGATCGTCAAAGAGTGAGGACCCCGCATATGGCCCTGGCATGAAACAAAACCGGCAGTTTTCCCCCCGCACCACTCTTGTCGGCTGGCGGTTTCGGACCGAACACCAGCGATTCCACACGGGATGTGCCACGTGTTCTTGGTACGGGCGGGAAACCGCCCATCCCCCGCACGCTAAACTTCAACCGATGGCTGGGCAGCGGGATTCACAAAGACCGTCGGATCTCCAGATCTCCATCCAACGGCGGAGATGCAACAAAATCGTCCGCCCATTGATACGTACCCGCCACGTCCCACAGCCCGCCACCGTGTCACGGTTACACGCCTCCGCCCATTAATTCACCCGCCACGTCGCCTCCCATTCGCCCCTTGTTCGCCTACGTGTCTCCCCCCGTATATCCCTCCGCGCCAATATATATATATATATATATATATATATATATATTTATGTGTTCTACTCACATTTGCCGCTAGTTTTTCCTCCCGACCCCACTGTGCGACATTTCGTTCTTTTTGCGAAAACCTCCATTGTTTGCTCCCAACACCCTGTATGTCACCGTTTTTAGTCTGTGCCCCCATCATCTCCTCCATTCACACTCCCGTCGCCTCTGCCTTCGTCTGAGTCAGTTTTTCTAATAGTTTCAGGGTTTTGCAGGTTCTAAATGGTAGAGGAGGTGTCTAAATCCACCGCCTCCATTCCAGAGAATCAAGAACATATCAGAAGGTGATTTCCTGTAGGCGAAATTTAATGAAGAAGCTGGAGCTGGTACATGAAATGACTACTATTAAAGAAAATACAGATGTAGATTCTTAGAACCCTCTAGAGAAGTTCACCTCGCATTTAAGGTCCGGGACTCTAATTCAAAATCAAAGACCGGGCGTATAGTACTGAATGGGAGATTTGCTCAGGACTCTCATGGTAGCAGATTTGCCTTCAGCCAGAAGCATCCCGATGTATATATTTTATTATTTCTGTCTTGTACATAAGGAGATTTTTATCTCCCAGCATTAATCTCTGTATATAGGTGGTTAGGTATTTATTTATAACTTGTCATTCATAAAAAAAGGCGCGAGTGTTTTCCGCCATTGGATTGAAATGTAGTCATTAATTGCTCCTTTTCCTTTTTCCCCCCTCCTCTAGAAGTTTCGGTCTTCTCTATAAATACCGAAAAAGAAGACATTGTTAGGGTTCCAGATTTCTGTAAGCAAGCTGTGCAGCGAGAAGACTATTGTATTCATCTTGTGACATTTCTGTATGAAGTTTCAGAGCCCGTTGGGTCTCAGTGAGGAGGGGTTATGACTGTATTGAGGATTCTGGTCTTTGGTATATTACAGTATGTAATTTCTTTCATGTGTTAATATATCATCCTTTTTCATGCAAACTTTCTTCTTGTATCATGTTCTAGAATGCGAGTGGCTCACTAGTTTGCAGTAAGGATTCATCTTGAGTGGTGCCCTTTCTGGAATTAGTCAAGCGCTTTAAATAGGCCTAGAAGTGATATGATGTTCCATGTTCACTCTTTTCATAATTTCTGCTATATTAGTGGCTTAAGGATTCGTAAATTGATGCGCCCTTCTGCCAGTAATATCTTCTTATGTTCCCTCACCGCCTGCACTTCTTGATATTTGATTTCTGTGGTATATTATATGAATCGGCCCTCTTTACAGTAAAGCGGTCTCTTAACTGTCTGATACTTTCATGTTGAAGTTTTACATGATGTCTTTACCTTACTCCTATCCTTGTATCAGCCTCTGAGAGAGAATTTGGACCAATTAAATCTAATTCAATTTCCTTGTTTAGAACAAGAGATAGTAGGTGAGTCCCTTGGACTGACAACCCAAACTATAAAGGACTCCTTGCTATATTAAGATGTCCTAGGCACTGGTCTATGGCAACTCTAGGCTATCTCTAGGAGGGTGACAAAATCATCCACAACACATACAAATGAAACAAAACAAACCTTGTGCCTTATAACTAGCCTAATACCTTGAAACTGAACCTCAAAGACATATACCTTTGCCTTTATAGAGAGATCCCTCTGTGGACCCAGGAGGGCTAGATCCTGAGGTCCCAAAGTGGTTTTGAGGTTGTCTTATCTTTTGGTATTGCCAAAATTTTCAAAACATAGGAACCCAAATAGGGGCCTAGCACCTTCTATAGCTACAACGTTATTCTTGCAACAGGAAACACTGTGTTGTTGGGTGTGCAGTGGGAGATTCACAACACCAACTCTTGAGCTTATATTTCAAAGGAGGGAGATTCCCTCTTCTTTGCAAGATCTGTACAGGAGGTCCCGAAGCTTATTTGACATCTTGGAAAGTGGCCAACTCAGTTCCCATCCACTACATCACAGTTTACTGGGGAAACTGCATAATTTTTTCCAGAGTAGTAGTTGCAGGGTTTGATCCCTTGTTTGTGAGTTAGTTCCTTGGAGGAAAGGCCAACCTTTATCCTGGGAACCTCTGTACTTCATTCTTTCTTTGTCACTCATACATTTCTATCATATATATTTAGTGCTACACTAAAACTGTATTTTTCAGATCCATATCTGCAGATCTACATTTTTATATATTGTACTCCTATGTAACCCTTGCCGGGTGAAAAGGAAGGAATCTCCATTTTCAATGCCATTGGATGATTTTACACCTCTGATCTCTTATTTCTCATCAATTTCTACATAAAACCTCATTAAAATAATGCATTCCTTGCTTCAGTACTTTCTGCATGAGCTAGGCTATGGGGTTTGGGCTTATTTGAACTGCATTGACATGGGGAGATCTGTTTATGTTGGCTAGAGTGATTTTTTTCACCTCTAATTCTGCATGTGAGTTCACTACAAGAAAAAAGGACATTGGTGAGGGGAGAAAATGGTCACCATAAGCTCATTGGTGAGGGTCAAAATAACCTTCGTCACCAAAAATTGAACGTCACCAAAGGTGGCGTTGCCGAAAGTATAGGTGTTGTGGTGACATTCAAGGTCCGTCACCAATAATGATTTATAGTGACAGATAGTGATCGTCACCGTTTCATATGAGCAATAGTGATGGACAATAGCCTCTGTCACCAAAAAATTGAACGTCACCAAAGGTGGCGTCGCCTAAAGTATGTGTTGTGGTGACATTCAAGATCCGTCACGAATATTGATTATAATGACAGATAGTGACCGTCACCATTTCATATGAACAAAAACGATTTTTTGTGATGGACCTTTCATGGCCGTCACTATTGGTGCATATATATGGCAACATTCATTGACCGTCACCATAAACTCATTGGTGACATCAAGTTCCGTCACGAATAATGACTATAATGACAAACAGTGACCCTCACCATTTCATATCAACAAAAAAGATTTATGGTGACAGACCTTTAATGTTTGTCACTATTGATGCGTATATATGGTGGCGTTTGTTGACTGTCACCATTTCATATTTTGGCGAGGGTCGAAAGATGTCACCATAAGCTCATTGGTGATGGTCAAAAGAGCATCCGTCACCAAAAACTGATCGTCGTCATTCCCTATGAATATCAGGGCACGATGGAATCGAACCACCAACCTCCTGCTTCTAAAGCAGGTGCTCTTCCATTGAGCTAGCACCCTTTAAAGAATTAGACTTTAAACTAGCAATTTCCCCTAAAGGTGCAAAGATACACCAAAGGAATAGAAAATCTAGGAAGATCAAAAGTTTCTAGAAATAATATGTTCAATATACATAATAAAAAGATAATAAGAATAACTTTTGATATAATCTAACAAAACATGTACTACGTAGGAGAATAACTGGAAAGCACAACTAGAAATTTGAATCACAACATAACAATATAAAATAACATGCAACAGGAAAAGAACAACTCCACGGTTTGAGAAATATGAATAGTCCATGGGTCTGTTCTTATATATTAATATAGATAACGAAATAGAAATCTAGATTTATGAAATTCAAGTATCACACAAGAATGTCTTAAAAAAATATCAATATGTAAAATAGTATTTTTTGCATTTGGATTTACCTTGCAGAACCTCAAGAAAAAGTTTCCACGGAAACAGCCAATAAACATAACAACATGGACCTCAGGAGCACTAGAGAATTATTCAAATAAAATGATGAAAAGCGTATCTAGAAAGAACTGAGAACCCTCTGAAGTAAACCACACATTTATCATCGTGACTAGTACACTTGCAAAAAAAGTTCAAAATAAATTATGAACTATTCCACCAAAAAACAGTGAATTTTTCCACTAAAATATAGTTTCAAATTAATTACTAGAATGACGCTAACTTCTCTTCAAAAATAGAGAAGTTTCAAGACAATTTATAATAGCTTGCATGGCAATCGTGTTGATAAAACCTTCCAAGGAATAAGACCACAGTAGTCAACAAGAGTGCCATCATACTTAATACTATCAAAGAGTGGTCAATAACAAAAGTGAATTAACGGACCTTCATAACTTGCATTGGTTCCTTATCCTTCATCCAACCCTAAAATTTTAGACCGAGGTTAACATTTTGAAGGAAAATTAAGAAAAGTCACATGATCTTGTGAAATAATATTTTTATCACTACCATTAACTATCATGCAACAATTTTTCACAAACAAAGCATCCTTGTCTAAAGTGAAGTAGTCAATTATGATTAAGACTAATTGTGGGCTTAGAATTTTTTTTCCATTTTTTTTTGAATTGTTAGAATTACCGTACTTAGTAGCAAAGGCATTCCCACCATGGATTTGGAAGTCCGCAACAACCACTTATGTAACTGGGATTGTTGACTATAATCATTTTAACCTTCTCCTTCCTTTTGCTCAGCCACTGAAATATGTGTTGATAACTCTTTTCTTAAGACATTCCTCATTAGAATGGGCAGACCATTAGTGATAATAACAATATTCTTGTAACATTAATGCCTTGTAATATTCATGCCTTGTAAACAAATGAAGATGACAAG
Source organism: Pinus albicaulis (assembly GCA_034641835.2). Lineage (NCBI taxonomy): Eukaryota > Viridiplantae > Streptophyta > Pinopsida > Pinales > Pinaceae > Pinus > Pinus albicaulis. Next base: position 55,552,343 of record CM076578.1, read on the forward strand.
GGGAAGGAGCGGAAGAAGAGGGATTAGAAAACATCCACTAATAGGAGCTTGAAATGTTGTCAATGATGCTCCATCTTTAGGGATCGCTTCTGTAACTTGCTTTCAATATTCAAGGCAAGCCAGAAAGCCTTGCTCCAATGAACTGAGTGCATGCAAAGTCCATCTTGTGTTGAATATGAAACAAGAGACACTTGATAAAATTGAAACATTAATCCCCGACGATGAATTTTTCAATATACTAATGAACAATCAATACCAGAAATTGTCAGAGAGGAAGCCACCGCTAAGTAGCTCCTTCCTAAGAGGTTAGAAACATTGTCTAATAACTAGTTTGTAGAAGCCATCGAAATCACCCAACAGGCACCACATTGCACACAGCATGTTGAGTTGTAGAAGAAAGAATCTTAAATTAGAATGCACCCTTTTGCGAGAGTAATGGCATTTTGGAGAAACAAAAATGTCTATGATAAGTGATATACCTACTGGAGGTACAGAAATGCTGCCAGCAGATCAGGAAATTGGTCCAGACCCGAAGAGATATCTAGGGAACAACCCCAAACCCAAGTATCTCTGAGGTTATGGCAGAAAAATTGAGAAGGAATGTGAAGGCAAAAGTCTTGCAATCAGGCTAAACTCACAGGATAACTATGAACCAAGAGTGACAAAGTTTTGGACAGTTCCTTAGTCTAAAGAGGCTAGAAGCTCATGCAACACTAGAAGGTTATTTTATTGGGCCAAGAGAATGCTATGTGCATCTTGCAAATGAAAATTTCTCTTGCACATGATGGGAAAAAGGGCTTGCAAAAAGATTCCCTGTGTGCAGCATCAATGCACACAACATTCTCTTTTTCCCAATGTACTAACCTTCTATTTGTGGCCAAATAGCACTTGGGTCATTGTGGCAAGGCTTTCAATAGTAGGCACTTACCAAATCTTCCACAATTTGCGCTATTGTACCAGAACTAGATCTTGGACCTATGCTAAGATGTGAGGTGTTTCCACTGCAAGACATCAAGTAGCATGTTTAGCATTCAGAGCTAACAAACTTGAGAAATACCTTGACCAGGGAGAAACAGTAAAAAATAAACGAACTCTAATAATAATAATAACTCTAGAAGATTATAAATAGGAAACCCTGCTATCACTGCACTAGAGGTGCAGGCCTTCACTTTTTTATTTTTCATTATAATTTGCACAAAATCCCTCCAATCCTAGCCTGTCACATTTTTGCATTTAGCAATAGTTAAAGCCTTTTTCATTTGGTCACGTATGAATCCCAATGGACAGTTGGTATTATATATTCCATACATAACAATTAGGAAGCCAAAACAAGTAAATTCAATGTTTCAACTGTAACTTCTTATCAGGAAATGTTAGTTACAGTAACAGCAATGGTATGCCAATTGCATAAGCCATATGTATCTCCTGTGGAAAGGCTGATTGCAATCCACGTGTGAGCCAAAATCTCAATAAATAGCAACATAAAGAACTAATATGCAGCACAATTGTTGTAGAAACTATTTTATAAATGGGAAAGGTAGTGAATTATGGAATAGCATATCATGCATACTACCTATTTAGTTGCTTACCCTGCAATATCTACTATCATTTTCAGTTTCTTTATTATTTGGGTACACTACTCATTTTATCTAGAATTACAGTGAGATAGTTGGTCATATTACAGTAGGAACGTCATCAATATAGGAAATCTAGTTTTTGACTGAAAATGAGAGCAGGGCATAAGGAAAATCATTGCCACAAGGTAAAACTATGATTGAAAAATTCTTATTGGAATGTATATTATTTGGAGTTAAATACAAACTATGATTATTTGTGGTAATGCTATGGATGTTGGAGAATAGACATTCAAGAAAGTATTGTCACTGTAACACGTCTACAATGTAGTTGTAGATCCTTTTTCACCTTGGTTTCTATTTTCTGCAATGGCTTCTAGTGGGAGCATGATGCGTGCATTAGATATTTGCTTCCAATGTTCTAGTGAACCTGGTATTTTCAAGAGGGTCATAACCTGTTAGGAAAGAACTTATTTTTTCATAAGAGGCATTCCTAGAAAAAATTGGTTAAGAGACCAATCTGCAAGAAAAAATTATAATATATATTGTGACTTCTCCAAAGATTGAAAATTATTCACTGGTTTATACTTCACTATTCAGTTAATAATGCATCAGCCTTCACAAACCAAAACACAGTGGTGACTTGCAGGTCATTTTTGCATTATGCTAGTACAAGCTTAGTCTATTCAGAGGCCTAGCATATGCAACAAAAGATATTTACAGAGAAGCTTTCCATGTGCACTATTGGAATTGTAGGACAAATGAAATAGTTAGTTTATATATCTTCAACGATTTTGAATTAGGAAAGAAGCCCCTAAAATGTACATCCATCATAAGACTAGTCCAAGTTCAATCTAGTCAAGTGTGTTGCTGCTTGCACACACTTGTTATTTATTTTTCCCGTCTTAGGCCTTAGAAAACTGACATAGTAAATGTATAATAGTTCCCAAATAAGTGTCTAAGTGAGATGGAAGACATGTGAGAAAATTCAAGCTGGCCTATCCATGTTCACCCATTATTGGGCTTCTTTAGGATTAATAGTTGAGGAAAGTTTTTCAGCACTGTGGGACTAAGAAAGTATACCAACTTGTAAGATTAAATAACATTGAAACACCATGAGAGTCATCTAGAATTGCTAAACTGATGCTAACCAGTTTATCATATTAGTAGGAGACAACTTAGCAACTTCTTAGTATCATGTTGCATGAAGAATTGACTCGAACCTAAGTTTTTTAGGAAACTGATATACTGCCCAAATCATGTCCTTTAGGAGACAAAGTTTGCACATTGAGTGTGTGAGAGAGCGAATGGGTATCATGTTCACATGGATTGATACATTAGTCCAATTTATATTTTCTTATATTTTCCTAAAGGCAAATATCAGTAAATGCGAACATGAGAGTGGGTGCCCTCACATTTGAAGAGACAAATCTAGAGGGATTGTGTTAAAGACCATTTAATTTAATCATTCTACCCTCATGCTTAATGGAAATAAAAATTTCATATGATTCATGTCGTATGTGCCCAAGGTTTGAAAACACTAAATTTTAAACTCCCAACATGTTCTTTATGAGAGTGGGTGCCCTCACATTTGAAGAGACAAATCTAGAGGGATTGTGTTAAAGACCATTTAATTTAATCATTATACCCTCATGCTTAATGGAAATAAACATTTCATATGATTCATGTCATATGTTCCCAAGGTTTGAAAACACTAAAATTTAAACTCCTGGGATCTCATCATTCCCTCTAGTTGAAGGAAGAAGAAATTTGAAAAGAAACATTGATCTCCTATAGTGACTCGTACCTTTCTTATTTCACCTTTGCTCTTGAGAATTTGATGGCTTAGGATTTGAACCTCAAATTAAGTGGTAGGTTCAACATATGATTGAGGTTGTTTGAACTTTTGGGAAACTATGCAACGATGAGTGCTTTCTATGTCCAAGATTATAAATAGCATTTGCACCGAGAGGTGAAAATTAAACGCCGGAAGTGGGGAATGTGGAAACCAGTAATAAAGTGAAATATATGGAAATTTTAGTTTCTATATATATTTTAATGAATGTAATAGGATATTAAATTGAAAAGGAAAGTTACACGAACATAATTGTCATAGAATTTATTTGAAAAAACATTTATTACAAAATCAAATTCTTCAAACCTTGTAATTTATCAAAAATATATTCACAATTTTGTAGGTAATAAGGGTTAAACCCCAACTCAAAATTCAAATTAAACAAAATATCAAATTCCCATAACCACACTGGAGGTAACACCGAAGTAAGAACCAGTGGTTAGTGGTTTGGGGTTAGAGACTACCTGTTGCAGACGTGCGAGGAACGAAATCCCTCCTACCGAAAGAAACACAACGGAGTTGCAGAGCTGAACCGCCAAGGGAGCTGAAGCAAATGAGGAGCTTGCACGATGAATCGGGTAGGGGTTAGTTACCCTAACCCCCGATGGACTAATATCCATCATTGGATCAAGACAACAAAGATCGACGGACAAAAAATAACCACTTGTGAATCGAGTGACCAGCACCTGCCTGCGAGCCAACCTTCGAGATGTTTCCAAACCTGAATATGGTGATCGGTTAAGGCCGGATCCCCATGGCATAGGTACAGGCGAGGTTACATCGTTTGAGATAACTGTATCAGATGATTTCTACAGAGATCTATCATTTCTAACCAACAGCAAATCACAACCATTTTCTTCTCTTTCTTTATCCTTTTCAGAAAACTGTGAAACTTCCTGCTTGGAATCTCTGAATGCCTTCTCTCCTACTTGTTCAGAAGAGGAATGTCCATTCTGAGAAAAATCAAAATTTTCACTACAAACATGTCTCTGGTCATGTGCTTCCAATATTAGATTGGCATCAGATTGACAACATTGTTCTTTGCTCATAATTCCTGATACAAGCATATTCTCCACATTCCCATCCATTTCAGTAGATAGAGGGTTATCGTGAAAAGATGAAATAGAATCCAGTGAAAGACAACTGGGATCTCTTCCTTTTAAATTCTCTAAGCCTCGACTTTGATTTACACATGTTCTATCTTCAGCTGCAGGTGTAGCATGGTCTGAAGCACCAGATTGCATGACATTTGTACTTTCAAAAACATCTACAAAGGAATCAATGCCAACTTCTGTAGGATAATCCTCATTATGAACTGTAGATTGGATTGTGTCACTCTATGCTTTTTTAGTTGGAGTAAAAATACCACTTGGCACTTTGAAAATAGAATTAATTACAGAGTTTTCTATATCCAGTCTCCCACTGCTTCACTGATGCAATACCCTAGCCTCTGTCTATTTTGTTAAGCCTGCATCAGCAGAGTGAGAAGCCAAGGCATTCTCTTCACACCTTAAGCTCTTAAAATCATTTAAATATCATCTAAGCTGAGAACCAGCCTCTGGTAAATCAGTGGCATTGACAACCTTTGCATGCAAAATTGTCCACTTGCAATTGTTTTCCTAGTTTAAAAGATTCACTGACGATGTGGACTCGTGTGAGGGTACACTTGTGATATACCTAGTATCATATTTACTTTGGAAATTCATAGAACTCTCATTCCTTTTAATTTAGACATATTGTCCTGCTGGTTAACCTCTCTTGACTTGTGTACAACAGTTTGTTTTCCGATCCCCGCAGCAGATTCTGCAAGGTTGTTGTCCTGCATGCACCTTGATTCACAGTCTACTAATCATTGTATTGGAACTGACCTGATTTGAATAGGTTGTTTTTCAGTAGACTTTAGTTGATCCACTGGAACTGAACCAGTTTGAGTATATTGGTTTTCAGTAGATTTAGACATAAACAAGTTTTTACTTGAGCTACATTTGAGTTTCTACTTATTTTCGGTTTCTAAGTCACTTTGTAGGGAAGCCTGAAGATATTCCTAGGTGCTATCACTATTTGTGTTGGGACTGGGATTGTTTACAGGAAAATCCTCATGAATATCCACAAAAGAGTTGTCTGCTGAGTAATCATTGCCAATTATAGCAGCTTCTTTTCTTCGAAAATCTGAATCAATGACCCTGACTTCAACCATGCCAGGAAAAAGATCATTAAGCTGGGTATAGCTAACATCAGCATTTTGACAGTAGTCAGAACTACTGTCATCCATAACAGCAGCTATATTTTTTCCACTTATATCTACAAGCATTACATTCTCAGTGCCATTTCATTCAGGATCTTCCTGTTGATTCCTGCCACAGCCTAAAGAATTAGCTTGAGCATCTTCAACTTTTACCTCCACCTTATCAATGGAAAAAACTTCCTCTTGAACGTGCGAAAACAAGATTTTGTCACACTCCTTCCCTACATCATCTTGATCATGATCACTGCCTTCAGTATGAGGTGCAACACTTGCAGCACCCTGCTTAGAGCTTGCATTACTGCTTGTCGTCACTGAAGAATTGATGGAGTATGTCCTACGTTGTGGGGTATTTTCTTTGCTGGCATAAAAATATGTGACCGGTTCACTCGACAGTAGGGGCCTGAACATGCCTTGAGAATGTCAAAGATCCTGCACATAGGTACAAATCAAGAAAATTAACTTCAATTGGAGCATAAATGCATAGGAAAAACGTCTAAAAAATAAAAAAAATTACTCAAGTAAACAACTTTTCACTCTTGTGCATCAAATGCCTATTTTAACTTGCCACGATGCAAACAAAAACATAAATAAAGAAAAAATATGAATAAAGCATATCTCTCCCCTAGAAAGGTTGTGAGAAACAAGTTGAATTTCACCGTTAACAATGTTACTCAGAAAGAGCTCCGCCAAACTCCTCTGTCAGTCTAAAGAAGTTAGGAATGCTGGTTTTATTTCTATTATAAGAAGAGAACATAGTTTACAGTGTACACCGGAGCCTTAGGCCAAAGGAAAAATACTCAGAATACCACCAAAGAAAAACAACATATTGATCCCTGACCTCTGGATATGACAAAAAAATATTGAAATAGTAAAATGGCTTAAGAACCAAATCAATGAACATATAACGAACACGTGTGAGATGATAGACCATAGATGGGGAAACATAACAATCAGATAATATACACAAAATTATAATAGAGGTTCAAAACAACCCAAAATCAAGCAATGCCTTGCTTCCATGTGAGGACTGATGTCAATGATATCCAAATCTTATCGGTTGGGAATAACACCCTCAAGCTTTCACTTTACAGGAATCAAGTAGAATGAAAATACATGAAAGGACCAGAGTTAAGAGGTAAAAAAATATTGCAGTGTCAAACAACGAAAAATGGAAACCCATTCAATTAGAGCTAACAACATCACCGAAAGCTTAAAAAACTAATACTCCAAGATAGGAAGCACACCATTTGGCGCAATGCAGAGTCAAAGGATATCTTTGGCACAAAGCTTGGTGAAATATTAATTGTTGATGTTGATCTTGTGGGTTTTTTGGAGAATGACTGAATTCTGCTATTTGGATATGTTTCATGTTTCCTTGTTCCTTGCCGATGTACCATGCTCACAGTTCTTGTTCTTTTTTTTCCTGAAAATGCAGAATGAATGGAATCCATCTCATCCTCACAAGATGAAACTGCAGATCCCTAACTTTGGGAGCTGAAATGATCACGATCATGGCTCTTCGAAGAGTTCACACTTCTAGAAACTGTTGGGGAAACAGACTGTTGCCTTGATCTATTTCCAGCCTCACTTCCAGGCCTTGATGCAGGATACAACCCACGCCTCGTTGCAGGTGACGAACCTCTTGTCCGTGATATGGGGTGATCACTTATTGATGTAGGAAGTTTGGAGGTGGCTCTGTTGTGAAATCATCGCCCAAATGCTGCAAGAAACCATCTTTTTCCTTTGTCTGCATATCCTGGAACAGAGCAAGGTCATCATCCTTATCCCTATCTGTAGCATGTGGGGTGATCTGCAGACTCCGTCCCCTTTTGTGCCGTTCCACTTAGTGGTCCCTTGCAGGTGAACACCTTAGAGCTGGGGAAGGAGGCATTTTTTCCACACTGTTTCACAAGTCAGAATTTAACTGGTGAAAGAATTCCCCAAGGCATTTCATGACCAGGAGTTTAAACTCTGCATTTTCTTTGCTTGCAAGCTCTACAGAAGTTAATTCCACCCAGTTTTCCTTTCTGTTGAACACAACAACCAAAAATTGTCGATCGGCTAGGTATGAACACGAAGCCTAAAGCAGGACGGTTCATTAGTATTATTGTAGGAAGAACGGTTACACTTGTCAATTTTTTACTCGACACAAGGGCGATGAGGAAATTTTTTGATTGGGTGGGGTGAACTGTGTTTTCTCACCCCACTCCAAAAAATATAACGCCTCTGGCATAATGATCCATTTTAGATGAATCTCTTAGCTTTCACTGTCTTGAGATTTTTGAATATTGATCTTATTAGAAATTGTAGGTTAAAGGTAATTGTTATTGCAAAATCTAGCACCCCTATGGCATCATAGGTATGGGCACCTCAACTTGACCTATCTCTCTCAGTTGGCATGAGAGAAACTAGTAGATGGACTTCCGAACATTCTGTAGAAGATCCACAGAGTTTGCAGAGCTTGTTAGGCAGGGAAGCTACATTGAATATAATTTATGAAGGACAAGCTTGGAGAGCGTAGAGGGTCCTCCATTTGGTACTTTCAGACATATGTGGACCAATGAACATGACATCAACCACTGGTGCTAGGTACTTCCTTCCGTTTGCTGATTATTTCAGTAAAAAAATGCTGGTATATTTTCTATAATTAAAATATGATGTGTTTAATGAATTTCAAAATTTCAAAGCATTAATAGAGAAACAGTTAGGTTGTCATATTGCCTCTCTTAGATATGACACTGGTGGGGAATTCTACTTAAAATATTTCAATAAATTTTGTGCTAAACATGGGATCCAAAGACAATATGGGATGAAAACACCTTTCAAGACCTTGTGGCGGCCATACAATAAGAAGAAGCTCCCACCTCTCTATAACAATATCACTAAAAGGGACCCTCCAAATTCACAAGATTAGTTCATGATGGACATGCTACTTTGTGACCAACATAGCCCCACAGCAAACCCCATCCTCATCAAAGAACTGGTATGTGTTGATGTATGTGTCCTAGATTCTATGAAATATTTTCATGATAAAAGGAGCATGATAATAATTTTCACCATTGTGAGGAGACTAGCCATGATGTCCAACATGACAAAGCAATAAACATAGGAAATGAAATTTGTTTGAACAGTTCCACCAATGATACAAGATGTATGTAGTTCTAATCGGGTAGAAACCATGTTTCTACCCAAAAGGATCAACCATTTGAAAAGTATGATGAAGATCACGCTTCCCTTGCTGATAATTTAAATCCTAAAAACACTTTTGAGGTCACATAATTATACTTCAATCACACTAATCCTATTTTTTCAAACAGTGAAAGTAAGGGAGCTGCGGACTTTCATGGTAATATACTTGGCACCTTGACATTACATTGTGAGTCTGAGTAGAGCAGTAATGTACCCCCACATTGCACTTTGATTTTAATCATGATCGTGTAAGAAATAAACGGAAGTAATCATGGTTTCCTAGAGTTTGAGGTTAATAAACTCAAAGGGTTTTTCAAAACCATGAAAGTAATAATGTGACCCTCGTGATTATCATAGGGTCCCTATTGTGTAACCATTCATTGACGAAAGTTACTTCCCCGATGGGATAGAAGTGAAAACTTACAGTTGTAAAGGTAGGAATAATGGTGTCGGAGATTTCCATAAAGAAGAGAACCAAAAATAGGCTGATGAACACCATCAATATATACTGGAGATGTTGCGGTGAAAGAAATAATGAATACAAAAGTTGTGGTCAATAGGATAGGGATCATCAAGATGTTGAACCATCCAATGGAAAGATGGTTTTCAATGCTAGTGATCTAGTCACATAAAAGACCCCATAAATGTGCGCTTTGGGATACTCCCAAGATTCAATAAGTAATCCAAAGTGAGAGGGTTCATTGTTAAGGTGAAAATGGAAATAACCCTGAGTTGACCCAAAGTGACACCTTGTCAGCCTTGCACAACTAGGGTTCCAGTTTGAGCATCATCAGGAAGCACAATTGCACAAGTGGCAACATTTCACATTTATGGCACTTGACCGCAAATCTTTACGAATTCTTTTCCATTAAGGGTATCTTTAACATTTCCCAAGGCACAAATCATATAATTGGAGGAATTTTCGATAACTTGTCACATTCCACTAGCTTCATGCATGAAGAGGAGCTCCCATCCTTTAAGAATATTTTGGAGGATTTCATGGCATAGTCAAGGGTCACATGTTGAAAAGAAGAGAGTCATAGTCAAGAATATGAAAATTGGCATTTGTATGATGTGGTGTAAAGGAGGACATTGGTGAAGAGTACTCCATTTAGAAGCATCTAAAGGCTTTTTTATGTCCTCTTTCCAAAGAAGAGAATATATCTTGTGACAAAATGCCCAAATTTCCAACATAAAAAGACTAGGATAAGGGTTTACTTTTTCTTCCACATGTTGAGAGGCATTCATGTATTTAAGGTGTGTTTTGTTGTTGAGTTCAAATATTTGGAAGCAAAATTGCACAAGTGGAAACATCTCATATTTGGGGCACTTGGCTACAAATTTTTACACATGTTTTCTATTGAGGGTATCTTTCATATTCCCCAAGGCACAAATCAAATATTTTGAGGTATCTAGGATGACTTGTCACATTTCAATAGCTTCACACATGAAGAGGATCTCCCATCATTTAAGAATGTTTTGGAGGGTTTTCATGACATAGTCAAGGGTCACATTTACAAAATAAGAATGCCCAAGTCAAGAAGATGACAATTGGAATTCATATCAAATGTGGCATAAAGGAGAGGAACATAGGTGAAGAGTGCTGCATTTTGAAATATCTAGAACATATTGTTTATGTCCTCTTTGATGCGTTGTCTGCTAATGGTTTCACTAGCTCTGACAAGACTGATGCTATGTTCTATGTTCAATTTCAAGGGCTAGGAACAAAATTTTAAACTTCAACTTCTTTATTTGTCTAAGGGTTTCATCGACTTGTCAAACAATAGGCTAAGTGGTATAATTCCTTCACAGTTTGGGTTTCTCAAAGGCCTCGAGAGTTTAAATTTCTCCATCAATAAGTTGAGAGGACACAGACACATCAAATATGGGGTCTAGACCAAAAGAATACTAAGATAGGTTAGAGACTACCGCAAACGCAACATGCAACTTAGATTCAAGACATCAAAATCAAACAAGCTCAATAAATTCACTTCCAAGGCATTAAAATATGGGGTTTTGACGAGCTAAGCGCAATCAGGAAGTAGAAAAATATTCAACTTGGTTATTTCTGGAGGTTCATTTTATAAATACCTGGTGGGCAGGCTGTCAACGAAGGTGAGCTATGGCGTCAACCAGCTACATCAAAAATTATAGAGGAGTAGAGAATCCCTCTTCGAAATTCGGCAGAATTCCCACCACACTGTTCCACTTGCTCCGGCTCCTGAAGGGTGGATTTTTTGCAGGAGGGAATAAAAAATTATCAAAAAATAAAAATAGAATCGTTCGCTTCAAACACCAGGTTGTCAATTGGGTCTACTGTGGAGGATTTCAAGGAATATCTTAGTTCTATCCCAAGGATAAGATCACACTCTGAAATTTGGATGGATAGTTACAGTCAACAGTTTGGTTATCATTTCAGGAAGAGGCTCGGATAAGGATACACAGGATCTCAGTGTAATTTTAGAGATTACAATTCATACTGGAGCAGAGAAATTAGGAAAATTTTTGGTGATGCCACAGTGACATTCCCTCACTGTCTTGGTACTATATCATAGTAAGGATCTCGGTGTAATTCAATGCCACCACAGTTCATTGATATCACAGTTTGGTGAATATCTAAGTCATGATGATTCCACAGTCTTGGTACCATGATGCTCATAGATCTCGGTTTTATCCAAGTCATGGTGTTTCTACAATCTCAGTGCTATCCCAAGGATAATATCTCAATGTTATATCAGTGCTATCACAAGGATAAGATCTCCATGCTATCTCAATGCTATCCCAAGGATGAGTAGCTTAGTCATATTTTAGCCTTTTCTATCTTTTCCAGTCACAATGATGAGCTCAGACTATGTTTGTTTGCAGTCCCATTACTGCTGCCAATAATCTCAACATGTGTGCAAGTGCTAAGTCATCTTTCCTTTGGGACTATGGACAAGTTTCAAAACATAGACGGACTTTGAGAGCACATCATCCTCATAACATGACACATACTGATTCATGTATCCATGAAAATGTTACTATTATGATTTATCCATAAAACCATGAGTGGAAAGAAAATATGCATAAAAACAAAATATCTACCTCAAATTGAAAGGTCCATGCATCACCAAGATCAACCTAGAACAAGAAGCATGAGATCACCAAGAAACAAACCATCAATGAAAATATGGGAACGATGTAGTAGAGGGTTTGTTACCATCATCATCAAGCTGATGTACATCCACATGAACAGTATCATCTCAAAGCTGGGCATCACTAATGTTTAGGTTGTACACCTCAAGATGAAGTACCAACAATGAGGACCTCATCTAGAAGGGGAAGATGGAAGAAACATCCAAAGGATAGGATGTACTAGATGATGAAGTAATCCCTTTAGTCCCAAATCCCCATATACTATTCAATAACTACAAAGAACAAACTCAGAGGAGTTTGTAAAGGTGGACCAACACAAGATGGAGATGTGGAAAGGTTCACTACAACCAGCTGTGAGTCATCAACAAGCAACCCAACAAGAGAAGAAGAGGTATGTTCCATGGATACATGCTGAGAGTCATCACTGAAAAGGAGCTATAGAAGAGATCCTAGCAGTCACCATGAAAAGGCTCATCAAAGATAGCATCCTGATGCTTAGTCACTTGGTGAGAGGGAGGATCATAGAGATGATACCCCTGAAAAGTTTCATACTAGAAAACCAAATTCCTATGAGTATCACTGATAGGTTATATATCATGCCTTTCATGATACAAGTGGGTCCATGCACTTGATCTAAGGAACCTAAAATGTGAGATAGAGGACTTCCACCCATGCAACCAATAAGTTCATGACCTTAATTTTGCATCAAGGAAGAATTTGGGCTGGTCTAAGATTTAACATTGTAGATCATCCCACCATTTTAATTACCATGGGGAGAGCACTGTTATTTCCGATGTAGTGAGCTACAAATTTACCAGTTAGAGATTTGATGTCTCAAACAATTATAAGAATCGGTGATTTTACTTTTTGGTTTAATATGCATGTTGGTAATCCAAATATTTTAATGGGATATTGAACCTAGGTGTTGGTCAAAAATATTATTTCACTGATCTCAAATACTAGGCTGTCAATTCGGTCTACTATGGAGGAGGTCAAGGAATATCTCAGTGCTATGATGTTATCCCAAGGATAAGATCACACTCTAAAATTCAGATGGATAGTTACAGTCAACAATTCGAATATCATTTCCGGAAGAGGCTCGGATAGGGTACACAGAATCTCGATATAATTGCAAAGATTACAATGCATACTGGAGCAGAGGACTTAGGAAAAGTTTTGGTGATGCCACAATGACATTCCCTCTGTCTTGGTACTATATCGCAGTAAGGATCTCAGTGTAAATCGGTGCCACCATAATTCATTGATATCACAAGTTGGTGACTATCTAATTCATGATGATTCTACAGTGTCTTGGTACCATGATGCTCATAGATCTCGGTTCTATCCAAGTCATGGTGTTTCTGCAATCTCAGTGCTATCCTAAGGATAATATCTCAATGCTATCCCAAGGATGAGTAGCTTGGTCATATTTTAGCCTTTTCTATCTTTTCCAGTCACAATGATGAGCTTAGAGCTTCCAGACTATATCTGTTTGTGGTCCCATTAAAGCTGCCAATAATCTCAGCACGTGTACAAGTGCTAAGTCATCTTTCCTTTGAGACTATGGACAAGTTTCAAAACATAGACAAACTTTGAGAGCACATCATCCTCTTAACATGATAGATACTGATTCATGTATCCAGGAATATGTTACTATTATCCATAAAAGCATGTTAGCCAAATGAGACAACTATTCAAGGCAAAGACAACAAAATGTTATAGCATTAATGATTTTTTCTAAATCACCAAACTGCCAGTAATAAATAATTGACTTTTTGGACTTCTAGGATTCTGGAGTCTATGGTTACTACAAATTCTTGGTTACTATGGTAGATGGAAAAGAAACCAAATACTCATGTGTTCATAAAGACTCATATGAGCTGGTAAGTGGGCCTTTTTTTATGTGCATTCAAGTATTATTATTGTGAAAGTCTCTGCAAATTTTCCAAAAATTTGAACTTGTGCTACTTATTGCCTATTTCTAGTGCAGCTTAGATAAAAATATGATGTTAAGAGGTGGTTCACTCCATTAGTACGTTGAAACATCCAAATATTGAGCATCTATGATCAAAAGAGAACTCTTGACCAAGAGTTGATGGTGTACCTCATCCTTCCAAATAGAACAAAAAGAAGACAGAACTAACCTCACAATCAAAAACCACATTGCACCTATGTTTCCAAAGAACAAATAGAGTTGGAATCTAGAAACAAGGCCAAATTCCTATAAATGCAGGATAAACCTGACGATGAAAATCACCAAACACTATAAAGCACCAGGAAAACACTGCAAAACATTGTTTATGAAGTTAATTCTAACACTTCCCAGAAAATTAACACTGCCAAAAAAATGGATGCTTCATTGTCTCCAACCTACGACAAACTAGACAATAATCATCAAATTCCATGCTTGATCTATCAAAATACCTTGATAAATAACCAATGAAAAATCATATCTTATCAAAAAGCCACATTAACCATGCACCATGAGTCATTGAATCCACCTTTCCTCGAAGTCCATAAAGCACCAACGAATGTTACGAACAATGGATTACAAATGCCTCTGAGGAAGCATTAAATACAATGAATGGGGATCATACTACTAAAAAGGATGACAAAAGAACCAACCCCAATCCTTCCAAGGTGTGGTGTACAAGTCAAGAAACAAGTGTTCTCAATATTGACATGAAAGCAAATGTTTGTTGTGTCAAGTACAATCCTGGATCAAGCTATTATGTTGCGGTTGGTTCAGCAGATCATCACATTCATTATTATGATTTATGACTTGAGGAATCCTAGTGTTCCATTATACGAATTTAATGGTCATCAGAAAACAGTTTCCTATGTTAAATTCATTTCAACAAATGAACTAGCTTGTACATCTACAGACATTACACTATGCCTGTGGGATGTGAAGGATAATTTCCTTGTACGCACATTTAAGGGGCTCACTAATGAGAAGAAATTTGTGGGGCTTACAATCAACTCTGAATACATAGCTTGTAGCAGTGAAACAAATGGGGTGTTCATGTATCACAAGGCTATTTCAAAGCCTGCTGTGTGGCATCAATTCGACAGTCCAGCCTTGGCTGACAGTGATGATGATGCATCACTTTCATAAGCACTGTTTGTTGGAAGAGTGAGAGCTCTACAATGTTAGTTGCTAATATCCAAGGAAAAATTAAAGTTCTTGTACTTGCACCGTGAATTTCAAATTTCTCATATAACTCTTCATGGCCCTTCCTAGATAACAGAGTTGGAGAGAATTTTGAAATTTTTTAAATTAAGATTCTTTCTATAAATTAGCTCTATGGATTTCTTAACTGAGAATGATAAGAAATGCGGTTGATGTGTATTATATGCAGCAATTTTCAATTTACCCATATTTCTACGGTGTCAAATGTTCTTGCAAATTTATTGGTTGGCATTGACCTCTAATAGAATATCCAGAGTATCTTCCAGTAATGCAGTATGTTATTGCATGTTCTATATGCCCTCTTAACACTAATTTGAAGGAATATCAGCCTCAATTCTGGCAACTTCTTTGGTCTGGGGCGAGCCCACTAGTGAAGTCTCAATCTATGAAGGCTAAATTTTTTTACAGATGTCTGAACTCACCTGTAGCGGCAGAAATTGATGAGAGCGCTGAAGAACTTGATGGTACGATGGTGATTGGGCCTGAAAATGTCCTTCAAAGAGAAATCATGGGTTCCCACAACCTACATTATCTTCTGAAATTTTTAAATAGAATTAACATTTCCCACATACTCTCTATGTGGCTCCTCGTTTTCCAGCACCTACAGATCACATAAGACTGGTAATTTCATCTTGTTCCTACATGTAGATAAAAAAACAAATAAACCCCCCTAAATCACACTCTCATTCTCGTGAATTCAAGTCCAAACAGATAGATACATAGAAGCCCTGTGCATGGGTCATGTATTGAGTGAAGCAACTGTAAATATGGAAGATGCTATCAGGGTTTGATTTCAGAAGCTGGTTGCGGGTAACAGGCCGAACCAAAACTCTGTTAAACTATTGACAACGTCTTTTACAGTCGATATAGGAAATTAGCAAGAAGCCATCTTGCACGCCAGTCAATGAATAGACTGCAACCTCTTTGTATTTCTTCTTCGTCCAAACTGAATCAATGGTCTGATACAGGTTTCAAACTTGAAACCACTTTGTTTTCCACCCAGGAAATTCGTGGTCGGTTTTCAAATATTTTCCCACCCTTTGACATTGTGCGTGGAGGTAACTAGATTCTTTGTAATTATGTGTTCTTGGTTTTATAGTGATCAAGCCGTAACTCATTTTGATTTCTAATTTTTAAATTTTTTTGCGGAAAGATAAATTATTTGTATAGGCTTATTTATATATGATTATCACAATTACATTTTGATCTATGTTGATTACATGTCTTGTTGTCATGTTTGTGTCTTGTATTTTAAACATGGGTAATTTCATAATGATTAATCTATGAGAAATAAACCTATCTAGATATAATAAACTCACTATAGAAGCAATAAACCCTAAATCTAAATTTTGTACCTAACATTAAACATTCATTTAATACAAAATCTGAAACACGAGGAAAACAAATTGTTGTGTCAATATATATTTATGGTCGTTCATCAGTAATTTGCATCATGATAGTAAAAAGGTAATAAATTTTGCTCCATCTCAATTAAATTGATACATGTACCATAACTTTGAACAACAAGGTTATAAAGAGGTAATGTAATATATATTTTGGATATCAAAATTGTTAGATTCCTTCTCTTTGTTGCAATGAAAACATGTCTTTCAATCATTGTTATCATGAGCATATTTTTTTTTCATGTCCTTCACTTAACCAAACCCTACAATCATATTCCTATAATCTCCCTACAAAGTATGATCATGGCGAATGGCCAAGATTGGTATCAGTAGCTCCATGCCTTGTGGAAGATTAAGACTCCCGAACTTAGCTATTTCTCCGTCTGACAAGAGCTACTAAAGGTTGATATAGTCTTAGAGGCTCCTTCACAATCATTTCCACCTGCAAGAATAACTGAAAATCACATCGATTATTAGGCTATCTCCCAATTAAAAAATATATTTATCTTACAATCATGAGTTTTCTCAAGGTATTTCTATCTAGATCATCATTCTCGCACACATCTAGGACTTGCTTCCGAGCCATTTGTTGCGATAGCCCACAGATCCAATCTAGAAATTATTTCAAAGATTCGAAATTGCAATGGATTCAAATTTGTTAGGTTTCCAATGGATGGGTTGATCTAATCGAATTGCAATGGATTCAAAATTGTTATGATTACAATGGATGAGTTTATCTAAATTGTGAAAGAATGGAAGTGGCGGAAGATAATAGAGCGGTCCGATAGGTTTAACAGGTGGCCAAACAAATAATAATTAAATTTAATTTGTTATTATTTTATGTGAAATTGAAAAATGATTGAAATAATTTTGATGTCATCTATTAGATGGTGTATTAGACGAAGAATATTCCCTTAACATGCAATCCTGTCCTTCATTTATTAAAAATTTAAAATTATCCAAACCTAATTCCAATAAAGACCACGCCTATTGACGTAATAATTTATCTCATTTTAAAATGTGTTTGGTGTAACTAGTAATATGCTTGGATAAATTTAAGGATTTAATTAAAATCGAATTAGAATAATAGTATATTTATGTTGAGGATAATTATTTATTTATTTTTGTTTATAAAGGGTGTGTATTACATAACATCTTAGAGTTTTCACAATTAAGTGATTTAGTTGTGTTTATGCCATGCCTACATTATTGCATACATCCCTTCTCTCAACAAGAAGCCATCGAGTTCTCATACAAATAAGACCTCTAACATTGCATCTTAATGCCAAATACTCCCACAAGCATTGATTTTCCTTCATGTGATCAAAATACGACTCTCCAATGATAAGGAGCTTTGCTTCTTCTCCACAAGTTCCTATGTTTCTCCTTTAATGATAGCCTTCCAAAAAAGCAGGGAAAGCCTTGTGTGATGTAAATACTTGTGTCAATGGGGTGAAAGCACAAGGAGAGCACCCACCGTATGTGTGGCCTTCTTTTACATACATATATGCATGAGAAACTTCCATATACTTCACCACCTTTGATGGATGGTAACTTAAGTAGACTATCAATGCCCAAGTTCCAAGCATCTTTCCTCTAGAGGACCAAGAGAATTGAACCTGTGACCTCAAAAAAATGGGGAGAGAGATCTCAGATATTACTCGTGACTACTTAAAATAACCCCAAAGGCTACGAGACACCTAGCCCATATTTGGAGAATAATCAATGGAATAGTAAATTAATGATATTGTGTTGGATCCACAATCACATCTAATGTAGATTATGTCTAACCTCTACATTAGAACCACCCAAGGGTGTTAATAACTTTCCCTCCCCCACGACACTTAGCATGGGACCTGCATCCATGCATTGGATGAGCTTTGTAAACATAATCATTGTCAATGTAGGGGAAGTTCCTCACTCCAAGGTGTTCTTCTCAATTCCTATGTGGTTCATTTGTTGTTCAACCCCACTCTAGTCCTCACTCCTTTACTTTGTGTTATATCCCTCTCAACAAACTTTTATTACATAAACATTGAAGATAAATGCAACATCTGCCTACTTGAATTACATTTGGAATTTAAACCCTCCATGCATTCGACGTGGCTCTCCAACCCAAAATTATTTTATATCATCAATGTTATGTTTTTACCCTTATTCTATTAGATTGATGTTGGTGGAAATTGAAATAAATGGGATTCATGGATGTTTTGTTGAACCAGAGAATGTGGCTTATCACCCAAGATATTACCCAAAGGCCACCCTTTATCACTATTTTATTTCAAGAATTTGGAATTCATTTGAGGCTAGTTGATTTCTACTCCGGATCCTTCCTTCATCACACCACTCATTTAGCATTCAAAGGAAACAACTAGCAATAGTTGTAGTTGTCATTTTGAGATTTTGGGTTTCATTATCATGGGTTACCATTCATTATGCCTTATTTTCCTTTCTTCTCCTTTTTCGTATATCTGGGACTTAGGGAATGGGGCTTTCATTAGTTTGGAACAACTCATAGATATAACATTTACATGAATTATTTGCACTTCAACCTTAGAGTTTGGACTTAGATACATCATTCTAGTGTATCCTTAATGATTTTGGATTTCAATTTTTTCTTTTATTTCATCACAAATGAAAAAATGGGAAATAATTTTCCACAAATCTATGAATGCTGAATCATAAAGGTGTCACCTGACGAAAATGAATGAATATCCTATGGAATGACATGGGATAAAATTCGACTAAGGGAAATAAGGGATAAAATAAGATTGATGTGTAGCACCTACTAAATCACCAAGTATATTCCCAAACCATCAAGATGGCATGCTTCTTTGAGTAAATTTATGAAACACCATGGAAAAATTTAGCTTAGAACTTATAGACAAAGTTTCAATAGTTAGAATATAGTGCTTAAGTGAAAAAATACACTTTGAAGATATAATATACACATGAATCATACATATCAAGCTAAATGTGGTACCTAAAGCAACATCTTCCTACACCTCGGGTCCTACATGAGCAAAGAAAAGTGTCATCAAACCAATAAGGAATACCAGGGCATGTCAAGAAGTGGCAGGGAGTGTTAGGGAGTGCCATGGAAACACAAGGGAGAACTATTTCAAAATGCATGGAAACGAATTGATAAGAGTGTGTGATAGGGAGCGTTAACGAGTTCCAAGTGTGTTAAGGAGGGAGTGACAAGGTTATATGCTAGGCAGTGCCAAGGCATGATAGAGTGTTAGGGCATGTCAGGGAGTGCTAGGGTGTGTTAGGGAGTGCCAATGCATGTAAAGGAATGCAAGGGATGCTAACACGCACCACATACTTCCAAGGGATTGTTAGATGTGCCGAGTTCTATGGCACGTCAAGATGTAAACTATGTTTCTTAGTTGTTTTATGGCCACGGTTGGACGCAAGCCTTGACTTGGTAACTTGTTAAGTGGGATAAGTTGAGATTGGAAATGAATGTCCTAAGATGAGTTATAGGCAATTCTTAGGTGAACAAGGCATAGTCTAGTTGGATTGAGTGTAACTTGGTCAAGCTGTTGTAATAGAGGAAGGACTTGGTTGGGTTCCCATGTCTAAAAAAAAGTAAGGGAAATTGTGAGGGCATGATAGCTAAGGAGTGCTAGGGCATGCCAAGGAATGAAAAGGTGTGATAATACATGCCAGACAATGCCAATGCATGTTGAGGTGTGTTAGGGAGAGTTAGGGGAACACAAGGAAGAACTAGGTCAAAATGCTTGGAAATGCATGAATAAGAGTGTGTGCCAAGGACTGTCAGCAAATTCCAGGTGTCCCAAGGATGAATTGTTTTAGGAGAAGTTCAGAATAGGACTTTTCAAAGGAAAGCCTATGGTTTTGATAAGGTGTTGACAAATCAGTTTCAAAGAAATGGATATTTTGGGTTGGGCACAACATTGTTTTGCCAATGACTAGAGTGTTAGGGCATGTCGGGGAGTGGTAGTGTTGTTAGGGAGTGCCTACAGAAATTATATAACTAATGCGTTATATATCATAGATTCTCCTGATCTCACACTATTTAACTTTATGCAAAATACAGAACCATTCCACCATTAATCATTTGTGGAAATTCAAAACTCAATTGCAATGCATAGACATGAAGCAATAAAAATCAGCACACATAACACAGTGTTTAAAGGGAAAGCCTGAAGCTGAAAACCCCAACTATCTGTATATTATATGTCATAGAGATCATGCAAAAATCCTCATACAAATCTGATCATATCAAGCTCTCAGTACAATACAATCGCTACACACTATCACTGAAGAAATCTACATAATCTATGCACCGATCTCTTGCCTCCTGATAGCCTACCTCTACTGCGCAATCCCTGCTGAAGAAGACCCCTGAATGAAATTGAATCTTCCTTGCCTTGACTGCGCAATCCTCATTGGCATCTCCAATGGATGTGTGATGCATTGAATGTATCACTATAGTCACAACTGATAGTCTATCTTGCCCTTTCACCTATCTCTCCACTGAGTCTCGACTGAACTGTCATGCACTGTAGTTAAATGTTGTCTCTGTCCAGTTGATTTATGAGTTATTATTTAGTGAATTAATTTAACTAATTAATTCACTCAACTCTCACTAATGTATCAATCAATTAGAATTAGATACAATTATTTTAACTGAGTTTAACTCCAATAGTGTAGTTAAACTGAAAAAAAATCCATGAACTACTTCATCAACTCCATCATAACTCTGCCACTTGATTTCTGACTTGAGTCCTCCATGCATGAACACCAGTAGACCCTAGGAATTGCGTAATTCCCTTAGCCAACTAATTTGCCACATATGTTAACTGAAATTAAGTGCTCCAAGAGAATAAGTTGATATTTAATGTCTGATTAATATTAAGAGCTAATAATAATCGACACTTCTGTTTTTAGATCGACGATATATAAATAGACTTTGCCCAATATGTCTAAAAATAGAAATCCATCTATTTTTCCAACTTGACCAACCATCCAAAAATAGCACCCTGCAACTTCTGAAATATGATCACCATGTCTAAAAATAGACTTGCACCAAAAATAGCCTGCGGGCCCACTTAGTGAAGGTGACTCTTTTCACTAAGCCCATCATCTTGTTGAATCTCAACAGTGCCAAAGCATTCCAAGGAATGCATGGGATGGTAACACGTGCCAGATAATGCCAAGGCATTCTAAGATGTTCCAGGTGATATGGAATGTTAAGATGTAAACTGTGTTGCTTAGTTGTTTTACTACCACGGTTGGATGTGAGCCTTGTCTTGGTAACTTGTTAAGTGGGATGAGTTGAGATTGGACATGAGTAGCATAATATGAATTATAGGTAGTTCTTAGGTGAACAAGGCATATGTTCAATTTCCACAACACATGAGAATCTGAGTTTTGTCTTAGAATCTTTGATGCAAACACACTCAAGTGCCACAAAAAATTTACTTTAATGCACAGCGAAATCTACTCAAATCAAGGAATAAACTAGCGCACATGGTAATTTTACCTTTTTCAAACACTTCTTCATTATATTACAGACTAGAATACAACAAGCTAGAGCTCCTACACCATGGATCGTGACTCTTTACAAACACTGATACAAGGAATACAACTAGGGCTTGGTGTTAGTCCTTTGACAACCAATCTATCCCGAAAAAGACAACACTTGACCTACTTGCTGACGGTGGCCACACATAACCATTCTAGTCCACAGGTTTAATGAGAGCACAACAAGTTTAATGTTTGGAAAACAAGGGGCCACCCACTTGTTTAGCACTTTTGATGGGTCCCATGCATCATTATGGCACTCATGGACCCCAGTATGCCTCCTAGAAGGCCTTAGGACATCAGTTGACCTCTTATGAGGTTTATCATTCCCTGTATGAGCTAGTTTGGTGGGATTGTCGCCAAATGTTAGGGTTACTTGCACATTATTTTATGTTTAGGGGCTAATGTAGGCCCATAAGCTAATTCGATCAACTCTTAATCAGTGTATAAATAGGAACAAGACAACACTTTAACCACTTTTTGATGGTGGCCACACATAGCCCTTTTAGTCCACATGTCCTGAACATGACATATAGGAGGTCCTCTTGCCTCCCATTATATTGAAACTCCTCAATTTACCTCTATCAATGATCAACTCCTAATCAATGTATAAATAGGATTTAGTTGGATTCATTTGTATCATCACTTGACTTAGGGTCTCTCTATCTTTAGAGAACTTCACACTTTTCCTTTGAGGACTATTTTGGATGATGGATGAATTTTGATGTATGGATTTGGACTATTTTTATGTTGGAGATTTGTTTTTTAAAATGTGAAGCTGGTTGGATATACTCTCTAACATTGTGAGTGAAAATTTAACTCTATTCTTCTTGTTCGTGCATACTATTGAATTTCACTATAACTAGGGCTAATTGTTGCATGATGGAAATGTGGAATTATGTGTCTATTTAGCTTATTTAATGTATGGGCCATTTTTAGATGAATAAATGTCTTAGAGATCATTTTATCTCGATAATTTTGCACCATTTTTATGAAATATAAATTCTTGAAGGTCATTTTTCGTATGCCTCTAACATTGGATGAAGTTGACTTTCTGGGCCTCCTTGATCAACAAACCAAATTATTGCTCATTATCATCCCTGAATCCATATCCCCAAGTGAAGTAGGCACTAGTACCTAAAAAATGATGATGATTTCCCCCCCCTTTTTTCATAATTTTCCATTTTTCCCTAGGTCTAGCCCCATTATGTCACCTAGGGCATCAATTTCCCAGAAATTTAGCCAGAGGAAAACTTCGATCTCCTAGAGGCAACTGCGTTGGTGGGTCCCCTCACTCTCCTCAGAATTTGGGCTGATTATGACAATGGAATCTCCAGATACCTCAAACCCTATCTCTCGGATCAAGTTTTACCTAGATGTTCCCAAGGCTAGAACCTAGTAGGATCAATTTGACCCATCAAAGTAAAAACTCTTGCCTGATCCTTTCCCCTCACATTTTCCATGATAGGAATATCATTGGTTGCTAAATTCCATCCCCGAACCTTGGTTGGGTCCACTTGGCCCCGTGTGGTCCCATTTGGTGTCAAAGGCCTTTCATCAAGGACCATTTGGGAATCCAAGTTCCCAAAGCATTTTATGGATTGAGAACTTCCTTCATAAGTCTTATTCTTCTCCCTCAACCCTTAAATCCCCTTCCTCTCTCCCTATAAGATCAAGTCCCTTGCTTAAAAGGCAAGGAATTCCCACTCTTTATTATATCTTAGGGAAAGGGTTTCTAGGGCTAGTGAACTAGGGCTAGGGCTAGTTGGTTGGCTCACTTGACTGCTACTTTAGTCCTTCAAAGTCTGCACATCCCTAGGCCCTATACACTTTCCCTTCTACCAAAATTGTTGTCCTTCACAAGTACAAGAGTTAGGGCTCTTCTTTGACAGTAACCTAACAACCCTCCAACTGTACTTGGACTACCATCAATCTTCCCAACCACAGTCAATTCTTTTTACTGATCTAGGGCCCACAATATTTTCTTTATCTATGGATCTTCAAATATTCCACCTAACAATTATTTGAGTCCTCTCAAAATCATTGTTCTTGTGTATCGAAAATTTGATCTTTGTTGTCCAATCTATGAACAAATCTAAACTACTCCTCTTATCATCTTTCTAACAATATGCAGATGACTGAACTAGGGTCACAAATCAGCCACTAACACTCCATTGACAAATTTTGTATAGGTTACTTTAGATTTCTATCTAAAAATCTCTGGATAGTCCACCAAAATCAACTCCTCTGCATGTCAATCCATTCTTCATATGGCACATTTATTCTGCATGCTCAATCTTATGCTCAAGTTCCACCCTCATTTGGATCTTCTATCTCCACACATACTGAATCTGCAAACCATCTTCCATATCCGCGGTCTACATTGCAAAAATAAACCTCGCTCTAAGGGTCACAACCATTCTTCTTCTACACAAATTTGTCATAGTCTTAAGGGCATACCTTATGAACTAAACATGCTAGGAAATTGGCCTAACTAAGGCACTATACTTATGTACTTATAATTTTTGTAGAACAAACCCTATCCACCCATAGAAAAAACCACGACTCTTGCCTCCATAAGAGACTCGACCTAGCTCATATGGATCCATAGATTCTAGGAATTTCTTTGAATGAATCTTGACATGAACTTTAGATCTCAATGTCGACCCTCAAACTAGGGTTACCTCAGTCAATATTACACATGCGTCTACTTCTATTATGGCTCTAAATTACAATGCAAGCCCTCCTCCATTTATGTTGGTCTTTATCAAAGACCTTACGGCCTAATAAACACCACAAGACAAGATCGTATCAACCCTCTCTTTTATTTCATGTAGAAAATCCAACCAACAGGACTCAATATGATCTTGTAATGTACTAGAACAAGATACTGAATCCTTCCTACAATTTGTGGAAACAAAACACGATCGCACAATTACATATAAGTAAGATAAAGAAATTATCAATCGCACAACACAAGATGTATCTAGGGAAAGAAAATGCTCAATAACTTTCTATCTCTATTGTGTATGAATTCAAGGAATCATGAAACAATACAATGTGTTAGTGCCTAAATCCACCCTAGGCTAAAGTAAGGCAGATAAAGGACAACACCAAACCACGCTCAGCCTCGTAGCTAGCCCTATGAGGACAGGAGAGGGATCTCTCCGGGTCAATCTCGATGAAAATATTCAAAGGGGCTTGAGATGACTAAAAAAACAACTGATCTTAGGCTAGATAAACAAATAGGAGGGTTTGATTTTGGTTTTTTTGGGTTTTTGTTGGAAAAAGGGGAAAGACAATTTTGGGCTTGGGGATGAGGCCAAATTCTTGCAGAGTTCAAGTTGGGGCGAGGTAGGCAACGACTTTGATGTCTGAGATCAAATGAATGGATTGAAAAGAATGATGAGGAGCTGAAGAGGGAAAGAGAGTGCAAGGATCCTCTTCAAACTGACGAAAAACATATAAAACTAAACAAAAGTCTAAGGCAGAGCACCAGCAAATCAATGGATTCTACCTCAATTACTCATTTGTTTAATTCAGAAGCATAGAGAAGGGAAATGACATACATATAGCATTAATGAAACTTACAATAAAATGAGAAGAACATCATCAAAACTCAGAAGCCACAAGGATCCCAACAAGTGCTGCAAAACTCTGGTCTTTCCTTTGCCAAAATCTGAAATGAATGTACAATGAGGTGCCAAAATTTTCCCAAGTATCCAACCCTGAAAATGTCTCAGAAAATACAATATATAGACCATCCTAACCCCTTCCCATGCCTCTAGGGGTCGATCTCATCCTTATAGTAGTTGTTTCAACCAATTCTAAACATGGAGTTAAAATCTAGGCAGCCAAACAACTTGCCTCTATATGCTAGGAAACTAATCCATTCACTTAATTTTCACTTTTTAGTGAATGAATCCTCTAGAAAAAATAAATATGAGCCAAAATTACATCATAGCCACAAAATTACATCAATATAGATCAATAATTACATCAAGGAGTGAAACTAGTCAAACTGGCCGAATTTCTGAGTTGAAAAGTAAAAATTGGACCAAATTTCTCTATGTGTCGCGCCCAAAAACTCAATGCGTCGCGCCACTTTGAGCCTGTTTTTGAGGCACTTCCTGAAGTCCAAATTGAGCTCATGATAGCTCTTTGGAAATACCTGCCTGTCTAATATACAACCCAAGTGTAATTTTTGGATTTGGAGTTCATTTGCCCCTCCAAAATTGCAATCTCCCAAGACTGGTTCCTGCTGGTGCAAAAGGTGGCAGAAAGGTCATTTTTGGAGTGTTTTTGACCCTTAAGACCATCCAGAACTTGATGAAATCTCTCATCCATTTCTGAACATGCATAATTTATCATAAAAAACCCAAAAATATCAAGTTTTCCTCCAGAAGATGTCTCAAACGTAAGCGCGCGTCGAGTGGCGTGACGCGTCAGGCAAAAAAACCTGTTTTGTGACCAAAAATTTCAAAATTGAAAACATTTTCTCCAAATTCCTTGAAATTTGGGCTGGAGGTTCATAATCAAGTACCATTCTCAGCCAAAGAAGCTTCGGCCAAGATTCAGAGTCTATCCTCCCTTTTCCGCCGTTTCAGTGCCCTCCTGGTGCATGCAGTTTCAGTGGTGGAATCACTGTCTCTGTTGTATGATGTGTCGATGTCCGCCTCCATGGTGTTGAAAGTCTATGCCAAGTGTATGTTTGGTTTGTTGAGAATGAGAAATTAGAACTTGTGTCTTGTTTCAATTGCCAAAATATGCCAAGTAGGAAGGGACTGTATAGGAAGGGACTGTGGTAAATAAGGAGAGTGAGTATAGTGGACTGTGGGAAAAGTATGGTTCAACCAAGTGAAGTTTATAATGTGAAGACAGTCACTCGATTATGTTTGGGGAATGTGGGGTTTTGGGATTTTGGGAATCTTGCAAATGATATGGGACAGGGAGAGTAATAGGGAATGGTAGGGTTTAGGGATAGGAACATAGGACTTTAGAAATAAGTGATTTGGGATGTAGAGGAACAGGGGATTAATAGGGATGATGGATTTAAGGTGAGGGAAGGAATCAACAAGGTGAAGGGGAAAAGGAGTCTTTGGCACCAAAACACCAAAACACAACCCTAAGGAGCAGCTTTAATAAGAGGATAGGGTTTGTAGTTTAGCATTCAAGTTCTTCAACCAATCTTTGAAACCACACCCAAAACTGATCAATGGAAAATTACAATATGATTTGACTTATTTGGAGCAGAGGAGCCAATAAATTTGGGATTTAGTTGAAGGCAATGAGAAAACTGGAGTATCAGCCCAATGCGTCGCGCACCAACCCAATGCGTCGCGCCATAAATAGCGCATTTTGCAGGAGGCTTTTGGAGGCCTTCCCGGTGTCCAAATTGGGCGCATGATATCTCTTTGGAAAGCTTATTGAGTCTAATTTCCATCCCAAATAGAATATTTCAATTTGGAGTTCATTTACCCTGTCAAAAATTAAATCTCCCAAGAATGGTCAAAATGTGCAAGATGAGGCTGCCTCAAAGCAGAGTGCTGTTGCAGTCAACTTGTGAAGGTATTCATCAACTAAAAATTGAGCTCATGATAGCTCATTGGAAATATATTTGTGTCTAGTTATCATTTGAATCATCAAGAAAGTAATTTGGCATTCAATTCAGAGGTGCATTCAATTCTCCCGAGGAAATGATATTTTTGACATTTATCTAAAACCATGACACCTGTGTAAAAAGTGAAGGAGGTTTTTCTTCCTTGGCCTATTTTGGACAAAAAAATCTCTCATTTTTCCAAAATTCATATTTTCTTACTCAGAAAAATCATTGGAGTAAAGCCTATCCCGATGTGTGGAACAAGGGATTTGTCGAAATGGAACGAAATGAAGGGGATAAGGGGCTTCTAAATTCTTGAGAAAATTTTGGGAAGTATGGAGGGATGTTAGCAAGCAGGGGAAAGTGGAATTTAATAGATTGAGTGAGGGGAAGGGTTAAAAAAGGGCAAAACACAGGCCTAGCCTAGAAAATTGCCAAGTTGTAGCAAGAAACTAGGGTTTGTGAAAAAATGAGGAATTTGGGGGATCTCAGTGATGGGAAGTGTTTAATAAGGTACATTAAGGACAGGGGAAGGTGTATGAACATCAGGATACAAATTTTGCTGATGATTTGACCATCCAAAAGAAATTACCTTCAAAACCCTAGGAGAGGGAAATGAACCTTTCCTAGGCACAACTGAAGAACGAACAAGGTGTAAAATGACTCTTTGGAACCTGACGTGATGACGAAAACCCTGTGAATGATGGTACACTCAGCTGAATGGTGACATGGACCGACATTTGGACAACTTTGAAGGGAGTGAAAACAAACCCTAGACCTAATACCTAGTGACCAAATTTTTCTTGAAGACTCACTGAAATGACAAAATTTGACCTTGACACCTTAAAATCACTTTGTAAGAGCATGTTTGATCACTAGAGGAAGGCTGCAAAGGCTGACACTAACATTGGCTCCAATGGGGATGGTAGCTCCTTGGAGGTGCCAAGAACTGCAGATCTTTGGGAGAGCAGACCAGTGCCTTATTCATTGGGCAATGGAGTCAAAAATCAAGCTAAAATGCATGACTGAAAACCGACACAAACTAACTTAATAACAAGACTGAAAACTGACTCGCAAATGACTCATGACTGGCTTAACTAAAACAATTACTTACAAAGCTTTTTAATGGCAGCAGTTCATCAAGATTCGAGGGTTTCAAATCATGATGACAACCAACTGCCTGCTGATGGAATATGTACAATCATGTGTAGTGTGCTTTCCAATGTAACCAATCAAGCAGATGCCTCCTTGATTGATTCTCCTGATCAGATCTTCTGGTCAACAATAGATACTGGTAACTGGGCATCCTAAAAAATAATTGACCATGATCTCCTTCATTACTGAAAACTGCAATAATCACCTTGACTGCTGATTGCAACAAATTTGCCAGTGGATCCTGAAAAACATGAATATTTACCTCCTGCTGAAGAAACAAGGTGTCTTTTTCTTTTGATTCCGATCCTCCTTCATAATGTACTTCAGTAAAAGTATGTTCCTGGTCCTCAAAAAATTCTGAACAAGTAGATGAGTAGATCTCCTCTTGGAAAAACATTTCAAAACATGAGACATATGAAGAAGAATCTGAAAGGCAGCCCTTAATGTTCTGATCCTCTCTAGTCTGAATATATTGTAGGTCATCTTCATATAATATGACAGCCAGATTATCATGTTTCTCATTACATTCATCAATCATGAGAAAAGAAACTTCAGATGATTCTTGAAACCCAAACATGACATTTTTATCATTTACCAATGATTCATCCAAGGAAACTTTTTCACTTGAACGAAGATCTCATCTAGTTTTTCATAGAGGGAATGAACTACCTCCTCGTGAAGATCTAGTTCTGGTGGGATGAGAGCATTTAGGTCTGTAACTCTGTTTTCTTCATTTGAGGCAGCCTCAACAATACAACTCTCTTTTATGAGATCTGGAACAACATGTTTTTCCTCATCACAATTTATCTATCGATCTGATTTATCGTCATCACTATCTGAGATTGGAACATCATTTTCCTGCGTATCATCCTTTATTTCAGCCAGATCTGAAATGAAACTTCTTCTTTCATCATCTTCAACCATATGGAAATCTTCAACCTGCTGATCTTGACAAGTATCCTCTAAGATTTCTGTGTGCTGCTGAAATGAATTTTCATACAATGCTTCCATGATTTCTCCGTCCATCAATTCATTATCTCCATAAAAATTCTCAAGATCTTCAATGAAACTACTAACGTGTTCACAAAAATGTTGCACTAATATTAAGTATGGACAAGATTCTTTATACCTTTCAAAGAATATTGTATGAAAATATTTTAGACAATAAGTAGAAGCAGGTGGAAAAATTTCATACCAAGATCGGGCTTCATCTTCCAGAGTAGCCATAAACATCTTCATCAAACAGTATTCAGGAAAATTGATGTTTAATTTATGCACATGGATGTGAAATTTCACGAGATGAAGAGCAGCATCATTACCTTCCACATTTCTAAACATAGGCAAATTCTGAAGCCAATACACCTTGGGAATTTTATTTGGAAAACCTGGGATGTGATCTCGGCTGATGGGAGCGTATATTGTTGCAATCTGGTCCATCTTGAAAATCTTAAAGCTACTAATCTTCCTGCAGTGGAGTCACCATGAAGCATTGATTTCTGGATTTTTCAGTGAATGAAGTCGCCAGGTGAATGATTTCAACCTTCTTATGTCTGATCGTTTTTTACCATCAACAATCAGATTTGAACTTGATACATGTACTGGGGCAATTCACAAGTCAAGTGTCACACTCACAAGCTAGACCGGAGATTGACTGAAGCAACATTCATCTACTTCCGCTAATGCAAAGCAATAGTGTTTCGAAGGCTACCTGGCTAACTTCAGACTCCGTCTGTAGCTTATGAAACAAATAACACCAACAATCAAACCATTTTTGTCTCCCCAGTATGGTCGCCACTATGTTATTTCCCAAATCCACCCTAGGTTGAAGTAAGACAGACAAAGAACAACACCAAACCACACTCAGCCTTGTAGCTAGCCCTACGAGGACAGGAGAGGGCTCTCTCTGAGTCAATCTCGATGAAAATATTCAAAGGGGCTTGAGATGACTAAAAAAACAACTGATCTTAGGCTATATAAACAAATAGGAGGGTTTCATTTTGGTTTTTTGGGGTTTTTGTTGGAAAAAGGGGAAAGACAATTTTGGGCTTGGGGATGAGGCCAAATTCTTGCAGAGTTCAAGTTGGGGTGAGGTAGGCAGCGGATTTGATGTCTGAGATGAAATGAATGGATTGAAAATACTGCTAAGGAGCTGAAGAGGGAAAGAGAGTGCAAGGATCCTCTTCAAACTTACGAAAAACATATAAAACTAAACAAAAGTCTAAGGCAGAGCACCAGCAAATCAATGAATTCTACCTCAATTACTCATTTGTTTAATTCAGAAGCATAGAGAAGGGAACTGGAATACATATAACATTAATTAAACTTAAAATAACATGAGAAGAACATCATCAAAACTCATAAGCCACAAGGATCCCAACAAGTGCTGCAAAACTCTGGTCTTTCCTTTGCCAAAATCTGAAATGAATGTACAATGAGGTGCCAAACTTTTCCCAAGTATCCAACCCTGAAAATGTCTCAGAAAATACAATATATAGACCATCCTAACCCCTTCCCATGCCTCTAGGGGTCGAGCTCATCCTTCTAGGGGTTGTTTCAACCAATTCTAAACATGGAACTAAAATCTAGGCAGCCAAACAACTTGCTTCTATATGCTAGGAAACTGATCCATTCACTTAATTTTCACTTTTTAGTGAATGAATCCTCTAGAACAAGTAAATATGAAGCAAAAATTACATCATAGCCACAAAATTACATCAATATATATCAATAATTACATCAAGGAGTGAAACTAGTCAAACTGGGCGAATTTCTAAGCTGAAAAGTGAAAAATAGGCCAAATTCCTCTATGCGCTGCGCTCAAAAACTCAATGCATCGCGCCACTTTGAGCCTATTTTTGAGGCACTTAAAGAAGTCCAAATTGAGCTCATGATAGCTCGTTGGAAAGCCCTGGATGTCTACTATCCAACCCAAGTGGAATTTTTCAATTTGGAGTTCATTTTCCTTGTCAAAAATCAAATCTCCCAAGACTGGTTCCTGCTGGTGCAAAAAGTGGCAGAAAGGCCATTTTCAAGGTGTTTTTGGCCCTTTAGGCAACCCAGAATTTGATGAAATTCTTCGGCCATTCCTGAACATGCATAATTTATCATAAAAAACCCAAAAGTATCAAGTTTTCCGCCAGAAGATGTCTCAAACGAAAGCGCGCGTCGAGTGGCGCGACACGTCGGGCAGAAAAACCTGTTTTGTGACCAAAAATTTCAAAATTGACAAAATTTTCTCCAAATTCCTTGAAATTTGGGCTGGAGGTTCATAATCAAGTACCATTCTCAGCCAAAGAAGCTTCAGCCAAGATTTGGAGTCTATCCTCCCTTTTCCGCCGTTTCAGTGCCCTCCTGGTGCATGCAGTTTCAGTGGTGGAATCACTGTCTATGTTGTATGATGTGTCGATGTCCGCCTCCATGGTGTTGAAAGTCTATGCCAATTGTATGTTTGGTTTGTTGAGAATGAGAAATGAGAACTTGTGTCTTGTTTCAATCGCCAAAATATGCCAAATAGGAAGGGACTGTATAGGAAGGGACTGTGGTAAATAAGGAGAGTGAGTATAGTGGACTGTGGGAAAAGTATGGTTCAACCAAGTGAAGTTTATAATGTGAAGAACCAAGTGAAGTTTATAATGTGAATACAGTCACTTGACTATGTTTGGTGAATGTGGGGTTTGGGGATTTTGGGAATCTTGCAAATGATATGGGAAAGGCAGAGTAATAGGGAATGGTAGGGTTTAGGGATAGGAGCATAGGACTTTAGAAATAAATGATTTGGGATGTAGAGGAACAGGGGATTAATAGGGATGATGGGTTTAAGGTGAGGGAAGGAATCAACAAGGTGAAGGGGAAAAGGAGTCTTTGGCACCAAAACACCAAAACACAACCCTAAGGAGCAGCTTTAATAAGAGGATAGGGTTTGCAGTTTAGTATTCAAGTTCTTCAACCAATCTTTGAAACCACACCCAAAACTGATCAATGGAAAATTACAAGATGATTTGACTTATTTGGAGCAGAGGAGCCAAGAAATTTTGGATTTCGTTGAAGGCAATGAGAAAACTGGAGTATCAACCCAATGCGCCGCGCACCAACCCAATGCGTCGCGCCATAAATAGTGCATTTTACAGGAGGATTTTGGATGCATTCCCGGTGTCCAAATTGGGTGCATGATAGCTCGTTGGAAATATTATTGAGTCTAATTTCCATCCCAACTATAATTTTTCAATTTGGAGTTCATTCACCCTGTCAAAAATCAAATCTCCCAAGACTGGTCAAAATGTGCAAGATGAGGCTTTCTCAAGGCAGAGTGCTGTTGCAGTCAACGTTTGAAGGTCTTCCTCAACTCCAAATTGAGCTCATGATAGCTCATGGGAAATATATTTGTGTCTAGTTATCATTTGACTCATCAATAAAGTCATTTGGCCAACCAAGCTAGGAGAAATCTTGATGTTCCCAAGGTCACTTCAGAGGTGCATTCAATTCTCCCGAGGCAATGGTATTTTTGACATTTCTCTAAAACCATGACACCTGTGTAAAATGTGAAGGATTTTTTTCTTCCTTGGCCTATTGTGGACAAAAACCTCTCTCAGGTTTCCCAAATGCATCTTTTTTTAATCAGAAACATCATTGGAGTAAAACCTATCCCGATGTGTGGAACAAGGGATTTGTCGAAATGAAGCGAAATGAAGGGGATAAGGGGCTTATAAATTCTTGAGAAAATTTTGGGAAGTAGGGAGAGGTGTTAGCAAGCAGGGGAAAGTGGAATTTCAGAGATTGAGTGAGGGGAAGGGTTCCAAAAGGGCAACACACAGGCCTAGCCTAGAAAATTGCCAAGTTGTAGCAAGAAACTAGGGTTTGTGAAAAAATGAGGAATTTGGGGGATCTCAGTGATGGGAAGTGTTTAATAAGGTACATTAAGGATAGGGGAAGTTGTATGAACATCAGGATACAATTTTTGCTGATGATTTGACCATCCAAAAGAAATTACCTTCAAAACCCTAGGAGAGGGAAATGAACCTTACCTAGGCAGAACTGAAGCACGAACAAGGTGTAAAATGACTCTTTGGAACTTGACATGATGATGAAAACCCTCTGAATGATGGTACACTTAGCTGAATGGTGACATGGACCGACATTTGGACAAATTTGAAGGGAGTGAAAACAAACCTTAGACCTAATACCTAGTGACCAAATTTTGCTTGAAGACTCACTGAAATGACAAAATTTGACCTTGACACCTTAAAATCACTTTGTAAGAGCATGTTTGATCACTGGAGGAAGGCTGCAAAGGCTGACACTAACAAAATGTTTAATCTCTCATGAGATTCTCTAGCACTATGCCAATTGTCTCCCACTGATCTAGGCAAAATTGGTCTAGTACATAGCCAATTGTCAACTCTCCTTTAGCCTGCCTTGCTCACGCAATTCCTAGTGAATTAGCTCACTATTAATTAGGAAAATCAGCCTTCCTTGATTGCGTAATCCATCATGTCATCCCAATAACTTTATAATTGCACATGGGCAATTTTGTATGAATACAACTGATAGTTATGTTCCCTTTAACCTCTGTCTCAACTAGGTCTTCCTCAGAACTGACATGCATGCAACTATTAATAGCGAATTATTAGTTATATGATTGATCGATCACTCATTGTGAATTAAATCTAATTTAATTAAGTGGACCTCTCACTAGCTCATCACTCAGTTAGAACTAGTTAAACTAATTTTAACTCAATTAATTGAGTTAACTAATTCACACCTACACCCCACTAATGCGTCAACTGCAACTGAACCCCCAAAATATTAGAGTCCCTCTACATGCCTCATCTTAGACCCTCATGATCTGGACATATGTAGGAACAAAATAAAATACATAAATAAACATAAACACAGAGATGCAATAGGAACAACACTTCATTTCATTAATATCAAATACTGAAAAATGCTTACAGACAATGGAAAACAAACTAGCTTGGGTGATGGTAGCTTATCTCTAAGAAGAGATGTGGTGGCTACATGCCTTTGAACTGTGTTACAATCAGGCTCAAGGGCCTTTTTATTATTTAAAAATAAGAGAAAAACCTAACGCAAGGAGATGTAACACCAAGAGTTTATGGGCCCCATTAAGGGTAGTGGGCAGCCAACTTCCTAGGGTCCTAACTTGGTCATATGATCTCTGTTTGACGCACATGATACCTAGTTAGAAATATCTCTACAAGGACTACAAATGATAACATGATTTCTATGAAATCACCAAAACTTTCATGCCCAAAAAACATCGTTTGGGGCCTCAAAACGGCTCTAGAAGTTCAGGACCCGAAAAACTGACAAAAATAGTAAATTGTGCTATAATTAAGGAAACTGAAAAAATGAAAGAGACAATGGAAAGAGCCAAAGTGGAATAGGCGGGTGGCCACCAATATCCACCTCGATCTCCTTAACTCGAATTTCTTGAGCTAACTCAGTCATCATGACTTAGTTAACTAACCCAAGTTGTTATGAGATGAAATTACAATTTATTGTCCAATTTATTTAAGGGGAAAATAAATTAGACGCCTAATTCCTCACCAGTGCGGGTGCATTTTATTTTTTTCCTTTCTAGTTGCCAATTTCACTGTTTCATATTACAAATTTCAACACTCCCTCTCAACAAGAAAGGAATTCAATCTATCCTGATCCAGTACCTTTGGAATTATTCATGCAACACTTCGCTAGTGTTGTTTTCACCTACAAATCCTAAAACTGAATAGCCTCTGAACAACTGAATCAATATAATGCATTTGGCATCAGAGTCTTTTGACTGCTGCTAGCTACTACACCTATCTACTGGACTCTCTGCGTTGCTGCTAACATCTGCATCCATGCCCTTTGCACTATTTCCAACTCTGATCTGCGCTCTAGTATCTGACATTTGTCACTCTGATTTATGTCTTCCTCACATCTGACTGCATCAATATAATTGATCCTTCCTGCTACTGTTGTACTGTGGACTCGTTGTAGCTAGGTTTGATCCATGAGACACACCATCTCAATGGACCCTACCCAAATTTCTTATCTTGGGATTATGTCTAAACAACACCCCACCTTTCACCTGGAGGTATGGTTGCATGTGCTCCCTCTGCTTATCTGGCTCAAAATTTCTCCCTCATGGAGGTCTCTGCTTGAGTGGACGCTTCCACTTGGTCTCCTCTCTGCTTCTCCAATTGTGGTTGCTCCACAACCTTCTGGGACTACTTCTAAGGTTGCATGTTGAGAGGTAATTTGTACTCCCTCTCAACAGCCAAGTCTCTAACCTCTGCTTTGCTCCTCAAAGCTTTTCATGCATCTGGTACCTCAAGTGCATATAGGTTCTTGACTTGCACACATTGTAATTTTCCCACTTTTACAAAAGTTTCTAAAAAAGAGTGTATTTTAAATCGACGATATCTCCCTCATCTGAGCTCCGAATTGATTTTCCATTTGGGTATCTTTTCACAAGGAGTCCAAATATGCATTTTTTTTTTTAAATTTTACACCAAAATCTTCAGATATTCTTTACAAACTCATCACCCAAAAAATTCTTGCTCTAATACCATGTAGAAAATCTAACCAACGAGATTGAATCTGATCTTGTAATGTACTAAAACAAGATACTGAATCCTTCCTACAATTTTCGAAAACAAAACATGACGATCGCACAATCACATATAAGTAAGAGAAATAAATTATCAATCACACAACAGAAGATGTATCTGGGGAAAGCAACTGCTCAAAATTTCTCTATCTCTATTGTGTATTATGTCAAGGAATCATGAAACAATACAATGCTTAATCTCTCATGAGATTCTCCAGCACTTTGCCAATTGTCTCCCGCTGATCAAGGCAAAATCGGTCTAGTACTTGACCAATTCTCAGCCTTCCTTCAGCCTGCATTGCTCATGCAATTCCTAGGGAATTATCTCCCTATTAATTAGGAAAATCAGTCTTCCTTGACTGCATAATCCATCATGGTATCCCAATGATTTTATAATTGCACATGGGAAATTTTGTATAAATAAAACTGATAGTTATGTTCCCTTTAACCTTTGCCTCAACTGGGTCTTCCTCAGTACTGGCATGCATGCATCTACTGATATTGAATTATTATTTATCTGATTGATCACTCATTGTGAATTAAATGTAAATTATTATCACTGGTTGACCTCTCACTAGCTCATCACTTGGTTAGAACTATTTAAACCGATTTTAACTCATTAAATTGAGTTAACTAATTCACACCTGCACCCCACTAATGCATCAACTACAACTGGACCCCAAAAATATTAGATTAATCCCTCTACATGCCTCATCTTAGACCCTCAACTCAAATTTCTTGAGCTAACTCAATCATCATGAATTAGTTAACTGACACAAGTTGTTATGAGATGAAATTACAATTTATTGTCCAATTTATTTAAGGGAAAAATAAATTGTATGCCCCACATTCCTCCTGGTGCATCAAAATTCCTCACCAGTGTGAGTGCATATTTTTTTTTGTCCTTTCTAGTTTCCAATTTCAATGTTTCTTGTTGCAAATTTTAACATTTCATAATTTGATGCGGCCTTCACACAAAGGCACCATTGAAATCACATGCCCAAATTCTCATGAGCAACCTCTCTTAAGCTCGATATGCCATAAGAGAACCAATAATATGCCATCCTACTTCCTAAATCGAACCGACCATTAAGGTATGCAACATTCTTGTGAACCCTCACATGATGATCTTGCTTTTGGAGGATGATCATGGCCTCCCTTTAGCAACCCTTACACAACCCTCTTACTCGACCTACTTTAGGACTACATCTCTATTCGCCCCCTTGATCAAATGATATCCTTCTCACTTGATGTTCTTTCCTTCATCCTAAGGCCAAATCCTTAAATATTTTTTCCTAGACCTCTTAGGAACCCTCTAGAAATTACGGGTTTTATCCACTTAGACCTTAGGAAATATTAATTTTCCTTTTTAATTTTATTTTAGATTTTAAACCCCATATTGGGTTCAAAATCCCTTTGCTTGGCTTCTTTTCCCACAAATCCTTTTGTGACCAAACTCACACAAACCCATCTCACTAGGCTTGTGGAGTACCTCCCAAGCTACGCAATTCAACAACATAGTATAGTTGTAGTAATTGTAACTTGGTCAAGCTCTTGTAGTCAAGCGAGGGCTTGGTTGAGTTCCCAAGTTGAAAATTAAGTAAGGGTAGTTGTGAGGGCATGATATCTTATAGGGAGGGTCAGGGAATTCACATTAGGAATGAGAAGTCATGCTAACACATGTCGGACAATATCAATGCATGTTAAAGAGTGTTAGGGAGTTTTGGGGCATATCAAGGGATAACTAGGTCAAATGTATGGAAATGAATAAATAAGAGTGTGTGCCAGGGAGTGTCAACGAATTCAAGTGTGCTAAGGATGAAGTGTCTTAGGAGAAGTTCAGAATCAGATTTATAGGAGGCAACCCTACGGTTGTTATATGGGGCTCAACATAGCAGTTTTAGAAAAAGGGAGATCACTTTGTGCTAGGCACAACATTGTTTTGACTTTAGATATTTTTTGATATGAGATGTGGCACACTTTGGCTACATGTTCATGTTTTAAACTTTTCTAGATAATTTCATATTGTACATTGTTGTGTATAAGTTTTGGGGCACTCGACTTGTGTCGGCTTATATCTTGTGTTCCTTGTGCATCTTGTGGTTCTTACAAACTCTCAGTTGATGTTATACTGTTTATATGAACTGAACATACATGTGAAATATTTCGTATGTAAGCTATGTTGCTTAGTTGTTTTATGGCCATGGCTAGATCATGTGATCCTTGTCTTGGTAACTAGTTAAGTGGGATAAGTTCAGCTTTTACATGAGTGGAATAAGATGAGTTATAGGAAGTTCTTAGATGAACAAGGCACAATCTACTTGTAGTAGGTGAAATTGGTCAAGTTGTTGTGGTTGAAGCAAGCCAATATTGTCACATGAACTGCAGTAGCCAAGGAATTAATTAGGTTCCCAAGTCGTGAAAAAATGTAAAGGCTATTTGTGAGTACATGAGTGCCAAGGCGTGTTAGGGAACGCTAAGATGTGTCAGATAGTGTGAAGGCATGTCAAACATGCTAATATGTGCCAAGTGATAAGGCATGCCAAGATGTGCAAGGGTGTGTCAATGCATGTGAGGGACTATCAAGGCAACAAAAGGGAGAAAGAAGTTAAACTACAAGTAAATGAACACATAAGAGAGTTAATAAGTCATCAATTTAACTTTTCCAATAGGGGCATGCTAGGCACACCAACACTAGGCACAAATAGGTGCCAAGTGCAAAGTCTTAGTGCATTATAAGTGCCAAGTCTTCCTTTGTTGCTTCTCATATACTTTCCAACAGTTGATCTCAAATAAATTTAATATTAAACCATGCCAAATCATACCAAGGAATGTCAAAATATTCCATACATGCATGCTATGAAGTGGAAGGGCATGTTGAAGAGTGCTAAGGTGTGCTAGAGAGTGCTAATGCATATTGAGGAGTGTTAAGGAGTACTAGGACAAAACAATAAGGGAGCACTAGGTCAAAATTCATGGAAGTTAAGTAATATGAGGAACGTGTGCCAGGACTGGTGTTAATGAGTGCTAGTTGCCATGCCAAGGATGGAGTGACAAGGTATGCTAAGGATTGGTAAGGCATGTTAGGGAATATCAAGGCAACTTAAGAAGCCTCAAAGTGTGCTTGGGAGTTCCACGGTGTGCTAATTATATGTTCCAAATAGTGCCAAGATATGCCAATACATGCCATGTGCTAAGGATGTGCAGGGGAGTAGGGTATGTCAATATGTGTCAAGAAGTTTCAAGGAAACAAAAGGAAGAACCAATAAGGGGGTTAATAAGTCAAGACTTTATCTTTTTCAAAAGGGGCATGCTAGCCATACTAATAATAGGTCCCAATACATGCCAAGTGGAATTGTGTGCCAAGTGCTAATGTATGTTGATGCATTCAACCAAGGTGTTCTAGGGCATGCTAGGGACTACATGCATGCCAACACATGCTAGGAGAGTTCTATGTTGTGCTAGCACATGCCACCATGTACTTGGGCATCAGTGTCATGACAAGATGTTCTAGGTACAAAGATATTCCAAGAAATGTGAGGTGCTAATAAATGTTAGTGTGTGCCAAAGAATTAATTTAAGGTGTGCCCAGATTGTTGAGGAGTGTTAGGTCTTTCTCATTAATAGAATTGACAGAGCTTGATTATGTATTAAATAATATATTTCTTACACGCACTAGTGGGACTTTATATAAAGGGAATTTTTTATATAATAAACTTAATAGATATGAATCATGTGTTGACTCATAGGAAAATGATATTCAACTAGTCATTACTTGAGGGAAATGATACACACTAATTACTTCTTAAAAAATTGACTAATTATAACCACTATGGCCTTGGAAATATTACAAAAAAGACTCCACAATAATTGTATTAATGCTTTATCTTTTGACAAAAAATATATTAACACGCACATAACGTCATCGAAAACTCATTGGAATGACCAATGATGACGAAGATTTTTTGACCGTCACCAAAAGTAACAAAAAGATCATCGGTGAGGGCCTTTAAAATTTCGTAACTATAAGTGTCACCAAAGAGAGAATTAGTGATGGGCCTTTAATGACCCTCACAAAAAGTTTCATTGAAAATGGCTTTGGTGACGGACCTTAAAGGACTGTCACTATATACACTTACAACGACGCTTTTTTAAGGACCGTCACCATATGTGACATTGGTGACGGACCGTAAAGGTCCGTCACAAGCATGACCCTCACCAATGTCCTTTTTTCTTGTAGTGGTTTTATATCATGTATTCTAAGGGATCCAAGTCCCATTTCTCACTTGTATAGCGTTATTTTCCGAAGACAGTTGTTTTATGCCCTATATTGCTGCATTTCCCCGCCCGAGAAGGAGAATATAGGCCATTATCTTGCTGATGTTTCTATATATGATAGTGAGGTGTTCTTTTACATCTAATGATATTTTCTATATTTCCATGCTCATGAGTTGCTGAAGCTCCAACTTTGGAATATCTCAAGATATTCCATTTGTTGTAGAAAATTCCCATTTTGGGATATTACAGTGGTATCAGAGCTGCCATCTTGGCTCAGCCTATGAATTTTAGATCCAATCAGAGGATAAGAAGAAGAGGAGAATACAATTATGGAGAGTTTGAGATTACTATCATCCATTTTCAGATCTAGGAAGAGCCTCTCCAAGGAGGTTCAACCGATGAAAGAAGAAAGATGCAATGGAACTCCAAGAGGGATTCAAGAAGGAGAAAGTTGTAGTGAGACCTCTAGAATGTTTCAAGAGGAAGAAGAAGACCCATGCACTTCCTGTTCTCATAGAGGGAGTGGAGAGCAAGAAGATCACTTATAACATGAGATCCTGAGTGGGTATTTGGTAGAATACAAGCGCCAACCTAGGGCTTTCAAAGAGACCTTAGATTTTCCTCAGTTTATTCAACTAAGAGAAGAAATAAGACCATGCAGAAAGAGGATGATAAGAGGCAATGGATTCTTGTTGTCTACAATTGATGGATCACTCAAGTGTGCAGCAAAGACTTGGGTGATGAAATTAGAGGCATTTTTCCTACTACATCCAGTAGTGGAAAAAGAAGCTGTGGAAATCTCAACACTGAACTTGGAGGGAAAGGAAAGATCTTGGTGGTCCAATAATGTAAGTCATGCAAGGGTATCTACCTTTGCTTATTTTACTCATAAATTAATCAAAATATTTGATAGTAGAAGGCCAGAGGAAGAGGAGTTATCTTTTCAACTTGAGGAGACCCTTACTAGCACTGTCATATTCATGAGGGGGCAGCCATCCATAGCAACAGTTGGATCAGCCAACACATTGAAGGGAGGGACTCTTGCAGCCATACAAGATATTCCAAAGGCTCACGAAGGATAGAAACACATTGATGATGAGGAGCAACAAGCTTGCACAATGTTGTGAAACTTGGGGTTGATTCAAGAAGGGATAAAAATTCATCCCTTTGAACCTTTATTGAGTTGCATGTAGCATGGGGTGTTAGGGTGCAATATTTTGGAGGGCACAATGCATGTGGTGCCACTTCCTAATGATGTTTGGTTTTTAGCACACTTGGATTCATTTGGATCCAAGAGATTGTTTGATGAGAGGTATTTTCTGAAAGATCTCCAAGGAGTTACATCTCAACTTCCCATAAGGTGTAAGGAGAGAAATCTATTCTGGGAGATTGGTAGTCCTCATTGGGAAGATACCTGTTAGCCACCTATAAAATTTGTCATATAAAATGGTGGCTAAATCATTTTTGAAGCCTTCAAGAAACAAGTTTTATTGAAAAATTTTTAATTCTTGAAGTCTCGTGAATACATCATGTCTTTTGATTAAATCTTCACTATTGTTTCCCTTTTAAAACTCAGAAATTCTTCTATTTTCATGAAGAAAAGACTACTGCAAAAATCCCCATTTTTCCCTCATTTTACTCTTTTTCCCCTCCTTTCACTTCAAATTAACCTCCATTTTATCCCCTTGTTTCTTCATAAAATTCCTCTGTTTTTCCTTTCTTCCCTTCTTGCCTTCAAAAAATCCCCTTTATAAGGTTTAAAACTCATTTTTAAACCTTACCAAACCCCCAAATCCATCAAAAAAAATTGAAAATTTCATAAAATATAAGCTTTTTTTACTATAGGCTTAAGCCCCTTTGGGCTAAATCCTAAATCACTTCCCCATATATGCCCATGCCTTATAACCAGGCGCTAGACCCATCAGGCTCTTATCGCATCGGAAATAATCGGAGCGCGCAAGTATATTTATTATGTTAAGACCTCCGATGTGATTGGCCCTTTTTATATAAACCCTCGACCCCATTGCCACTTCATATAACCTTAGAGCCCGTAATCGGGCGCTAAAATTTGTGAATAAACCCATCCTGATCGAATTTTCCCTTTGTAAATTCATAAAACCCACTTTTCCTATGTTTATATTAAACCCACCTGTTCAATGATTTTTAATGAAAAGGACCGTCGATCTAAAAAGCCGATAGATGGTCAACAGGATCTCGCATCAGAGATTTTCTAATGGGTAGATTGAAAAGGCCCACACCATTGTTCCGATGCGATTGGCCCTTTATATGTTTGAACCCGGGTCCCTTTATCTTTTTCATACATCCGAAGGCCCCGCAATCGGGCGCCAAACCTTACAAATAACCCACCCCGAATCCAATAAACCTTTGTATTTAATAAAATCCACCCTTTTTCATGTTATAAAGGATCCCGCAAGTTCATTGGTTAAACCCCTCCTCCACCATTGATCTTGGGCCAATCAACGACCAGTGCAATCTCGAATCGAAAGATCCCATTGGGCACGTTTTATATTTTATTCACCCACTCCCGATTAGAAGCTTCCCGATGTAATATTAGCAGTTGGATCTATCTGCCAGATCCAGATCCGACGGCCCTTATCACTCCTTCCCAAAGCCCCTTCCCCCGCCGAGAACTCCTCTGATTCATCCTCCACCGTCGATCTGATCTGCAGATCGACGACCCACAGTCAATCACATCGGTGCTCCTCTATCTATGCCCCCATCGATCACAATCCTTTGATTACATCTGGGTTGTTCATGCCTTGAGATCTGACGGTTCAGATCGGTCCTCCCACCTTGGTTAAATTCCATACACCCCGCTTTATCATGCTTTTCGGCCACATCTCAGCCGTTGATATCTGTAGATCAATAACCCATATTAACCTTTTCTTCGCCTTGTATATTATTTCATCAACCTCTAAGATCAACCTGAGCCGTCCATTCCATTCATCCAATGGCCCAAGTTAATCCCAATAGGCCCAGCGCCCTGGGTCCTACCCCGTCCCAGATTTGATCTCAGCCGTTCATTCCTAGTTCTGGCGGCTTATATTAAAACCACCCTAACATGTTCCACTCGCGCATCTTGCCAATATCGCGCTCATTCCCTGACCGTCTGATCTGAGATCCTTGATCTAACGGTTGACGCGCATTTTCATGTAGATTCATGCCCAAAGGATAATTCTTAGAAATCATGGGATATGGGTGGTACTGAAATGCCACGTGTCGGGCGGGAACGCATATCACATTCGAAAAGTGAAAACCACCTATTCCCCTTTTGGCCGCACGATACCGATGGTTTCTCCTCTAGAAACCGCTTTCCCCATTTGCATTGTGTTTCATCGCGTTCGCTCCCCGATGTTGATCTCTGCAGATCAACAGCTCAAATCCAATCTGGCCATTACTCTATCGCCCTCCTCTTTCTCAAAGGGACTTCGTAAAGCGATCAAAACCGTTGATCTCCTGGGGCCAATCTTATCCGACTGCCCACGATCATCCGCGAAACCCCAATTTTCCTCCTTGCCTTTTTCAGTGCTGATTAAGGTTTTTACCCCATTTCTTTTCATTTTGCTGCCATTTCATAATAATGTGACCCTTTTCCATTATTTTCTCACAACTAAAATCAACCATGGATCAACATGGATCAACGGATCTGACTTAATTCTCCACTGCTTGTTCATCAACCACTTTCCTTTTTTCCCTCCGCGAAAAATCTCCACCGTTGAATGCTTTCATCCAATGACCACACTCTTAACCGCAACCTCTGAAGTAGTCTTACCCAAATAATGCAGGATTTATTAACTTTTCTTGGTTTATGCAAGTTTTTAAAGTTTTTTCAAATAATTTTAAAAGTAAATAAAAGCCGAGGATGACGATCCTCCAGGCTTTTTGTTTATCAAAGAGATTGTTCCACATGGTTGC
The DNA here is from genome assembly GCA_034641835.2 of Pinus albicaulis. Lineage (NCBI taxonomy): Eukaryota > Viridiplantae > Streptophyta > Pinopsida > Pinales > Pinaceae > Pinus > Pinus albicaulis. Next base: position 55,597,073 of record CM076578.1, read on the forward strand.
AACACCATGTTTGTCGGTGTCTCATGAACGCTGGCAGCTCTATAAATCCCCTGTCACACCTGCACATCAACAAGACACAACAATGCATAATTTAAACAGAGAGTATCAGTATTGAAGATCAAATCAAACCAGAACTGAAGAATTGAAGGTTAAATCACAGTTTTGGTGGATTACAGCTAAGATAAAAATCAAAAGCCTAATCCACTAAATTAAGCACAATTAAAGAACAGAAAAATAGAATTAGGCCGAATTAAGCCTAAACACACAGAATCAAATCAAATTAACAGTGTTTAAATAAAATAAAAAATATCTACCAGACAGAGAAAGCCTCCACTGCCACATCAAAGGCTAATTTATTCCTCTCAACTACCTAATGCCACCTGTAGCCTTAAAGCATTCAACAGAAGCCGAGTAATGACCAGAATAGAGGATATTTTCATCAATACAGCCAAACAATTATTCCAAGCTAAATAGAGTTATTACAAAGATGACACAGAGCCTTAAAGTCAACAAAAGCTTCTCAGCAAGCTTAAAATTTAATGTAAATGAATTAATATAGAGGAAATATCTGTAAACTTCTCCATTGAACCCCTCAAAGGCCGGGAAGTATTAAATCTGTATTAATTGAACCTTATAGATCTTTCTCTCGTTCCATCTCCTCATTCTACATGTAAATAGTGTTCAAAGGATATTGAAGCTCTGTTTGTGATTAAATAAGTTAGACTGATAAGTGAAGATGATTGCTGAACTGAAACATTGGACTTGAAGAATGTAACTGGTTTGACATCAATATACAAGCTGTTTCTTGGGATCCTGGTATATATCACTGGTGAAGTGCTTCTTTCTTTGTTATTGTTTTTTCCTTTCATGTATGCCATTTTGTCCATTATTCTCTGATAAAGAACAACACGCATAGAGTTAGGACTTACTACTTACAGCACCCTTCTCTGACTGATAAGGTTTATCTCAATGTTTTCCTCTAAATTGTTTATTTAAGAATGTTTCAATACAGTTCAAGAATTTAGGAATGTTGTCGTTCCCTCGTCCTACTATTTACTTTAAACATTGTTCTTGAATGTTATTTTCATTATTTTCTTAGTAAATTTGGACTAGAAAAGTGATGGTGTGCCCTGTTTCTAGCTTCTTTCTCCAAAGGTAATTATGAAAGTTTCCCTAAGTGTTTGATGAAAGCAGTCTAGATTTAAAAGTATCTTAACTGATATTAAGTTGTGCTTTGTTTCTCTTATCTGTTTTCATCCTTTCTGAAGGTAATTATGTGGATTACTGTATTTTTTGTCTGTTGAGTCAACTTTAATAAGAACTTGTCCAAAGAGGTTTATGGTTAGCCCTGCCTTTTGGTTTGTTTTAAACAGTTACTTAAAAGGCCTTCTTGTTTGGACAAACTATAAATCCTTGTTGAAATTATTATATGTTTCCACCCCTCCAACACTTTTATTGTTCCATTCCATCATTTTATCTCAAAAGAGCTTGTGATATAGATGACTTACCCCTTGGACTACTCTTGAAATTGTTGTGAAATTAAAGCCCTGTTATGACTCCATAGCCCAATGGACTAAAAACCAGCGTTATATCTATCTTTTTAGCCAAAGCTTGTTATGATTGCTTGCAACTTCACACCTTTGAAACTTTTCCTATTTAGGACTTTCCACTCAACTAATAATCATGCTCAACCATCCTAAAAAAAAAAAAATCCTCGTTCTTCATAACTAGCCTAATATCATTACCCATAAAAGCTTTAAAGATAAATCCATCTTTGCAACTTATTGGAGAGATCCCTCTCCAGATTCAGGAGGGCTAGATCCTAGAATCCCAAAGTGGTTCAAGTGTTCTCTCTCTGCATTTTTGGTCTTACCAATCTGCTGAAATTACAGGGAGCTAACATTTCTGATGACTCCACTGGGGAACTGAGTCAAATTTTGTCTTATGTACCCTTAAGATCTTTTATAGAGCCCTTGAGTACAATCAGCCCTCTTCAAACACTACCAAACTAATGGTAATCATGATAAAACTTGTTTGAATCAGTGACAAACTAAAGAAACCTTAGGATTCTCTTAAGAAGTTTATCAAACCTTGAAGGATCAGCTAGCTTAGCCATAAAAGCATACTGTCTTTGTCTCATCATCGTAGCTAAGTGTTGAAACAGATTTAGGATACTTTTAGAACTCATAGGACTGAAAAATAACTCATAAAAAACCCAAAAATATTTCATATTGGTATTCAATAAACATGGTGGTGGACCATAAAACCTTTTACCTCCAAAAGAGCTAAAAAATTCCACTTGGCGACTCCACAATCCTAAACAGAACTCAAGACTCCACTGGGAAGACCCATTATCTTTATAAACATCATTTAAACTCAGTAAGAGGATTTTATGATTAAATTTTTCTTGTTTAAAGATCAGTTAGCCACTTAAATATTGTCATATTCGGTTGAACTTTTCTTGTTTAGTTGGGTTTGAAAACACAACATAGTGGCTCCTAGAAAGATTCATACTAGAGCCTACCCTGACCCAAACCCATCTAAGAAAGTTGATAAACCTGAAGGTATCCTTAGGAAGTATCCTAAGATAAAATTTTCAACTGTTTTCAGATCACCCTTGAGAGCTAATTCAGTTCCTGAAAACCTGGTAGCTCTACAAAAATCACAAGTTGACTTAAGAAATCCATTTAGAACTAGGTTACTTGATGATTTAGATCAGATAAATTCAGAGTCTTCACTTTCATCCCCAGAACAAAGTGAACGTCTTGGTAGTAGAGAAACAACACCACCTGATTTACATTTCCTTCACAATTTAGGTGTCTCTCATCCAAGATCAGCTCAACAAACTATTCCTGGTCCATCTGCATCTGTTCATCCCACATCCATTGTCCAAACCACTCCATTCCAACCTACTTTCACTCTTTTTAATACACCTCGTGTAAATCCACCTCCACCCCCTATCATGGTAGCATGGTATGCCCCGTTGGTCCTTCCTTTGCCCTTAGTCAATCTTCCACAGGACTATTAGTCCAAAATACCATTGTATGATGCCAGTAATGCTACAAATGCATCACAACATGTGGATAAAATGAATGACTACTTTGACATAAACGAAATTGATGATGAATCTATAAAAATTAGACTATTTGCTCAGAGTTTAGGGGGAGAAGTAAGAAAATGGTTCAAAGGCTTAGCCCCCCACGTTATAAATGATCTTCAAGGCTTCCATCAGACATTCTTAAACAAATGGGAAGTAAGGAAAAACCCTCTTCAAATACTTTATGATTATAAAAATCTCTAAAGAAACGCAGGGGAAAGTGTACATGCCTACTACACTAGATTTAACAACGTTTATAATGCTCTTCCTCCAGACCTAAAACCTCCACAAGGATCATATTTAAATAATTTTCCTAAAGGATTTGATCTTGAGATGGCCTATCAGCTGAGAGAAAGAGATCCTTTAACCCTTGAAGATATGAAAAAAGGAGCTCTTGCTATGGAAGTTAACTTAATGGAGAAAAGAGCAATAATGAAGAATGAGAAGATAGTGTCCTTCGGAGAAGAAGCCACACCTTCTACTTCCAGCTCAAATATGGAAAGAATGATGGAGGAGATGATGAAAAAGATGAGCATTCTTGAGAGATCACAAGAAATTCAAAACCAAACTTCTCCTCAAAACAGAAATCAGAACCAGAATTAGAATTTTAGAAGAAACCAACCTCAAAACAGACCAAGGGAAGATGATCAACAGATCACTCCTTTTCATTAAAACTATGTAAGCGAGGTTGAAGACACAATAGAGCAAACAGAGGATGATGATATAAATATGTTGGGAGTAGATAATGATGACTTTGAAGTTCATTATGATAGAAAACAAGGTCTGTATACACCCTATGATGATAAAAGAGATGATGATGAAAGTTATTATCAAGACATGGAAAATGCTATCATAGAACCTCAAAAGGAATATGACCTTAGAAATAAAAAGAATCTAGAAACCCCCAACAACAAAACCTCTGACAAATCTTCACAAAACAACACTGTAAATAAACCCAAAATTTCAAAACAAAATGACAAAAGAGTGGCTGTAAATTTTGATAAAGACAAAGAGAAAGGTACTCAAAACAATGAAAAACAGAGTGTAGACCTTAGCAGTACTAATACCTCAGCTAGTACTCCTGTTAAAACAATTTTTTCAAATGTAAATAAAGCAAATCAGCAAACCAATTTTGCTGATAGAGTAGCAGTTAATAAGGCTGAAAAAAGCACTTCAAAGAATCAGATGCCTTTTATTTTGGAGAAGGAAATTTCCAGAATTAAGATTTATGTTCCTCTCACTGAATTAGCTGCCCAAAATGTATATAGAACCCAAATTTTTAAGGCTTTAAATATAAAGGAGAATAATGACACTGTCAATATTAATGATGACCAACCAGAGCTCATTTTTGGTCCTAAGATTGAAGGTAGATATCAAGAGGGACCTGTTCCTCCTTTTTATGTAAGTTTAAACGTTCATGACAAGATTTTGCACAACACTATGCATGATTTCGGGGCCTCTCACAATTTAATACCCAAAGCTGTAATGGAGAGCCTGGGTCTAGAACTCACCAGACCTTATAAAGACCTTTACTCCTTTGACTCAAGCAGAGTAAAATGTTTAGGATTAATCAAAGACCTCTGCGTTAACTTAGCCTAGATTCCAGCCAAATGTTTAGTCATGGATATTGTTATGGCTGATGTGCCCCCAAAGTATGGTATGCTGTTATCTATGTCTTTGAGAGCTAAGTTACAAGGAACTATGCAGATGGACATGACCTATGCGACCATCCTTGTTTTCAATCAGACAAGAAGACTTTACAGGGAGTCCCATATGCAGTACATGGTTACCATCCAAGACAGACCACAAAACTCTCCCCTTTATTCTGTAAACACAGGCCTTGATTATTTTATCCTTTTCAACAATGAAACATTAAGTGAACAAGTCACTTTAATTGAATTAATGGCTAATAGAGAAGAGGAGGAAGACAACATAGAAGTGTCGAAACAGTTTGCTGAACCTTTAAACCACAACAAACCAAACACGGGTCTTGAGCTACAAATCATGCATCCTTTTCTTTTAAACCTTGACAGTAAAGAAAGCATTCCTTAACTCAATGAGAAACCTGAGGAATTAAAACGAATTCAGCAAAGTGTCGATATTCAAGAACAAGCCGAAAGCACTCTAGTTGAAGAGGATAGTAACCAAACTGATAAACCCGAGACTAGTCCTCTATGGAGTATGAAATTTGACGGTTCCTGCACTAGGAGAAATGCTGGTGCAGGGGTCTGGATACACAACACTAAAAAAAACCACATAGAAAGCCTTTCCTGTAGATTAAACTTTCATTGTTCGAATAACATAGCGAAGTATGAATCCCTTCTTTTAGGCTTACATTTGTTGAAAAAGTTAGGAGCCAAAAGAATTAAAGTGCATGGGGATTCAGAATTAATCATTAGGCAAGTAAACAAGGAATACAACGCTAATCACCCGAGACTCAGAGCCTATCGAAACAATGTCGTGGATTTTCTAAAAACTTTTGAGGAATCCCAATTGATTTTTGTCCCGAGAAGAAAAAATATCATGGCCCACAGCTTAGCTTTTGCAGCTAGAACATGCTTAACGCCATATGAAACCAAAGAATGCACAACTCAGATTAAATTCAGACCAGATGTTCCTGGTAATGAGAAATATTGGCAAGTGTTTGACGAAGACAAACAAATAGAAGACTTCATGTAGTTTAGAAATGAATTTGAACTACCCAATTCAGATTTAGACTATGAAACAGACTGCCCTAGCGAAGAAAATTTTATTGATGAAGAAGAAAAGTCTCCCGAGGTTGCTAATGTAAACCTGTTATCTATAAAACTTGAAAATAAAACAGAAGTGATTGCAGAGTTAGAAACAGAGGACTTAGAAACCCTGAAGTCTAACGATCCAAGTTTGCCAAAGGGTCTGCCCCATTTAGAAAAGTTGTTTGATTTCAACGATGTGCCCAAGAATCCAAAACTGGAGCCTGTAGAAACTGAAGTTGAAGAGTGTAATATAGGCAGTGAATAGAAACCTATGATGATCAAACTGTCTAAGACTTTAACAACTCACATTAAACTCAAATACATAGAGATGTTTAAAGAATTTTTTGATGTTTTTGCATGGAGTTATGAGGATCTAAAATCCTATGACACTGAAATAATTCAGCACAAAATACCTCTCAAGGAAAACCGAAAGCTATTCAAACAAAAACTACACAGAATAAACCTTTTTCAGTTACCTTTGGTTGAGAAGGAGGTTATGAAAATGTATGAAGCTGGTATTATTGTCCCTATTAGATATTCTGAGTGGGTGTCTAATCTGGTGTCGGTTAGGAAGAAAACAGGAGATATTAGGCTTTGTATAGAATTTAGAGACTTAAACAAAGCCTCAATCAAGGACAACTACCCTTTACCCAAGATGGACCATATTTTACAAAGGGTAGTTGGTTCCAAAAGAATTTCTTTTCTTGATGGCTATTCAGGATACAATCAGATTTTAGTACACCCTGATGATCAATTAAAGACAGCGTTTACTACACCTTGGGGCACTTTCATGTATGTGAAAATGCCCTTTGGTCTAATGAATTCTAGTGCAACTTTTCAGAGAGCCATGGACATAGCATTCTCCGAAGAATTAGGCTACTTCATCATTATTTACCTTGATGATGTTACTGTGTTTTCAAAGACAAATGAAGAGAACTTAGAACATTTGAGAAAAAATTTCGAGAAATGCAGAAAGTTTGGGATATAATTAAACCCTAAGAAAACGCTATTCAGTCTCCAAGAAGGTAAACTTCTTGGGCACATTATTTCAGAAGAGGGTATAAATATAGACCCAAAGAGGATTGAGGCCATATTGCAAATCTCTCATCCTCAAAACATCGAGGAACTACAATCTTTCATTGGAAAGATTAATTTCTTGAGAAGGTTCATACCCAACTTAGCTGAGCTCCTTAGGAACATAACAAACATGATGAAAAAGGAGCAAGGGGTTAAATGGACCTTGGAAGAAAAGAAGTCTTTTGAGCTGGTGAAACAAGCGTTAACCAAAACACCAGTCCTGATAAGTCCTGATTTTTTAAAAGATTTTTATATTTTTTCATTTGCATTAGAACATACAATAGCTGATGTCCTTTTATAGAAAAATCCACAAGGACAAGAGCAGCCTATTGCATTCTTTAGCAAGGCCTTGAGAGATTCTCCTTTGAATTATAACATTATGGAGAAGCAAGCTTTTGCTTTTTTCAAAGCTTTAAAAGACTTCAGAGTTTACATCCTTCACTCACACATCATTGCCTTTGTCCCAAATTCAGTTGTGAAAGACATTATAACACAGGACCCAGATGGTAAGAGAGGTAAGTGGATAGCTGTGATACTTGAATATGATTTAGAGATCAAGTCCACTAAACTCATCAAAGGCCAAGGTCTAGCTAGATTAATGGCTGAATCAAATTTTGAAGTTCTTTATATTAATATGATAAATGTTTTAGATGAACAAGATGAACTCTCAACTCCCATTTTTGAAGATCATTTTATGAATTCCTCTTGGTATGCTGATATTCTATATGTTTTGCTCAATTTGAATACACCTCCTAGTTTATCAAAAAAAAAGGAAAGGTTTTTAAAGTTAAAATCTGTAAACTACTGCATTATAGATAAATGTCTTTATTGGAAAAATGCAAGTGGGATATTGCTTAAATGTTTGCCTGAGTTTGATGCAAAGAAGGTTAAGCATGAATTCCATGAAGGAGAATGTGGAGGCCACCTCTACTGGAAGACAACAGCCAACAAAATCCCAAGGTCTGGTTACTATTGGCCCACACTCTTCTTAGATGTCCATAAGATGATAATTGCTTGTCATAAATGCCAACTTTTTGAAGGAAAAAGGAAGTTGTTACCCTTGCCTCTGCATCCAATCACTGTTGAAGCTCCATTTCAACAGTGGGGACTTGAATTCATAGGATAAATCCATCCACCCTCATCTACCCAGCATAAATGGATTCTCACTGCTACAAACTACTTTACCAAATGGATAGAAGCCATCCCTTCTAGGCAAGCCAATGACGTAGTCATCATAAAATTCATTGAGACTCATACCCTCTCTAGATTTGGCTATCCTTGGAAGATCATCACTAATAATGCAGCTGAATTTGGATCCAAGAAGATGGTTGAATTCTGTCACAAATATCAGATTACATTGGGCCATTCTACTGCTTATTACCCTCAAGGTAATGGGCTAGCAGAATCCTCAAACAAGAGTTTGGTGAACATAATCAAGAAGCTGTTGGAAGACAACAAAAATTCTTGGCACAAAAAGCTAGTTCATGCACTATGGGCTGATAGATTGACATTGAAGAAATCTATTGGAATGTCACCTTATCAACTTGTGTATGGAACATATGCAATTTTTCCAACCAGCCTTGGTGTGCTAGTTATGAATTTGATTCAAGAGGTGCAGTCTGAAGACAATGATATGATCAGAAGAATACGTCAAACTATTCACCTTCAGAAAACCCTAGCGGAAGTTTACAACAAAGAATTACAGAAGCGAGACAGCATCAAAAATCTTTTTGATAGAAAAAAAAAGGCCAGCAATTTCAATGTTGGGGACAAAGGTTTAAAGTGGGACTCAAGGAGAGAAGATAAGGGCAAGCATGGGAAATTTTAAAACTTGTGGCTTGGCTCTTATCTCAATCATTCTGCTGCTGGTAACAATGTTTTTTTCTTGCAGGAGTTTAATGGAGCTAAACTGTTTGGGGGTCCTGTCAATGGCAGGATGCTCAAACATTACTTCTCTTGATCCTATCATGTTTTGAAAGCCTTTTTATCTTTTTTCTCATTATAAATATTTCATCCATCATTTCATTCAAAGTTAGAAAAATAAAAAATACAAAAACAATAGAAGAAAGAAAAGATTGCAGATTGTAAAAACAATAAAGGTACAACCCCATACCAAAAAAGAGAAACAAAGTCTGAAAGTGTGCAAGCTCAAATGCCACTTCTGAAAAACACACTTCTAGTTAGTCATATAGCCTAATCATGACTAATTAGTTTTAAATTGACTGCTGATAGGTTAGTGAATTTGATTTTCCAAATAGCTTAATCTTGGCTTATCAGTTAGGTAGATTAGGATAGAAAATAAAGGTTCAAACAAGCTCAAAATCTGAACCTAAGTGTCCAAAAGAAGAATGACTCCTATCTGTTTTAATTTTGAGTCAAAAACAAAGGTAAACTGGTTCTAATCAACTCAAAATATGAACTAGATAACAAGCAAAAATAGCTCAAATAAAATCAATAATAGAGCTGAAGAAAAGAGAAGGCCGTGCTTAGAACTTTCAAATCTTAAGCCTTCCATTTTGATTTAATTTTCTGTAAAATAATGTCTATGTGCAGCTTGTTTTTTATGCCATAGATCAGCAACAAGTTGGACTATCCAATCCTGACTTGTATGCTTTTAAATTTCTATTTTAGAAATTAGAGAATAAAAATCTATTAGATTGTTTAATCCTAACAGATATTATATTAGGAAGATAAGCTTATGAACTCAACTATTTAATCTAAGTTCATGGAGAAATAAGAAGTAGATTTAGATTAGTTTCTTGCTTTCAAAAATAATAAAATTTTGTAAGAGATTTTTCCAATCCAAGTGCACTCTAAAGAAGAAAAAATGTTAGATCAGTAGGATTGGGTAGGTAGAAAGCTTGTGTTGATGAAGTTCCATTGTTTTTTCATGGCTACTAATATTTTTAGAGAAAAAGAAGATCATCCAAGTGAATAAAAAATCAGCCCAAAGTTTGAGGCACTGATCAGCCCCCCAGAGAATGCAAGTCCGAAGTTCTTGATACCTTCAAAAAGGCACCATCCCCATGTGGAGCCACTATTAGGCACCTATAAAATTTGTCATATCAAATGGTGGCTAAATCATTTTTGAAGCCTTCAAGAAACAAGTTTTATTGCAAAAATGTTAATTCTTGAAATCGTGTGAAGACATCATGTCTTTTGATTAAATCTCCACTTTTATTTCCCTTTTAAAACTCAAAAATTCTACTATTTTCATGAAGAAAAGACTGCTGCAAAAATCCCCATTTTTCCCTCATTTTACTCTTTTTCCCCTCCTTTCACTTCAAATTAACCTCCATTTTATCCCCTTGTTTCTTCATAAAATTCCTTTTTTTTTCCTTTATTCCCTTCTTCCCTTCAAAAAATCCCGTTTATAATGTTTAAAACTCATTTTTAAACCTTAACGAACCCCCAAATCCATCAAAAAACCTTGAAAATTTCATAAAAAATAATATTTTTTGACTATAGGTTTAAGCCCCTTTGGGCTAAATCCTGAACCACTTCCCCACATATGCCCACATCCTATAACCAGGTGCTAGACCCATCAAGCGCTTATCACATCGGAAATAATCGGAGCGCACAAGTCTATTTATTATGTTAAGACCTCCGATGCGATTGGCCCTTTTTATATAAACCCCCGACCCCATTTCCGCTTCATATAACCTCAGAGCCCGCAATCAGGCGCTAAAATTTGTGAATAAACCCATCCCAATCGAATTTTCCCTTTGTAAATTCATAAAACCCACTTTTCCTATGTTTATATTAAACCTGCCCGTTCAATGATTTTTAATGAAAAGGACTGTCAATCTAAAAAGCCGATAGACAGTCAAGAGGATCTCACATCGGATATTTTCCAATGGGTAGATTGAAAAGGCCCACACCATTGTTCCGATGCAATTGGCCCTTTATATGTTTGAACCTCGGTCCCTTTATCTTTTTCATACATCCTTAGGCCCCACAATCAGGCGCAAAAACTTACATGTAACCCGCCTCGAAGCCAATAAACCTTTGTATTTAATAAAATATTCCTTTTTTCATGTTATAAAGGGTCCTGCCCATTCATTGGTTAAACCCCTCCTCCACCATTTATCTTGGGCCAATCAATGGCCAGCGCAATATCGCATCAGAAGATCCCATTGGGCACGTTTTATATTTTATTCACCCACTCCCGATTGGTGGCTTCCCGATGTAATATCAGATGTTGGATCTATCTGCCAGCTCCAGATCCGACGGCCCTTACCACTCCTTCCCAAAGCCCCTTCCCCTGCTGAGAACTCCTCTGATTCATTCTCCACCGTTAATCTGATCTGCATATCGATGGCCCATAGTCAATCGCATTAGTTCTCCTCTGTCTATACCCCCGCCGATCGCAATCCTCCAATTTCATCTGGGCCGTTCATGCCCTGAGATCTGACAGTCCAGATCGATCCTCCCACCTTGGTTAAATTCCATACACCCCTCTTTATAATGTTCTTTAGCCACATCTCAGCCATTGATCTCTACAGATCAACGACCCATATTAACCTTTTCTCTGCCTTGTATCTTATTTCATCAACCTCTAAGATCAATCTAAGCCATCCATTCCATTCATCCAACGGCCCAGATTAATCCCGATAGGCCCAGCGCCCTGGGTCCTACCCCATCCCAGATTTGATCTCAGCCATTCATTCCTAGATTTGACGGCTTAGATTAAAACCACCCTACCGCATTCCACCCATGCATCTTGCCGATATCGCGCTCATTCCCTGACCATCCAATCTGAGACCCTTGATCTGATGGTTGACACACATTTTCGCATATATTCATGCCCGAAGGATAATTCTCAGAAATCATTCGATATGGGCGGTATTGAAATGCCACGTGTCGGGCAGGAACACATATCGTGTTCGAAAAGTGAAAACTGCCTATTCCCCTTTTGGTCGTGCGATACCGCTGATTTCTCCTCCCGAAACTGCTTTCCCCATTTGCATTGTGTTTCATCGTGTTCACTCCCCGATGTTGATCTCTGCAGATCAATGACTCAGATCCAATCTGGCCATCACAGTATCGCCCTCCGCTTTCTCAAAGGGACTTCGTAAAGCGATCACAACCATTGATCTCCTGGGGTCGATCTTATCCAACGGCCCATGATCATTCACAAAACCCCAATTTTCCTCCTTGTCTTTTTCATTTCTGATTAAGGTTTTAACCCCATTTCTTTGCATTTTTCTACCATTTCATAATAATGTGACCCTTTTGCATTATTTTCTCACAACTAATCTCGACCGTTGATCAACATGGATCAACGAATCTGACTTAATTCTCCACCGCTTGTTCATCAACCACTTTTATTTTTTCCCTCCGCGAAAAAATAAAATTCCATGCTCTTAACCGCAACCTCTGAAGCAGTCTTGCCCAAATAATGCAGGATTTATTAACTTTTCTTGGTTTATGCAAGTTTTTAAAGGTTTTTCAAATAATTTTAAAAGTAAATAAAAGTTGAGGATGACGATCTTCCAGGCTATTTGTTTATTAAAGAGATTGTTCCACAGGGTTAACACCACGTTTGCCGGTGTCTCATGAATGCTAGCAGCTCTATAAAGCCACTGTCACACCTGCACATCAACAAGACACATCAATGCATAATTGAAACAGAGAGTATCAGTATTGAAGATCAAATCAAACCAGAACTGAAGAATTGAAGGTTAAATCACAGTTTTGGTGGATTACAGCTAAGACCAAAAATCAAAATCCTAATCCACTAAATTAAGCACAGTTAAAGAACAGAAAGATAGAATTAGGCCGAATTAAGCCTAAACACATAGAATCAAATCAAATTAATAGTGTTTAAAGAAAATCAAAAATATCTACCAGACAGAGAAATCCTCCACCGCCACATCAGAGGCTAATTTATTCCTCTCAGCTACCTAATGCCACCTGTAGCCTCAAAGCATTCAACAGAAGCTGAGTAATGAATAGAACAGAGGATATTTTCCTCAATACAACCGAACAGTTATTCCAAGCCAAACAGAGTTATTGCAAAGATGACACAGAGCCTTAAAGTCAACAAAAGCTTCCCAGCATGCTTAAAATTTAATGTAAATCAATTAATACAGAGGAAATATCTGTAAACTTCTCCATTGAGCCCCTCAAAGGCCGAGAAGTATTAAATCTATATTAATTGAACCTTATAGATCTTTCTGTCATTCCACCTCCTCATTTTCCTATAAAATCTTCTTGAGGAGCTCATTGTAATGGTTGGTTGCAGAACTTTGAAATATACTTGTGCTCGAAACTTCTACATGTAAATAGTGTTCAAAGGCTCTTGAAGCTCTGTTTGTGATTAAATAAGTTAGATTGAGAAGTGAAGATGATTGTTGAACTGAAACATTGGACTTGAAGAATGTAACTGGTTTGACATCAATATACAAGTTGTTTCTTGGGATCCTGGTCTATATCACTGGTGAAGTGCTTCTTTCTTTGTTATTGTTTTTTCCTTTCCTGTATGCCATTTTTTCCATTATTCTCTGATAAATAACAACACGCATAGAGTTAGGACTTACTATTTACAGTACCCTTCTCTGACTGATAAGCTTTATCTCAATGTTTTCCTCTAAATTGTTTATTTAAGAATGATTCAATACAGTTCAAGCAGTTAGGAATGTTGGCATTCCCTCGTCCTATTGTTTACTTTAAACATTGTTCTTAAATGTTATTTTCATTATTTTCTTAGTAAAGTTGCACTAGAAAAGTGATGGTGTGCCCTGTTTCTAGCTTCTTTCTCCAAAGGTAATTCTGAAAGTTTCCCTAAGTGTTTGTTGAAAGCAGTCTATATTTAAAAGTATCTTAACTGATCTTAAGTTGCGCTTTGTTTCTCTTATCTGTTTTCATCCTTTCTGAAGGTAATTATGTAGATTAATGGATTTTTTTTCTGTTGAATCCACTTTAATAAGAACTTTTCCAAAGAGGTTTATGGTTAGCCCTGCCTTTTGGTTTGTTTTAAACAGTTACTTAAAAGGCCTTTCTTGTTTGGACATACTGTAAACCCTTGTTGAAATTATTATCTGTTTCCACCCCGCCAACACTTTTATTTTTCCATTCCATCATTTTATCTCAAAATATCTTGTGATATAGATGACTTTCCCCTTAGACCACTCTTGAAATTGTTGCGCAATTAAATCCCTTTTGTGACTCCATAGCCCAATGGACTAAAAACCAACGTTATATCTATATTTTTAGCCAAAGCTTGTTATAATTGCTTGCAACTTCACACCTTTGAAGCTCTTCCCATTTAAGACTTTCCACTCAACTAATAATCATGCTCAACCATCCAAAAACAAACAAAACCCTCGTTCTTCATAACTAGCCTAATATCATTACCCATAAAAGCTTTAAAGATAAATCCATCTTTGCAACTTATTGGAGAGATCCCTCTCCGGATTCAGGAGGGCTAGATCCTAGAATACCAAAGTGGTTCAAGTGTTCTCTCTACATTTTTGGTCTTACCAATCTGCTAAAATTATAGGGATCTAACAATACCAAAGGAGGAAATGATTGGGGGCATCCACATTGGATGAAGAGTCTTCTTCTCAAAGAAGGCATGAAGAGTTGTACAAGAAAAGCAAGGACACATCATTCCATACATATTTCTATCATTATCTATGCCTTGATGTCTCCTTACTTGGAAGAAACCCACCAGGGAAACCTCTTGCTGAAAGGAGAAAAGTGTTCTCTCAACCTTGTACATTGATGATACATCTGGCCAAGAGAGGAACTATCATAGTGTTGGACACTTTGGGTAAGAATCATGATTATCTCAATAACATTCTATTTTATTATTGCATGAATTCTTTTAATTTACATGTGCAGGCCATGACTCCTAAGTGGAGTGTCCTACCTTATAAAATTCATGGCCAACTATGGGCCAGAACTATTCTGAAGCATGGCCACTCCCTTGATAGGCTAAGGGAGGTCTTGCGGCATGATGGGTGCTTCCCCAAAGCACCAAACATACATTTCACCTTCAGCCATGGTGGAATGATAAGGGAAGCAAGCAAGTGGCATATAAAACACTTACCACATCTAGATCTAAATCAAGGAGGAGATGACCTGCGCTAGTTTCTATTGGGTGAGCATGGGTACCACCCAAATTTTTTCGTTTTCTTGTCTCACACCTTGTATCTCAAGAAAGAAATGCATAAGAAGGAGGCATGGTTACTATGGTTGACAAGAAGAGGGTATGGGCAGAAATTTTCCCATACTTTTTATAATATTTCCAGAGAGGGGGAAGGCACATTCATGGTGCAGGGAGGCTATCCTTTTGCATTGGAGGATTATGAGGGGCTTCCATGTAGGGAGGAGATCTTATCACAAGCAGCATCATGGTGGATAGATTTTTCATATGGAATTTCAAAGGTATAAGTCATGGAGTGGCAAGAGCCTTGTTACTAAGGCCTTGTAATATCCCAAAATGGGAACAACTACAATATTGGGAATAATTTGAGTTATTACCAATGTGGAGCTTCAGAAAATCATCAGCATGGAAACGTAGAGGAGCTCATTATATTTCAAATAACATCATATGAGAATATGAAATAACCTCAGCAACAAGATGGTCTATGTTCTCCTTCCTGGGTGGGGAAATGCAGCAATATAGAGCATAAAACAATTGTATTCCAAAAATAATGCTATAAAAGTGAGAAATGGGACTTGGATCCCTTATAAGACATGATATAAAACTCACATGCATAATTAGAGGTGAAAAACATCACTCTACATCATATAAACAGATCTCCCCAAGTCACTATGCCTCAATTAAACCCAAACCCCATAGCCTAGCTTATGTAGAAAGTAATGAAGAAAGGAATGCATTATTATAATGAGAGTTTATGAAAAAAATAATGAGATAAGACTGATATGGAGCTTGCATTAATCAAATAACAGAGAGATGGAGGTTTAACCTCTTTTACACCAAGAAAAGACACCCGGTAAGGGTTTCCGGAAAAATGCATGAATAACAGGAAGCACTGCAAAAAATAACGCAGTTACTGCATATCTATATTATACATGGCTTAATATGACATGAGATAGCTTAATAATACAAGAAAATGGCCTTAGGCCCTCTTATTAGAACTCCCAGAGGGAAATGAGCACCTCCTCCTCAAAGACTAGCGGAAAATCAAAGGGTGTAACCCTGTTGCTGCTGCCCCTGCATAAAAGACGCAGTTTGCTGAAGGGAACTGCGCTGTGGCTGAATGTGGATGAATTTACCCAAGAAAAATGCTGAAATTAAGCTCAAATCCTTCCCTCTTGATCCCTTAAGCAAGCTGATCCAAAGAGAGGATGGAATTCCCGCACGGGAATTCTTTGCACTAAGCAATGCAGAAACTCCGGTTAAACAGCTGAAGCATGCAAGTAGTCACCAGAACAAAATAGCTGAATACATGAGTGAATCCCCTTGATTCTATGACTTCCTTTTTATCTTTGGTGAGCCTCATTACCTCGGACCCCACACAATGTTGAGGTGACTTCCTAGTGAAGCTTCCTCTTTCAAAACTGCGTTGCCCTAGCTAGCTTCCCTCCTCTTTGTAGCATCGCTATTGAATTGGTCAACTAGAACTAATCCACCTAAACTGCCTCTTTTCACACTAAGGAATATTCAATCCGGTTCTCATATGTGTGTCTAGGTTGATCCTTATTCACATTGAGCTAGTTTACTTGAGTGATTTCTTCCTCCTCAAGAATGGATGTTGACTTAGTCAAACTTGACTATGTCTCCATCTAATTTTCCCTTGTTCACACTTGGAAGTGTAAAACCAGCTCCTAAGTTGATCTCCTTCCTTACTAAGTTGGAATTTATTCATATTTTTATTGTTCATGGGCTTCCTTACCCATTTATTCCTTTCCTAGGTGAAAGTAGCAAAATCTAATATTCCAAATTGTTGTGTGCAAATTTTGGAATATTACAGTCCTCCCCTCCCAAATGTTGCTTGTCCTCAAGCAACTACAAGGATAGGACTGAAGAGCATCATCTTCTCCCCTTTAGCAACCTCATAAGATGAAATCCTCCAAAGTTCAAGGTGATGCATCATCAACATATCTCCAAGTTGCCTCTCCCAAGTGTGTAGGCTATCCAAATAGCTGGCATTATGTGATAGTGTATCATCCATGGAGGCAAAAATGGGTTGTTTGAAGGTCCTGTAGGGGCATGAAAGCTGATGTATATTGGGATTCATCATCTCCATTTGAAACTCTCCTCCCCAAGCTATCAACCAAACAAAATGAGTCACCCTCCAGATTGGCAACTCATGAAGGATCTCTTCCACCTTAAGCTCATGCAAAATAGATGGGCTGAAAATCTGAATATGGTAGGCAAGAGAGCCTACCCCACGCTGTCTTCCCTTCCACTTAATATAAGTGTAGAGAATTTTCTGACCTTAGGCTGCCATCATGTTTCCCTCAAATGGAAAGAAGGAAGCTATACCTCCAAAGGTCCCTCTCCTAGCACTGTGCATCAAGTTGGTCCAAACCATCTCATACATGATGGAAAAAAAATTACCACCATATGGCATCCCATCCATCTCATGGCCCTCCTCATTAAGAAACAAATATTTTGCTATAGAGGCCATGTCCCTGCCCATGCTCCCCTTAGAGCATGCAATGCAGAAAGTGTGGGGATTCTCCTCCCCCAAGAACACATCCACTCCATGTGTTCTTCCTCCAATCATGTTCCTCATATAGGTAAGAATAATATCAGCAAGTATGATCATGATTAGCATCATAATGAGAGAAAGACTGAAGTTTCTAGGCAGTGCTAGAGGGTACCAACAGTCTCTCAAGTGGTCACAGCGCATTTTTCCCCACTTCAGCTTGAGACAATAACATGTCAAGTTGTTTCTTGACAGATGGCTAGTTGTGTAAGTCACCACATCTACTAGAAAATAATGGATGGCTGAATGTATCAACTGAGCATACAAGGAGTAACCAAACACTTTCCCTAGATAATATAGTATATGGATGTCTCCATCATAATAGTAGGCCAAAAATGGTCCATGGAGCCTAAAGAGAAACTTTCCCCTTTGAAGAGAAATGAATTACAAGGAAATGGTAAGAACATGCAAATATTGTGTGGTACAATCAATAAATGCAAAAATAGAATTCTTACCATGTAATGGAAACAAGATGGTGACAAGATCCATAGATGAATCTTCCATAGTGGCATGACATACCCATATGAAGAGGAATGAACCACATGCTGCATGAAAATCCTCCTTCTCATTTCTGGATGTCCAATTTAAAGAGGACACACCACAATAACCCATGAGTCCATCCACCACTCTACCAATCTCACCTCCTCTATGCCCACCAAGTGCATCAAATATGAAGTGATATTGGGAACACTCCATCAACAAGCTCATGCCCCAAAGTGACAGTGTTGTTGGCCTATGCAAATAGGCTCTTGCCAACTCATAAAACCATTCTCTAACATGTCCAATGTCAAAGACTCCTCTCATGATGTTTCCATCTCGTCCCATTGCAACATCATGTAAAATGTGAGAGAAACTCTACCCTTGCTCTGTCTCAATCCTCCAAAGAAACAAATGTATTTGCTTCCCCATCACACCTCCATCATACAACTCATGTGGTGAAAACATAATGATTGCATCATCATAATGCATCCACACTCCTTGCTACCCCGTGATGCAAGTGCCTTGCCAAGTTCTCTCCTCCCTCGTACCCTTAGAAGAAGGATATGTTCCATGATGGCCAAACTCTCTCGGGAGTAGCCAATGCAACTTTTCTTCTTGCTGCCCTGTGTCATAGATCTGCAAGTATCTCTCTAGCTTCTTTCTCCTTATCCACATCCACTTATCCACCGATGGATGCTGCCTACCATTCTCCACCTTGGTACTCCTCCAAAGAATATTGCCATCCTCCCATATCAGATTTTTCTCCTCGCATTACATGGGATGCTGAAATGCAACTCCTTGGAGACCTCCTAGAGAAGATCTCTCACCCATAATCATCTTGAACCCATAAGGATCCAAGGGGGCTGAAGGAAAATCCTCCTTGCTGCTACCTCTTGACAGCGCTGTAACCCTCCTCCAGGGTGTTTTGGCTATCTCATGTATCAACTCCCTGATGAAAATTTGACTCTGCATGAATTTTTTTGGAGTAAAGTTCACTCCATCCTCCAAGAATTCACACAAAACCCTCAATGGTTGTGTGCAACTCAACCAGGGCCCATGAGAATAATGGTTCATTTTTTCCTTGAACCATTCAAGTTTTCATAGCGCAGTGCAATCTTGCTGCTCTACCTTAACTACAATGTTTGATCCTAGGCCATCTAAGGACACATTTCCACCATTTTTAGAAATATTTGCTGCAATAAGAAAAATTGGAAACCTTCCCATAACTTGGTGGGATGTGGGAATCTCTTGTAGAGCTGCAAAGGCTCCTCCCTCCAATGTAATAGCTGCCCTAACTACTAATGTAGAAGGCTGCTCTTCCAAGGCTGTGACAGCGCTGGTACTTGTCTCCTCCCATGGTGGTGTGGACCCTCTCTCTTCTGATATTTCTCCATCAGAGGTTCTGATCAGCTCTTGAGTGAACTCAAAAAAATAAGTCACTCTTGTGTGGCTTAAGTGACTACACCGCCAAGCATTGGCTTCACCCTCCAGGTGCAGCGCTGCAACTTCTGTTGCCTCCCTCTCTATCACTGGATGAAGTAGGAAGAATGCCTTAAGCTTCCTTGCCCAAGCTCTTACTGTAGTTAACGAATTAAATTTAGATAACAGGAATCTATTGCCTTTAATCTCTCCCTTGCTGCAGGGTCTTCTCTCTTAGCTCATTTGAATAAACTAAGGAAAATCTAGGGTCTCTTTGGAAGCCCTAGGTTGGCACTTGTATTCTGCAAAATACCCACTCAGGATTTCATGATCTAAGTGGTCTCCTTGCTCTCCACTTCCTCTACGAGAATAGGAAGTGCATGCATATTCTTCTGCTTCTTGGAACCTTCTAGAGGTCTCGTTGTAACTCTCTCCTCCTTGAAACCCACTTGGAGTTTCAATGCATTTCTCTTCTTCTTTCTTCTTGGATATGAAAATGGATGAGAGTAAGATCATCCTCTCGATAATTTTGTTCGCCTCTTCTTCTTATCTTATGATTGGATATGAAATCCACAGGCTAAGCCAAGATGGAAACTCTCATACCACTGTAATATCCCAAAATCGAAACAGCTACACTATTGGGAATAATTTGAGTTATTACCAATGTGGAGCTTCAAACAATAATGAGCATGGAAATTTAGAGAATATAATTATATGTAAAATAATATCATACCATCATGTGAAACAACCTTAGCAACAAGATGGTCTATATTATCCTTCTCGAGTGGGGAATGCAGCAATATAGAGCATAAAACAGTTGTCTTTAGAAAATAATGCTATACAAGTGAGAAATGGGACTTGGATCCATTATAAGACATGATATAAAATTTTCATGCATAATTATAGGTGAAAGAAATCACTCTAGCTCATATAAACAGAGATCCCCAAGTCACTATGCCTCAATTAAACCCAAACCCCATAGCCTAGCTTATGCAGAAAGTACTGAAGCAAGGAATGCATTATTCTAATGTGGGTTTATGCAGAAAATAATTAGAGAAGACTTATATGGAGCTTGAATTAATCAAATAATAGAGATATGGAGGTTTAACCTCTTTTACACCAAGAAAAGACACCCGGTAAGGGTTTCTAGCAAAATGCATGAATTACAAGCAGCAGTGCAGAAAATAATGCAGTTACTGCATATTTGTATTATGAATGGCTGAATATGACATGATATAGCTGAGTAATACAAGAAAATGGCCCTAGGCCCTCTTATTAGAACTCCCGGAGGGAAATGAGCACCTCCTCCTCAAATACTAGCAGAAAATCAAAGGGTGCAACCCTGCTGCTACTGCCCCTGCATAAAAGATGCAGTTTTCTAAAGGGAACTACATTGTGGATGAATGTGGATGAATGGCCCCAATAAAAATGCTGAAATGAAGCTCAAGTCCTTCCCTCTTGATTCCTTAAGAAATTTGATCTAAAGAGAGGATGAAATTCCTGCACGGGAATTCTTTGCACTAAGCAGTGTAGCAACTCTGGCTAAACAACTGAAGCATGCAAGTAGTCACCAAAACAAAATAGCTGAATACATGAATGAATCCTTTTGATGCTATGCCTTCCTTTTTATATTTGCTGAGCCTCCTCACCCCAGACCCCACACAATGTTGAGGTGACTTCCTAGTGAAGCTTCCTCTTTCAAAACTGCGCTGCCCTAGCTAGCTTCCCTCCTCTTTGTAGCAGTGTTGTTGACTTGGTCAACTAGAACTAATCCACCTACAATGCCTCTTTTCACACTAAGGGATATTCAATCTGGTTATCATATGTGTGTCTAGGCTGATCCTTGTTCACATTGAGCTAGTTTACTTGAGTGATTTCTTCCTCCTCAAGAATGGATGTTGATTAGTCAAACTTGACCATGTCTCCATCTAATTTGCCCTTGTTCACACTTGGAAGTGTAAAACAAGCTCCTAAGGTGATCTCCTTCCTTAATAAGGTGGAATTTATTCATATTTTTATTGTTCATGGGCTTCCTTACCAATTTATTCCTTTCCTAGGTGAAAGTAGAAAAATATAATATTCCAAATTGCTGTGTGAAAATTTTGGAATATTACAGGCCTACAATGTTGTCACTTGAGAGCATGTTTTTATTGATGGAGTGTTCCAAGGGGAGTATGCACCCTCTCCTCTTGCGGATTTTTATGGGAAGATTCTCATGGGAGGACTCACTCATGGACCTCACCTTCAGCTCACACATGATGCATGGTAAGAAATACATTTATGTGCTTGATGATTACTCTATTGAGTATTTGTATTTTCTCACCATATGTAAACAATGCATTGCTCCACAAGAGAGCAAGATTACTTTTGGGTTTCATGGTCACTTTAGGGCCAATTTTGTAATGATGATAACCCATCTCTACATGACTTTGGGCAAGTGTTATATTTCTTTGATTGTACACAATTGGTATATATTGCTGCCTACTACTCCATAGTAGATGAGCTAACATGCACAACTACAAATTCCTTGAAGATTAAATTGCCACTTGATGCTCTGAATCAGCAGTTGGAAGGACTGTGTTGTATCCACCAGAGAGACCATGTGTATCATTCAAACTTGCACATAAGCTTCAGAAATTTTCTGATTTGGATGCCATATGGTGATGATATGCCATTCATCTTGTATGGAATGGTTTGTCTTGGCATGGCTCATGACTTTAGAGGAAGGGTCCTTGGAGGCTCAATCTTCTTCTTGCCATTGCAGGGCAGTCATGTTGCAACCCAATATCAGTATGCCCTCTACACTTACCATAAGTGGAGAGGAGGACAATGTGGGATAGGCCCTCTTTCCAATCATGTTCATGTATTCAACCCACCTACACTTCAGGAGCCAAAGGTGGAGGAGATTATTCATGAGTTGCCATGCAGGAAGGTGACTCATTTCATATGGATGATAGCTTGGGGTGGAGGTTTCACCTGGGAATGAGGATTTCCCCATGCATTTCATACTCCATGCCTTGAGAGGACCTATATACAACACATATTTATCTCCTTGAGTATGTTAATTCTGCATGATGATAGCCATTTGGGGTGTCCACCAAATGCTACTTTGTTGCTTGGGAGAGACATTATAAGGATTCATTATCGAGACAACATCTCTTTACTTGGAGGAGACCATCATACATGGATGCTACATGGAGAGGAGGAGACATAACTCAGTCTATCCTTTCACTTGCTTTAGTACAAGCAACTTTGAGAGGGGAGGATTGTAATATTCCTAAAATTAGCATGCAGCTAATTAGAATATTAGATTTTGATTTTTGCACCTAATTAGATGAATAAATGGGAAAAGGACCCATATTTAAATTGTATTGACATAAAATACCTCTTGGAGTGAAAAGGGGATAACTTGGTGGCTGGATTTTTCACTTCCCATGTGTGAACAAGAAAAAGGATCATGTTGATTCAGTCAAGTTGACCAAGTCAACAGTGCTGCCTAAGAGGGTGTGGCTTGCTTGAGAAGACAATGCAGTTTTGGAGGGAGAGTATTCACATGGTGTTGGAAACCCTAATAGGTGGGACCCAAGGTGATGAGGCTCACAAAAATTATAAGGAGGAAGATGGCAAACTTTTGGAGTTAGATTATGGATTTCATTTTCATGTCTTCTTAGACACTTGAGCATTCTTCAGCTATTGAGTTGAGTATGCAGTGTTGTTCAGCACAACATTCTTGTTTAGGGATTCCTTCTCCTTCATTGAGAGATCACTTGGAGGAGATTTGTTCTTCATTCTCCCATATCCAGGCTTGGGGCCTCGCACCTCCTATAGCTACAGATTTATTCTTGCAGCAGGAAACACTGTGTTGCTGGGTGTGTAGTGGGAGATTCACAACACCAGCTCTTGAGCTTATCTTTCAAAGGAGGGACCTTCCCTCTTCTTTGCAAGATCTGTACAGGAGGTCCTAGAGCTTATGTCACGTATTGGAAAGTGGCCAACTCAGTTCCCATCCACTACAACACATTTTACTGGGGAAACTACATCATTTTTTCCAAAGCAGTAGTTGCAGGGTTTCATACCTTGTTTGTGAGCTAGTTCCTTGGAGGAAAGGCCAACCTTTCTCCCGGTAACCTCTGTACTTCATTATTTCTCTGTCACTTCTATATTTATTTCATATAAATTTAGTTCTGCAATAAAACTACATTTCTCATATCCATATCTGCAGATCTGCATTTTTATACATTATACTCTCATGTAACCCTTTCCAGGTGATCTTATTTTGTATAAAACATAAGGAATCTCCATTTTCTCTGCCATTGGATGATTTTACACCTATGATCTCTTATTTCTCATCAATTTTTGCATAAACCCTCATTAAAATAACACATTATGTGCTTCAGTACTTTCTGCATGAGCTAGGCTATGGGGTTTGGGCTTATTTGAGCTGCATTGACTTGGGGAGATTTGTTTATGTTGGCTAGAGTGATTTGTTTCACCTATAATTCTGCATGTGACTTTTATATCATGTATTATAAGGGATCCAATTCCCATTTCTCACTTGTATAGCGTTATTTTCTGAAGACAGTTGTTTTATGCCCTAGATTGCTGCATTTCCCCACCCGGGAAGGAGAATATAGACCATTCTCTTGCTGAGGTTCTTATATCTACTGGTGAGGTGTTATTTTACATCTAATGAGATATTTCACATTTCCATTCTCATGAGTTGATGAAGCTCCAACTTTGGAATATCTCAAGATATTCCATTTGTTGTAGAAAATTCCCATTTTGGGATATTACAGAGAAAGGTGTGTTAAATAAGATGGATGGTTTGAAGAAAGGCATGGAAGCTGAGATAAATGGTTTGGAAGCTAAGATGGATGGCATGGAAGTGGGCATGGAAGCTAAGATGGATGACATGGAAGCTAAGATGGATGACATGGAAGCTAAGATCGATGAAAAAATGAAAGACAACATGGAAAACATGAAGAATGATTTGGAAAATTTGATACAAGAAAATTTTCCTAATGGCGACAAGATAGTAGAGGAAACTCACGATGAGAACAAAACAAATGTTAATCATGATTTCATAAACTCTAATGTTGGATGGAAGAACCACCATATTCCAAAGATGGATATGAGGAAGTTTGATGGCAAGGATCCAGTGACATAGATACTACAGATGGAGCAATATTTTTATCTCAATAATGTGAAAAACACACAAAAGGTATGCATTGCAACTTTACATTTAGAACAAAATACATTTTTATGGTATCGATGGCTTTACTCCCATAAAAAAATTGTCACTTGGTCAATTTTTACGGAGGAAATGATAGCACATTATGAGGATACAAAAAGAAACACCTTCTTTAGCTAATTGATAAATCTCAAACAAAAGGGTTCAGTGGTGGAGCAGATTGAGGACTTCCAAAAATTGAGTATAGGGGTAACTGATATTCCAGAGGAACACAGGAATGATGTCTTCAAAGGGACTTTAAAGGATAACATCCAACATGAAGTTCGCGTTTGGGAACCTGATTCATTGGAAAAGGCATTCAGGTTGGCAAGAAAAATTGAATGTAAAATTATGGCAACAAGGAAGCCTACCACTCACATATATAAAGATGAAAGTGTTGCTACTCCTAGACTTCCACAACCTACAAGGTTGACACCACAATAGTTGGAAGAGAAAAGAGAAAAAGGGCTTTGCTACATTTGTGATAGAAAATACACTAAAGTTCATAAGTGTGCTGAGAAGAAATTATTTTACATAGATTGTGAAGAGGAAGAAGAAAATGAACAAGAATCTTCAAAAGAAGAGGATATACACCAGTAACCAACCCTAGAAGAGGAAGAAATGAGTCTGAACATATCATGTAATGCATTGGTAGGAATTACCACTCCTCAAACTCTGAAGATAGAGTGACATATCAAGAAGAAAAAGGTAATAGTGTTGATTGATTCGGGTAGTACCCATAATTTGATTCAGTGTAAGGTAGCCAAGGAATTGAATTGTTTCCTATACCTAGCACCAGAATGTCAAGTGATGGTTGCAAATGGAGGAACTATAAATTTCTCTGTAAAATGCCATAATATCAAGCTAACCATGCGGGAATATGTATTGAATATTCCAATTCTTTCCATTCCTATGGGAGGTGTTGATTTTGTGCTAGGAGTACAATGGTTACAATATTTAGGGACGATAGCTTTTAATTTTCAAGAACTTTTCTTGAAATTTTTTTCATAAGGAAAGGTAGTCGAATTACACGGTATCACAGGCAAGTCGGGAAAGATAATAAGCTCTAATGTCATGGCAAATCTTCTGAAGAAATAACAACGAGGCTTAATTGCACAATTATGTTCACTAGAAGTTCCAACATCAAAATCATCTATTTCTGCAGATCTCCAAAAATTCTTGGACAATAATTCCAAGATTTTTGAAATTCCCAAAGGACTCCCACCTATTCGTGATCATGATTCATTTGATTCCAGGAAGTGTTCCTCCAAACATCAGGCCTTATAGATATCCTTATGTCCAAAAGAGAAAAATTGAACATAAGATTACAGAAATGTTAGAGGCTAGTATAATTCAACCTAGTCAAAGTTATTTCTCTGCTCCAATAGTGTTGGTGCACAAGAAGGATGGATCATGGTGCATGCGTCTGGATTATAGGGAGCTCAATAAGCTCACCATTAAAGATAAATTTCCCATTGCTATGATTTATGAATTATTGGATGAATTACATGGAGAATTTTATTTTACCAAGTTGGATCTTCGTTCAGGATATCATCAAATTAGAATGAAGATTGAAGATATTCAAAAAAAAAAATTTCGAACTCATGAGGGTCATTATGATTTTTTTTTCATGCCTTTTGGCCTTACCAATGCACCTTCTACATTTCAAGGGTTGATGAATTCCATTTTCAAACCCTTCCTTAGAAATTTTTTTCTAGTATTTTTTGATAATATACTAATCTACAACAGGTCTTGGAAGGATCATGTTCAACATGTTGACAGGGTGCTCAAAATATTGCAGGAGAAACAATTATATGCAAAAACATCCAAATTATTCTTTGGAGTACAAGAGGTGGAATATCTGGGTCATATTGTATCTCACGAGGGTGTCAAGGTAGACCCTAACAAAATTAAATCCATTAAGGAATGGAAATTCCCCACAACCATAAAGCAGTTGCGAGGATTTCTTGGGTTAACAGGTTATTATCACAAGTTTTTTAAGAATTATGGGAGAATAGCAGCACCTCTAGCAACGTTATTGAAGAAAGATACATTTTCATGGACTCCTGAAGCAACTAAGGCCTTCAAACATCTTAAAGAGGCAATGTGACTAGCACCAGTCTTAGCTATGCCAGACTTCACAAAAACCTTTATTGTGGAATGTGATGCCTTAGGAAATGGAATTAGTGTTGTTTTAATGCAAGAAGGAAGACCCATTTCTTTTGAAAGTCATCCAATCAAAGGAAAGTATTTACAGAAAGCTATTTATGAGAAGGAAATTTTAGCAATACTACATGCACTAATGAAATGGCAACCTTACCTAATGGGAAGACACTTCAAGGTAAAACTGATCATGATAGTCTTAAACACTTTTTGGAACAAAGACTATCTTCAGAAGAGCAGCAAAAATGGGTCACAAAGATGTTGGGTTATGACTTTGAAATAATCTAAAAAAAAGGGAAGCTAAATGTTCTTGTAGATGCACTCTCAAGAAATAATGAAGAGGTGGAAGAATTGATTTGTGCCATTTCCATTATCCAACCATATTTGATAACCGAAGCAAGGGATGAATGGAAGAAGGATGACGAAGTGTGGACACTCATCCAAAATTTGCAGCAAGATCCTAGTACATCTGATACATTTAGTTGGAAAAATGATTCCTTGTGGTACAAATATCGCTTATATCTTTATAATAATTCCGAACTAAAACAAACGATTATTTTGGAATTGCGCAGTTCTCCTTTAGGAGGACAATCAGGATTTTTAAAAACTTACCACAGGGTGAAAAAAGATTTTTTTTGGGATGGCCTTAAATCTGATATTCAAAATTTTGTGGCGGAATGTTTGGTTTTCCAGAAAAATAAAGTTGAGACAATTAAGACATCGAGTATTCTACAATATTTATCCATTCCAAGTCAACGTTGGGAGGAGATTTCAATGGATTTTATCACAATTTTATCTAAGTCCGAAGGAAAGAGTGTCATCATGGTGGTAGTTGATAGACTTACCAAGTATGCATAATTTTCTGCATTATCTCATTCATTTAAAATAAGTATAGTTTCTACTACATTTATGGAACAATTCAAATGCTACATGGAAACCCAAAGGTTATTATGAGCGACAGAGATCCCATTATTACTAGAAATTTTTGGACGGAGTTATTTTCTTGTTTGGGTACTCAATTAGCTCATAGCTCATCTTATCATCCTCAATTCGATGGTCAAACTAAGATAGTGAATAAATTTTTGGAAGTATATCTTCGTTGTTTTCTATTTGATAAAAAAACACAATGGGTCAAGTGGCTACCTCTTGCTGAATGGTTGTATAACACTTCCTTCCATAATACAACAAGAATGACCCCATTTATGGCACTTTATGGATATTACCCACTGTTCATCACATCATCTTTAAGAGAAAATTCTAAGGTTCAAGCAGTGGAAGATCACACTGAGCATCAACAAGAAGTTCTCCAACTCTTAAAGGATAACCTAAATTTGGCACGAAAATGAATGAAACAAGAGGCAGATCAACATCATAGTGAGAGAAGTTGTGATGTAGGAGACTGGGTATTTTTACGCCTACAACCATACAAATGCAATATTCCTTTTTAGGATTTTCAGGAAAATGGTCCTCAAGGATGCTGTATAAGGAAGCCAATGTAAAAATAAGCTGAAATGGGACTTGGATCCATTTTTTCACCCTTCATACATTACTCTTAAAGAATATGAACTCAAATAAATAACCTTAGGAAGGTTATTTAGATCCTCCGAACCTGTATATCCCAAACAATGCTCAAAAGGGAGACCTACAACAATACACAAACTTCTACAAGAAGCTGCAGTGAAATATCAATACACATGGTGTAGGAAGAGTGAATAGCCATTATATTAGGTGTATAAACAAATATATATACAAGAAATTGAGGTAAGCCCTCTCAAGTCAGGCCAAATCAGCCCCAAGACAGATGTACATGCAACAATGAAAGTTTACAGCTACACAACCCGACAACAAGATATGACTGCGCAATCCAAAGGGGAAAATTATTGAAACTGATGTAGATAAAATGATATAGCAATAATAAGCTCAAATAAAGTGGGGGAGCAAGATATCAACCCCAGAAAACAATACTACAACAATCCTATAAGGGATTGGCCAAAATACACTAAATGGAAAAATGCCAGAGTTGCTGGGTAGCAGCAGCAACTCAAATACAATACAAAAGGGAGAAGGATGGGAATTCTAAAACTGACATAGAAACATCCTCCACTCATCTTCAAAGTGAAAGGTTGCTCCCTTCACTGAAGATTACACCCTCCACTCCACAGTGTGAACCCCTCCTGCAAGTGCCCACTGAAAATAACGCAATATAGGGAAGAGACTGCACTGTGAATGAGATGAAACATATGGCCCAATGCTAAAATATGAAATAAAGCTCCAGTATCTTTCTCACTAATCTCCCAGAGAAAGAATGAGCTCCTCCTCTGCAAAACTAGCTCCAGAAGTGGGTGATAATGAATCCTCACTACAACCTCCAACAACTCAACATTTCTAGAAAGCTGGAAAACATTGTAGCTGAAGATGGTCACCTTGGCCTCAAGCCTGGATGTGAGGAGAATGAAGAACAGGTCCTCCAAATCATCCCAATGAAGGATAGGAAAATTCTAAATAGAAATATCCCTTGTGCTAAGCAGTACAAGCTATCCCAGTTGCACAACTAGAGAGAGCAGAGCAAAATCAAATTCTTCAACATAATGAGAAATGGCTCTCCTTCCCTCTTTTATGCCAAGAGGAGGATTCCTTGCCATGGATGCCACCCATTAGGTTTTCTCTCATCCAATAATATCCCTCCTATGAAAATTGTGTTGTCCCACTAGGTGACTCACTCCCTCCATGCAACGTTGTTTGACTTGGTCAAACTGGACCTAGTCTTCTAATAATTTCCCCTTTTCACTCTAGGAGATGATAAATAAGACACTTAAGTGACCCCTTTGCACATTTGGAGTGTTTATTATGCTCCTTCATGGGCTCCCTTACCCATTTTATTCATTTTATAAAAAGGAAAGCAAAATTAATGTTCCAATTAACTTAATGAAAATTTTGGAACATTACAGTCCTCCCCTCCCAAAGATTGCTTGTCCTCAAGCAAGTGCAAGGGTGGAATTATTATTCTCCTCCTCTCATGCAGAACCCATGTATGATGGTCGCCTCGAAGAAATAGGATGCTATCATATCAATAAAGCTCCCACAATGCCTCTCCTCAGCATGTAAATTAGCTATCAAGCTATCATCATGAGAAAGTGAGGTGCCCAAGAGAGTGGAAAATTGTTGTCTCGAGGTCCTCCCAAGGTATGGAGTCTGAAATATGTTTGGAGACATCCTCCCCATGTGTATCCTCCATCCCCAAGCAATCAACCACACAAAATGAGTCACCTTCCAACTAGGAAACTCCAGGAAATCATCCTCCACCTTGAGTCCATGTAGAATAGGTGGGTTTAAAATCTGATCATGGTAAGCTTCATAGCCTACCCCACACTGTCCTCTTCTCCACTTATGATAAGTGTGGAGTGAAAGCTGAATTTGGGCTGCAATAGTGTTACCCTCCAGTGGAAATATGAATTTTAGATCTCCAAGGATCTCTCCTTCAGCGTTGTACATCAAGCTGGACCAAATCATCTCATATGTGATGAGTTGGAAGTCATAATCATATGGTATCCAACCAATCATATGGTTCACCTCATGGAGAAACAAGAATTTTTTTATGCTGACCATATCCTCTTCCATACTCCTCTTAGAGTATGCACTAAAAAAAGTATGGAGGTCTTCTCCCTGAAGGGACACATCCTCCCAATGTGTTTCTCCTCCCTTATGATACATGTGGGGCTGCTGCTGATATATGGCTGAAACATAATGATCTTCAAAAGAGACCCAAGCCATCCCATCAAATCCAACACCCATGGGGTGCCTTCCCAAAAATCTCAAGCTCTCCAAATGGCTCCTCCCATTTGAAAGCAATAGATGCAACATGGCAATCAAGGCTGGCCCATTTATTTTTCTGAAACATGCAATGTGAGAAGTATGGGGAATCATACTCCCTATGGGCATCCTCAACTCTTATGCCACTCCTCCAATGGTGCTTTCCATGTCCAACGTTCCACTAGAAAAATATGGAAGCATAAATCTGTGAGAGAAAGGAGGTGAAACATAGCTCCACACATCGAACCAATGCAGGGCATCATTGGCCTGCCTCAATATATAATAAAACAAGTTTCCTTTCAGCCACTTTTCTGCTGCCACATTCATCCTGCAAGATGAGATCATGAAAACATAATTTGGTGCCAATGGTGCACACCGAAAATCCTGTGGCTTTCCCCCATAATCCACCAATAACATGGCCATCATAATTACTGCAATTGACCATAAGTACAACAAAACATAATGTGCAAGAAGTAAATATCCTCCTTGATATGATATGCTACTCAAAAAGATAAGAGAGTGCAAAACATAAAGCAAATAGTTACCTCCCTCATCATGTACTCCGGTCTTTGAGCTGAAATGGCTCAAATGAAAATTCTCCCTTACTACAACATAGTAGGGAAGTGGTTGTGCCAACCATATCATCATCCCTCAGGCTGTGCATCTATTCATATGCTGATATACATCCATTAGGATGCCCTCCCAAGTGGACTCCTCCACCAACAAATAGTATGCATGAGAATGCATGAAAGGAGAATCCATAAATGCTGCATGTAGGGGTCTCTCCTTGTGCTTGTGAACCCAAGCCAAGAAGATAAAGATATATCAAGGGATGCTGCCATCCATTAATCCCTCATCCTCATCTCCTACATGCCTCCAAGGTACATCACTTGTGAAGTGGTTTTGGAAACACTTCAACAAGTAAACCCAACTCTGAAGTGACAACGTTGCTGGCCTGTGGAGTAGGGCCATTGTCATCTCAAAGCTCAAATATTTGACATGGATCTTGTCAAAGACTCTACTCATCATGTTTCTGCACATATAGATTCCCTCACATAGAGAAGGTATTGCTTGGGCATCTAAGGCCAAGGAGAAATCCCTTTGCACTATGCTAGTGCCTCCTTCTGCTCCTGCAACATCTGAATATAATATGAGCAACAAGAATGTTTGCTACTCTCTCATACTCCCACCATAATGAATATGTGAAGGTATCACAATGAGTGGTAACAAGAATACCATCTCATCATAATGCACCCATGCTCCTCTCTACCCCATGGTGTAAGTATCTTGCCAGTCCTCTTCCTCCCATGAAAAAGGATAGGCCCTATGTCGGCCAAAATCTTCGAAGAGTAGCCAACGGAGCATTGTCTCTTGCTGCCCTGTATCATAAATTTGCAAAAGGCTCACCATACTCTTGCCTCTCATCCACATTCACTCAAATCCTTGTGGATGTCCCCCTTCATCCTCAATCTTGGTATCCTCCCAACAAGGGCTACCATCTTCCCAGAACAGATTTTGGCTTTTGCATTTCATGGGACATTGAAATGCATTCTCTCCCATGACAAGGTTTCCAAACCCCAACCTCAATGGTGGTACACAACATATCCATGATGTATAAGGATGATGAAATAGCGCAGTGAAAATATCCTGCTCTAGAAAATCAACATGAAATGATGTACAATCCTCCATAAGAAATGAAAACTTAGGCATACCTTGGAGAGTTTCAGAAGAATCTTGTGTTGCTGCAAGAATATCTTCCTCAATAGTGCTAGATTCCTCAATAGCTGGAGATGAAGGTTTCTTCTCCATCACTATGACAGTGCTGGTATGTGCCTCTGCAACTAGTGGTGAGGGCTCCTCCCTCTTTGACAAAATCTCCTAATCAATCTTTGAGAAAAATCAGCAATGGTAGAAACCCTTCCATGGTCCCAATGGTTGAACCACGAAGTCTTTGCTTCACCCTCAAGGTGCAGCGCTGCAACTTCTATAGCCTATCTGTCTACTATATGATGTATTAGGAAGAAATCCTCTACCTTCTTAACCCAGACCTCTGATGCACATGTGAGTGATCCATCAAATGTGGACAATAGAAATCTATTACCTCTCATCATCCCATAGTTGTCAGGTCTACTCTCTTCTTTCTATTGAATACATTGTGGAAAAGATAGAGTCTCTTGGAAGGCTCTAGGGTTTTCTCTGTACTCAGAAAGATACTCACTTATTATTTCGAATTCCAAGTGTTTCTCAGGCTCTATTTCTCATTCTTGGTGAGAGTAGGAAGTGCATGGTACTTCCTCTTTTCTATCTTCAGTATTCTCAACCTCCTTTGAGAGGCCTTTGCTGGATCTAAAAATTGATGAGAGTAATATCATCCCCTGCATCATCTTTATCTCTTCTATCTCTACAATTCAAACCTTCACAGGCTGGGCCAAGTTCGAAGCTCTGATACCACTATAATATTCCTTTTTAGGATTTTCGGGAAAATGGTCCTCAAGGATGCTGTATAAGGAAGCTAGTGTAAAAATAAGCTGAGCCGGGATTTGGATCCCTTTTTTCACCCTTTATACATTACTCTTACATAATATTATCTCAAATAAATAACCTTAGGAAGGTTATTCAGATCCTCCAAACCTATATATCCCAAACAATGCTCAAAAGGGAGAGCTATAGCAATACATAAACTTCTACAAGAAGAAGCAGTTTAATATCAATACATATGGTGTAGGAAGAGTGAATAGCCATTATATTAGGTGTATAAACAAATATATATACAATAACTTGAGGTAAGCCCTCTCAAGTCAGGCCAAATCAGCCCCAAGACAGATGTACATGCAACAATGAAAGTTCACAGCTACACAACCCAGCAGCAAGCTATGACTACGCAATCCATAAGGGAAAATGATTGAAAACTGATGTAGACACAATGATATAGCAATAATAAGCTCAAATAAAGTGGGGGAGAAATATTTCAACCCCAGAAAAAAATACTACAACAATCCTCTAAGGGATTGGCCAAAATACACTAAATGGAAAAATGTCGGAGTTGTTGGGTAGCAGCAGCAACTCAAATACAATAAAAAAGTGAGAAGGATGGAAATGCTACAAATTATGTAGAAACATCCTCCACTTATCTTCAAAGTGAAATTATTCTCCCTTCACTGAAGATTACACTCTCCACTCCACAGTGTGAACCCCTCCTGCAAGTGCCCACTGGAAATAACGTAATATAGGGAAGAGACTGCACAGTGAATGAGATGAAACATATGGCCCAATTCCAAAATATGTAATAAATCTCCAGTATCTTCCTCAATTAACTCCTGGAGAAAGAATGAACTCCTCCTGTGCAAAAATAGCTCTAGAAGTGGGTGATAATGAATCCTCACTGCAACCCCCAACAACTCAACATTTCTGCAAAGCTGGAAAACGCTGTAGCTGAAGATGGTCACTTTGGCCTCAAGCATGGATGTGATAAGAATGAAGAAAAAGTCCTCCAAAGCTTCCTAATGAAGGAGAGGAAACTTCTAAACATAAATCTCCCTTGTGCTAAGCAGCACAAGCTATCCCAGTTGCACAACTAGAGAGAACGGAGCAAAATCAAATTCTTCAACATAATGAGCAATGGCTCTCCTTCCCTCTTTTATGCCAAGAGGAGGCTTCCTTGTCATGAACCCCACCCATTAGGGTTTCTCTCATCCAATAATATCCCTCCTATGAAAACTATTCTATCCCACTAGGTGACTCACTCCCTCCATGCAACGCTTTTTAACTTGGTAAAACTAGACCTAGTCTTCTTGTAATTTCCCCTTTTCACTCTAGGAGATGATAAATAAGCCACTTAAGTGACCCCTTTGCACATTTGGAGTGTTTATTATGCTTCTTCATGGGCTCTCTTACCAATTTTATTCATTTTATAGAAAGGAAAGAAAAATTAATGTTCCAATTAACTTAATGAAAATTTTGGAACATTACAACAAACAAATGTCCCTCAAGCAAGCTAAGAAGCATAATAAATTATCGCCAAAGTATTATGGTCCTTACAAGGTGTTGAAAAATATTGATACTATGGCATAAAAATTGGAGCTTCCTAATTCTTCATGAGTGCATCCATTTTTCCATGTTTCATGCTTAAAGAAGGTTATAGGTGAAAATCTTCTAGTTCAAACAATATTGCCAGAACTTGATGAGGAAGGAAAAATCATATTGGAACCTAAAGTAGTCACAGAAACAAGAACTCGATAGCTATGAAATAAATCAATTTTAGAGTATATCATCAAGTGGAAGAATTTACCCACTGAAGATTCTACATGGGAGGATGAGAATTTTATACATAAGCACCCAGAGCTACTCAAGCGTTGAGGACAACACTTTTTTGAAGGAGAGGGGCATGTTAGGTCCCTATATTACTAGTTTAGTCCCTTATTGTTATTATTAATCTCTCTTTTCTTCTATTTTTTGAGATGGTTTCATAACATAGCAGGTTCTCAGCTCCAAGGTATAGGGGCACATCGCCAAGCCAAACGTGCAACACCAAGACTGGAAAAATTGCTTGTTTTGTCGTTGGCTTGTGGAGGCCTTCTCGGTGTCTAAATGAGCTCCATGATAGCTCATTGGAAATTTTGTTTTTTCTAGTTTCCAAATATATCTTTATTTTTCAAAATTGTACCTATTTTCCTGTTCAAATACAACTTCTCCCTAGACTTCTAAACGCATAGCACCAATGCTCAAACGAGGGCAAAAAAGTGATGTTTTGGTGGTTTGTGGCCCTTTTGAGGGACCAGTTTTGCTCCAAATGGTTTGAAATTTTATGAGGATAATTTCCTAGGCATGAGGAACATGAAAATTTTGAGTTTTTTCATTTGAGTGCCCCAAAAAATAGCACAACACTAGTGGTGCTGCGCGTTTGGCCCAATTTTCTGCAAGCCAAACTGTCAAAATTTCAAAATTTGCACCAAAGTGCTAAAAATGATTTTTACTTTGCTGATCATGGTTGGGAGGCTTGGAGGGACACATAAACAGGGATATTGGTTTTTTCCTTCTCCTTTGCCTCATTTAGTGCATGAATATTTGCAAGGGATCTTTTGAGCTTGGCCCTTGCAATCGTGTTTCTCATGGAATAATGCTTTGCCATCTTCCTTTGCATGTTAGTGTGTCTCTTGGCCTTCTCTAGTTGACTCTCTAGGTGAAATGTTTCCCTCTCTAGCCAATATTCCATATCTCCATCAATTTCTAAGGCAACCAACTCACTTGGTGTGAGTTGCTCCGCCAATTCTGCCTCCTTCTCTCTTTCCCAGGCTGAAGCTTTCTTCAACCCAATTGTCTTTGACCTCTTCCTAGGAAGCAGTTCTTCCTCATCCTCACTGTCACTAAAGGTGCACAAGGTCTCATCTAGCAATTCTTTGGCTCTTCTAGCCTCTTTCTGAGCTCTGATTTCTCTGACCTCACCAATGTCCTTCTTTACCTATAACTACTTATTTTCTAACTCAAAATAGTTGATCACATTATTTTCCCTACCAAGATTAGCTTAAAGCTCACTAATATTAGCATATTTTCTTTTCAGAAACATATTGGTGATCCTCTCCTAATCCTCATATTTAAGGTCAATTAGTTGAAACTCTTTCTCAATTTCATGTGTATCCTCCTTTAAAAAATGACCCGCTCTGCAACCTTTTCCTTGCATTTATCAATTTGTTTTGTTGATGAAGAAGGCATGGCCCCTTGCACCTCAAGTGCAGCAAACACATGCATGTAGCCCCTCCGATATGTCAAAGGAAATGGTTCAATATCACTATTTTTAGCGCCATCTGTATCAAGGATCTCATCACTGCTCCATGCTTTGTCATCAAGATATGAGGGTGAAGGGTTTTGGAAAGGTGATGTGGAAGGGTCATCTTGGGATGAAGGAATGTGAGTGGATGGAGATGTATGAATAGTAGGATGTGATGGAGAAGTAGGAATGGGAGGATGAGATGAGGAAGGGATGTCTTGTTGATGATGGCCATGTGGGGTAGTGAAAACTTCATGGGCAATGAAGGTATCCCATGGAATATTCTTCTGCTGGAGTTGGTGCATAACCACCATATTGATAAGCGAGTGATGAAACAAGCTCTGCATTTGTTGACTGTAGTCTCATTTTTTCACTATTTAGGCCATTTTTTCAATGCTTCAAAAGAGATAATATGGTATATGTAGCATCCTAACCCTAGTGAAATTCATAAGAAGCCGTATGTGGTATGAGTATAGGCGGGAAAACCTTCCTTCACATGTGAAATACTTCATGATTATCCTCATCATGGGTGCATATATATCAATAAGATGAGAAAATGGGAATATTTACTTGTGGTGATCTTTATACCTAGGTTTAAGCTATGGTTCAAGGTAAATCATGTCTAGGTTTGTAATATCCCAAAATAGGATTGCTCAGTAAGGCATGCCTGAAAAATGCATATTTCAGGAATGGCTATTACAGAATTTGAAACCAAGACTTGGATCCCTTAGATCAATGTCTCTAAGATTGAAATCCAAGAGGAGGCTCAAAATAAATCACTCTAGGTGGGTTTAACATGTCTCCCACAACTAGTTGTCTTGAGAAAGTGCCCAATGAAAGGGGCTGCAACAATGTAAGAGAAAGAAATAGAGAAATAGCGTTATTTTTATGAGCCTGAACACATGAAGATGTAGATAGCCAACAAGTGATGTTATAGAAATAATTAGAGTACAAATCCTTGAGGAAACATTCACTCAAGTAAGGCAATGCAAGCCTCAACAACACATGTACAAGGAAATGAAGAATACTGCTACACATAGAAAGCCCCAGGCTATGACTGCGTAGTTTATAGGAGGCATTGCTATAGAAATAAGATCAATACAAATATGTGGCAATTTATGGCTCAAATAAAGTGGGGATAAAAGCTCCATCCCTTGGAAAACAATGTCAAGTCAATCCTGGAAGGATTGGATAAAATATACAAAATGGAAAAAATGCCAGAGTAGCAGGGTTGAGTAGCAGCCGCAACTCTAGAACTGGATGGAGATAGTTGTAGATGATGCACAAGATGAATATACCTCCTCTAATGGATCTTACAAGTGAAAGTATGATCCTAACACTGAAGATCTGACCCTCCAAACAAATGATGCAACCTTCGCTGCAGAGGCTCAATGAAAATACCACATTCAACGAGAGGGACTGCACTGTAGGTGATGAAAAATGCTGGCCTAATGCCAAAGATGATGGGAATCAGCTCAAATTTTCCCTCACAGATCCTCCAAGGGAAAGAAGACTCCCTCCTTTGAAAAATAGCTCTGGAAGTGGTTTTTTAGAACCTCCACTGCAACAGAATGTTCCCTGCTACAGGAATAATGTTGTAGCTAAAGGAGGATGCTTGGAATCAAGCTTGAATGTGGAGAAAATGAAGAGAAAATCCCTCAATATGCCTCTCTTGAAAGGATAAGGAATTCCTAAACAGGAATGCCTTGTGCTAAGCAGTGTTGCAACTCTGCTAAACAGCAGGAGAATGCACCAAGTCTAAACAGACAAAGAAATCAATAATCTTCAACATGAATTACAATGGCTACGTTGCCCTCCTTTTAAACAAGTGAGATCCCTCTAACCATGGGTTCCAATCATTAGGGTTTCGTTCACCAAAGAAACCTCTTCCCATTCATACTGCGATGTTTCTCTAAGTGTTCCCCACCTCCTATCCCAATGTTGTTGACTTGGTCAAACTTGACCTTATCCACCTGCAAATGATCCTGTTCACACATGAGGGTGTGAAAACCAGCTCCAATGATGATCCCCTTTCATACTATGAGGGATTTTATTTATATTTTTATTATGCATGGGCCTCCTTACCCATTTATTCTTCTCTTAAGTGAAATCAGCAAAAATTAATATTCCAATTTGTTACATGCAAATTTTGGAATATTACAATCCTCCCCTCCCAAATGTTGTTTATCCTCAAGAAAATACAAGGATAGAAATGAGAAGTTTCCTCCCAAGGCATGGAGACTGAAAATTATTTGGAAAAAATCTTCCCTAAGTGGATCCTCCATCCCCAAGCAATCATCCATACAAAATGAGTCACCTCCCAACATGGAAACTCTTGAAAATGCTCCTCCACCTTGAGCTCATGTAATGTAGGTGGGCTGAAAATATAAACATGGTAGACATAGAAGCCTACCCCACACTATCCTCCTCTCCACTTACGATTAGTGTAGAGAAAATTTTGATCCTAGGCTGCAAAATAATTACCCTCAAGTGGCAAGGTGAAGACTAGATACCCAAAGATCTCTCCTCCAACGCTGTGAATCAAGCTAGCCCAAATCAACCCATATGTGATGGATAGGAAAACATCACCATATGGCATCCGAACAATCATATGGTCCACCTCAACAAAAGGAAACAAATTTTTGGCAGTGATGGCCATATCTCCTCACATGCTCCCATTAGAACATGCAATGCAAAAAGTGTGGGAATCCTCTCCCCAAAAGGACACATCCAACTCATGTGTCTCTCTCCCAATCATGCTTCCAATACAAATAATATCCATATCAGCAAATTAAATCATGATCAGCAACAAAATGAGGAAAATGTTGAAGGTTTCATGTGGTGCAAGAAGGTACCAACAATTTTCCCAATAGTGACAGCGCAGTTTTCCAAACTGTTGCTTCAGAAAATTACATGGCAAGTTGTTTTGTGTTACATGGATAATTATGTATTTCATGACATATACTGATATATAGAAAATGGCTAGGTACATCAACTAAACATACATGAAATAAAACACTTTCCCAAGGCCATATAAGAGATGGTTGTCTCCATCATACAATTTGGCCCAATGTTGACCATGGAGCTCAATGAAAAGCTTTCCCTCTTGTGGAGCAATGCATTGAATATGAATGGTAAGAGTATCCAAATATTGTGTTAGATAATCCATGGATGCAAAAACAATATTCTTACCATATGTTGAGAGTAAGATGATGCATATGTATATGAATTATCCCTCCATAGTGGTATGGCACATTCTCATGAAGAGAAATGAACCATATGTTGCATAAAGGTCACCCTCCTTATACTTGGAAATATGAGTCAAGAAGATCATAGCAAATAAGATCATACCAATGTAATAGATGTTCCCATCCACTACTCCATGATTCTCACCTCCTCTTTTTCCACCAAGTGCATCAAGTGTGAAGTGATCCTGGGGATACTCCATCAATAACCCCAATCTCTCAAGTGACAGCGTTATTGGCCCCTGCAAATAAGCTCCTCCCAACTCATAGCTCCAATATTTGAAATGATCCTTGTCAAAAAAATCTCCCATAATGCTGGTACACATAAGAAGTTCCTCCCAAGGTGGAAGTACCTCTTGATCATCTAAGGCCAAGGAGATAATTTCATCTCCTCCTCCCTTAGAAAGAGGATGATGACCAAACTCTTTCAAGAGTAACCAACGCAACCAAGCCTCTTGCTGCCCAGTGTCATATAATTGCAAGTAGCCTCACATCTCCTTGCTCATCAACCACATCAACTCAATCACTTGTGGATGTCTTTTTCTTCTCTTCCCCTTGGTACTCCTCTCATGATGGTTACCATCCTTCCAAACAAAATCTCACTCCTTGCATTTCATGAAAGTTTGAAATGCAGCTCTTTGGAGACATCTTAGAGAAGATCTCTTTCCCATGACTATGTTGAATCCACAAGGATCCAAATATGATGAAGGTAACATCTCCTCTCCACCATTGTTTGACATCACTTTTAATCTTTCCAAAGATGTAATGGCTGTCTCATACTCCAACTTAAGGATGGTCTCATGGTCTTTCATAGGAGTTTCATGGTTTGTTTCATCCTCCAAAAGTTCACACCCCAACCTCAAGGATTGTGTGCAACTCAACAAAGGTGCATGAGAACGATGGTTCATCTCCTCCTTGGACCATTTGCACAGTGTAGTGCAATCATGTTGCTCTAGATTAGCAGAGTGATTTGACCCTTGGTCATGCAAACGCAAATTTCCACAACTTTCAAAGGGTTTTGCTGCAATAATAGATAATGGAAATCTTTTCATACCTTGATGAGATTTGATAATATCTTGTAGGGCTGCAAGAGTTCCTTCCTCCAATGTGTTGGTTGTCCCAACTGCTGGTGTAAGTGTTTGATCCTCCATGAGTGTCGTAGCATTAGTACAAAATTCCTCAAGTGGTGGTGAGGGCTCATCCCTCTCTGTTCTTCT
This sequence comes from Pinus albicaulis, assembly GCA_034641835.2. Taxonomy (NCBI): domain Eukaryota; kingdom Viridiplantae; phylum Streptophyta; class Pinopsida; order Pinales; family Pinaceae; genus Pinus; species Pinus albicaulis. The sequence goes on from CM076578.1 coordinate 55,637,998, forward strand.
ATTTTCAAACTCCTTGATCAGCTTTTGAGAGAACTTAGCAAGAGTAGACACCCTTGCATGGATCAATTGGATGAACCACCAAATGTGGGCTTCAAATTATAGGTAACAGCCTCTTTCTCCACTACAGTATGTAGTAGGAAAAATGCTTCCAGCTTCCTCACCCAAGATCTTGCTGTAGATGACCCATCAAATGTAGACAACAAAAATATATTGCCTTTGATTCCTCTTTTGCCACATAGTCTCTTCTCTTCTTTCAACCAGATGAATGGTGGAAAAGCTAGAGTCTCCTTGAAGGCTCTAGGTTGAGATTTTTACTCAACAAGGTAATCACTTAGAATCTCATTATCCAAGTGTCCTTCATGCTTGTTTGCTTCTTCTTCATGAGAATAGGAAGTGCATGGTCCTTCCTCTTCTTTTTTCTCCTCCTCTTTAGAGAGGCTCTTCTTAGTTCTGAACACTGATGAGAGTAATCTCATATTCTTCATCATTCTGATCTTCCTCTATCTTCTTGGGCTGGAACTCATAGGCTGAGCCAAGAAATATGCTCTAATACAGGGATAATTTTAAGGATGGAAAATTATCTTGAAGTTTAAAAAATTGGCGAATCTCACTAGTCCCTAATATGCAAACTATAAAAATTTTATTGATGTATTTGTAAAATTATTCAAATTTATAATGATATTATATATATTTTCTATATAATGTTGGCAATTTTTAAGGAAAAATAATTTTATATTGTAAAATTTGGGCGAATCATTTTTATAAAAAAATGGAAATTGGCGAATCTTTTTTTTGGAAAAACCATTGAAAATTAGCCCACCTGCGAATATTAGCCCCTAAAATTTTCCATGCTCTAATACCACTGTAATATCCCAAAATAGGATTGCTCAGCAAGGCATGTCTAAAAAATGCATTTTTCAGGAATGGCTGCTACAAGATTTGAAACCAAGACCCGGATCCCTTAGATCAATGTCTATAATACTTAAATCCAAGAGGAGGCTCAAAATAAATCACTCTAGGTGTGTTAAACAGGTCTCCCACACCTAGTTGTCTTGAGAAAGTGCCCAATGAAAGGGGCTACAACAATGTAAGAACAAGAAATAGAGAAAAAATGTTATTTTTATGAGCATGAACACATGAAGATGCAGATAACCAAAAATTGATGTTATATCAGTAAAGAAAGTACAAATCCTTGAGGAAACATTCACTCAAGCAAGGCAATGCAAGCCTCAAGAACACATGTACAAGGAAATGAAGAATATTCCTACACATAGAAAGCCCCAATCTATGACTGCGCAGTTTATAGGAGGCACTGCTATATAAATAAGATCAATACAAAGATATGGCAATGTATGGCTGAAATAAAGTGGGGAGAAAAGCTCTAACCCCTGGAAAACAATGTCAAGTCAATCCTGGAAGGATTGGCTGAAATATACAAAATGGAAAAAATGCCGGAGTAGCATGGCTGAGTAGCAGCTGCAACTCTAGAACTGGATGGAGATGGCTATATATGATGCACAAGATAAATAGAACTCCTCCAATGGATCTTCCAAGTGAAAGTTTGATCCTAACACTGAATATCTGACCCTCCAAAGAAATGATGCAACCCTCACTGCAGATGCTCAATGAAAATAACGCAGTTGATGAGAGGGACTGAACTGTAGGTGATGAAAAATGGTTGGCCTAATGCCAAATATGATGGCAATCAGCTCAAATTTTCCCTCACTGATCCTCCAAGGGAAATAAGACTCCCTCCTTTGAAAAATAGCTCTGGAAGTGGTGTTGTGGAACTTCCACTACAACACCATGCAACACAACGTTTCCTGCTACAGGAATAAAGCTGTAGCTAAAGGAGGATTCTTGGCCTCAAGCCTGAATGTGGAGAAAATGAAGAGAAACTCCCTCAAGAGGCCTCCCTTGAAAGGAGAAGGAATTCCTAAAAAGGAATGCCTTGTGCTAAGCAGCACTGCAACTCTTCTAAACAGAAGGAGAATGCACAAAGTCTAAATAGACAAAGAAATCAATAATCTTCAACATGAATTACAATGGCTTCCTTGCCCTCATTTTAAAAAAGTGAGATCCCTCTCACCATGGGTCCCACTCATTAGGGTTTCCTTCACCAAAGAAACCTCTTCCCATTCATACTGTGTTTTTTCTCTAAGTGTTCCCCACCTCCTATCCCAGCGTTGTTGACTTGGTCAAAATTGACCTTGTCCACCTGCAAATGATCATGTTCACACATGAGGGTGTGAAAACCAGCTCCAATGATGATCCCCTTTCATATTATGAGGAATTTTATTTATATTTTTATTATGCATGGGCCTCCTTACCCATTTATTCTTCTCCTAAGTGAAATCAGCAAAAAATAATATTCCAATTTGTTGCATGCAAATTTTGGAATATTACAAGGTTTTCTTTCTTGAACCACTTTTATCCTGCACTTGGTATCCCTGTAGCATCTACAATGGCATTAGTGTACATCTCAAAGGTGACCTCGGCAAGATTTACTTGTTTTTCATGCAAATTGATAATGAATAGTCTTGTCAGCTCAAGGTGGTTTTGGACTTGTTGCACCTTCTCACAAAATTCAAAGTAGCCTACATGTTTGAAGAAAGAAATAGTAAGAGGATATTGCATGAGTTCCTTTGTATTAAGAGGCTCAAATACGCTTATCTTCCCTCCCTTGTGATCATGTCTCCTTGGCATTTGGGCCTCACCACCAATGTCTTTGCCCTGAGACATGTTAAACTCTATTTTTGAAACCTTAGGGTTGATGTGAAATGAATTAGGGGAAGGAATGAAATGACAACTTTTCAAATGAAGGGAATGAGTGTGAAATGGGAAAAATATCTTAATGACAACCCTCAAGCAATGTAAACAACCTTGCTTATGACTGATTTTTTTCAAGGAGGATGAATAGGAATGAAACAGTGATCTCAAGCTTAAATATTAGGGTTTATTTAGGGTTTCATATGGTTTCATTTCCATTGATTAAATGATGACCAAAATAGATTTGAAAATGGGTGTATGTAAGGTACTTACCCGTCAAAATTTCTTGGAGGACCTTGGCAAGATTTTGGAAGAAATTTGACTTGATTTGGATGGTTGGATCACTTAGCGAACCCTTCTATCCAAGTGCGCAGCGCCAAGCTAAGCATGCAGTGCCAGTCCTGAGCGTGCAAATCCTTTGAAAATTAGCACAGGGTCTATTCAGGAAAGAACGCAACGGTCTATCAAGGACGTAGCGCCACCTCCCAGGTGCGTAGTACCTTTAGAATTTTCTTGGAGGAGAAATGGAAAACGTGTAGAGCCAACTCCCAGGCACACAGTGCCAAGGCAAGCGCATAGCGCCAATTGAATTTGCCCAAATTCGCTCAGAAAACTCTCAAATTCTTCTCTCCTTGAAACTTCTAATGCTTTGCAAGGAAAAAATGATTCATTTGAAGTGTGAAATGGGATTTTATAGGCTTCTATATTTAATTTAACTTTGAAAACCCACTTTCTTATGTCAAAAGTCCTTTTTCTTTTCTCACTAACCCTTTTACACTTTTTTGTATGCAGGTTTGCTAAAGTCACGAATTTGACTTTTCTTTTGATCCTTGAGGCATGACAAGTTCATTTTGACAACTTTTTGATTTAAACACAAAGTAGCATCTTCAAAATCTTCTGTAATTTCCACCATAAAACACAACTCATCTTTTCCACCTTCTTTGGCCATCTTTTTCAAAACCCTAGGTGTCTGCAGTTCTTCACAGCAATCATCAGTGTTTTCTTCTAAGTTATCTACATCCCTTTCAATTTCATTCATTTATGTCCAGTTAACCTCACCTTTTTTACATATTTCATCAATATTTTCTGATAAATTTTCTTCATGCTTGGCCTTCTGTGCTTTCTCCATGTCATTTTCTGCCAGTGATCATTGTTTTGTCACTCAACTGAACCATCAAGTTCATAACCTTAGTCCTCTACAAGACCAAGTTGTTCCCCTTTATTTTTTGTAAGTTGTTTTCATTCAAGAGTAGATAGTCTATCTCATCGGTACTTTCTGCTGATAAATCTTTCAACACTCCTGTAGAAGTGCTGGACTTTTCCATTTTTCTCATTTGCAGGTTCTGAACTAAGAAGGTAATCTTCCTTGCAAATTTTAGGTCCTTCTTGACTAACCATGTCTTGAAATTCTATTACATCTGAGCCAGATTCTAGCAAAGGAAAAGCAATGCCTGAAACATCCAAGGATGACCTTAAACAATGTAAAACCCTAAAGACTTACTAGGAGGGTCCTTTCACCTGATTTTGACTAAAATTTGACCTGGTGATTTTCAAGTGAAAATAGAGTATGGTCATAGGTTATTATGCCAAAAAGGACATGGGGATGAGTTGGAAACAAGAAACCCTAGAGGGAGGATGGAGTTTATTGACAGGGGAAAAATGGGGCAATGAAGTCTAAGGTAGGAAAGACAGATGAAAATGAGAAGAATAGGCCCATAATGAGTCTCTTAGGAATAATAGGGTGACTTTGATAAGACCAACTGAAGAATAGTGAAAATAGTTTTATAAGGATAATGAAGGCAATGAGATTTCTGAAACTCAAGATATTCAAGGAATATTTTTTTCAGAAATCTATAACCATCCTATAGTCATCTAAAGATAGTGAAAAATATTTATGACTAACAGTGGCTCCACTTGGGGAGGGCAGTTCCTTTAGGAGGTGTCAAGAACCTCAGATCTCTAATTTTGCAGATGAGATGCCTCACCTGCTTGCTAATTTCCTTCATTTTGTAATGTTGATCTTGCTATAGTTCCTTGAAGCTGTGATCTTAAAATATGAAAAAAAAACATGATTTCTTCAACATCAACTCTACCTACCCATCATACCTTTCCTAACATTTTCTCTTCATTTGGGTGAACTTGGATTCGAAAACCCTTGACATCATTTTTTTCTTTTGAAAGCATAAAAACTATATACTCCTAAACTTATATCATCCAAAGGCTTAGATTAGACTGATGAGATCTTTTTATTCTCTACCTAATCTACTTATCTGTCAAGGTTAAACAGTTTGACATATTTTCATTCTCTAATTTATCAACATAAAATTTAAAACATGACCAATTCAAGGTTGAGCAGTTTGGTTTGTCATGAGTAGTGGCATTTTGGACAAGCTGCACATAGATTTTATTTTTTCACAAGGTAATATTAAAAAACTTGAGGGCTATAATTTGGGACTTGTCACTCATCCCTCTCTTTTCTCTTTGGTTCAAATTTGAGCTTTGGGAACTAGTATCTCTTCCTAACCTATTCTACTGATAAGCCAAGTTTAAATGGTTTGACAAATATTCATTTTATACCTTATCAGCAGAAGTTTAAAACATGCTCAATCATTTTTAGGTTGTATGACTAAATAAGAATTTCCATCTTTAAAAGTGGTGGAATTTGGACTTGCACACTTTCAGACATATTATTTTTTGGTATGGAGCTTTACCTCTTCTTTTTCTCTGCCCTCTTTTTCTTCTTTTCTTTGTTTTTTGTGTTTCATTTTTCTGATATTTTAATCAAGAAATGTTATGTACAATGAACAAATATTTAAACTAAAAACTTCAAGAAAATTATTTCTTGAGCATCCTGTCATTGACAGGACCTCCAAATAACTTTGTTCCATCCATTTCTTGTAGAAAGAATGCATTGCTACCTCTTGTTGAATGGATGATGTATGGACCTTTCCACATATTTTCAAATTTTCCATGCTTGCCTTTGTCCTCTCTTCTTGAAACCCACTTCAGTACTTTGTCTCCACTCTGGAAATCATTAGCTTTGGTCCTCTTATCAAAAAGCTTCTTGATTCTCTCTTGTAGTACTTGTGTTCTATTGTATACTTCTTCCCTTGATTGCTGCAATTGAATGGTTTGTTTTAGCCTCTTTTATATATCATTCTCCTATGATTGTACCTCTTGAATAAGCTTCATCACTGGTACTCCCAAGGATGTTGTAAAAAATACATCCATGCCATACACTAGCTGATAGGGAGACATATTAGTTGATTTCTTGTTTTTTAATCTGTCTGCCCAGAGTGCATGCACTAGCTTGTTGTGCCATGAATTTTTATTCTCTTCCAACAATTTATTGACGATATTTACCAAAATATTGTTAGAGGACTCAACCAACCCATTACCTTGAGGGTAATAAGCTGTAGAATTCTCTAATGTGATGTGATATTTGTGGAAAAAGTCCACCATTCTCTTGGATTTAAATGCAACAGCATTGTCGGTAATAATCTTTCTAGGACAGCCAAATCAAGACAGATGTGATTTTCGAGGAATTTGATTATTAATGAGCCAATGGAATTCCTTGAAGGGGTGGCTTCTATCCATTTGGTGAAATAGTCAGTTGCAGTGAGGATCCATTTGTGTTTGGCAGAAGAGGTAGGGTGGATTTCTCCAATGAAATCCAAACCCCATTGTTCAAAAGGAGCTTCAATAGTGATAGTTTGTAAAGGAAAAGGTAGTAATTTTCTCTTTCCCTCAAATATTTGGCATTTATGACAAGTCACTACTAGCTTGTGGATATCAGGGAAAAGAGTGGGCTAATGGAAACCAGCTCTAAGGATTTTGCTGGCAGTGGTTTTCCAATAGAGGTGACCTCCACACTCTCCTTAATGAAACTCATGCATGATTCTATCTGTATCATCTTCAAGTAAACATTTAAGCAGGATACCACCAGAATTTTTCCAATATAAAGCTTTATCTAGAATGCAAAAATTTACGGCCTTTAGTTTCAAGAATCTAGCCTTTGTTTTGGACAAACTAGGAGGAGCATTTAGATTAAAAAGCACATGTAATGTGTTCACATACCAGAGTGAGTTCAAAAATTCTTCTTCAATAGGTGGATTTGCCAATTCCTCTTGTTCATCAAAGGAATGTATCATGTTTATGTCTAATGCTTGAAAATTTTCTTCACCATTAGTTTGGCCAGTCCTTGCCCTTTGATTAGCTTGGTGGGCTTGATTTCTAGATCATACTCTAAAATGACAGAAATCCACTTATCTCTTTTACCATCAAGATCCTAAGTTAGTATGTCCTTAACAACTGCATGAGGAACAAAAGAAATAACATGTGAATCCAAGACGTAAACTCTGAAATCTTTTAAGGCTTTGATTAAGGCAAAAGCTTGATTCTCCATGATGTTATATTTCAGAGGTGCATCTATTAGTGCCTTGCTGAAGAAAGATATGGGTTATTCTTGTCCCATTATGTTATTTTGTAGCAATTGTGTGTTCTGATGAAAATGAGAAGATTATGAAGTCCTTGGTAAAGTCAGGGTTGATTAGAACTAGTGTTTGGGTAAGTGCTTGTTTTACTAGTTCAAAGGATTTCTTTTCTTCTATAGTTCATTTCAATCATATTTCTCTTTTCATCATGTTTGTAATGTTTCTTAGGAGTTCTGCAAAGTTTGGTATGAACCTTCTTAAGAAGTTGATATTTCCAATGAAAGATTGCAGCTCTTTGATTTTCCTAGGGTGACTGATCTGTAGTATCCCCTCAATCCTTTTTGGGTCTATCTTAATCCCTTCTTCAGATATGATGTGGCCTAAAAGTTTCCCTTCTTGAAGACCAAACATAGTTTTCTTGGGATTCAAAAATAAACCATACTTTCTACACTTTTCAAAGACCTTTATTAAGTGAGCTAGGTGTTCTTCATTGGTTTTTGAGTAAACAGTGATGTCATCAAGGTATATCACAATGAATTAACCTATTTCTTCGGAAAAAGAAATGTTCATGGCTCTTTGGAAAGTGGCACTAACATTCATTAAACCAAAAGGCATTTTGACATACATAAAGGTGCCCCAAGGTGTAGTGAAGGTGGTTTTGTGTTGATCATATAGATGTACTAGCACCTGATTATACCCTGAAAAACCATCAAGCAAAGATATTATTTTGGAGCCTACCACCCTTTGCAGTATATGATCCATATTAGGTAAAGGGTAGTTCTCTTTCAGGGAGGCCTTATTTAAATTTCTGAAGTCTATGCAAGGCCTAATTTCCCCCATTTTATTCCTCACTGATACAAGGTTTGAGACCCATTCCAAGTACCTGAGTGGGACTATTATTCCACCATCATACATCTTTTTAATTTATTTCTCAACTAGAGGGATTAGCACAGGGTTTATCCTACTCAATTTCTGCTTGAATGGTTTCTCATTCTCCTTGAGAGGAATCTTATGCTGAATGATGTTTGTATCATAGGACTTCAAGTCCTCATAGACCCATGCAAACACACCCTTAAACGCTTTGAATAGCTCAATGCATTTCTATTTTATAAGAGCTGGTAGTGTTTTGGACAGCTTTATCATTTTAGGTTCTTCCTCACTGTCTATGTTGCATTCTTCTACATCTGTCTTGGTGGATTCCACTTTTGGCTTCCTACAAAAATCATTGAAATCAAACATTTCTTCTAAGGGGGCAAGTCCTCTTGGAAATAAGTTGTCTTTTCATTGCAATACCTCAAGGTCCCTTTTGTCTAAATCTTCACACAATTCTACCTCATGAGGGTGTTCTAGCGGATTTATATCAGAAGGATAAGGTGGCTCTGTTTTGTGTATTTGTTCCTCAGCAGAGTAGTCCTCTTCATGGTCTAGGTTTCGTTTTGGTAGCTCAAATTCAATTTTGGATTGCAAGAAATCTTCAATATGTTTGTCACCTTCAAAAAATTTCCAATAATATATGTTGTTTGGGACTGTTGGTCTAGTTTTTACCTTTACCATGTATTTTTCATTGGCATGAGGTAGTTGGAAAGTGCTAGCCATAAAGGCTAGTTCATTTGCAAGGTTGTTTTGAGTTCTTGGGACAGAGTTAAGTTCATACTTTTCAATTTTTTTTAGGAGATCTAAGGCACCATTTTTATATTCTCTTAGCCTAGTATTTTTGGCTGAATATTCTCCTTTAATTTGCCTAATGATCAACTCGAAATCTTATTGAAGAGAAACCTTCTTAGATCATATACTTTTTCAACATTTATAACCCTAAGAGGAGAGCTTCATACTCTGCAATATTGTGTTTACATTGAAATTCCAGTTTGTAAGAGTGACCTTCATTAGTGTTGTGTATCCAAACACCTACTCCTAAACTAGCTTTTCCATAAGAGCCATAAAAGGTCATGTTCCAAAGTGTTTCAAGTTCAGATTCGCCATTTGTAATATTCCTACTTAGCCTAAGCTAAGATGAATATTCAATTTTGTCTCATTTTCTATTGCATGAATAAATGAATAAAGGAGGACATCTAAAACTCCTAAAAGAATGAATAAATCAATGCCCATATGAACATGGATAAATCTGGGCCATGTAAAAAAATCACTTGCAGGTGTGAAAGGTGTTAGGTCTCCGTAGTTTGCAAGAATGGCAAGAACAAATGCTGCAGAGCCTACATCAAAACCACTTTGGAATCTTAGGATCTAGTCCTCCTAGATTTAGAGAGGGATCTCTCTATATGAATGTTTTCAAAGATATGATCTTTAAGGCTTAGGATTTGATATTAGGCTAGTTATGAAGTACAAGGGTTTTGTTTGTTTTTGTTGGGATGAATATCATCAAAACGAAGGAAGTCTTTTCAAGGGTAAAGGTGTGAGTAGGTAGAAAATGTTTCAGCTTATAAGATAGGTAAGAAACAATATCAATCCATTGGGCTATGGAGTCATAAAGGATTTAATTGCACAATAGGTTTCAAGAGTGGTCTATGGGGCAAGTCATCTATGTCAAAATATCTTTTGAAGTTGATTTATGGTATGGAACATTAAGGTGTAGTGAAAGAAGAAAACATATAAGAAAAACAAAGAATAGCTTAAGATCAAGTAAGTACTTTTAACCTAGCCTACTTTCAGCATACTCAAAAGGAAAACAAGGAATAGCTGAAGATCAACTAAGAACTTTTAATATAGCATGCTTTTAGCATATTCCCAAAAGAAAACATTCAAGAAAAGCAAAGAATAGCTTAAGATCAAGTAAGGACTTTTAACCTAGCCTGCTTTCAGCATATTCAAAGGAAAAAATTCAAGATAAACATAAAAAGTAGTCTAAGATCAAGTAAGGACTTTTAACCTAGCCTAATTTTAACATACTCTTAAGAGAAATTTTCAAAGCAACTGTTGGAGACGAAACTAGAGGACAGGGTTAACCATAGACTTCCCTAGTTCAACTTTACTTAGCAAACTTTTCAAGAACATTTAAGAACAAAATCTCGAGTTCTACTCAGCAAGACATGGGCTCACCAACATTCCTTGACTGATTATACTCTATTGAATTATCCTCAAATACACAATTAGCAGAAAACATAGATATAAAGCTTATCAATGAGATTTAGGGTGCCTCGCAGTAAATCATAATCTATATTTGTTGTTATTTATCAGAGAAAGTGGACAGTATGGAAAAAATAATAAAAATAAAAATTATAATAAGAAAAACATCACCATTGACATAGACTAGGATCCCATAAATCAGATTTTGTATTTGATGTTCAAACCAGTTACAAACTTCAATTCCAGTGAGTCTTTACAGATTCAAAACTCTCTTTTCAGCCTATCTTTCTTCAATTACAAACAGAGCTTCAGCAGCTTCAAAGCTATTTACATTCAATGAGTATTCAAAGACCAACCCTTACAATGTGCTCCTCCTTGAGCTTTTATAGAAGAATGAGGAGGTGAAGTTTACGAAAGGTTCATTTGTTCAATTAATGAAGAGTAAGTGCTTCTTGGCCTTTGAGAGGCCCAGTGGAGAAGAAATGATATGTATTAACTCTTATTAATTGATTTTACATTAAATTTCATCAACTTCAGTGAGTTTTGTTGAATTTGGGGGCTCTTGGTAGGATGGAAATTAATTCTGAGCTGTCTTTGGCAAATATCTCTGACTGTGCATTCAATTTGTATTTTTTTCAAGAGATAGGCTGGCAGGTGGAATTCTGAGGAGTAATTTCCTCAATGATGTGGAATTTGGAGGCTTCCTTTGTTGATCTGTCATCTTTAGTGGCTTTTAAACACTGTTTTAACTCTAATTTTGTGTTTTAAGGTTGATCATGCCTTCTCTAGTCTTCTTTGGGCTTTAAGTCCTTTATTGACTTTTTTAACCTTTCAAACTAACTTTATCCCCACATTGTGCTTTATCCCTTTAAACTGTGGGATTAAGTCTTTTCATCTTTTCACTTTGCGCTTTAATACTTCATGTTTAATTTATGATACTCTTTACTGATCTTCATTAACTTTGTTTGTTCACAGATGGTCTGCGTTGGAGGGTTTTTAGCTCTGTAACCAATGCTTCATGAAACACTGATTAAAACATGAAATTCGACCCCATTTTTATTTTGATCGGGCTCTGAGGATCATCACCCTCAACCTTTGTCCCTTTATGGACTGTAGGGGGACTTTCAGGCTTTAAAACCACCATAGAACCTACACAAAACCACGAAAAATGTTATAAAACCCTGCGTGGTTGAAAAATACTACTTTGGAGGCTGGCGGAGGGGTGAAAAACCTCTGAAAACAGGGTTGAATTTGAATATAGGCGCAAAAATAGGCAAAGTGGTTTCGCAAAAACTGCGAATGGTTTTCACACGATGATTGAGTGGTAAGAGGTTTATTATAAAACGAACGCAATTCAATCATAAGACGACACATGGCTTCTGCAAAACCAGCGGTCTCACGTGAGTTTTGGTTGTTAAACCTCGGCGGAAAAAGTTTCACGAAATTGATCGTAAACCATTGGATTAGGAGGGGAAGATCCAACGGCTATGGGAGAGCGCGATGGAGAGAGGTGCACAAAAAAGAAAAATGGTGGAAGCCAGCTGTTAAGAAATGATTGGATGGGCGTTTGAATAGTGGGTGGTAGGCCTCGGCGAGGTTGGGATGTTGGGTTTGATCAGGGTCGTTGGATCATACAAATCAACGGCGGATATTCATTGTACGGGTGAACAGATATAAATTAGTTTAGGTGATCAGAGGGTGAAAGGGGCAGTGTAATGACCGTTGATATTTATAGATCGATGGTCAAGATTTTTTTGGGGAGTGATAAGGCAGGGAGAAAAAGGAAATGAAGGAAAGCGGCTTAAGGGAGAAAAGGGAATGTGAGGGTGGATTAGAGCCATTAGATCATATAGATCAATGACCAAGATTGGTGCGGAATTTTCCAAGTAGGGTAGGGAAAAAACAAAGAAAAAGGCACTTTATAAAGGGAGTGAGGGTAAAATAAAGGTAAGGGAAGGGGCTTAAGGGAAAGCACTGGGTGGTGGTCCCGTGAAGAAGTAGGGGACCGGGGGCGGAGAAAAAGGGGCCGGTGACTATGATTTTTAGTGCCAAGTCATGAGTGTGGGTCATATGGCCAGGAGGGAGTTGGGGGCTAAGCCAAGGGGGCTTTAAGGCCTAAAAGGGGTGGAAGAGGTTTTTCAAAGTTTTTTAGGGGTTTTTTTTATGATTTACTAGTGTTCCGATAAGTAAAATAGGGTAATTTAAACCATAAAAAGGGATTTTTATGAGTTTAAAAGGGATTTTGAAGGTTTTTTTAAGATAATGAGGGGAAAATGAGAAAGAGAAAAGGGGACTTTTCAGGGGAAAATGAAGGATAAAAAAGGGAAAAAATGAGTGAAATAGGCTTAGAAAATGATGGAAAAATGCCTGAAAAACAGTCTCTTTGGATATCAGCATGGTTTCTTGGTGGATTTTCTCAATGAAACAACAGTGAAGATTATTTTTTGGGTTTAGGCAGCATCAAAAGGCTTCAAGAATGAGCAGTTTTCTATGAAAATAATCTCTTGAAGGCTCAAGACCTATTTTAGCCATCATTTGCTCTGACAAAAATTTACTGATGCCTAACATTGGCTCCACTTGGGGATGGCAGCTCCTTGGAGGTGTCAAGAACATCAGAAATTGATCTCTGGGATGTGGACCTGTGCATTTATCCATTGACGACTTTTTATTCCTTGATCATGCTGCTTATAAAGATGATCAGTATTTTATATCAGCAAACAAATTTCTTCCAAACATTCTACCTACACAACCTACTTTTCCTAAAAAAAATTCTTCTTGAGTTGCACTTGGACTTTAAAACCTTTTTCATCAACATTTAATTCTTTTATTGAAAGTAGGAACTAGTCTAAATCTACCTTTATTCCTTCCATGAGTTCAGATTAAGTAGTTGAACTCATTAATTCTCTACCTAAGCTACTATCTGCCAGGATTAAACTGTCTGGCAGATTTTATTCTCTATTCTCTAAGACAGAAATTTAAACATAATCAAATCAGGATTAGACTATCTAATTTCTCATGGTATCTATGGTTGTATGTACAAGCTGCACATAGAATTTATTTGCAGAAATCTAAAACAAAATTTGTAAAGGCTTAAGATCTGAAAAGCGAAAAACACCCTTCAATATTTCTTTCAGCTCTGGTTTTGATCATTTAGAGTTGTTCTTTTTCTATTCTTTCTTGGTTCAGATTTTGAGCATGTTTGAACCATTCTCTTCTTCTTCTTTGGCTTAGATTTTGGTTTGATTAGAGCCATTTCTTTCTATCCTAATCTATTCTACTGATAATCCAAGATTAAACAGTTTTGCAAATCTGATTCGCTAACCTATCAGCAGTAAATTGAAAACTATATAGTCATGATTAGGCTATATGACTAAATAGTAGTGTTTTTTTGGTAGTGGCATTTGAGCTTGCACACTTTCAGATTCTTCTTTTTTGGTATGGGGCTATACCTTTCTTCTTTTATATCTGCCATCTTTTTCTCTTTTGTATTGTTTTTTTATTTCCCTTTTTTCAAACTCAATAATCAATGTTATATACAATGAAACAAAAAACTCTAAAACTAAAATATTAGCTAACCAAAGTAATGTTTGAGTATCCTGACATTGATAAGACCTCCAAAAAATTCAGCTCCATCTAACTCTTGTAAAAATAATTCATTGTTTCCAACAACGGATTGAACAAGATAAGGGTCTTGCCATAAATTATCAAACTTTCCATGTTTTCCCTTATCTTCTCTCCTTGAATCCCATTTTAAAACGTTATCACCAATTTTAAAATCACTTTCCTTGGTTCTTTTGTCAAACATATTCTTGATATTTTCTTGTAGTTGTTATGTTCTGATGTATACTTCTTCTCTAGTTTGTTCTAGGTGTATAGTCTGGTTTATTCTTCTTGTCATATCATCATCTTCATAATGTACTTCTTGGATCAGTTTCATGACTGGCACTCCTAAACTGGTTGGAAATATTGCATCAATTCCATAAACTAGTTGGTAAGGAGACATCCCAATTGAATTTTTAACTGTCAATCTGTCTGCCCATAATGCATGTACTAGCTTACTGTGCCATGATTTCTTTTTATCTTCTAGCAACTTCTTGATAATGTTTACCAAAATTTTATTTGATGATTCTGCCAAACCATTACCTTGAGGGTATCATCTTCAGACTGTACTTCTTGGATCAGTTTCATGAATGGCACTCCTAAACTGGTTGGAAATATTGCATCAGTTCCATAAACTAGTTGGTAAGGATACATCCCAATTGACTTTTTAACTTTCAATCTATCTGCCCATAATGCATGTACTAGCTTACTATGCCATGATTTATTGTTATCTTCCAGCAACTTCTTGATAATGTTTACCAAAATTTTATTTGATGATTCTACCAAACCATTACCTTGAGGGTAATATGCTATAGAATGACCCAATATAATCTCATATTTATGACAAAATTCAACCATATTTTTAGACCCAAATGCAGCAGCATTATTAGTTATGATCTTTCTAGGACAACCAAATCTAGACAGTATATGGTTTTCAAGGAATGAAATGATGACTGAATATGTGGCATTCCTAGATGGGATGACTTCTATCCACTTGGTAAAATAGTTTGCTGCTGTGAGGATTCATCTATGTTTGGCAGATGAGGCAGGATGGATTTCCCCAATGAATTCTAGACCCCACTGCTGAAAAGGAGCTTCAACAGTGATTGGTTGTAGAGGTAAAGGAAGCAGTTTTCTTTTGCCTTCAAAAATTTGGCATTTGTGACAAACAACAATCATTTTGTGGACATCTTGAAAGAGAGTGGGACAGTAGTAACCAACTCTAAGGATTTTATTAGCAGTTGACTTCCAGTAGAGGTGGCCTCCACATTCTCCTTCATGAAATTCATGCTTGATATTTTCTGCATCATTCTCAGGAAAACATTTAAGCAATAATCCACTAGCATTTTTCCAATATAAATATTTATCCAAAATGTAGTAATTTACAACCTTTAACTTTAAGAATCTTGCCTTTGTTTTTTTCAAACCAGGAGGGACATTAAGATTGAGAAAAAAATACAAAATATCAGCATATCAAGATGAATTTAAAAAATGATCTTCAATAATTGGAGTTGTCAAATCCTCCTGTTCATCTAATGCATTAAACATGTTTATATCAAGAGCTTGAAAGTTGGATTTAGCCATAATTTTTTCTAGTCCTTGACCTCTTATGAGCTTAGTGGGTTTGATTTCTAAGTCATATTCTAAAATTACAGCAATCCACTTTCTTCTTTTGCCATCTGGATCTTGGGTTAATATGTCTTTTACAACTGAATGAGGCACAAATGCTATTCTGTGGGAATATAAAATGTAAAATCTGAAGTATTTTAAGGCTTTGGATAAGGAAAAGGCTTTTTTTTCCATTATATTGTACTTCAGAGGTGCATCTCTTAATGCCTTGCTGAAAAATGAAATTGGCTACTCTTGTCCATTCATGTTTTTCTGTAATAGGACAGCAACTACTGAGTGTTCTGATGCAAATGAAAAAATGAAGAAATCCTTTGTAAAATCAGGACTAATGAGAACTGGTGTTTTGGTAAGTGCTTTTTTTACCAGCTCAAATGATTTCTTTGCTTCTAAGGTCCATTTAACTCCTTCTTCTTTTTTAAGCATGTTCGTCATGTTTCTAAGGAGTTCAGCTAGATTGGGTATGAACCTTCTCAAGAAATTAATCTTTCCAATGAAAGATTGAAGTTCCTTGATGTTTCTAGGATGGTTGATTTGCAATATACCATCATTCCTCTTTGGATCTATCATTATTCCCTCTTCAGATATGATATTTTCAAGAATCTTACCCTCTTGGAGACTAATCGATGTTTTCTTTGGATTTAAGGATAACCCAAATTTTCTGCATTTTTTAAAGACTTTTCTCAAGTGTATTAGGTGTTCTTCATCTGTTTTAGAATAGACAATGATGTCATCTACGTAAATCACTATGAAGTAACCTATTTCTTCTGAAAATGCAATATCCATGGCTCTCTGAAATGTTCAACCAACATTCATTAAAGCAAAGCGCATTTTCAAATACATGAAAGTACCCCAAGGCATAGTAAAGGTTGTTTTACATTGATCATCAGGATGTACCAATATTTTATTGTAACCTGAAAAGCCATCTAGCAAAGAAATTCTTCTAGAACCAACTACCCTTTGTAAGATATGATCTATTTTGGGTAAGGGATAATTGTCTTTTAGTGAGGCTTTGTTTAAGTTTCTAAAGTCAATGCAACACCTTATTTCTCATGTTTTATTCCTAACAGATACAAGATTACACACCCACTCTGAGTATTTAATAAGTACTATAATCCCAGCATCATAGATTTTTCGAATTTATTTCTCTACCAGAGGTAATTGAACAGGGTTAATTCCGCACAATTTTTGTTTAAAAGGTTTCTGGTTTTCTTTGAGGGGTATCTTATGCTGGATTATTTCTGTATCATATAATTTTAGATCTTCATAACTCCATGCAAACACATCAGAAAATTCTTTAAAAATCTCAATATATTTCAGTTTAATGTGAGCTAGCAGTGTTTTGGACAATTTGATCATTTTAGGCTTTTCCTTACTACCTATATTACATTCTTCCACTTTAGTTTCAATAGGTTCCAGTTTTGTATTTTTGGCAGCATCATTCAAATCAAACAATTCCTCTAATGGGACTAGTCCTCTTGGCAAGCCGTGATCTTTAGATTGCAGTACTTCTAAGTCTTCATTTTCTAAATCTGTGCTATTCTTTGTTTTATGATTGGGTTCATAGGTTAATAGATTTATTTCAGCAATCTTAGGAGATTTTTCTTCTTCAACAACTGGGTTTTCTTCAATAGGACAGTCTTCTTCATACTCTGAATCTGAGTTTGATATATCAAATTCATTTTTGGACTGTAGGAAGTCTTCCATTTTTTTATCTCCATAAAAAAATTTCCAGTATTTTTCATTATCTAGGACAACCAATCTATATTTGACTTGGGTGGTGCATAGCTTGCTTTCATAAGGTGTAAGACAAGTTCTAGTAGCAAAGGCTAATCCATTGGCTAGAATTTTTTGGTTTCTTGGGGTAAAGGCAAGTTGGAATTCATCAAACATTTTTAACAAGTCCATGGCATCATCTCTATAGGCTCTAAGTTTGGGATGTTTGGCAATGTATTCCCCATTTACTTTTGGAGGAAAACATTGAGATAAAGCTTATCAGTTAGAGAAGGGTACTGTAAATAGTCAATCCTAACTCTATGCTTGTTGTTCTTTATCAGACAATAAGTGGAAAAAATGACATACATGAAAGGAAAATAATAACACAGAAAGCAGCACTTCACCAGTGATATAGACCAGGATCCCAAAAATCAGCTTGTATATTGATGTCAATCCAGTTACATTCTTCAAGTCCAATGTTTCAGTTCAGCAATCATATTTTCTTCTCAGCCTAACTTATTTGATCACAAACAGAGCTTCAAAAACCTCTAAACACTATTTACATGTAGAAAATTTCGAGAACAAGTATTACATCAAAGTTCTGCAACCAACCCTTTACAATGTGCTCCTCAATAAGATTTTATAGGAACATGAGGAGGTGGAAATATTTCTAGGGTTCAAGGATCATTAATTCTACAGTTAATGCAATTATCTGTCTTGAAAACCATGCAAGGCATAAGGAAGGAATCCATTCGATCTATATCTCTGTGTCATAACTATGTTTTTCTTTCGAGGCTTAGTGGATTTTAAAAGATTTGACTTTAAGGCTAATCTCTTGTCTTTGTATTAACTTCTCTGATAGTTTAAATTAGTTTCTTTGATTTGGAATAATTTTTCAGTTGTCTTGAGGTGAAAATATTCTGTCCTGGTCATAACTAGGCCTCTTTTGAATGCTTTGAGGCTACAGGTGGCTTCTGGTAGCTTAGAGGATTCAATTAGCCTCTGATGTGGCAGTGGAGGCTTTCTCGAACTGATAGATTTGATTGTCCTTCTTTAATCACAGTTAATTTTCTTTAATTCAGTGTGTTAGGCTTAATTAGGCCTAAATTATGTCTTATGTTCCTCAAACTGTGTTTAATTGAGTGGATTAGGCTTTGGATAGTTGATTTAGGCCGTAATCCCTCAAAACTGTGTAAACAATCTTCAATTCTTCATCTCTTCTGTGACTGGAACCTTTAACACTGATACTCTCTGTTTGATTAAGTTTTGTTGTGTCTTGTTGATGTGCAGGTGTTACAGAGATTTGTAATGGTGTCAAAGCTCATGAGGCACTGATAAAACATAATTCAGAACCCCGTGGAAAAATCTCTTTGATGAATAAAGGCCTGGAGGATCGTCATCCTAGGCCTTCAATTTTCCTTTAAAATAATTGTAAAACCTTTAAAACCTACAAAAACAAGAAAAAGTTAAGAAAATCCTGCGTATTTGGGTTTAGAATACTTTGGAGGCTGAGATTAGATCACAACCATTGGATGAAAGCATCCAACGACAAGGATTCCTCGCTAAGGTCCAAAGGGAGGCAGTCGAATAAAGGGTGGGGAAATTAAGACGGGGCCATCGATCTTGCAACGATCAACGGTCGAGATCGACCAGGGAAATATAATGTAGAAGGGCCACTTTATCGAGAAATGGAATAATATATAAAGGAAATGGTGAAAAACCTTAGGCTGAAGGAAACTGTAGTTGTATGAATTTTGGGGTTTCGGAAATAACCTGGGCCGTCGGATGAGATCGGCCACAGAGATCAACGACTGAGAATGACTTAAGAAGTCCCTTGGAGGATGGGTGGAGGGCAATGAACTAAGGGCAAAATTAAACTTGTTGAATATTGCAACAAGAAACAATGAAGGAGGCATCCTGAAACATCATTCCTGATCCTAGTTGGAAAAGTGATCACCTAAACTAGGTGGGGGCCACACAGGTGATTTTTGTCGCAAAGTCTATTTTTAGACATGTGGATCATGTTCTATAAGTTGCGGGATGCTATTTATGGATGGTTGGTCAAGTTGGAAAAATAGTTGGATTTCTATTTTTAGACATATTGGGCAGAATCTATTTTTAGATTGCCAGTCTAAAAATAGATATGTCAAATATTAGTAGCTCTTAATAATATTTGGACTCTAAACATTATCTTATTCTCTTGGAGCACTTCAGTTAAGTGCACAGATGTGGCACAGGAGCTGACAGAAGGAATTACGCTATTCCTGAGGGTTATGTGGAGCTATTGCATGGATACTTCAGTTAGAACTCATGTGACGGAGTTTGGTGGAGTTGATTGAGGAAGTTAGTGGAGTTGTATTCAGTTTAACTAATCTAAACATAGTTGAGCTATTTGTATCTAGTTTAACTAATTGATACAATTAGTGAGAGTGGTGTGAATTAATTATTAATTAATTCACTAATTATAAATTCATTAATCAACTAAAGAATACATCAGTTAACTTCAGTGCATGGACAGTTTCAGTGGAGACCAGTGCAGAGATAGGTGAAAGGGCAAGTGTGACTATCAATTGTGACTATAAGTGATGCATGGTTTGCATCCAACACTCAGTAGAGATGCCTATAAAGACTGCGTGAGCAAGGCTGGGGTAATCAATTCTCATCAAGAGGCATTCTTCAGCAGGGATTGCGCAGTAGAGGCAGGCTATCAAGTGGCAGAGATTGGAGCATGTGTTTTGCTAGATCTAGCTTGATTAGTGTGTAGCAAGTGGAGATTATATTGAGAGCTTGTGAGGAGCTTTGTATGATGATTGTTACATGATCTATATGACATATATAATATACATATAGTTGGGGGTTTTCAGCTTTAAGCTTTCCCATTACATATTGTGTTCATATGTGTGAATTTTTATGGCTTTAATGAGTGCATGCAATTGATTTTATTTCCGCATGTGATGATCAATGGTAGAAGAGATTTTGTATTGTGCATGAAGCTAAAATAGTGTGTGATCAGGAGAATCTCGATGGATAACATATCAGTTATTCAATTTTTCTACATGGTATCAGAGTGATATTGATCATTGGAGCAATTGCAAAACATTGAAGCAGTTGAGTTTTTGTATTGAAGCGACCAGAGGAAGTTGGCACTCAAGGATAAACTCAGGAAAATAAAAATGGAGAAGAATGACATTATTCCAGTATACTTGACAAAGTTTGTCCACTGTAGGGATGAGCTTGGGAGTGTAGGAGTTAGTGTGGATGAAGAAGGACAAGTCAAGAAGGTTGGGATTCGAGCAAAGAATCTCTACAGACTTGAAGTAGATGGGATGTCTACGGAGCTTCCTACTGTTGGGAAGTGCAAGAAAGACATGCAATTGATGCTTGAGAGGGAGCAAGTTTTGCATGTAGGTAAGAGTGAACCTCGGGATGTGGAGCAACCACAAGATGAGGATCATGGAGTGGGAGCAACCACTCATGCAGAGAAATTTCGTGCCAGATGGGCAGAGGGAGTGCATGCGGCTATACCACCAGGTGAGAGGTGGGGCGACATGCATGAGTAATCCCAAGAGGAGATTTTTGGGCAAGATTCATGGAGATGGTGTGGATCTCATGAATTGAACCTAGCTATGAGGTTCCCACAACGCAGCAGTAGCATGATCAGTTGGATTGATGCAGGCAGATCAAAGTGACGGTGTCGGATACTGGAGCGTGGATCAGAGTTGACAGCAAGTGCCGAGTGCATGGGTGCAAAGTTCAACAGCGCAGTGGTTCCTGAAGACATGTGTAGTTGGTACCAGCAGAAGTCAAAGACTTTGATGATAGATGCATCAGATTGATTGAGTTTTTTGGAGCCTATTCAGTTTCAGAGGAGTTGCAGAGCAGATGCATGGAGTTGCATGGCACTTGTGAAGGTTGCAGGGCGAATGCATGGAGTTGCATGTCACATGCAGTGACAATCCTTTCTTGTTGAGAGGGAGTGTTGAAGATTGCAACAAGAAATAGTGAAGGAGGCATCCTGAAATATCTTTCCTGATCCTAGTTGGAAAGTGATCACCAAAACTAGGTGGGGGCCACACAAGTGATTTTTGTCGCAAAGTCTGTTTTTTTTTAGACTATGTCTATTTTTAGACATGTGGATCATGTTCTATAAGTTGCGGGATGCTATTTGTGGATGGTTGGTCAAGTCGGGAAAATAGATGGACTTCTATTTTTAGACATACTGGGCGGAATCTATTTTTAGATTGCCAGTCTAAAAATAGATATGTCAAATATTATTAGCTCTTAATAATATTTGGACTCTAAACATTATCTTATCCTCTTGGAGCACTTCGGTTATTTGATTGAGATGTAGCACGGAAAGTGAGTATCTACCAGGAATTACGCTATTCCTAAGGGTTATGTGGAGCTATTGCATGGATACTTCAATTAGAACTCATGTGAGAGAGTTTGGTGGAGTTGATTGAGGGAGTTAATGGAGTTGTGTTCGGTTTAACTAATCTAAACATAATTGAGCTATTTGTATCTAGTCTAACTGATTGATACACTAGTGAGAGTGGTTTGAATTAATTATTAATTAATTCACTAATTATAAAATCATTAATAAACTAAATAATACATCATTTAACTTCAGTGCATGGACAGATTCAGTAGAGACTAGTGGAGAGATAGGTGAGAGGGAAAGTGTGACTATCAGTTGTGACTATAAGTGATGCATGGTTTGCATCCAAAACTCAGTAGAGATGCCTATAAAGACTGCGTGAGAAAGGCTGGGGTAATTAATTCTCATCAAGAGGCATTCTTCAGCAGGGATTGCGCAGTAGAGGCAGGCTATCAAGTGGCAGAGATTGGAGCATGTGTTTTGCTAGATCTAGCTTGATTAGTGTGTAGAAAGTGGAGATTATACTGAGAGCTTGTGAGGAGCTTTGTATGATTATTGTTACATGATATCTATGACATGTATAATATACATATAGTTGGGGGTTTTCAGCTTTAATCTTTCCCATTACATTCTGTGTTCATATGTGTGAATTTTTATGGCTTTAATGAGTGCATGAAATCGATTTTATTTCCGCATGTGATGATCAATGGTAGAAGAGATTATGTACTGTGCATGAAGATAAAATAGTGTGTGATCAAGAGAATCTCGGTGGATAACATATCAGTTATTCAAATTTCTACAAAACTGGGACTGTTGATCTACAGAGATCAACGATGGAGATAAAATACAAGAAAAGCCAGTGTAAATGGGGAAAGTGGTTTCAGCCAAAGAAACCACTAGTTTCACACTACAAAAAGAGAGAAAGGTGATATGCGTTACTGGTCGACACGTGGCCTTTTACAACTGCCCATATCGCATGATTTTGAAAAATTAACCTTCGGGCTTAAAATCACGCGAAACTGCGGGCTAGCTGTTAGATCTGGGGTCCTAGATTGGACGGTCGTGAGGAGAGCGCGATAAATAATAGATGCACGAGCAATAAAAGGTGGGGCGGGCTTAAGGTGGTTTCAATCTGGACCATCGGATCAGGGAATGGACGGTGGAGATTTGATCTGAGGAAGGGTAGGACCCAAAGGAGTTGGGCCTATCGGGCTGAATCTGGACCGTCAGATGAATGGAATGAATATCCTAGATCAAATCTTAGGGTAAAATGAATAAAATATGAGGTGAGGGGTCAGGAGAAGAATGGGTCAATGCGGGCCGTTGATCTGCAGAGATCAACAATGGATATTTTCTAAAAAAACATTACACAGCGGGGTTTGTGTGAAATTAACAAAGGTTGTGAGGATTGATCTAGACTGTCGGATCTTAGTGTATGGACGGCTTAGATGCAATCGAAAGATCACGATCAACGGGGGCAAAGGGAATAAGGCGCCGATGCGATTAAGCAAGGGCCGTCAATCTGAGGACCAGATCGATGGCGAAGATTAGTTTCTAAATTCCAAAGGCGGAGAAATGGGCTTTGGGAAAAACTAATGTGGGCCGTTGGATCTAGGTCTGGCAGGGAGGATCAATGGTTGGGAAGCCATCAGGAGGTGACCAATCAGAGGGGGAAATAACTATTAAAAAATGCCTAATGCAAAAACTTCGATGCGATTAGCGTTGGGCCGTTGATTGGTTTAAAGGATCAACGGTGGAGAAAGTGGCGAGGGTTCCATAGAATAAAACTCCATCACATTGGGACTTTATCTTTTAAAAAAGGAAAGTGCCCATCACAAAATCTCTGATTGCGATTAGCACTCAGGACTTAACGCTTGGTCCTAGGCATGGGTTGTATGGCGGGGAAGTGGTTAGGGGGTTTAACACAAAAGGGGCTCATCAGAATCAGAACAAAGGAAGGGGCCTTTCAAATGCGCCCAATAAAACTTGCAATGCGAAATTCCAACAGCCTTTGATCGGTCTTAGATCAACGGTTAAGAATGGCTTAGACCGCGAACTATAGTTTTTAGAAGAATTTGAAAGGAAGTTGGGATTTTCAAGTTTCAAAGGAGAAAAAGGTTTTTGAAGGTTTAGAAGAAAGGTTTAGGATATTTTAAGTGCCCGGTTGCAGGACTTAAGGTCCTATGAAGCAGAGGTTTATGAAAGTTAAGCCCTCATGGGCTAAAACTTTATATAAATAAAAATACTGTCTTTTGGCCTTTAAAACAGAGTTTTTAAGGGAAATGAGGGTTTCGGTAGAGGAAAGAAGGTTTTTTAAAACCAATGGAAGGAGACCAAATGATTTTAAAAGGGTCTTGGAATGATTTTGAAGGTTAAAATGATGAAAATGGAGGAATTTTTATTAGTAAAAGGGGATGAAATGGAGGTTAAGTATGAGTGAAAAAAAAGGGATAAAATGAAAGGAAAAAATGGGTTTTTAGCAGTAGTCTTTTCTTCAGGAAAACAACAGATTTTCATAATTGTGAGGGAAATAGCAGTGAATATTAACTCAAGGATAAGTTATCTTCATAAGACTTCAAGAACTAACAATTTTGCAATAAAATTGTTTCTTGAAGGCTTAAAACATGATTTAGCCACAATTTGACATGAAAAATTTTATAGGTGGCTAACAGTGGCTCCACATGGGGATGGCACCTTCTTGAAGGTGTCAAGAATTTCAGACTTTTATTCTCTGGGGGGCTGATCAATGCCTCATCCATTGGGCTGTAAATTTATTCACTAGGATGATATTCTTCTGTTTAAGATAATTTTAGCAGCCATGAAGAACAATGGAACTCTATCAAACAAGATTTCTACCTACCCAATCCTACTGATATAACATTTTTTCTTCTTTGAGAGTGCATTTGGATTGGAAAACTCTTTTACAAAAATTTTAATCTTTTGAAAGAAAAAAACTAATCTAAGTCTACTTCTTATTTCTCCAAGAACTCATATTAAATAATTGAGTTCATAAGCTTCTCTACCTAACTACTATCTGTTAGGATTAGACTGTCTAACAGATTTTAATTCTCTAAATTCTGAAACAAGAAATTTAAAAGCATACAAGTCAGAATTGAGCAGTCTAACTTGTTGCCGATATATGGCACAAAAACAAGCTGCACATAGATTTCTATTTGCAGAAAATTAAATCAAAATGGTGAAGGCTTAAGATCTGAATGTTTTTAAGCACATCCTTCTCTTTTCTTTAGCTCTGTTTTTGAGTTTGTTTGAGCTGTTTTTTCTTTGTTATCCAGTTCAAGTTTTGGGCTTATTAGAACCAGTTTACTTCTGTCTTTGACTCATGATTTAAATAGATTGGATTCATTCTTTTTTTTTGAATCTTAGGTTCAAATTTTGAGCTTGTTTGAACCTTTTTTATTCTATCCTAACCTACCTAACTGATAAGCCAAGATTAAGCTATTTGGAAAATATATTTCACTAACCTATCAGCAGTAAATTTAAAACAAATTAGTCATGATTAGGTTGTATGACTAACTAGGAGTGTGATTTTAGGAGTGGCATTTGAGCTTGCACACTTTCAGATTTTGTTTCTCTTTTTTGGTATGGGCCTTTCTTGTTTTTACAATATGTCCTCTTTTCTCTTTTTGTTGTTTTTATATTTTTGATTTTTCTAACTTTGAATGTAATGATGGATGAAATATTTATAATGATAAAAAGATAAAAAGGATTCGAAACGTGCTAGGATCAAGAGAAATAATGTTCTAGCATCCTTCCATTAACAGGACTCCCAAATAGTTCAGCTCCATTCGATTCCTGCAAGAAATAAGCATTGTTGCCAGCAGTAGAGTGAATGAGATAAGGGCCAAGCCATAAGTTATCAAATTTCCCATGTTTTCCCTTGTCTTCTCTCCTTGAATCCCACTTTAACACTTTTTCCCCAACATTGAAATTATTAGCCTTAGTTCTTCTATCAAAAAGCTTCTTGATGCTCTCTTACTTTTGTAATGCTCTCTTGTAGACTTCTTCCCTGGTTTGCTGAAGGTGTATGGTCTGATTAATCCTTCTGATCATGTCATTGTCTTCAGACTGCACTTCTTGGATCAGCTTCATGACTGGTACACCAAGGCTAGTTGGAAAAATTTCATCTATTCCATACACAAGCTGGTAGGGTGACATTCCAATAGATTTCTTAAGTGTTAACTTGTTAGCCCATAGTGCATGCACTAGATTTGTGTGCCAAGACTTCTTGTTGTCCTTGAACAACTTCTTGATTATGTTCACCAAAATCTTGTTTGAGGATTCTGCTAGCCCATTACCTTGTGGGTAATAAGCAATGGAATGCCCCAATGTAATTTGATACTTGTGATAGAACTCTACCATCTTCTTGGATCCAAATGCAACAGCATTGTCAGTAATAATCTTCCTTGGGAAGAGAAATCTAGATAGGATATGAGTCTCAATGAATTTTATGATGACATAATCATTGGCTTGCCTAGAGGGGATGGCTTCTATCCATTTGGTAAAGTAGTCTGTTGTAGTGAGAATCCATCTATGTTGGGCAGATGAGGGTGGATGAATTTCTTCTATGAAGTCAAGTCCCCACTATTGAAAAGGAGCTTCAACAGTGATTGGATGCAAAGGTAAGGGAAACAATTTTCTTTTCCCTTCAAAGAGTTGACATTTATGACAGGCAATTATCATCTTGTGTACATCTAGAAAGAGGGCGGGCCAATAGTAACCAGCTCTAAGGATTTTTTTGGCTGTAGTCTTCCAATAGAGGTGGCCTCCACATTATCCTTCATGGAACTCGTGCTTAACCTTCTCTGCATCATTCTCAGGCAAACATTTAAGCAATAACCCACTTGCATTTTCCAATAAAGATATTTATCTACAATGCAGTAGTTTACATATTTTAACTTTAAAAACCTTGCATTTGTTTTTGATAAACCAGAAGGTGTATTCAAATTAAGAAAAACAAATAAAATATCAGCATACCAAGAGGAATTCCTAAAATAATCTTCAACAATGGGAATTGACATTTCCTCTTGTTCATCTAAGGCATTTATCATATTTACATCAAGAGCTTCAAAATTTGATTCAGCCATTAATCTAGCTAGTCCTTGGCCTTTAATGAGCTTAGTGGGCTTGATCTCTAAATCATATTCAAGTATCACAGCTATCCACTTACCTCTCTTACCATATGGGTCCTGTGTTAGAATGTCTTTCACAACTAAATCTGGGACAAAGGAAATGATCTGGGAGTGAAAAATGTAAACTCTGAAGTCTTTTAAGGCTTTGACTAAGGCAAAGGCTTGTTTCTCCATAATGGTATACTTCAGAGGTGCATCTCTCAATGCCTTGCTAAAGAATGCAATGGGCTACTCTTGTCCTTCTGTATTTTTCTGAAATAGGACAACAACTATTGTATGTTCTGATGAAAATGAAAAAATGTAAAAATATTTCGAAAAATCAAGACTTATTAGAACTGATGTTTTTATTAATGCTTGTTTTACCAGCTCAAAAGACTTCTTTGCTTCCAAGGTCCATTTAACTCCTTGTTCCTTTTTCAGCATGTTTGTAATGTTTCTAAGGAGTTTAGCTAAGTTGTGTATGAACCTTCTCAAGAAATTAATCTTTCCAATGAAAGATTGAAGTTCCTTGATGTTACGAGGATGAGTGATTTGCAATATAGCCTCAATCCTCTTTGGGTCTATCTTTATCCCTTATTCTGATATGATGTGCCCAAGAATTTTACCTTTTTGGAGACCAAACAATGTTTTCTTCGGATTTAAAGATATCCCAAACCTTCTGCATTTCTCGAATACTTTTCTCAAGTGTTCTAAGTGCTTGTCATTTGTCTTGGAAAAAACAGTGACATCATCAAGGTAAATAATGATGAAGTAGCCTAATTCTTCCAAGAATGCAATGTTGATGGCTCTCTGGAATGTAGCAACAACATTCATTAAACCAAAGGGAATTTTCACATACATGAAAGTGCCCCGAGGTGTAGTAAAAGTTGTTTTTAATTGATCATTAGGGTGTACTAAAATCTAATTGTACCCTGAGTAGCCATTTAGCAAAGAAATTCTTTCAGAACCAACTACCCTTTGTAAAATATGATCCATCTTGGGTAAAGGGTAGTTTTCCTTCAATGAGGCTTTGTTTAAGTCTCTAAAGTCAATACAAAGCCTAATCTCTCCTGTTTTCTTCCTAACTGACACTAAATTAGATACCCACTCTGAATATCTAATAGGGACAATAATACCAGCTTCATACATTTTCTTGATTTCCTTCTCAACCAAAGGTAACTGAACAGGGTTTATTCTGCGTAGTTTTTGTTTAAATGGCTTTTGGTTTTCCTTGAGAGGTATCTTGTGCTGAATTATTTCATTGTCATAGGATTTCATACCCTCATAACTCCATGGAAAAATATCAGAAAATTCTTTAAACAACTATATGTATTTGAGTTTAATGTGAGCTGGTAAAGTCTTAGACAGTTTGATCATCATTGGTTCTAGTTCACTGCCTATATTACACTCTTCTACTTTAGTATCGACAGGCTCTAGTTTCGGCTTCTTGGCCACATCATTGAAATCAAACAGCTCTTCTAAAGGGACCAGACCTTTTGGCAGACTTTGTTTCTTAGACTGTAGAGTTTCTAAGTCTTATGTTTCTAATTCTGTGACAATTTCTATTTTGTTTTCGAGTTTGTTAGACAAAAGATTTACATCAGCCGTTTCTGGAGACTCTTCTTCTTCATCAAGTAGATTTTCTTCACTAGGACAGTCTGTTTCATAGTTTGAATCTGAACTTGGTAGTTCAAATTCATTTCTGGACTGCAAGAAGTCTTCTATTTATTTGTCTCCATCAAACACTTGCCAATATTTCTTGTTATCGAGGAAATTTGGTTTGAATTTAATTTGAGTCATGAATTTTTTGGTTTCAAATGGCGTTAAACATGTTCTAGCAGCAAAAGCTAAACTATGGGCACGTATATTCTTTTCTCTTGGGACAAAAACAAGTTGGGATTCTTCAAAAGTTCTCAATAAATCCATGACATTGTTCCTGTAGGCTCTAAGTTTGGGGTGTTTGGCGTTTTATTCCCTATTCAATTGCCTAATGATTAACTCTGAATCCCCATGCACTTTTATTCTCTTAGCTCCTAATTTCTTCAACAAGTGTAAGCCTAAAAGAAGGGATTTGTATTCCACTATGTTATTCGAACACTGAAAATTTAATCTGTAGGAATGGCCTTCAGTGTGATTATTTTCGCTGTTATGTATCCAAACAACTTCACCAGCATTTCTCCTAGTGCAAGACCCATCGAAGTTCATACTCCAAAGAGGACTAGTTTCAAGTTCAGTAGTTTGGTTACTATCCTCTTCAACTAGTGTGCTTTAGGATTTTTCTTGAGTATCAGCACTTCATTAAATTTGTTTTAATTCCTCAAGTTTTTCATTGCGTTGAGGACTAATTTCTTGACTCTCAAGGTTTAAAAGCAATAGATGAATGATTTGTAGCTCTAGACCCGTGTTGTTTTTGTTGTAGTTTTCGGGTTTAGAAAACTTTTTTGACACTTTTGTGTTATCTTCCTCCTCCTCTCTATCTTCCATAAATTTAGTTAAGGTCACTTGTTCACGAAATGTTTCATCATTGAAAAGGATAAATGATTCAAGGCCTGTATTTACAGAATAAAGGGGAGAGTTTTGCGGTCTTTCTTGGCTAGTAACCATGTATTGCATATGAGACTCTCTATAAAGTCTTCTAGTCTGATTGAAAATAGGGATGGTCGCATAGGTCATATCCATCTGCATAGTTCCTTGTAACTTAGCTCCCAAAGATCTTGATAACAGCATACCATACTTTGGGGGTACATCAGCCACAACAATATCCATTACTAAACATTTGGCTGGAATTTGTGCTAAGTTAACGCAAAGGTATTTGATTAAACCTAAACATTTCACTCTGCTTGAGTCAAAGGAGTAAAGATCTTTGTATGGCCTAGTGATTTCAAGGCCTAGGCTCTCCATTACAGCTTTGGGCATTAAATTGTGCGAGGCCCCTGATTCATGCATGGCATTGTGAAAAATCTTGTCATGAACATTTAAACTAACATAAAAAGGAGGAACTGGTCCCTCTTGATATCTACCCTCAATCTTAGGACCAAATAAGAGCTCTGGTTAGTCATCATTAAGATTTAAAATGTCATTATTCTATTCTATGTTAAAAGCCTTCAAAATTTTGGATCTGTACACATTTTGGGTAGCTAATTCAGTAAGGGGAATGAAGATCTTTATTCTGGAAATTTCCTTCTCCAAACTGAAAGGCATCTGATTCTTTGAAGTGCTTGTTCCAGCCTTATTCACTGCCACTCTATCAGCAAAATTAGTTTGTTGATTTCCTCTATTTACATTGGTTAGAATTGTTTTAACAGGAGCACTAGCTGAGGTACCAGCGCTGCTAAGATCTGCGCTCTGTTTTTCATTGTTTTGAGTGCTTTTCTCTTTACTTTTATTAGAATTTATAGCCATTGTTTTTTATTTTTGCTTTGTGACTTTGGGTTTATTTACAAAGATGTTTTTTTCAGATTTGTCAGAGGTGGTAGTTTTTGGAGTTTCCTGATTGCTTTTACTCCTAAGGTCATATTCCTTTGTGGTTTCTATGATGACATTTTCCATTTCCTCATAGTAATATTCATCTTCTGCTCTCTTGTCATCATAGGTTGTATATAGACTTTGCTTTCTAGTGTAATGAACTTCAAATTCATCATTATCTACTCCCAACATGTTTCTATAGGGTAAAATTATTGGGTTGTTGGTTATGGAATATCCCTCTCAGGGCTTTCTGGTGCCTGAGGCAGACAGTAAGATTAGCTGTATAGTTCACAAAGATGGCACATACATGTTCACATTAACTTAAAACAACTTGATGGAATAAGATGGAAGATTACCTCTTTAATGATCTTGAAGTCTATTGGAGAGCGCTGAACAGCGAAGCAGGGATCCTTCTTCATGAGCTCCAAATCTCAACCCTGCAATCAGTCAAAGCACCCGTGTAATATCTACCATAACATACATTTCCTATCAATTAAGTCAATATATAATAAAAATTTAAACTATGCACATCTAAGCCACTCATCTCATGCTATATAATTGATTAAATAATAATGACAATATCAACGCATAGAATGAACAAAACAGATAATGTTCTGTTGATTTATAAAAAGGAGGATTACAACCGTCGGTTGTACCAAGCCCTCCTCAGCCTTCCAATCTCTCTATCTCTCAAAGTGGTGATGTCTTGATCAACAAGTTCTCAATGAATCTCTTTGACCTTTGACCTTCACACTACAACAATGATCTCTACTTCACAAGTATTCAAAAACTTTGACAATCCTTTGACCTTGAACCAAGAGCCTTCAACTCCATTTTATAGGAGATGGAGAGAGCAATCAATGCCCTTCCCTTTCCACCAGTTCTGAATAGAAAAAACCAAGATGCTTCCTCAACTTCCATGCTTTTTCCTTCTTTGAGAGTTCAGTTGTTTATGGCAAGGCCCATGTTGGGGCCCTTGTTTTTGGAAACTTGTTTGGAATACATTTGCATTTTGAATAAAGGATGGCCTTTTTGGGTTGCGGCAAGATGACACATGGCAATCACGACCAAGTCGCGACTACAGCAAGCCGTGGAGCTATCGAGGTGGTGCAGAAGCAAGATATAGCTGAAGACAACAGATGCATGAGGATAGATGGCAGAAGACAGAAAGTGGAACACATAGATAACAGGAGAGAAGCTAGAAGCAGCCGAAGAAGAACAAAAAGAGGAACTAACAGTTGTAGAAGTGGGTGAATAAATAGCAGTCACCCGGCCAAAAGAAGAAGAAGGCTATCGGAGACGGAACGTAGAGCGACTGAAGGAGATCAGCCAGGATATCTCTGTAGTTCCTAGGGCTCTCTCATTTACCTTTCTGTTATGTAAGGCATCTGTATCAGAATGTAAGCTCTCCTTGTGGAAGCTATGTAATGATGGTTGTGGATGAAGATATCAATACAATTGCAGGTTACCGTCCTACTGTGTAATTCTTCTGCATGCATGATGGTCGCGATGGTTTAAAATTTTAATTGCTTAATACCTATTTATGATCTAAATTCTCTTGCGAATATATCTATCTTTATGCAATCTTTTTAATGGTAATCATGAGTTGTGGATCCGTTCCTTGCTATCGATCTATTCCCATCCTGCATGTGGTTGCGGCATGCCTCGGGTGAGACTCTCTGCTCTCCGGAGTAGGGTGATAATGCCAGCGTGGTTCTAGACTACAACGGATTCCCTTGTTGGCCACAACTCCTGAACCTGGGTCTTGCCTGCGAGACCTGATTCCTCGCCAACAAATGGTTTTGTTGCCGGGACCTTCATGATATGAGGGGAACTAGATCATGGTCTCAAGGATCTACGAAGGCGAAATACGGTGATGGTGGGATAACCATCTGGACCAGTTCGTTGCTCAGCAAGCAGAGTTGACGAAGCAAAAGGAGGCGGCGATCAAGGAGCTCGTCCTTTTCTCAGATTCAGCCAGTGATACTTACGAGATCCTCTAGGGGAAGTTCCCTAGTGACCTGTATAACTGGTTGCGGAGGTTACAGATGAAGGTGCCTAGGGATAGCTCGCGGAAGATAAACCGCAAGTGGGTGCACGGGGATTTGGTGGCCCTACATCGATTGGACAATGAATTGACCCGCGCGGTGGATTTTTGGGTAGAGACCACTTTGAACGGGTATATTGTAGAGTTTTCCGCAGAGTGCTACCAATCCTTCTTGAAGGCTGAAGCTATTTTCCATTCCGGGTTAAGGGGGAAGCTGCTTAAGGAGATTTCGCTGTGGATTAAGGCCTTGATGGTGGACGAGGGGCTGATGGAATTTCAAAAGATGATCATGGAAGCGTAAACTCCGGGTGCTGGGGGAAGGTCTAAAGGGACATATGCTACGTAGAATGTGAGGTGGGGAGTGGGGAATGGATGTTGAGGCCACATGAAAGTTGAGGGAGAAACGTGCACATATGCGGGCGCAGATCGCCGATAGGTGGCGAAAACGGGTGATGCGGGATTTGAAACGAAGGGAAACCGATAGGAATAACCAGAAGGAGGTGCCTCAGAGGATAGGAATTATGGACGTGGATACCCGGGAAAAATAAGGGACCGATGTGGGAGTGTGGCGGGTGCATGGGAGCCTAGCTAAGCAAGAAAGGGAGACGTTGACTAACGAAGATGATGCGGGGATGCGACCCGATGAGAGTTCCGATGGTGAATGGTACGTCACGATGCATCGATTGTTTCAAGAGCGGACGGAATTCATTTCTCTAGGCAACCCTACTTCCCACACTTTGCATGGCAAGGATCCCTACCTTCCCCTGGTACCTTATCAACCTGTAAGTAATATTTTTGTCAAGTTACAAGCATTGAGTCAATTACGTAGCAGTTCATTGTTGATGGCGACCCATGTGACTAGCAGCGTCACTGGTAGTATTGCATTCCCTAGTGGGACAATTGTGCAACCGGGACCCGGAGGATTTATCCTAGTCATCCCTCCACAAGTAAATATGGCCGGGTCATTCACCCGGTATCCAGAATTATCTGGTCGGGGCAACGATGATGTAGAACAACATTGGTATCTCTACGAAGCCATTTGGAGGGCTCGCCAGACACCGGACGCAGGGAAGTTAATAGAGTTCCAAACCACGCTCAGAGAGAGAGCTCTGCGGTGGTTTATCAAGTGGTCCGAGGCCCATCCTAATCCAGTACTCGTAGATGTAAAGCGGGATTTTTTTTGCGAATTCAAGTTGCCCCAGACGGACCAGCAAGGTCTGTCTGAGCTCAAGGAGATTAAGCAGAAAGAAGGCGAGACCGCATGGGAGCTGATTCGGCGCTTCAAGGACGCGATCGGGAAACTCAGCTACTCGATCAATCCAAACCATCAGAGGGACTGGTTCATCAAGGCTCTACTTCCCTTGATGCGAACCCCCCTCACACAGTAGAAGATTGACAATTTGCAGGATGCTTTAGAGCAGGCCATGAAAATAGAGGCCATGGCGGGCTACCCTCAGGAGTATCACGGGGTGCCGGCTCTGCAGGATCCTTCCTTAGTGGGGCTACAACATCAGATCACTAGTCTAACAGAGAAGCTCAAGGAGATGCAACCTATAAGACCAGCCAGGCCGAATGTTTGGTGCACTCACTGCCTGGTCGAAGGCCACGTCGCAACTGAATGCCCTAGGCTGCGTGGCACGGGTGTGGGAACCTTTGTTGCGAAAATCTAGGGGGGTCCACCCCCTATGGGGGGCGTAACAATGAGTCCGCAGGGGGTATACTCACCACAACAGCCCTATGCGAGGTTCCCACTGTAACCGAACACAACTACCATGGAAGACTGTGAGATTTTCCGGACGATGGGACATCCACCTCGGATGTGCCCAATACTATAGAAGTACTCCACCATCCCAAAAAACGTATATTTTGAGTTTTGTGTTTCCACGACTCATAACACTGAGTAGTGCAGGGCTCTTGACGCACTCGCGGATAGATTGGACCATCCCTCCTACAAGGTGAACGAGGCTTCCAGGGGAAGAGGCGACAGTGTGCACGGATGCCGCACCGGGGGACGCGGTCCGGTGAAATGTTACAACTGTGACCAGGAGGGTCACGTGGCTCGGGAATGTCCCCTTCCCTGAAGCCCCTGGTGTTCCCAGTGTCGTGTGAACACCCATGCTACAGAGGACTGTCCAGAACTCATCAAGAAGTGGGAAGAACGGGTATGACAGAGGGCCACAAATTTTGTAAATTTCGAGCCGCGAGGAACCACGACTCCGGCCATGCAGAATGTGGCAATTGTCATGAGGGGTGGCATAAAGACGGGTGAGGACGCCCATGGAAGGGAGCCGGTCCGGGCTATTCCACCTGCCTCCCCCAAACAACTGATCTGGCCAGACGTGCAGAAGAAGTACTTTCAGGAGGTTGTGGAGGCCTTTGCTCAACTGCGGGAAGCCGGAGGCCTTGAGATACCCCTGACGACTGGTTCTGGCGAACAGAGCACCACGGGGACCTTGATTGAGGAATGGATTCAGTTGTTCCTCAAGATTGTTGACGATGCTTCAATGCGGGACCAGATCAAGCGTACCCTGCAAGACGCACTGCAAGGAAGTATAGGGCAGAGAGACTCGGGTAACACAACACCCCAGTATGTGCAGCGTGTCAAGCGGAACAAGCGACGAACGGGAAAAGAGTTCCGGCTGAACACGCAGGTTGTGGGATTCCAAATCAGCGACACCATGCTTGATTTGGGGTCCGACGTCAACATCATGCCGCGGAAGACGTGGGAGGCTCTTGGAAGGCCACAGCTGACCTACTCGCCAATCCAACTCAGAATGGAAACCAATACTGCATTTTTCCGATCAGCTGACTCGAAGGTGTCGAGGTCGACATTGCAGGGGTAAAGACCTACACTGATTTTGAGGTTATCGATATTATGGGTGACAAGGATCCTTATCCTGCCTTGCTAGGCATCGATTGGGCTTTTGAGAATTACGCCATCATCGATCTCAAAAAGGAGCTAATGATCTTCGAGGATGGGGAGGTATGGGTCACGCAGCCCCTCGACCCATATCAAGGCCCGCGATATACAAAAACTGTGGACAACCGGGCGGACGCACAGATGATGGATCACCTTTACTAGATGACTGCAGGGAAGCGGGAGGACTATATCAACCCGACCGCAACAGGCTCTATTAGCTGGCGTAGTGTCCAGAGCTCGGAGCTGGGCTCGAAACTCGCCTGGGAAGACTAGAAGCAGGGTGGGTACGAGACCAGTGTGCGGAGATGTGCCGCCATTGCTCGAGTCTGTTGGATCGACGCTGAGTTCCGGGCATATCCCACCTTGTCGAACATGTAGGCTGGAAATACCTTTATTGTGAAGGTGGAAGACACGGTTCCAAAAATTCGTAGAATACCACTTTTGGACGTTTCACTACAGTCCACATCCGCAAGATGGTGGAGGAACCACTGCAACACCCTATTGCGGTGGAGTTGTGTGGCGATGGCATTGTGGGCACAGTTTAAAGAAGACGAAGGCCCTCGAAGCAAGCACAAGTACGAAGGGACTTCCAATCCGCGGGACCACGTGAGGATCTGTGAGGAGCAGTGGTAAGGGCTGGGATACCCACAAGAGCTGTGGGTACATCGGTTTATCCACTCCTTGGATACAATACCCCAGGCCTGGTACTTGGAAGAAGAGCGGAAATGAGGAACCCGCTCGTGGCAGGAAGTCACGGAAAAGTTTGTTCGATGCTTCTCATTCGAAGGGGAGACAGAGCTGGAATCTCGAGCATTACAAGCGATCAAGGGGATCTTATTTTTCCGCGGCCTCGAGGCTGATGGGGGCATGGTTGCATCAGGTCCTGAGGACAGGCGTGAGTTGGTTTGCCAACGGATTGACGGAGAACCAGACGATGACAGTCTGGAGGACCTCAGGCACCTGTATTTCGAAGATAAGGAAGGCGAGCAAAACATCAACGAAGAACCGACCACCGAAGGCATCCATTTATAGCCGCTGAAGACCAAGAAGTTAAACATTGGTACGGCAGAAAAGCCCAAGTTAGCTACTGTTGGAGATTACTGGGACGAGGTGATGACAAAGGAAATTTTCAGCCTCCTCCAGGAATACGAAGACTTGTTCCCTTCGTCGGTGGCAGATCTGAAGGGCATCAAGGGTGACCTCAGAGAAATGCACATTGTGCTGAAACCAGATGCCCGACCCGTAAAGCATCGACCCTACCGGCTGAACCCACGAATCAAAGAAAAGGTCAAGATGGAGATTGACAAGATGCTGGACGCAGGTCTCATCTTTCCAGTAGAAGAAGCAGAGTGGGTGAGTCCTATCTTCATTCAGAATAAGAAGGACAAGGCGGAGATACACGTATGTTTCGATTATAGAATTCTGAACAACGCCTGCATCCATGATCCATTTCCCACTCCTTTTAGCGATGAAGTATTGGATCATGTTGCGGGAAATGAAGCTTATTCCTTCACGGATGGTTTTTCGAGTTACCATCAGGTGCGCATTGCGGAAGAGGACAAGCCGAAAATGACATTTACCACTAAATGGGGATCGTTCACATACCACGTAATGCCGTTTGGCTTGAAAAACGCTCCGGCCGTGTTTTCCCGAATTGTCATCGTTGCTTTTCGGGAGTATATCCACAAGTTCCTGGAAGTATACATGGACGATTGGACTGTCTACATTCTGCTGAAGAAACATGCCACCCTATTGCGTATTATGTTTGATCGGTGTCGCGAGTTGCATATTTCCTTGAACTTGAAGAAATGTATTTTTGCAGTTCCTTTTGGCACACTCTTGGGACACGTGGTATGCAAGCAAGGGGTCTGCATCGACCCTGCCAAGGTCGCGGTAATCGTCCATATGGAAGCCCCTGAAATAGTGAAGCAGTTTCATGCACTGCTTGGCCACACAGGGTGTTACAGGTGGTTTATCCGAAATTACGCAAAGATCACTGCCCCTTTAGAAAAGCTGCTACGGAAGTCTGAAGCATTCCAGTTGACGGAAGAGTGCCGGGTGGCCCTCAAAATTCTGAAAGAAAAGCTGGAAACGGAACCTATTCTGGTTCACCCAGATTGGGATAAACAGATCCATGTGCATATCGATGCATCTAGTATCGCACTTGGGGTTGTGTTGGCGCAACTCGGGGAGACGACACTTGACCACCCGGTCTACTTCGCCAACCACAAGTTGTCTAATGCGGAAAAGAACTACACCACGACTAAGCAGGAGGCCTTGATAATGGTGTACTCTCTCCATAAGTTCTGCCACTACCTTCTTGGAGGAAAATTTAAGTTCTTTACGGACCACTCTGCATTGAAGTACTTGGTAAATAAGCCTGTTTTGGAAGGACGGATCTATCGCTGGCTGCTGCTCTTTCAAGAATTTACGTTTGAGGTGATCGTCAAGCTTGGGAGGTTGAACATCAGGCCCAATCATTTATCCAGATTGGGGATGGGGGAGAACGACGACTCACTTGATGATCAGCTGTCGAATGCTGACCTCTTTCGGGTCAAAGAGGTACCGGATTATCTGGCTGACATTGCCACCTATCTGACCATGGGGCAATGCCCTCAGGATTACACCCCCCTCCAGAGACATCACTTGGTCGTCTGTGCTGCCGAATACCAACTGATTGCAGGACAACTATATAAACTGGGTCTTGATGAGGTTCTGCGCCGGTGCGTCCTTGACCACGAGTGCGAAGCTGTGATGTGGGAATGCCACAGTGGGGTTGCAGGATGGCATGTTGGGGAAAAACCCACCGTGAGGAAGGTACTCCAAGCTGGCCTCTGGTGGCCAATGGTTCATGTAAATTGCAAGATATTTTTTAAGCGATGCGATGTCTGTCAGCGAACGGGGAGGCCCTCTCACAGAGACGAGCTTCCGTTACACCCAGTGCATGTGTTGCGGCCATTTGAGAAATGGGTTGTTGACTTCGTAGGTCCTATAGCCCCGGTCACCAAACACTCCAAGGCCCGATACATCATTACCGCAACCGACTACCTCACTCGATGGGCTGAGGCAGTGGCGGTACGAGACTGCATGGCAGATACAGCAACATGGTTTATCTTTGAAAACATCATCAGCAGGTTTGGCTACCCACTAAGTTTAACCAACGATCAAGGTACGCATTTCATTAATGACACGATCAAGTTGCTGTTGGACACGTTTATGATTCAGAATCACAAAAGCAGCCCATACCACCCGCAAGCCAATGGTACTGTTGAAGCGTTTAATAAAATTATTGAAAAGGGGTTAACAAAGATCTGTAACGCCCAGCGGGATGACTGGGATGAACGGTTACCAGCTGCACTCTGGGCCTATCGGACTACGGTGAAGTGCTTGACCAATCAGACACCGTTCCAGTTGGTGTATGGCTGGGAAGCTGCGATCCCCGCCGATTTCACGGTACCAAGTCTTTTAATTTCCACGACTCTCAAGTTCTCGGAAGAAGCATCACTCCAAGAGCACCTACATGAATTACAGGAACTAGACGAAGCCCGGTTCCTAGAGGAATTTCATCAGAAGGTTCAAAAGGATAGACAGAAATCGTGGCACGATCGCCACATCAAGAAAAAATCATTCCAGGTTGGCGGCAAGGTCCTTTTATATGACAGCAAGTTCCAGAATTTCCCAGGAAAGCTGCAGATGCACTGGTTAGGACCTTACTTTGTCATCGAGATTAGAGAGTCTGGTGTTGTTTGTTTGGCTCAGCTGGATGGTACTGTTTTACCGGTATGGGTGAGTGGCGCATGCCTAAAACCCTACCAGGAGTAAGTTTCTTCCAACATTCATCAATAACTCTCGCAACCGAGAGCACCTGTAGAGTAGTGTAATCGAATAACTCTCCCGCAACCAGGATGAGCATAGGTAGTATTTTCCATTCCTACATCATCCGCCACTAATCCCTCTGTTACGGGACCGCACCGCAACCGACTGTGGTCGGGGAGGGGCACATCGAGCGTGTCATCCCCGTAGGCTTCATAAACATGTCAATATTAGTCCAGGTCATGTCAGTTAGTACTTGTGTCAGTTCGTAGGATCATCTATATTTGCATCATAAATTACCATAATTGGAAGTAACCTTTCCATAATCATTTTTCCATCATCCGCAGTTACCCCAGCTGTTGCGTTCGCCCATTTCCCCATGCCACCGTCAGAAACTGTCAGAATAGCCATTGGCACGTGATTGATCACACGATTATCATAGAAAAGCATGCCAACAGGAATTAACTCGTTAAGGGGTCTCATCAACTCCACTCGTGCCAGGTGATGACATAACTTGCATGACACCCAAAAGCATGAGAATTTCGGACCAGTTCGAATTAGAAATTGCAGCAGCACCAGAGTCGTTGAAGTCTTAAAATGCACAAAACCAAGAGGGGAGCCCAAGGAGAATTCTACAGGTCTATCAGCGTCAAGCCAAAATGCCGAAGGCTATCCCAGTTGTCATTGAACCAGAGCTCGATAGCAGAATCCACAAGACTGAGTCCCTGGTCGGGAAATATGATAATGCAGCCTTGATCGATGCCAATCTTTCAGACTCTGCCGAATTCCCGTCCCTCCATTGGCAGGTGTATATGGAGCACTACTACACCCCAGCCGGAAACACAGCCAACCGAATGTTGCCAGAGTTCAGGGGCCTTCAGCAATCGTCCTTGATGAACTTAAGAAATCTTCCGGTCTTTGGGACCACCGGACCGGCTCTGCAGTGCACGCGCTTCCTCCTCAGCCGTATTCAAAATGGGTCCTTGTGGCTGAACAAGGAAATTCCCATTCATGTTGAGGATATTTATCACCTCACAGGGCTTTCACTGAATGGCCCAGACGTCTCGACTGCTTGTCAGACCTCCTCCAAGCATGCACGAAAGTCGGGAGATGCAGACCTCTATGTCAAGTATGGCACCCGCCGGGGGGGGGAAAGGAGCCAAGATAGACCTCATTAATAAGCCTGAGATTCGATTCGCTTGCTACCTCATTGCTAGCAAGAAAATGAGGCACTACACCAAGGGCGAATGCACCCTGGAGACCATCTCCATTGTGGAGCACTGTGTCCAGGGCACCAAGCTGAATTGGTGCTCCTTCGTGTTAAAAGAACTGTTCGACGCATGCAAGGAGAACTATAAGCGCGCTACTAGTTTTATTTATGGATACTTGATCGTTGCTTTTGCCATGTGGAAATGGCACACTTCACTCGTCAGGGTCCCAGCAGAGATTCCCGAGGGCCAGCCCCTCGCGATGAAGTTTACTCCGTGGAAGGTGTCACCCGACCCCAGCACTAAACAGGTGAATGCAGAGGCGTTTTGGTCCTGGTATGGGCTAATGATGGACGTGGTGGCTATTCAGCAACGGGTGCCCAGGAACCTGCTGGATGAATATAGTGAGCAAGTGTGGTTCAGGGTAAGTCACAGGCATACTTACCTCCGCCCCACTTGCGTGCCAGAAGCCACCTTCCACATGATGCCATTGAAGTTCTAGCTGGACGATGCCACCTTCCACCACGAAGTCTATTCGTGGCTGGGGGTCACGAAGCACACCCGCGACGGCCTCCCCAGGTACAACTTTGAGCGGATGTTGCCATTGCAACAGCCTGCCACGACGGATGTGGCAGTGCCACCACGGGAGCTCCCTGAACCACTCGTCCCCGTCGTCCGCCACTTCAATACTCAGGTACGCAATTTCAATGTGCTGGCCCAGGTTATTTCCAGCGGTGCTTCTCCATTCCCTTTATTTTCCGAATTTTAGATTTCTCAGTCTACTTTGCACACCCCTACCACTCCTCTTAATTCTCCCCTCCTGACCATTTTATTTACCTCTGCAAGCCCTATCATCACCCCGATGGGAGAAAAGGGCTCGACCCCAGAACAATTAGAGACTCCTCCAGCTAAGCGGGCCAGCACCACCGTAGCCAATCCGGTGGTGGACCTTACTGATGATGATCTGCCACCGCCCACAAATACAGGGGCACTGGTCCAGGAAGAACCCCTTATTGATCCTTCTAAGTTTATTAACATTCACCCTCCATCCACAACTCCACCTCCATCCACCGTTCCACCTCCACCTCCCACTTCATTCGTTCCATCCAATTCATCTGCCACTGTGTCCGACCCGCTCATCTGAGAACTCTTTAGCGGGGACCACGAGGCTGAAGTTGACTCCAGTACTGCTACCGTAGTACCACTAGTAGACCCCATGGGCGCACCCCGGGTTTCTTTATCTGCTATATTTACCCAGCTGGCCAACATTGGGGCCGACTCAGTCGAGGCTCAGCCCGAGCATGCTGACCCTCCTCCCCCGGGCCAGACCGATTAGCAGGAGCGGCCAGATTTAAATATGGCCAACTCAACGCAGCAACAGACACCGTCGTCCCCTCCGGAGCAT
This sequence comes from Pinus albicaulis, assembly GCA_034641835.2. NCBI lineage: Eukaryota > Viridiplantae > Streptophyta > Pinopsida > Pinales > Pinaceae > Pinus > Pinus albicaulis. The sequence goes on from CM076578.1 coordinate 55,679,588, forward strand.
TCCAACCCCTCAGTTGCTAGTGGGAAACCCCTGTAAGAAAGGAGGCCGACCCAGGATGCTTTGGGCACAGCTAACTTAGAAACATGGGGTACAACTCAGCTGTACTTATTAATTCAGAGGGCGGCCCAGCAAGCCGAAAGGCTTCATTCGGAGTTGCAGCAGCGATGCAAAGAGCAACAACAACAGATCGTGGCGCTTACTGAACAACGCGACCAGCTTAGCACGGCGCAGGAACGCCTGCAAGATCAGATAGCCAATGTAACTCAGGTATTTTCAGACCTATGGCCCTTGGTAAAGGCTCATTATACCCCGCTGCCTGCCGATGTCGCGGAGCAGAACATCGTCGCCCAAGCTTTCTACATCCGGTCTGCACTCACTGGTCTCCACCGGGAAAATACGGAGATCCACGCAGCATTAGCCGCACGATCAGTGCTGCCTGACCCAACGACTACCTATTCAGCCCAGGTTTCCGCGAAGCAGGGCCAAGCAACCCAAATGCAGGAAACGCTCACCTATGTGGCACGCGAGGCGCACGACCTCCTGAAGGGTCTTTAGGAATGCTCACTGGCCTTGACTGTCAAAGCACAACCAATCTCCGCGCAGCTACAACAGGTTTCCTGGGAAATTCAAGAGGTCATGGACCCCGCCAGGTTGGACCAATTATACGCCCAGGCGGATGAGCTCGAGGTACAGATCCAACAAACGGAAGCCAATTCTGCCGAGGCTAAACGGGTAATTCGTGAGCTCTGCCCGCCCCTCAAAAACAACGCCAAGACGATGCAACAGCTAGCTTCCGTGGCCGAAGCCCAAATTAGCACGTTGTTCGGGGCTATCCCAGTTCCCCTAGAAGAGGTTGTTGTCACCAAGATCGCTGAAAACACAGATTCACTCTTGCAAGGGTGGCAACACGCTGTATCGACCTTCACTGAGCTTTGAGCTATAGCATTCCGCAGAGTCCTGAAGTTGGGGCCCTTGTTTGAACAATCGACAGAAGGCACACAGAAAGAACAGGAACAAGCTGATGGTGCACAACGGGAACATATGCAAGATGAATGCACACGGGGTGAACAGGGCACGGGATAAAGAGGGGTGATGGAGATAGAGACTTTCATTTGTGATTGACTCGGGGATGAGTCAAGAAACTGTGGTCGGGGCCTGTTGGGGCCCTCTTTTTTGGAAAATTGTTTGGAATACTTTGCATTTTAAATAAAGTATGACCTTTTTGGGTTGCGGCAAGATGACACATGGAAATCACGACCAAGTCGCGACTACAGCAAGCCACGGAGCTATCGAGGTGGTGCAGAAGCAAGAGATAGCTTAAGACAGCAGATGCATGAGGACAGACGGCAGAAGACATAAAGTGGAACACATAGATAACAGGAGAGAAGCTGGAAGCATCCAAAGAAGAACAAAAAGAGGAACTAACAGTTGCGGAAGTGGGTGAATAAATAGCAGTCACCCGGCCAAAAGAAGAAGAAGGCTATCAAAGACGAAACACAGAGCGACTGAAGGAGATCAACCAGGATATCTCTGTAGTTCCTAGGGCTCTCTCATTTACCTTTCTGTTATGTAAGGCATCTGTATCAGACTGTAAGCTCTCCTTGTGGAAGCTATGTAACGATGGTTGTGGATGAAGATATCAATACAATTGCAAGTTACTTTCCTACTGTGTAATTCTTATGCATGCATGATGGTCGTGATGGTTTAAAATTTTAATTGCTTAATACCTGTTTATGATCTAAATGCTCTTGCGAATATATCTATGTTTATGCAATTTGTTTAATGGTAATCATGAGTTGCGGATCTGTTCCTTGCTATCGATCTGTTCCCACCCTGCATGTGGTTGCGGCATGCCTCGGGTGAGACTCTCTGCTCTCCAGAGTAGGGTGATAATGCCGACGTGGTTCTAGACTACAGCGGATTTCCTTTTTGGCCACAACTCCTAAACCTGGGTCTTGCCTGCGAGACCTGATTCCTCGCCAACAACCCAATAAGAGATTAGTGCTTTGCAGTTTCCTTTTTGTACTGACTCTCTTGTGAGAAAAAGCTGGGAATTCAAATCATTTTCCGCGGGTTTTTCCCATTCCAAACTCAAAACACGGGTAACGCTGCCCTCTAGTGTAAAAAGAGCATTTCCCTAGCCACTAACATGGCCTATTCACTGATAAGGTGTGTTATAACGCTCTTGTGTTGTTATAGTGAGGCGTTACCTTGGCAGAAATAGGTTTAGTTTAGGTCTTTGTATTCCTTCCATATTTATCTTCTCCTCTGAGTTGATGAGGAGATATTTTGACTTGTAATAGATGCCCCCTAAAGTGTGAGGTCAGAGGTGAAGATGATGGCTGAAATACTTTATAATGTGTGTAGTAGAGATAAAGAGATTGAAAGACTGAGGAAAACCTAAAACAACAACATATGTCAGAAAATATAGTATCTGCCTTGAGTCGGGAATTCCCATGCTCAGTAGCTTAAACAACATGATTTCTCTAGAATAGAGATATGAAGAATCTATCCACCAATGAGCACAATGTGGAAGTGTTTTTCATAACAAGATCAGGCTGAAGAAGCTGTCTCCATAAACAATATCGCAACTTGGGGAAGGGAACACAACTTTAATGATGTAACCTTTGCCCCAAGGTCTTGACCGTCGATTCACTTAAAATGCATATTTCTCAACATGTGAATGAAGGAGTTGTCATCGAACATGTGAGAAATCGTCTGATTACCAGTCGATAATGAAAACTGTTAACAGACACGAAGGTGGCCACCAATAATGATTATGGTCCCTAAGATGCATAGTACAATCTAGCGAGTGTCAAAAAAAAGAGTTGAAGTCAAACACTCGTAGAATCATTCAATCAGGAGCCAATGATGAAGACTCCTAATCAAACACAAGGCTACCTGCCACTGATGTCTGCAAGTATCCGAGTACTGATGGGTTTCTAGATCAACTTCCTAGATAAGATGTTGATGTTGATAGGAAGGGATCTGTTGAAAGGTAGGCACTGAGGCGTCCTACATCAGTCAACACGAAACGAAAACCAAATTATTTTTTTTATGATGGAGATAATGAAGATTAAATGGGGATGTTGGACGACAAATAATTTCTAGCATAATGAGCGGTTTGGTTGATAAGAGGAGCAATAGATAGTGAGATCTGCTTGAACAATAGAAGGCACTGTAATAGGGTACTAGGCAGCTGAGGCTTAATGAACACCAAAGAGTGTGTTAGGATTTTACCGGTGTAGGGACACTGGGAGATGAAGGCTAATACTCATAGATGGTAGGGTTCGGCTGACTGCGAAAGAGTTTTCTGGGAAGTGCCATGTTCAATATTTTTGCTGCGAAATCGACCTTTCTGAAATGTGTAACAGAGTAGTATCCATTTTGTCCAAATTTTTCCCCGTCTGATTAAGTTTAACGAGTCCAGACAAGTAAACTCGGTGAATTTTTCATATTTAGAGAGTCTGAAAAATATCATAAAAGACAACTCCGTGCCCCGTCTGATTAGGTTTAATGAGTCCAAATGAGTAAACTCAGTGAATTTTTCATGTTTAGAGAGTCTGAAAAATGTCCTAAAAGACAACTCCATTGGGGTACCTTTGTCATGTCTTGATAACCGGGCACGACAAAGGGAGAATAGTAAGCCAAAAATAGTTCATTTTCCATGAGTTAGTCCATCGAAGCCGGAAAAGTGAGAAATCTATGTTCGATGGACGTCTACCTCATTTTGTTATGAATACGAGGAGACAGAGTAAACTCAGTACTATTTGTGAAATTTTAACGAGTCTGACAAAGAAAAACTTAGTGCCCTCCGTGAAATTTTAATGAGTCACGCAGAGAAACTCGGTTACCTCTGTGAATTTTTAACGAGTCACGCAGAGAAAACTCGATTACCTCCGTGAAATTTTAACAAGTCACGCAGAGAAAACTCAGTTACTTTTTTGGTTTAAAGAGCTTTGAAAAATAGGAAAAGAATGGATCCTTACTCTCTGTTGTGGTAGTTTAGCAAGCCTGACAAAGTCAAGTAGGGTTTTTTTCAGTTTTATGAGCGAGAAAAAGGTCCCTCTTCTTCATATCAGTTTTAAGGAGTCTGAAGAAGAGAACTCTAGGTTTTTCGGATTAAGGAGCAAGAAAAAGACCATAAAAAGAACGCTCGATATGAACTTCGTATAAGTTTAACAAGTCCGAAGAAGGGAACTCAAGGTTTTTCGGATTAATGAGCAAGAAAATAATTGTAAGAAGAATGCTCGAAATTTCTTGATCTCTTGTTCGTCAATAGAAGTATCTATGTCAGGAATTTTCTTGTAAGACCAATGTTAGTATGAATCCTTTGTCGAAGTGTACGAAAAAGGACCACTTTAGCTATGCATAACTAATAGCCCTAACAACAAAAGTGGCTGCCAATATCTTCAGATATGTGGTTAGTTGAACATAAAAGAGCTGCAAAAACCAGATCTATGCATGGAAAGACATTAAGCAGAAAAAACAAGGGTTTGCTCCATATACCAATAGACAAGACAAGAACAATTTTTGAAAGAATTTTTATATTAATTGGGCACCTGGGAGGAAAACAAGAAGGCGTATCCAATTCTCCTCGGTGGGATGGGTTCTTGGAAGTCCTCAGCACTTCAGATCTAAGATTTCTCTCTCTTGTTGGTGTAGAAAACCCACACAAAGAATGGAACTCAAAGGGAGCTCTCACAGCAAATGGCAGAAAATGGTGACCAAGTGTATAGATCCAGAGAGATCTAATAGGCAACAAAGGTGAAGAATGGTAGGAAAAACCCTCCTATTTATAACAAAATATTGGGTCATTCTAGATCTTGGTGCATGGGTTAACCAGATCTAGATCCACTTTTTATGGAATATTTTATTATATTTGTTGGAGGAAAAAGGTATTTGACTTGGGTCAAATCCCTTGATTTGTCAAAAATAAAAAAATAAATGATTTATTTATCTTTTTAAGGAAGCGGTTAGAAGATAATCAAATAAATAATGATTTATTTAATTATTTAAGGAAGTGGTTGAAAGATAATTAAATGAATAGTGATTTATTTAATTATTTGTGAGTGATTTGGTCATATTTAACAAGGAATATTATCTAAATAAGGTTTAAATAATTATTCCTAGAAAATAATAAGATAAATAAAGGTTTATCTAATTAATTTCTTTGATTTTGGGTTAAACATGACTGGGAATAATAATTAAATTATGGTTTAATTAATTATTCCATGAGGAAAATCAAACAAATATGGGTTGTTTAATATTTCCTTTTGGGGTTTCCTGTTTTAACATAGTGAAAGCAGTTTTACTTAGGGTAAAACTGGTCTTACATGGTGTACTTGGGTCCATCTAATGATAATAGGTTAGATGACCAAAAAATGGTGTAACAGATTGCCCCCCAGCGTGCGAGTGTCAGGAGCAAATCGTATGACCAAAGTATGTTGTAAGAACACAATCACTAGACAACAAAAGGGAAGTCAGAGAGAGAAATGCAAGGTAGATAGTGTGCTAAAGAACTAGACCCTGAGGAGACGAGACTCGCAGGTGCAACAAGTCTCTTTTTATGAGAGGGTACCTGTGCTGAAGGCGGCGGGGGAGGCATACCTATGCCCGCCGAGACAAAGTACAAAAGAATAGTGTGTCTAGTAAACAAGGGACCGAACCATAAAGTACAGCTGGCATAATCATGAGCCGGATAAAAATACAATGAAGAATCCCATATACATGCTGTGCCTGGGATAACAGCCAGGACTTGTACAATAATATCTGAGTACATGAGATACAAATACAACCCAAATGCCCCCTGTAAATGGGGAAGGGCTCACAAAATCTGACTGATACATGCAAGTCGAAGAGGCGTTGCAAGTGGCTACGGCCAACATCATCAAACATCTGGAGCTGCATCGAAGGCTGCAAGGAAGAGGTCATCCGGGCATGTGGGGGGCTACCTGCAGGGCCACCCCCTCATGAGGGTTGAGACATCTCACACACACCCGAGGAATCATCAAGAGCTGCTGCTGGATCACTAGACCATCAAGTATACGGATCTCGATCATGCTGAAAGGAGCTGGAGAAACAATCAAGTCAAAGGGAAAGGAGATATCCCTTTGCCTGATCCGAGGCACCGAACAAGAGTGGAAGCTGGAACCAAGGTACACCGCCCTCTAGACCTGGCTTCTGGAATGAATGAGCTGATGTCGACAGAAGGAGGTCCCCCATAGGTGAGGCAATGAGAGACCCTCAACTAAGGCACGAGAGAAAAGAGTAGAGCGACGGACAGACTGACACTAATGATGATAGTGAAGTGGAAAGGACTGAGGAGCTAATGGACGAATTCCCTTGTTAGAGCATAAAGGGCATGAATGACATGGCAGTGACTGACACAATATCGTAAGGGATAGGGGACAGTGGGACTGAAGGTCATAATATGCGACACAAGAGAGAGACCAAGCAATGAAGGATGGAGGGCTATAGCGGGGTACAAAGGGACTCGGGATAGACTCCATGAATGTGATGATGACTCAACTTGGATGCTCTAAACAAGGGCGACTCTATGGTGCTGCCACACAGTAAAGGCCCAGTGGGGGACCATGAAAACATGAGTACAATATGGGAACTCATGACGAAAATCGACACGAACAAAGACAAGTAAGGAGGCAAAGTGATGCCCCGAGTACAAGTGTCGTAAGTGAGGAAATTCGATTTTAATGAGAGGGGAAGTGACCCTTCGTGGAAAAAATGTGTCCTGGTGAAGTATCAGATCATAAAAAACTAATAGATACCCATTTGAGGGTTCAGTGAGAGCTTTCCAACGGTGTAGACGGTTTGTCAAACGGGGCTACGGTGTGGTCGCATCAGTCGAAAGAAGAAACAGGGGTTCTCTTTTAATAAGGCAGTTTTCCCTCCAAATTCACTCATTTGCTATTGTTGCTGTGGTGAATGTAGAGAGGAGAGAAGGCCCTAAATCTTGCGGCGAGCGTAGCGGACAAATCGACCGTTGGAATCGAGATCTGTCAGTTGCAGGTAAGAGGCCTAACCTTACTCTTTCATTTTGATGGATTGAAAGTTCAGTTTAGGGCCCAAAATCCCAGAAACAAACCCTCCTTCATCTCTACAGCCGGGTCGCACTTTTTGGGCCAAAAAGTGTGACACAGGACAAGAGTTTCGAGGAAAAACTTGCGACACAGTATAGGGCGGGGCGGAAAACTACGGCCTGGGAGATGAGGAGTTTTTTGGTGCTGTTTTATATATAAATTTGGGAAGTTGAGTTTTTGTGTTTGGTTATGGTATTACGATACTAATGTCTTTGACAAAGATGATGTTTTTGTGTAGATATGGCAGATATATTGGTCAACTGGAGAGAGAGAGACCTGGGTACATTACGGGCATAGATCCAGGCAGATCAGGGTGTCCGTCGTGTGTTGGCCAGGTTTGGGGTTCTAAAGTTTTTGGAGAACCCTTTGATGAGAGTGGGAGAGCCCTTGTTGGCCCGTATTATCGATTGTTAGGTTTAGTATGAGGTGTTTCGCAGTGCATTATCACGGTCGAGGGCGAAAGCAGTCCGGGATATATTTCATGACGGGTCTTCCACCGGGGATGGTGGGAAGCACGCGACGGTGTGCCCGCGGGGGTGGCATGTCATGGAGTTTGTGGAACGACATTGTCGGCCAAGGTCTCCAAGTCAAGGGGACTCGGATATCGATCGGGGATCTAGGGGGCTAGGGAAGCTTGGGTGCGATGCATTTCTTCGAGCCCCATGCTGTGTCACAGGCAACCCGGAGTGTTCCATCATCACGGAGTAGAGATGATGCGGTGTGTTGAGTGGGACCTACTATGGGTGGGCCCAAATGATCCTGGTGTCGCTAAAGCAACAGTTGTCGCTCTGCAAGCGGCAAGTGAACCACGATTGCTCGTATGGGACTTTATTGTGCGCCTTCTTCTTTGAGAAGATCCCGACCTTGTGGCCTCGTATACAGCTCCCAGATGGGGGCCCGAGAGAGCCCAGGATGCGCCGGTGGGGGCGGCTACTGTGCAGAGGAGGAGGAGGGGCGATCGGGCGAGTGTTTCGACCGGAGTTTTTTTTCCCATTGGGATCAGATGCCATTGTACATAGACAACTATCCCTATAGTGGGATGATCTACTGTGGAGACCCGGACCTGCCACTTCCGCCTGGTCGAGTCTGGGGGCCCGATGGTAAGTGACAAATTGCTATTCTTGTATGGGCATGTTACAGTGTTTTGAATAGTATCTAGGGTACTGATTCATGTACTGTTGGTATGCAGATATAGCACCGGTGAGGCCAGCCAGATATATGGGACGACCGGCAGCAGCTAGGGCTGCAGGTCCGAGTGGGTCGAGAGCAGCGCAAAATGAGGATGCAGCCGCCCTTCTGGAGGACATCCGCCGTAGATGCGAAAGGTTGCTGACCGGAGTATCAGAGCGCGGGTGGCGGGACTTGAACGACTGGTACATGGGAACCATGTATTGAGAGTGCTGCCCTCGGAATGGCGAGGGTCATGCGGCCGCATAGCAATGAGTGATCGGGGGATTAAGGCGATCTGATGCAGAGGCGAGCCATTGGCTCGGGATCTGCCAGATAGTGAGTAGGTGTGGGGCATGTGGTGCCCCCTAGTGTGTATGTAGGGGTAGGTGGTGCCCCCAGTTTTGAGTTTTTTGTAACATGCTATGGGCATGTCATATGTATCAGAGGAGATGGACTCTAAACACATATTTTGCGACACATATTATGGATATGCATCGTTTTTAATGATTATGAATGTTATTTTCTTGTATGAAATGCGTGTGATCAATGCCATTCTAGAAAATGGTTTGCAATACTATCTACATAGTGATTTTGTTCTCGAGGTACATGGTTGAAATTTATGGTTTCAAATTCACGTATCAAGAGTTTCACTCGTAAATATCGTCTAAACAGCACGGGGTTATGCACACGATAAACACCATTCAGTTGCATGACAAGAAGTAGGGAATCCAAACGAACATGCAGATGGAGGATGCGATGAAAGAGGGCATCGGCTAAGAGACCACGCACTGCATCACATTCAACCTGATTGTTGGTGGCAGTACTAATGCAAACCCCGTTAGAGAGGACAAGGGCATGCAAGGGGGTGAAAATGGCCCAACCTACCGAGGCTGGTCCAAGGAATGTGACTTGCACCATCGGCGTAACCGATAAAGGGTGTGGACGGGAGGTCCTGCGGAATGGTGTTACAAGACAACAAATGAGGGGAGGAGAGGCAATGACGGCAGCGTGAGCGCACAGAAGACATCGGGTGGCAACTGCGGGAGGGAGTGCAAGGAGCAGGATGACTATGACTCATATACAAACTAGAGGGTGGTATATGAGGGCTATCGGAAGTATGGTGAGGACTCGGGCTGCGGAGGTCGACAGAGACACGGGTGGGGTGATCTCGTGTATGGGTAGAAAAGGGGTGGTCAGGTGACACAACAGGAGAGGATGCAGGGGGGCTAGGCTCCAAGTGTCTCGTAGAGGAGGATAGGTAAAGAATGGTTATAGTAGACTCCGTCATCTGAACATCAGGGGGGGAATTTCGATGGGAGCGGGGGGATCCTCAGGCTGACCTGAAGCATATTGCGCGAGGATGGGAGAGTCGAATTGATTTTGTTCAACCTCATACTCTCGGACCACCTCTAAAGAGGCGCGGTAATGCGTCAGGTGAGGACAATGGTGGGAGTAATCGCCATGAACGCCGCACAAAGCGCAGGGTTTGTTGATGCGGAGAGTCTTGGGGTTCTTGGTTATGGACGAAGAAGGAATGGAGGCTTCAGGAACCGTAGACTCAGGGAACGCGACTTTAACCATGGGTTGAATACGGAGCAACTCGGGACAAGCATGGGTGGCATGACCGGTGACATCACACAAGGCACAAGGCTTTTCAGGGGGAGGAGAAACCGGGGTACGTCGTGGTCTTGTCTTTAGGTGCCCCCTTGCGGAGGCTTTGCCTTTCTTCCCGGGGAGCGATCACGGCCGGGGAGAAGGGAAGGGTAGGTGTTGGGGGCACGGTGGCAACGCGGAGGAGAGTGAGGGGGACCGGTTGAACCGGTGTCAAAGCCATGTGTAGGGTTTGGGGTGACCGGGGAGGGGTGGGGGTGGGGGATCAAGGTGGGGCCGGTATGCCCAAAGGTCAGAAGTTAGGGAGAGAGAGGGTGGCCATGACGGGGCCGTGTACACTCCTCGGGAGGGGAGCTAGGAAAGGGATGCGCCGGCGGGGAGCCGGCCGGGAAGGGACGACGAGATGGTTAAGGCCGGGGGGGACCGAGCCTCGAGGATAAAGAGGTTCGGGGATACCAGCTGTAGGGGGAGGGCCGGAAGGAGGAGGTCCGGCTGGCGGAAATGAATGGCTAGGAGCGGGTTGCGGAGGGCGGGGGGGAGGGTGCGGACTAGCCGAGGCACGCCGTTTATGGGCAGCCTGAGACGATTGCATCATGCAAATATTCGACAAGCTGGGATCCGTAATAGGAGGGGGGGGAAGGTGAGGAATAGTACCAAGCAGGGTGGAATATTTATAAACGCCGGGGGAGACACTGGTCAAGGAATCGACGGTTGGCTTGTTGGCTACAGAAGAGATGGTTCATCTCAGGTGAGGTCGAGATTTTGGCTCATGATATTTTCAACGGGTCAATGGCGACTATCTTTCCATTATGGGGGAAAGACATCTTGAAGAAAACCGTGGATGGGACAGCAGACATAGCATAGGTGTAGCTTCGCCCCAATAAAATGTTGTAGTCTAGCGGGGCATCGATGACTTCGACGTCAATACAAATGGTCTTACCGGCAAGGGTGATAGGACAATTACGAAACATGCCAATGGGCTGTGAGGCGTAGCCCTCCCACGCTCGAAGGGTGATCGTGGAATGGGCCAACTCAGGAGATCCGAGTTGCTTCCAAACCGAGGTGGACATCACACAAGTGGATGCCCCCTCATCAATTATACATTGAGAAACGTTGGCATTCCGAATTTTGACTGGGATTTGGAAGGTGACAGAAGCAGGAAGGGGAGGATGGTCTGATTGATGGGCGTCGAACACAATCATTTGGTCATCAACAGGAGCTACAGCGCCCACGGCAGATAGTAGAGAGCATTCTTTTGGGAAGGGCACGGCGGGAGGAGTTCCGTGTGTGGGGAAATGGCGGCCGGGGGGATTGCACCAAATCATCTGCTATGCTATCTCGAATGAGAGCTCGACCCCGGAAGCAGCGTTTCGACGTGGGGGTCCCTTAGAATCACGAGTATGAACCTCAACTTTGGGTTGAGGGATATGTGAGAACCCGCGGATGTCGAAAAAGGGCTGCAATAGAACCGAAGAAGGATGCTCGGGGGCGGGCGAGCGGGGAGGCTTGGGGTACTGGCGAGACCGAGTTTGAAGGTGAAGATCGACGGGCGGGTTAGGATCGGAGTGCATCATAAGGATCTGGTAATCGGAGGAACCAAAAAGGGAAGGGGGAGTGGCGACCTGGCTATCGGGCGGTTGGGTAGCCACGAATCCTTGCTGAGGGAAAGGATCAGTAAACACAGCTAGCTGGGTAGTGGCCACATTAGGAGGATCATGAGGGGAGGCGTGCTGTCCACGCAATGTGGCTTGAGACTCCCACATCTACCGCATCTGGGGTAAGAGGGGACAATCGTGGGTGTAATGACCATAAACACCGCAACACGAACAAGGCTTGTTGGTGCGGCCTTTGTCTGGCAGGTACAGTGCCTGTCCTTTGGTTGACGGTGTTGGGTACACACCAGGTGGGTCACGGATGCCCGGCGGGGTGGTTTTGATTTGCCTCTCCGCCTTCTTTGATGAGAAGGAGGATTAGTGGCATACTATTTGTGCAAATACTTGCCCTGGAGGGGGCCGTAAGTGTTGTTGCGGGTTTGGAAGAGGCAAGGGAGATGGAAGTGCATATGCTGGAGGAGCTGGCGCTCCAGGCTGTGGATAAAGGTAAGGGTTGGGTTGGGCAACATTGGGGTAAGCAGGAGGTTGGGCAAAAGGAGGAGGCATGTCGTATCCTGGATACATGCTGCCGGGAGGGGGAAGAGTGCTTGAAGTGCTGGCCCCTCCCTGAGGGAGACCATAGCCCATAGGAGGTTGAGCGTATGGATGGGAAAGGGCTCCAACGATACCATCGGCGGAATGAGATGCCCCCGGGGCGTTAGCGCCACGAGGCACAGGAGGTCGGGGGAGAACGGTATAAACATGGCAAGACTGAGCGTAGATCGGTCATATTTCAAGGCTGGCTGGAGGGCGGCTTCTTCGGTTTTGAGGAAAGTGCGAGGCGACATCTTTGGGTGGGGCTGGAAAGGTGCGGAAAGACCGGTCCATATAAACCCGATCTTCGAAGGGGAGGCTCGACATAAGCTCGGTCTTCTTCACCATATACCATTTCACGACATGGGCGCAGGGGTTGAAGGTTGGCAGAAGGAAGTCAAAGGCTGCAGAGTGTGCCGGTGTCGTATCGGAGGGAGGCTGAAATAAAGAAAAAAAGGCTTGGGCAAGAGGTCGCAAAGGTGGTATGGGAAGAGGTGGTTTGTTCAACATACCATTTAGAAGCTTCACCGGTAAGCGTGCGTTGGAACAAACGAAGACGGATGGAGTCATCGGTAATGGAATTGGAGGAACACCACATGTGGAAAGATCGGACATGATTGGTTGGATCTTCTCCAGCTTGGCATTTGAACTTAGGGATGTCGGAAGGGAGCTTGGTTGGCATGGCAGGCCAACCAACATCGTGGCAGATAGGGTCATTGATCAACTGATTGAAATCGGGGAGGCTGAGGCCTACAATGTATGGCAGCAAGGGGGTGCCCGGGGTAGTTCCTGCGGTGGTTCCACTAGTAGTCGGGCCGGAATTAGGGCCGAGAGAACCGCTAGCGTTAGGCCCTGGACCAGACATAGTGAAGGTGGCAGGGGGAGAACCAGGAGGAGAAGGAGAACCTGATGAATCAGGAGAGGAGTCAGAGTGCGGACTCGAAGGGGGACTGGCTCGACGACGGCGGGGCGGAGCAGGTCGATCAACCGGAAACTGAGGGTGAAGGCCAAGAAGTCTCTGGGAAAGGCGTCTAGGGGGCACAATGATGACAGGAAGAAGGAAACCGACAGGGGAAGAAAGGGACAGAATCAAGAGAGGTCAAGGGCAGACAAGGTGCAGTGAAAATTGATTTTAGAGTCTTTTCCAGGCGGTGTTAACCAGGCGCTTCTTCACTTAGGGTCAGTGTGTGGTGTGCGTTAATTTTAATTTTTAAACCCTTTTCGTTTTGATAGCAAGAAAAAGTGTGCTGCGTAACTGAAAAGAAATCTGCAGATAACAGTATATAATGCTGAAATAACAGAACATTTAACAGCTAAACATGCATCAATCTAACCCAAAAAGGCAGGTCTCTCAAAACTACTCTAAAAGAGGGCAAAAATCTAGTCAAAACACACACAAAAAGAGGCCAATAGATCTAGGGTCAAAAGGGACAGGGATCTAAAGGATAAAGCTGCTGAAAAGAGGTGTAGATCACAGCCAAGAGACAGAGGCAAGGTGGCTGGAAAAAGGAAGGTAATCAGCAAAAGCGGAGGGGGCAAGGAGGAGGCCCTAAAAGCAGATCCAAACAAATCTTCAGGAGGTGATTTGAGAGGTAGAAGAGCTGATTACAATGGATCTGAAAGGGAGGTAACAGATCTGGAAAAAAGGAGGCTGAAGCTCTGAAAAACAGACGGCTGAAACAACTAAAACTCTTCCACAAAAAGTGGAGGGTACTAAAGCCCTAGGGGGCTAGGTTCCCACTTAGATGAGTAAAAATAGATCAGAACTTGGTCAAAGCGGGCTGAGACAGAGGCTGGAAGACCCTGACAGAAGCTGCAGCAAAACCGAGAAAAATTGCAGAAAAATCACTGAAAAACTGGCAGGTCGCAGGTTCTGACTTGTTTTCAGTGCAGGTCGCAGAAAAGGGGCAGAAAAGTGCGACCTGGAGGTCCAGGTCGTAGGTTATGGGCCAAAAAGTGCGACCCCCCGTTCCGGTTGTCTCGGCGGCAGATTTTCAGAAAAGTTGTCGTCTCAGTTGCGGCTGGTGTCGCTTACCTGCGCAATAGGGCCAGAAACACACGGAAGTTAGAAATTTTGATGTTTTAGGGTTTTATGTGAGAAAAAAAACATGAAAATAGGAAAAATAAACAGCTGAAAAGAAACCCTAGGGTCTGAAGTAGCTCGATATGCAGGAATATGAAAAACGACAGCGGTCGTAATTTAAAACCCGTGTGGAGTCGCCATTTGTTAGTATGAATCCTTTGTCGAAGTGTACGAAAAGGACCACTTTAGCTACGCATAACTAATAGCCCTAACAACAAAAGTGGCTGCCAATATCTTCAGATCTGCGGTTAGTAGAACAAGAAAAGAGCTGCAAACAACCAGATCTATGCATGAAAAGACATTAAGCAGTAAAAACAAGGGTTTGCTCCATATACCAATAGACAAGACAAGAACAATTTTTGAAAGAATTTTTATATTAATCGGGCACCTGGGAGGAAAACAAGAAGGCGTATCCAATTCTCCTCGGTGGGATGGGTTCTTGGAAGTCCTCAGCACTTCAGATCTAAGATTTCTCTCTCTTGTTGGTGTAGAAAACCCACACAAAGAATGGAACTCAAAGGGAGCTCACACAGCAAATGGCAGAAAATGGTGACCAAGTGTATAGATCCGGAGTGATCTAATAGGCAACAAAAGGTGAAGAATGGTAGGAAAAACCCTCCTATTTATAACAAAATATTGGGTCATTCTAGATCTTGGTGCATGGGTTAACCAGATCTAGATCCACTTTTTATGGAATATTTTATTATATTTGTTGGAGGAAAAGGTATTTGACTTGGGTCAAATCCCTTAATTTGTCAAAAATAAATAAATAAATGATTTATTTATCTTTTTAAGGAAGCGGTTAGAAGATAATCAAATAAATAATGATTTATTTAATTATTCAAGGAAGTGGTTGAAAGATAATTAAATGAATAGTGATTTATTTAATTATTTGTGGGTGATTTGGTCATATTTAACAAGGAATATTATCTAAATAAGGTTTAAATAATTATTCCTAGAAAATAATAAGATAAATAAAGGTTTATCTAATTAATTTATTTGATTTTGGGTTAAACATAACTGGGAATAATAATTAAATTATGGTTTAATTAATTATTCCATGAGGAAAATCAAACAAATATAGGTTTGTTTAATATTTCCTTTTGGGGTTTCCTGTTTTAACATAGTGAAAGAAATTTTACTTAGGGTAAAATTGGTCTTACATGGTGCACTTGGGTCCATCTAATGATAATAGGTTAGATGACCAAAAAATGGTGTAACAAGCAAGCAAACACATTGCGGAATACCTTGAAAAGGGATGTGAAGCATGCAATTTCCTCAGGATTTCAATCTACTCCAATCTGAATATTTTCCACGATAACCGTTTTGACCGAGATATCACTGAGCATTGTCTTAGAAAGATTATCCATGTTCCCTTCTGAATCGATAGTTTGAACAGTCATGTAAGCGGAGGGAACCATCTCAGGTGGGTCAAAGGATGGGATTTCAGTATTTGTCACATCCGAGTCGATCATGGAAGTGTGATGGTGAAACTCTCCCCAAGGTCATTCTTCTAGAGACATGATCTCTCGAATAGCGTCGTCTGTACGGAAGACTTCATTGAGGAGATCCTTATAGAGAACTATGATGGGTGGGAGGTTTGTACCTTTGGTCAAAACCATAGCAGTGGAGGGTTCAGATGTAATTTGGATGGCTTGGTAGGCCAAATAGGCTGGTGAGAGTGGCATCTGATCTCCATAGGAATCAATGTCTGAAGGCGCCGAAAGGATCCATGGGTTGATAGACCCATCCAAAGTGGTGGATATCATTGCAACCCTATTTTGGATCCTTGACGGCGGGAGAGGAAAGCAACCCAGTATGGAAGATGACTTCAAAAGAAGTATGGGCTGACTATTTGGACCATAGGGTCCGCCCATCAATGTGTTTCCAGGAGGATAAGTAAGACTTTGATAAACATTTCCTATAGGTGGAGGGGTAGGGACATATGGTTGCTGTCCATAGGGTATATTGTATTGCGGGGTGAACGGTTGGTTGTCCCTAGTGTAAAAGTGCCCTCCCATTCTAGATGGATGTTGGGGTGGGTTAGTCCATATGGATGTAATAGAGTTTCCCGGAGGCATGCTACTACTTGCATAGTTCAGAAACGACATAGACCCTACACCTATATTTAAACCACTTAAGGGAATAGTATTAACAACAGGTTGTCTAGTTTGTCCTAAGGATTGAAGGGGAAGTGAAATGTTCCCTACTACCTGCATGTTGGTGACACTGCCCCCTGGTATAGTGGCCAAGGGGTTTGAACTCAAAAAAGGGTTCCAACTGAAAGGGTTGCTAAAAGGAACTGAAGTAGTCACACTCGTGGGAGGAGCGACCGTGGGTCCCAACATGGTCATGGTATGAGTAGATCCCAAAGGACTCGGCGAGATACTGACAATTGTGATGACCATAGGGTTGGGATTAGGTATATCTTGACTACTGGGGTTACCAAGTGATGGCATAGAACTGACAACTGGCAGGGAGGATGGTGGCGAACCTGGGATGGTTTCCATTGGCATCGACCCTGTGGATGTTGGTTGTGAAATGGATGTTTGTGCAGCCGAAGACATGTCTTGGTGTGGTGGAATCTGAGCTATCATAGGCCCCAACGGATTAGTGAGTGGAGGATTGTAATGAGGTATGACACCTTCCGTGAAAGGGTCCTCCAGAAATTCCATATGATATGAGGCTATGTGTAAATCAGGGTTTGTCAACGGAGTCTGCTCTTCCGTAGAAGGCATGGGTTCACCAAGGTTCAGTTGTTCCTCAAGATTCAGAGGAGGTAGACCTTTCTATCGTTGAGATAGACGGCGTGGGTCGGATGAAGCCACGGTGACCTATTTGTTTTTAACAAATTTTAATAAATTGTGATGTATTATAAAGTCTCAATGACAGTAACCACACACCTAAAAAAATAAAAATAAAAAAGGACTCTCTAAAATAAATCAGCAAGCAACCAAAATAGGGTGCCCTGTCTAAGTACTATCGCTTTTTGGTGATGAAATCTAGTATCACAGTAGTATATAGAGAGGGTTGGTCGAAAGTATAGTTACAGTAACTCTAGAGCTTCGCTTGAACCTCAGACGATAGGTGTAAGCACTCTCGTGAAGACGAGTACCCTCCTAAAGACCGAAGACAGACTAGGTCTGTCTGTTTCAGGTACCAAGTCAACCCTTCCCATTCACCTTGTGTAAGTCCCTAAAAATTATGGCCACTAAAAATACCTCAAATCATAGACATCATCAGGGGGGTCCACAGTCAAGGACAACATGCTATATGGGCAGAATACCTAGATCCCTGATCTAGTTTCGACATCCTTGAAGGGAACCCCAATATATAACACACCCACCAGATGCAGTCAAAGGTGGGCTACCTTCTTGTGCACCCAAGTGTTGTCTCGCGCTGAGCTCTGGTAAAGGAACAGTCCCGATAATGTGAGTGCAGTAGGATTTCACTCGTTAATGACTCTAGTTTTAAGTTTTGAGATCTTGGGTGATTTTCTCACTTTTCCTAACCCAAGATCCTAGCCTGAACTACTATTGGTGTGAGCTAAAAAAGAGTAATGTGATTGATTTTATTATTGCTTGATTCTTAGTGTACTTGATTATTAGTCTTGTGGAGGGGGAGTGGACGTATGAAATGTAATGAGACTCTGACTCAAGAAACCATGAAAAAATA
Source organism: Pinus albicaulis (assembly GCA_034641835.2). Classification (NCBI taxonomy): domain Eukaryota; kingdom Viridiplantae; phylum Streptophyta; class Pinopsida; order Pinales; family Pinaceae; genus Pinus; species Pinus albicaulis. The sequence continues at coordinate 55,697,413 of CM076578.1, forward strand.
TGCTCTAAATATTCAATTCTATGAGGAGTATTTCTACAAGGAGAGGTTTCTTTTCAACATCCATGTACTAACATTCAAATAGCACAGTTCAACTTTAAATATTCAGACTCCTATCTACCTCTTCTTAATAGTCTATGAACTGAAATTTTTAGAATTAACTCAGCTAGATGCAGAAAAGCTAAAAAAAAAAAAAAATCTTCTCTAAAAAGTAAATTCTTTTGACACTAACTTTTCAAACAAGAGAAAAAAAACAGAAATGCTAGCTTAGTAAACAAGAATAGGGATTCATTCAAGGAGCGATACTGATGGCCAAAAAACTCTGCAACCAAAACACAATCATAGGGGTGAACAACAAATTTTGGCTGAGTAATGCATTGTCTCTGAGTAAAGAAATCGTTAATCCAAAGACTAATGCACTGTATTTAAGCAGATCCCACATTATAACGCACTGGAACACCAACAGTGGTAGCGTTAGCCAGGGTAAAGTTCTTCAGATGGTCAAACAAAAACAAGAATGAACTCTGTGAGCTTTTGAAATGTATACTGGGCATAAATACTGGTTAGAAGGGTCTGTGAACAGAGGAAAGAAGAGAGGAGGAAATAAATAGTCCAGAAACTATGGGGAAATCCCCATCGAAGTCGCCAATTCTGCTATAGAGTAAAATTCTTGGGTTGTTGGTTATCGAATATCCCTCTCAGGGCTTTCTGGTGCCCGAGGCAGATAGTAAGATTAGCTATATAGTTCACAAAGATGGCACATACATGTTCACATTAACTTAAAACAACTTAATTGAATAAGATGGAAGATTACCTCTTTAATGATCTTCAAGTCTGTTGGAGAGCGCTAAACAACGAAGCAGGGATCCTTCTTCACCAGCTCCAAATCTCGACCCTGCAATTAGTCAAAGCACCCGTGTAATCTCTACCATAAGATACATTTCCTATCAATTAAGTCAATATATAATAAACATTTAAAATATGCACATCTAAGCCATTCATCTCATGCTATATAAGTGATTAAATAATAATGATAATATCAACACATAGAATGGAAAAAACAGATACAGTTCTATTGATTTATAAAAAGGAGGATTACAACCGTCGGTTGTACCAAGCCCTCCTCAGCCTTCCAATCTCTCTATCTCTCAAAGTGGTGATGTCTTGATCAAAAATTTCTCAATGAACCTCTTTGACCTTTGACCTTCACACTACAACAATTATCTCTACTTCACAAGTATTCAAAAACTTTGACAATCCTTCGACCTTGAACCATGAGCTTTCAACTCCATTTTATAGGAGATGGAGAGAGCAATCATTGCCCTTCCCTTTCCACTAGTTTGAATAGAAAAAACCAATATGTTTCCTCAACTTCTATGCTTTTGCCTTCTTTGAGAGTTCAGTTTTTTATGGCAAGGCCCAATAAGAGATTAGTGCTTTGCAGTTTCCTTTTTGTACTGACTCTCTTGTGAGAAAGAGCTGGAAATTCAAATCATTATCCGTGGTTTTTTCCCATTCAAAACTCAAAACATGGGTAACGCTACCCTCGAGTGTAAACAGAGCGCTTCCCTAGCCACTAACGCGGCCTATTCACTGATCAGGTGCGTTATAACGCTCTTGTTTTGTTATAGTGAGGTGTTACCTTGGCATAAATAGGTTTAGTTTAGGTCTTTGTATTCCTTCCATATTTATCTTCTCCTCTGAGCTGATGAGGAGGTATTTTGACCTGTAATGCATGTTGATGTCATATTCCTCTATTTGTTCACTTTTTTCTTCAACCTCACTTAATAGTTTTGATGAAAAGGAGGAGTGATCTATTGATCATCTTCCCTTGGTCTGTTCTGAGGTTGGTTTCTCCTAAAATTATGATTTTGGTTTTGACTTCTATTTTGAGGAGCTATTTGGTTTTGACTAGTTTGTGCTCTCTCAAGTATGCTCATCTTTTTCATCATCTCCTCCATCATTCTCTCCATATTTGAGCTAGATGTGGAAGGTGCGGATTCCTCTCTAAAGGACACTCTCTTTCCATTCTTCATTCTTTCTCTTTTCTCCATTAAATTAACTTCCACAGCAAGATCTCCTTTTTGCATATCTTCAAGGGTTAAAGGATCTCTCTCTCTCAGTTGATAGACGTTTTCAGGATCAAATCCTTTAGGAAACTTGTTTAAATCTGAGCCTTATGGAGGTTTTAAGTCTGGGGGAAGAGCATTATAAACACTGTTGAACCGGGAGCAATAAGATTGTATACTTTCCCCAATTTTTCTTTGGAGGTTCTTGTAATCAGAAAGTATTTGGAGAGGGTTTTTCCTGACTTCCCATTTGTTTAATAAAATTTTATGGAAGGCTTGGAGATCATTAATACTGTGAGGGGTTAAGCCTTTAAACCATTTTCTTACTTCTCCCCCTCAACTCTGAGAAAATAATCTAAGTTTTACAATTTCATCATTGATCTCATTTCTGTCAAAGTAGTCATTCATCTTATCCACATGTTATGAAGTATTAGTAGCATTACCGGCATCATACAATGGTGTCTTGGATTGATAGTCCTGTGGAATATTGAATAAAGGTAAAGGAAGGAACAACGGGGCATACCATGTTTCCATGATAGGGGGTGGAGGTGGATTTACAAGAGGTGGATTAACAAGAGGGAAAGTGGGCTAGAATGGATTGGTTTGGACAGTGGATGTATGAAGAACAGATGTGGATGGACTAGCAATAGATTTTTGAGCAGATCTTGGATGAGAGAAGCCAAAATTATGTAAGAAATGTAAATCAGGTGGAGTAGTTTCCCTGCTACCAATATGTTCACTTCTATCTGGGGATGAAAGTGAAGACTCTGAATCTAACTGATCTAAATCATCAAGAGACTGAGGTCTAAATGGATTTCTTAAGTCAACTTGTGATTCTTGTAGAGCTGCAAGGTTTTTAGGGACAGAATTAGCTCTAATGGGTGATCTAAAAACAGTTGAAGATTTAACCTCGGGATACTTCCTAAGGATTCTTTCAAGGTTATCAGCTATCTCAGAAAGGTTTGGGTTAGGATAGGCTCTAGTATGAATCTTTCTAGGAGCCACTATGCTGTGTTTTTCAGACCCAACTAAACAAGAAATGTTTAACCAAATATGACAATCTTTAAGACGCTAACTAATCTTTTAAACAAGAAAAATTTAATCCTAAAGTCCTCTAACTGAGTTTATATGATGTTATGATGAGAGTGGGTCTTCCCAGTGGAGTCTTAAGGTATGTTTAGGATCATGGAGTCAGCAGGTGGAAATTTTTAGCTCTTTTGGAGGTAAAAGGTTTTATGGTTCACCACCATGTTTATTTGAATACCAATCTGAAATATTTTTAGGTTTTTCTAAGTTTTTTTAGTCCTATGGGTTCTAAGATGGTCCTAAATTTGTTTCAACACTTAGCTACGGTGATGAGACTGTGAAATTCTACTCTTATGGCTAAGCTAGCTGATCCTTCAAGGTTCGATAAGTTCTTATGAGAATCCTAAGGTTTCCTTAGTTTGTAACTGATTCAAATAAGTTTTATCATGATTACCATTAGTGCTTGAAGAAGGCTACTTGTACTCAAGGGGTTTTCTCGAATGAATATTGACTCAGTTCACTAGTGGAGTCACCAGAAATGTTATGCTTGGTGGCTCAACTAGCTAATAGAACAAATGTCATTGAATGAATAGGTTTCCTGAGGTCCCAAAAGTATCTAGGATGAAGTTGGCTCATAAATTCCCCAGTGGAGTCGCTAGAAATGTTATGTGTAGTGGCTCAACTAGCTAACAGAACAAATGTCATTGAATGAAGAGGTTCTTTGAGGTCCCAAAAGTATCTAGGATGAAGTTTTCTCAGAAATTCCCCAGTGGAGTCGAAAGAAATGTTAGCTCCCCATAATTTCAGTAGATTGGTGAGACTAAAAATTTGGAGAGAACACTTGAACCACTTTGGGATTCTAGGATCTAGCCCTCCTGAATCCAAAGATGGATCTCTCTATAAGTGCAAAGATTGATTTATCTTTAAGGCTTTTGGGTATGATATTAGGCTAGTTATTAACAACAAGGGTTTTTGTTTGGTTTTGGATGGTTGAGCATGATTTTTAGTTGAGTGGAAAGTCCTAAAATGAAAGAGTTTCAAAAGGGTGAAGGTATAAGAAATCAGAACAAGCTTTGGCTGATAGGATAGATATGACGTTGGTTTTTAGTCCATTTGGATATGGAGTCATAAAAGGGTTTAATTGTGCAACAATTTCAAGAGTGGTCCAAGGGGAAAGTCATATATATCATAAGATCTTTGAGATAAAATGATGGAATGGAACAATAAAAGTGTTGAAGGGGTGGAAAAAGACAATAATTTCAAATAGGATTTATCAATCTTTCCAAACAAGAAAATCTTTGTAAGTAACCGTTTAAAAACAACCAAAGGACAGGGCTAACCATAGACTTCTTTGGAAAATATTGTACTAAAGCTAACTCATCAGAAAAAAAATCCAGTAATCCACATAATTCCTTTCAGAAGGGATGAAAACAGATAATAAAAACGAAGTGCAGCCTAAGATCAGATAATATACTTTTAAATCTAAACTGCTTTCAGCATAATCTTAGGGAAACTTTCAGAATTACCTTTGGAGAAAGAACTAGAAGACAGGGAAAACCATAAACTTTTCTATTCTATATTTACTAAGTATATAATGAAAATATCATTCAAGAACTACTTTTCAAGCTTTGCACATCAAGACAGGGAAAAACCAACATTCCTTGATAATGTTTACACTTAACTTAAGACATTCTTAAACACACAATCTGGAGGAATTCATTGAGATAAAGGTTATCATTCAGAGAAGGGTACTGTAAACAGTAAATCCTAACTCTATGCTTGTTGTTCTTTATCAGAGAATAAGTGGACAAAATGGCATACATGAAAGGAAAACAATAACACAGAAAGAAGCACTTCACCAGTGATATAGACCAGGATCCCAAAAATCATCTTGTATATTGATGTCAATCCAGTTACATTCTTCAAGTCCAATGTTTCATTTCAACAATCATCTTTTCTTCTCAGCCTAACTTATTTTATCACAAGCAGATCTTCAATAACCTCTGAACACTATTTACATGTAGAAAATTTCAAGCACAAGTATTACATCAAAGTTCTGCAGCCAACCCTTTACAATGTGCTCCTCAATAAGATTTTATAGGAAAATGAAGAGGTGTAAATATTTCTAGGGTTCAAGGATCATTAATTCTATAGTTAATGCAATTCTCTGTCTTCAAAATCATGCAAGGCATAAGGCAGGAATCCATTCGATCTATATCTCTGTGTCATAACTCTGTTTTTCTTTCAAGGCTTAGTGGATTTTAAAATATTTGAATTTACGGCTAATCTCTTATCTTTGTAATAACTTCTCTGATAGTTTAAATTAGTTTCTTTGATTTGGAATAACTGTTCAGCTGTCTTGAGGCGAATCTCTTCTATCCTGGTCATAACTAGGCCTCTTTTGAATGCTTTGAGGCTGCAGGTGGCTTCTGGTAGCTAAGAGGATTCAATTAGCCTATGATGTGGCAGTGGAGGCTTTCTCGAACTGATAGATTTGATTGTCCTTATTTAATCACTGTTAATTTTCTTTAATTCAGTGTGTTAGGCTTAATTAGGCCTAAATTCTATCTTATGTTCTTAAAACTGCATTTAATTGAGTGGGTTAGGCTTTGGATAGTCGATTTAGGCCGTAATCCCTCAAAACTGTGTAAACAATCTTCAATTCTTCATCTCTACTGTGATTGGATCCTTTAACACTGATACTCTCTGTTTGATTAAGTTCTGATGTGTCTTGTTGATGTGCAGGCATTACAGAGATTTGTAATGGTGTCAGTGCTCATGAGGCACTGATAAAACATAATTCAGAACCCTGCAGAAATATTTCTTTGATGAATAAAGGCCTGGAGGATCATCATCCTCGGCCTTCAATTTTCCTTTAAAATAATTGAAAAACCTTTAAAAGTTGCACAAAAAATAAAAAGTTAATAAAATCCTGCATATTTGGGTTTATATTTCTTTCGAGGCTGAGATTAGATCGCAGCCGTTAGATGAAAGCATCCAATGAAGAGGATTGCTCGTTGAGGTCCAAATGGAGGCGGTCGAATAAATGGTGGGGAAATTAATACGGGGCTGTCGATCTTGCAACAATAAATGTTCAAGATCAACTGGGGAAATATAATGTAGAAGGGCCACTTTATCGAGAAATGGAAGAATATATAAAGGAAATGGTGAAAAAGCTTGGGCAGAAGGAAAATTTAGTTGAATGAATTTTGGGGTTTCAGAAATAACCTAGGTCGTCGGATGAGATCAGCCATAGAGATCAACGGCTAAGAATGACTTAAGAAGTCACTTGGAGGATGGGTGGAGGGCGATGAACTGAGGGCGAAATTAAACTGGGACCGTTGATCTGCAAAGATCAATGGTGAAGATAAAATACGAGAAAAGGTAGTGTAATTGGGGAAAGTGGTTTCGGCCAAAGAAACCACTGGTTTCATGCTGCAAAAATGGATAAAGGTGGTTTTACCTTTTTGAACGCAATATGCGTTACTGGTCGACACGTGGCCTTTTAAAACTGCCCATATCGCATGATTTTGAAAAATTAACCTTCGAGCTTAAAATCACGTGAAACTGCACATTGGTCGTTAGATTTGGGGTCTTATATTGGACGGTTATGAGGAGAGCGCGATAAAGAATAGATGCACGGGTGATAAAAGGTGGGGCGGGGTCAAGGTGGTTTCAATCTGGACCGTTGGATCAGGGAATGGATGGTGGAGAGTTGATCTGAGGAAGGGTAGGACCCAAAGAAGTTGGGCCTATTGGGATGAATCTGGACCGTCGGATGAATGGAATGAATGGCCTAGATCCAATATTAGGGTCAAATGAATAAAATATGAGGTGAGGGGTCGGGCAGAGAATGGGTCAATGCGGGTCGTTGATCTGCAGAGATCAACGACGAAGCTTTGCCAAAAAAACATTACACAGCAGGGTTTGTATGAAATTAACAAAGGTTGCGAGGATTTATCTGGACCGTCGGATCTTAGTGTATGGACGGCCTAGATGCAATTGGAAGATCACGATCGGCGGGGGCAAAGGGAACAAAGCGCCGATGCGATTGAACAAGGACCGTCGATCTGAGGACCAAATCGATGGTGGAGATTAGTTTGTAAATTCCAAAGGTGGAGAAATGGGCTTTGGGAGAAAGCAATGTGGGCCATTGGATCCGGGTCTGGCGGGGAGGATCAACAGCTGGGAAGCCATCGGGAGGTGACCAATCGAAGGGGGCAATAACTATTAAAAAATTCCCAATGCAAAAACTCCGATGCGATTAGCGCTGGGTCGTTTCTTGGTTTAAAGGATCAATGGTGGAGAAAGTGGTGGGGGTTCCATAGAATAAAACTCTATCGCATCGAGATTTTCTCTTTTAACAAAGGAAAGTTCCCATCACAAAATCTCTGATTGCGATTAGCGCTCGGGACTTAACGCTTGGTCCTGGGCGTGGGTTGTATGGTGGGGAAGTGGTTAGGGGGTTTAACACAAAAGGGGCTCATCGGAATCGGAACAAAGGGGCCTTTCAAATGTGCCCGATAAAACTTGCGATGTGAGATTCTAACAGCCTTTGATCGTTCTTAGATCAACGGTTAAGAATGGTTTAGACCACGAACTGTAGTTTTTAGAAGAATTTGAAAGTAAGTCGGGATTTTCAAGTTTCAAAGGAGAAAAAGGTTTTTGAAGGTTTAGAAGAAGGGTTTAGGATCTTTTAAGCGCCCGGTTGCGGGACTTAAGGTCCTATGAAGTGGAGGTTTATGAAATTTAATCCCTTGGGGGCTAAAACTTTATATAAATAAAAAGACTGTCTTTTGGCCTTTAAAACAGAGTTTTTAAGGGAAATGAGGGTTTCGGTAGAGGAAAGAAGGCTTTTTAAAACCAATGGAAGGAGACCAAATGATTATAAAAGGGTCTTGGAATTATTTTGAAGGTTAAAATGATGAAAATGGAGGAATTTTTATTAGGAAAAGGGGATGAAATGGAGGTTAAGTATGAGTTTAAAAAAGGGATAAAATGAAAGGAAAAAATGGGTTTTTAGCAGCAGTCTTTTCTTCAGGAAAACAACAGATTTTCAGAATTGAGAGGGAAATAGCAGTGAAGATTAAAAAAGGATAAGTTATCTTCATAAAAATTCAAGAACTAACAATTTCGCAATAAAATTGTTTCTTAAATTCTTAAAACATGATTTAGCCACCATTTGATATGACAAATTTTATAGGTGGCTAACATTCCCCACAGGGTGACATTGTATAAAGGCATAGTTTGTTGCTGTGATTTTTTTATGATGGATATGTGTTTAAATACACTACATAGTTTGATCACTTTCTTCTCTCCAAATTTGGAATACCTTAGGTTATTATTATTGTTGTAGAAAATCCCTATTTTGGGATATTACATGTTCAGTGGAGAATAGTGCTGCTTAGCACTTGGAGTTCCTATGGAAGGATTTCACCTCTTCCATTGAGGATTCTTGGAGGAGTCTGGCTGATTTGATCCACTATCGAGAATTTGGCCAAGATCTACTTCCAACTGTAATGTATATCCAATGAGGTTTTGGTTGCTTTTGTAGGCTGCAACAAGTGGAACTCTAGATGTGTTCAGATCTAGCTTGTATTGGTGCCTCTTTTCAGTGAGTGTGTCTTTTAACCTCCTGGAAGAGTGAATTAGTTTTTTAAGCTTCAGATTGGTATCTTGGCATCATGCCAACTCTGTTATTCAAGCTACAACGCAGTTTCCCTTGAGGGACTGCGTTATTATCAGTGGAGGTTTTGCAGGGTGTTTTGATCCTATTTTTGATTAGAGATCTCTAGTGCTGGGCTTTGCCTTCCACTTTGGTGATCCATGGATTAGCTTGCTGATCCATGTTCTATTTAGATCTGATCTGTTTTAATGTAAAGTCATATTCAGAAATTCCTGAATAATTTGTGCAGATCTTCTACTTAAAACTCATATCTACTCTTTGTAATGCATGATTTGGTCAAAACCCCAAGGGGATCTTGTAATAGAGTCTTTCTAGTGTACAGATCTAGAATGGATCTGATATTTCATACACAGATCTTCTCTAGATATTAAGTGTAACATTCAGCTGCTGCAGCTCCATAAAATAACATTTTTAAGCTATTTTGCAGTTTATACATATGTTGCAGCCCTCTTTTCTATAGATTTCTTTCCCTCTTGTCTCCTGTATTCTACTGTATAATGTAAGAGTATCATTGTAAATATGATTTTTTGTTGTATACTAAAAGGTTGATATTATTTGATGGCCTCTTTCTCATGCTATCCAAGACTACTTTATTTCTAAAGCAGTTTATTGTGCATAGCTGCAGCCCCTCTTGTAGGGTGTTTTTTAGCTAGACTAGGTGGTGGGAGATCTATTTACCACACCTAGTTTGATTTGTTTTTTCTCCCCTTTTGGATCTAGACTCCAGATCTACTGATCTAAGGGATCCAAGGGCTGAAAAATCATTTCTATGCATAAATCTCCCAGAATTGTGTTATTTTATCAGGCTTGTTGTGCAATCCCAATGTTGGGATATTACACCATTATGTTGTTGCTCATGGCTGCTAGGGTTTTGGTTGTTATGTTCTTTATTTTGTGTTTGGATTGACTGTTCTCATAGGTCTTTCTCTCCCTCTATTTCTACTAATTTTTCATTAATGTCATCTTCATTATACAAAATAAATGAATCAAGGTCTAAATGGATAGAATAGAGAGGGGTGTTTTTTGGCTTGTCTTGGTGGCTTAGTATATATTTCATGTGAGATTATTTGTACAATATTCTTGTTTGGTTAAATACTGGGATGGTAGCATATGTCATGTCAATTTTAAGGGCTCCTTAGATTTTTTCTCCCCATGATCTAGATAAAAGCATGCCATATTTTGGGGGAATGTTAGCCACTACAATATCCATGACTAAGCTCTTGGCTGGTATTTGTGCTAGATTGACACATAAACTCTACTTGAATCAAAATAGTACAAGTATTTGTATGGTTTGGTTATTTCGAGGCCTATTCTTTCCATCACCACCTTTGGCATGAGGTTATGTGAAGCACCAGAGTCTAGCATGGCATTGTGTAGGATTTCTTCATGGATGTTCAAACTGACATTGAATGGAGGCACAACTCCTTGAAACTTTCCCTCTACCTCTGGTTGAAACAACAATTCTGGCTTGTCATTAGTTATATCTAGAGTATCTTTGTCATTCCCTATGTTTAAAGCCTTACAAAATTGAAATCTATATACATATTGAGTCACTAATTTAGTAAGGGGCATGGCTATTTTTATCTTGGCAATTTCACCCTCAATACTGAATGGTGTATGTGTTCTTGTTATATTTAGATCAGTTTTATCATACATGGTCTTTTTAGCAACTTTAGCTTGTTGAATTTTATTCAGAATCTCAGTTAAATTAATTTTTTTAGGGCCACTAGTTGATGTACTAGGGCAGCTTTGGTCACCGTCATGTTGGCTGATTTTTTTTTTCTTTGATCAGAATTATTAGCCATTATGTTGGTATTTTCTGCTATTTTTTTAGGAGTGTTTTCAGGGGTCTTCCTAGCAGAAATTTTTGGTTTTTTCCTCTTCGGGATTTCTTTTGTTTTCCTACTTCTGAGTTCATACTGCCTATGAACCTCCATGATAGCATTTTCAAACCCTACTTTGTATTCTTCATAATCCTCATATGTTCTTTTAGTTTGGTTTGAGGAGAAAATACCTTGTTATTTTTCCGTGAGAAAAATAACATCCTCACTATCAGAGCCTATTAGATTTACATGGTCTTCTTCTAGCTCCTCAGTATCTCTTTCCTCTTCATCAACATAGTTTTGTTGGAAAGGAGATCTAATTTGCTGGTCATTTTCTCTTTTTCTGATTTGAGGAGGGTCTCTTCTAAAGTTTTTTTTTTGAGGATTTGTTTGGTTTTCCCTAGGAGGTGCTCTTTCATTTAAGTTGATTATTTCCATCATCCTTTCCATTTTCCTAACTAGGCTGTCAATTTTAGCATCAAATGTGGAGGCCATGGGTTCCTCTTTGTATGTAACTCTCTTCTCCATTCTCATTCTAGCCCTTTTAGAAATTAGATTGGCTTCCACGCTTACTGACCCCTTTTGCATGTATTCTAGGGTAAGGGGATGTCTTTCTCTTAATTGGTAAGCCATTTCTGGATCAAATCCATCTGGAAATTTTACTAGGGCTAGGCCTTGTGGGGGTTCCATGTGAGGAGGGAGTGCACTATATAAACTATTGAACCTAGTGCAGTAGTCTTGAACACTTTGCCTGACATTTCTCTTAAGGTTATCATACTTTGATAAGATCTGAAGATGATTTTTCTTAATTTCCCACTTGTTTATAAATGTTTGATAAAGGGAAAGGAGATCATGAATGCTATTAGGGGTTAATTTCTTGAACTATTTCTTTGATTCTCTCCCTAAAATTTTGGAAAACATTCTCATTTTTATGGTCTCCTCTTCTATTTCTTGGTAGTCAAAAGCATTATTCATCTTTTCTACATGTTTTTGGGAAGTTGTATAATTGGTCCCATTAAAGTGAAGGATTTTAGATTGATAATCCCGTGGCATAGGAAGTAAAGGTTGTCATAGTACCAGAGGGGCATTCCATGCTGCCATGATAGGAAGTAATGGAACCCAAGGAGGATTTACAATAGGAGGATTTATGAGTGGAGGATGAAATGGAGTGGTTTTCACAGTGGATGTATGAGTGGGGGTAGAAATATACTTGTACCAGTTAGCTGATTTTGAGAAAATTTGGATGGAAAGGAGTCAAAGTGTTGGAGAAAATTAAAATCAGGAGAAGTGGAAGGAGAGGCTTCTCTACTAGGAATATGTTGTAAGCTTGTAGGGTCAAGGTCTGTCTGGTATATGCAATTTTGAGACTTAGTTCTGAATAGGTTTCTTCTATGGTGCAAGTAAAATTGGGTATTTTGCAAGAATGTAAGGTTTTTAGGAAAAGAATTTTCTTTGTGAATTGGTCTAACAATAGTTGGGTCTTCGGTCTTAGAAGTTTTTCTTAAGATTCTTTCTGGGTCATAAAATATAGTAGGAGGGTTTTGGTCAGGGTGAGATCTGGTATTGATTCTTTGTGAAGCCAGATTTCAGACCCACCATAGAGAGGTTGAAAGTTTGTAAGGATTTGTAAAAACAAACCTATCTAAAAAATTACTAAATTCACATAGTATGTGGCTGGTTTTTATACTATTAGTATTGATTAATATATTCCCAGAGGAGTCTGTGAAGAACAGTGGAGTTAGCATGCCTACTAAAGACCAATGGAGTCACCAGGTGGATGATGTTAATTGTTTGAGGATTTTCTTGTTGTCCAACATCAACAATTCGATACCAATCTAGAGATATTTTCAGGTTTTTTGAGTTCTTCATATAACACTAATATTTTTAATGATTGTCTCCCACTATGGTCGCCATTATGTTAGTATGGATAATCAACCAAATACCATTCTTGGCTAACACTCGGTTTATCTAAGTTTGACAGGGGATTTGTGAGCTCTTAAGAAATATTTAAGTTGTTACTTTCTCAGAGTTCCCCAGTGGAGTCACCATTATGTTAGGTCCTTGTAATTTGTCAAATTTTCAAGACCAAATAAACAAGGGTAACATCAAACCAAATTTGGAGTCCTAGGACCTACCCTTCCCGGGCTCTGAGAGGGCTCTCTCTATATTTCTATAAAATATATAACTTGTTTTATTTAGGATGTTTATTTTAGGCTAGTTAAGATGATATGGTTTGTTTGTTTTGTTTTATTTGGTTGGGTTGCTTGTCAATAAGAACAAATAGCGTAAGAGAAATTAAAACCATTGGGCTATGGGGTCTGTGAAAGGCTTGAAACGTGCAACAATAAATCAAGGGTGTCTCATAGGGAAAGTTAACAAAGCCAAATAGATATTAATAGCTTATGTGAGTGTAAAATGAACATTAAGTTATGAACTTAGTAGGTTTAAAGGGAAATTAAGAATCCTTTAACATATACTAAAACAATAATATTATTTAAGATGACTATGTTTAAGAAAGAATCAAAGGACAGGATGCACCATAAACTTCTTTGACCTAGCTTTACCAAGTAAACTCTAAAACAACAATCTAACAAACCCTTGAGAGTAGGGAACTCCTAAATTCTCTAGTTATTCACCTTCAGAGAAAGAAAACATTTAAGATGACATACAAGTGATGATTAAAGAGCAGGGAACTCCTAAATTTGTCAATTAGAATATAAAGGAACTTCAAAGTGACTATCCAAGATGGAATAAAGGACAGGGCAAACCATAAACTTCTTTAGCCAAACCCTAATCAGTAAACTTCAAAGAAAAGGCCTTAAAAACAACGTTTCAAGCTACACCAAAGGATAGGGCATACCATAAAATTATTTGGATTGACTCCATTAAATAATTTTCAAGACAATGAGCTAAGTGGAACCAGAGAGAAACTAAGAATTCTCCAATTATACCTAGCATAGAAAACATCTAAACAACAGAATGTAGACAGAATTAAGGTGCCTCTCAACAACATATGTTAATCTAAATTTTCTACTCTGTCACAAGGGAAAGATGAAAAATATGGAAAACATAAGAAGAGAAGTGTAAAATCATAAAAACATCACCATTTAAAAAATTCCATGAATCCTATGAATGTGCTTGCTTCATTGATATTTAGTCCAAGACAATTACAAAGCTCAAAAGCCAAAAACTCTCCATAACTCAAAGTCTATGAGGTTTTTACCTCAAAAATAAAAAAACAACCAACTGAAGCATTACATGTAGTATTTAACTATAAAATGAGGAATTAAACCCTAGATAAGGTTTTAGAAGTCATTTATTACATAGTTAAGTCACTTTGAGCTTTGAGACCATGCAAGGCTGAAGGAAAAATATCTAAAACACATTTATGGAAAAAATAACTTCTAACATAACTATTTGAGCTTATTTTGGGAAAAAATTTACTTTCAGGCTTCAAAATATCTTTTGAAATAACTTCTAGCAAGGGCGTAGCTCCAAAGGATAGGGGCGCAACGCCAAGGCAAATGCGCAATGCCAAGACTGGAAAAACTTCATGTTTTTTAGCTGACTTTTGGAGGCCTTCCCGGTGTCGAAATGAGCTCCATGATAGCTCATTGGAAATCCTGTCCTATCTAGTTTCTAAATCTGCCTTCAGTTTGTAAAATGGTGCCCATTTTCCAGGTCAAAATCACTTCTCCCAAGACTTCTAGACGCGTAGTGCCAGTGCTGAAAAGAGGGCAGAAAGGTGATCTTTTGGTGGTTTTTGGCCCTTTTGAGGGACAAGATTTGCTCCAAATGGTCTGAAATTTTTTAAGGATGATGCCCTTGGCATGGGGAACATGAACATGTTGATTTTTTTTCATTTGAGTTCCCCAAAAGAGAGAGCAACACCATTTTCGCTACTCGTTTGGCCCAATTTTCTGCAAGCCAGACTGTCAAAAATTTAAAATTTGCACCAAAGTGCCAAAAATGGTTTTTTCTTTTTTGATCATGGTTGGGAGGCTTGGAGGGACACATCAACAAGGATGTTGATATTTTCCTTCTCCTTTTCCTCATTTAGTGCTTGAATCTTTGCAAGGGCTCTTTTGAGCTTGACCCTTGCAAGCCTGTTTCTCGTGGCATAATGCTTTTCCATCTTCCTCTTGTTAGTCATCAGTATTTTTCACTATTTTTAGATGACTATAGGATGGTTCTAGTTTTCTGAAAAACAAATTCCTTGAATATTGTGAGTTTTATAAATATCACTACCTTCATTATCCCTATAAAACCTTTTTCACTATTCCTGAGTTTGGCATCACAAGGTCACCGTATTGCTCCTAAAAGACTCCTTATGGGCTTATGCCTCTCATATTCATCCTTCTTTCCTACCTATGACCTCATTACCCTATTTTCCCTTTTCAAATAGACTCCATCCTCCCTCTAGGGTTTCATAGTGATGACTCATTCCAATGTGCCTTTGGGCATAATAAGTTGTAACAATACTCTGTTTTCACCTGAAGATCTCCAAGTCAAATTTCAATCAAATTCAGGTCAAGGAACACCCCCACTAGGTCATTAGGGTTTCACATGTTTTAAGGTCATCATTGGATGTTTTAGGCACTAATTTTCCTTTTCTACAATCTAGCTCATATGTAATAGAATGTCAAGCAATGGTTATTCAAGAAGGACCTAAAATATTTCCAAAGAAGATTTCCTCATCAGTTCAAAGTCTGCAAATGAGAAAAATGGACAGAGTTTGGCACTTCTACAGGAGTGTTGAAAGTTGTGTCTGTAGAAGGTACTTATGAGGTAGATTATCTACTCCTGAATGAAAACAACTTACAGCAAAGGAAGGGGAAACAACTTGGTCCTATGAGGCATTAGGGTTTCTACACTTGATGGTCCAATTGAGTTCCAAAACAGTGACCACTTGTAGAAATGGCATGGAGGAAGCACACAAGGCCAAACATGAAAAGATTCTATCAGATTCGATTGATGGAATATGGAAAAGGTGAGGTCAACTAGACAGAAATGAATGAACTTGAAATGGCTATAGAGAAATTAAAATACAACACTAATGATTTCTTTAAAACACTCCAAACACCTAGGGTTTTGGGAAAGTGGCCAAAGAAGGTGAAAGATGAGTTGAACTCCATGGTGGAAGAAAAAGAGGATTTTTAAAATGCCACTATGTGATCAGATCCCAAAGGTGTCAAAATGAGTTAGTCATGCCTCTATAAGCAAAGGGAAAGTTCAAATTCATTATTTCAGTCACCTATATGCAAACAGTGTAAAAAGGTCAGTAAGAAAAGGTGAAAAGTTTAGTTGAACTTCATGATGGAAACCACAGAAGATTTCAGAATGCTAGTATGTGAAATCATCACAAAGTTGTCAAAATCAACTTTTCATGCCTCAAGAAGTAAAAGGAAAGAAAAGTTAATGTTTTCAGTCACCTGCAAGAAAAAAAGTCAAAGAACATTAGTGAGAAAGTGAAAAATACTTAAAACATTAGGAAATGAGTTATCAAAGATAAATTAAAATCTACAAGTCCATAAAATCCCATCTAAAACACTTCAAACAAATCATTTTTTCCTTGATAAATCATCAGAGCATTCAGGATTGAAGAATTTGGGAGTTTCCAAGTCAAAATTGGGCAAATTAGTCTCGCGTTGCGTGCTTAGATTGGTGTTGCGCACTTGGGATCGGGCGATGCACCCTTGGAAAAAAAAATCCATAAAAATTACAATGGGGGTACACGAGTGGAAGTGAGTGCTGCGCTCTAGGGAAGGCATTGTGCCCTTACTCGACAGGACCCATCAATGTTTGCAAAGGCGCGACACCCTTAGCACCGGCATTGCGCGCTTAACCTTGACCATGTGTCATTGGCCTTGGCTCTGCATGCTTGAACAGGATGGCTTTCTAAGAAATTTAACCACTCAAGTCACCTCAAACTACTTCCAAGTTTCATCCAAGGTCCTCCAAGGCACTGATAAAAGGTAAGTGGATACCCTAACCACATTTTCAATCTATTTGATGATCCTTAATTAATGGTGATGAAACCCTAAGAAGAAACCCTAGGCTACAAATATTTAAATCACTGTCCATATGCTTTCTTCATCTTCCTATAAAGAGTATTAGTCAAGACAAGGGTGAATTAGGGTGCTGTGAAGGTTTTCATTCATCTAAAATCCCCCCTAAATCCATTTCCTTCAAAACATTCTATCCCTTCACTTGCAAAAAACTACCATTACATTACCTTCTTTTTTCATCTCAAAATTCACATCAAATTCTAGGGTTTCAAAATAGAGTTTTCAGCATGTCAGATGATGGATACAGTGGAAGTGGTGGAGAGGCTCAAATGCTAAGGAGGCACGAGCACAAAGGTGGAGATATCAATAGATTTTAACCCCTTAACACAAGGGAACTAATGGCATTTCCCCTTACTGTTTCATGTTTCAAACATGTAGGTTGATATTAATTTTGTGAAAAGGTGCACTAGATGAAAAACCACTCTAAGCTAACCAGAATTTTTATCATTAACTTGTATGAAAAACAAGATAACCTCGTAGGGGTCACATTTGAGTTATCTATAGATGCTATTGCCAATGCCACAGACATACCTGTTGAAGGGGAGAAATGGTTCAAGCAGGCCAATATTGACATGAGTTACTTTGCGCCATACCTTAACCCTAGATATAAAGACCACAACAAATCCATCTTTCCTTTCTCTCACCTACTTGATAGATATGCACCTATTATGAGAATTATCATGAAGTAATTTACATGTGAGGGAAGGTTATCCCATCTTTAATCATACCACATCAGGCTACTTATGCACTTTACTAGAGTGAGGATGGTGCACATACGCTATTACCTCTACAGAATCATTGATAAAATGTCCTACATATTTCAAAAGAGAGACTATCTGTAATATTCCTACTTAGCCTAAGCTAAGAGGAATATGCAATTTTGTCTCGTTTTTTGTTGCATGAATAAATGAGTAAAGGACAACATGTAAAAATACTAAAAGAGTGAATAAATCAATGCCCATATGAACATGGATAAATCTGGGCTATGTGACTAAATCACTTACAGGTGTGAAATGGGTTTGAGCTATGAGACTGGGTGAACTTTGACCAAATCTACAACATTGTCTAGATACAATGCACCTCATGAAGGGATAGCGCAGTTCTAGAAGGAGGCCCCCCATGTGAAAGGAGCTAACTCATCAAGGTGGTTTAGGGTTTGCAAAGGATTTCATATTATAAAAGGAAGGGGAAGGCAGCAAGAGAAGGTTGTTGATTTTCTATATTTCTGAGTATCTTGTCTATTTAGACAAATACTATTCTCTGTTGTTCAATGGAGAATTGTGTTGCTTAGCACTTGTAGTTCCTATGCAGGGATTTCACCTCTTCCATTGAGGATTATTGGAGGATTCTTGCTGATTTGATCCAATATAAGGCTTTGGTCCAAGCTCTACTTCAAACTGCATCGCAGATCCATTAAGGGTTTGTTTGCTTTTGTAGGCTGCAGCAAGTGGAACTCTAGATCTATTCAGATCTATCTTGTATTGGAGCCTCTTCTCAGTGAGTGTGTCTTTTAACCTCCTGGAAGAGTGCATCCACTATTTGAGCTTCAGATTTGTATCTTGGCATCAGGCCATCTCTGTTATTCAAGCTACAACATAGTTTTCCTTGAGGGACTGTGTTATTTTTAGTGGAGGGTTTGTAGGGTGTTTTGACCCCATTTTTTATGAGAGATCTATGGTGCTGGCATTTTCCTTTCACTTTGGTAATCCATGGATTAGATTTCTGATCCATTTTCTATTTAGATCTGATCTATTTTAATGTAAATTTATCTTCAGAAATTTCTAAATCATTTTTCAAATCTGCAACTTAAAACTCAGATCTATTCTTTGTAATGCATGTTTTGGTCAAAAACCCAAGGGGACCTTGTAAATAAGTCTTTATAGTTTACGGATCTGAAATGGATCTGATGTTTTGTCCATATATATATTCTAGATCTGAGATTTAACATTTATCTGTTGCAGCTCCTTAAAATAACACTGTTAAGCCATTTTGCAGTTTATATATGTGTTGCAGCCTTCTTTTCTGAAGATTTCTTGCTCTATTGTCTCCTGTCTTCTACTGTATAATGTAAGAGCATCATTTTAATTTTGATTTTTTGTTGTATAATCATAAGTTGATCATATTTGATGGCCTCCTACTCATGCTTTCCAAGACTGCGTTATTTCTAAAGCAGTTTGTTGTGCATAGTTGCAGCCCCTCTTGTAGGGTGTTTTTCAGCTAGACTAGGTGGTGGGAGATCTGTTTACCACACCTAGTTTGATTTGATTTTTCTCTCCTTTTGGATCTAGACTCTAGATATTCTTATCTAAGGGATCCAAATTCTGTAAACTCATTTTTGTGCATCAATTTCCCAGGAGTGCGTTATTTCAGCAGGCTTGTTGTGCTGTTCCAATTTTGGAATACTACAGTGGTATCAGAGCTCCTTTCTTGGCACAAACTATGCCTTCTTTGGATAACCACAGCCATGTTGCATTCAAAAGAATATGAACCTATTATGGAGAGGGAGAAGAGTTATCAGAACAGAAGTCATAAGAAGTTTGATTACACTACTGATGATCAAGACAAGGGTAAAGCCCCTTAAACTGCAAGTGATAAAGAAGGAGAAGAGTTTGCAAGAACTCTTTTTGTGGCCATGCAAGATATTTCTAGAGAGATCAAAGAGATCAGGATGGACAGGATGAGGGAATCTCCTGGGTGATTTCATTCTGGGGAAAGCTCTGGCATATCTCATCATTGGACTGGTCAGCCAGTGAACTAGCCACAAGCTCCACAATGCTCCACCATGCATACCTTCTTGGTTGTGGAGAATGAAGGACCACCAGAGAAATCATATCTTGAAGACTAATTTGTGGAATATGATTCTCAGAATCAGATATTTAAGGACCACTTGAGTTTCAAAGAGTTTTTTCACCTCAAGGACGAAAGGAGGCCAAGGCATTAGTACATAGATGGTGGGTACTTCCCTAATCATGATAGACATCAATCTATGGGAAGATTATTTTTGCCCAAGTTTGATGGGTCATCCACCAATTCTACCAAGGCATGGGTGGAAAAGTTGGACATCTACTTTCAGTTGAAAAAATTCCCCGAGACTGAAGCCTTCAAGATTGTAGCACTGCACTTTGAAGGTGAAGCACACAACTGGTGGTTCCATGGGTTTTCTACATTGGGACATACCAATGTGAATACCTATTCCGAATTTACTAGAATATTTGTGGAGAGGTTTGATAGGAAGGATCCAGAAGCACCCTTCATAAGCCTTGCAAAGCTAAAGCAATCAGGGAATGAAGAAACTTATGTCTCTGAGTTTTTGAGATTATCTATCATGCTTCTTGATCTGTCTGCAGCAAGGAGGGTGTACATGTTCATCGATGGCCTGGAGAAACCTTTGCATGGGTTGGTCAAATCTACCAAGCCCATCACTTTTCATGATGCCATTGAGAGGGCTAAAGACCTTCAATATGCCTTGCCAAAAGCAAAGGCAACTTTCCAGAGCAAGGCCCCTCACCTTTCTAAAGGGAAGGGAGAAAAATCCGCTCCTTCCAAGGAGAGTTCATTCAAGAAGCCTGTTGATATTGAACTCAGGAGGGACTTGAGAAAGAAGATACTATGTTTCACTTGCCAAGAGTCATGGGCACTTGGACATAGATGTGTTGTTGGGAAAGCACACTACATAGAAGTATTCTCAGATTTTGATGAGGAAGATGAAGATGATGAACCAAGGAGGGCTCACAGCACTAATAATGTTGAGGAAGAACCAATACCATCTGGAGATAGGGATGGAGCCTTTGCTCCAATAGGTGGGAGTCTTGCATCTTTGAGAGGAGTGCCTAAGTACTTGAACCTAAGAGTACAAGGTTCAACCATGAATTAGAGGGTATCTGTACTGATTGAAAATGGGGCAACCCAGAACTTTATTGATGCTTATATTGTGCAAAGGAGAGCAATCCCCACTGATACTTTTGAGGGATTCTCTGTCTTGGTCCCAGAAGATAGGACCATGCAATGCCTGCAATATTTCCCCTCACTCGGAGTCACTATGGGATCCTACACTTTGGTGGATCACTTTTTTGTAGTTGACATACCAGACACCAATATCATTCTTGGTGTCCAATGGTTGATTACATTAGGGAAGGTCACCACTGATTGGAGAGATTTGCAGATGGAGTGGGTGGAATTGAAGAGTGGTAAACCCCAAATGATTCAAGGCATGCACACTTATCCCTCACCTAGTACTTCCACACAAACAACAGAGATGGATTTTCACAGTGGAAGCAAGGATCTCACAATACCTTCTCTTATGTTCATGAGAATTCTCCAAGGGACATTCCTATCTAATGGAAAACCACCTGGGATGCACCAGATTCAGATCTTGTGGGGGAGGCCTCACAAAATGCTACTCCAAATCTAGATCCAGGAGGGATTGGAGTAATGAGAGACCAACATATAGTGCTAGAGGGCTTGGGGAAACTCAAGAATGAGGGGGATCTTCTTCCTGCACCACTATCACCCTCTCTCTTCTCTGAATCTACATTGTGGGAGAAGAAGAATGGGAGGATCAGCCTTCCAACACACAAATTTGGCATGAGAAATTTCAAAGAGGAGATCAACAACATGACAAGAACTTCCATGGATGTATCATTAGCACTATCATTGTTGAACAGTGTGGACCTGTATTGGAAATATCAACTGCTTGTAGAGTATTCCAAAGATCTCCACATAGGTATCATACTAGATGACATGCAGCAAGAAGAGGGCTACTTAGTCCAAGGGTGATTCATCTATCATCATGGTAAGGTATTCTTGGCTATATTTTCCAAGCTCAAGCAGAACATACTACAAGGGGCACACAAATAATTCTTTCTCAGCCATATGCATTCAATGAAGATCTATACCCTAATCATGAGGAGCTTTGACTGGGAAGGCTTGAGAGAGGAACTACATCAGCAATTTCAAGAGTGCATGAGCTATGTGGAGTTGGGACAGCCAATGGAATCTATGCAAGAGTCATTACAGCCATTTCTTCCTTCATTTGAAAGAGAGGAAATGCCCATGCACAACTCCATGTGTATGAAAAAATTTAATGATAAAGGATTTGATCATGTAGAGAAAGCTTTATCTTCTGATTCATCATATTCTTTTACCATGTTTTTGCAGGATATGACTCCTAGATGGAGTGAGAGATCATGTGGATCTCATAGCTCTTGGTGGGCTAATAGAGATGTTGAACTTGGCCACTCCCTTGTTGTGCAAAGGGAGACTCCTTTTCATGATGGGTGTTTTCCAAAGGCAGCAAATATATCTGATATATTTAGCCATGTTAAGGTGACTCATGCAGAAAATGTGTGGTGGGAATGCCACTTGCCACACCTTGATCTCATGTAGGCAGGAGATGCACTGCACTGGCATCACATGTGGGATTTTGACCCACCTCCTCAAGCTCAGATTTTTGTTTATAGATATGTAGTTTTGCTTCCATACTTGGATGATATAGTTGTACTGTTTACGGGATTTTATAGAGGGAGGATGGGCAGTTTTTATGTACCACATGGATTGGAACTTCTCCTTGTACCTCATGCTACATGTTTTAGATGGAGCATTTCTCCAACCATGTTTATTTCTGTTGAATTTTTCACTCCTAGTGGGATGAACTATGCACATCTTATGTTGACCTTCGAGGAACAATTCATGATGTATTGGCTTGATGAGAACTTGGCTTATGATGAGGACTTGATCATTGATGATGACATCAATGAAGGAGGGGAAGTACTATAGCTCTCACCCTATCAGTTTCTTGAGGACAAGCAACATTTTGGAGGGAAGGATTGTAATATTCCTACTTAGCCTAAGATAAGAGGAATATGCAATTTTGTCTCATTTTATGTTGCATGAATAAATGAATAAAGGAAGACATGTAAAAATCCTAAAAGAATGAATAAATCAATTCCCATATGAACATGGATAAATCTGGGCTATGTGAATAAATCACTTACAGGTGTGAAAGGGGTTTGAGCTATGAGACTGGGTCAACCTTGACCAAATCTACAACGTTGTCTAGATACAATGCACCTCATGAAGGGACAGCGCAGTTCTAGAAGGAGGCCCCCCATGTGAAAGGAGTTAACTCATCAAAGTGGTTTAGGGTTTGCAAAGGCTTTCATCTTATAAAAGGAAGGGGAAGGTAGCAAGAGAAGGTTGTTGATTTTCTATATTTCTGAGTATCTTGTCTCTTTAGACAAATACTATTTTCTGTTGTTTAGTGGAGAATTGTGTTGCTTAGCACTTGAAGTTCCTATGCAGGGATTTCAGCTCTCCCATTGAGGATTCTTGGAGGAGTCTTGTTTATTTGATCCACTATAACGCTTTGGGCCAAGTTCTAATTCCAACTGCAACGTAGATCTAGTAATATTTTGTTTGCTTTTGTAGGCTGCAGCAAGTGGAACTCTAGATCTGTTCAGATCTAGCTTGTATTGGAGCCTCTTCTCAGTGAGTGTGTTTTTTAACCTCCTGGAAGAGTTCATCCACCATTTAAGCTTCAGATTTGTATCTTGGCATCAGGCCATCTCTGTTATTCAAGATACAATGCATTTTTCCTTGAGGGACTGCATTATTTTCAGCGGAGGGTTTGCAGGGTGTTTTGACCCCATTTTTTATGAGAGATCTCTGGTGCTGGGCTTTGCCTTTCACTTTGGTGATCCATGGATTAGCTTGCTGATCCATGTTCTGTTTAGATCTGATATATTTTAATGTAAATTTATCTTCAGAAATTTCTGAATCATTTTGCAGATTTGCAACTTAAAACTCATATCTACTCTTTGTAATGCATGATTTGGTCAAAACCCCAAGGGGATCTTGTAAATAAGAATTTCTAGTTTACAGATCTGAAATGGATCTATTGTTTTGTCAACAGATCTGTTATAGATCTGATATGTAACATTCCGCTACTGGATCTCCTTAAAATAACGCTATTAAGCCATTTTGCAGTTTATATATGTGTTGCAGCCTTCTTTTTTGAATATTTCTTGCTCTATTGTCTCTTGTATTCTACTGTATAATATAAGAGCATCGTTGTAATTATGATTTGCTACTGTATACTCATAATTTGATCATATTTGATGGGCTCCTGCTCATGATTTCCAAGACTGCGTTATTTCTGAAGAAGTTTGTTTTGCATAGCTGCAACCCCTCTTGTAGGGTGTTTTTTAGCTAGACTAGGTGGTGGGAGATCTGTTTACCACACCTAGTTTGATTTCTCGTTGCTCCCCTTTTGGATCTAGACTCCAGTTCTACTGATCTAAAGGATTGAAGGGCTATAAACTCATTTCTGTGCATCAATCTTCTAGGAGTGCATTATTTCAGCAGGCTTGTTGTGTTGTTCCAATTTTGGAATACTACACTATCCTCAACAGATGTAAAGCCTATTCCATCACTCCCTTTTAAAAATGGTGGTTATGCACCAACTACAGAAAAAAGGAATTCCATGGGAGACCTTCATTTCCAATGAGGAGTTCACTTCTCCACAAGCCCATCATCAAAAAAATACACCTTCATCATCTCATCCACCCATTCCTACTCCTACATTACCTCCTACTGATGTTACCTCTCCACTCACTCACATTTCTTCACCCCATGATGATCCTCCTTCATCACCTTTTCACAATCCCTCACCATCATCTCATGAAATAATGCATCAAATAGTGAAAAGAGTAATGAGGAAGATGGCAGTGAGGCAAGTGGCAGTGAGGAAGATGGAATTGGGGAAGATGTCAATGAGGCAGAGAGCATTGAAGCAGCTGGAAGTAATGATGGTAGTGATGATGGCAGTGATACATATGGCACTAAGATGAGTAACATTGAGCCTTTTCCTTTGACCTACCAGAGGGGAAATAGGCATGTGTTTGTTTCCCTTAAGAGGCAAGGGGCCATGCCCTCTACATCAACCAAGCAGCTTGAGAAAGGTAAGGAAAAGGTCATTGATGCAAAAAAGGAAGACAAACATGGGACTAAACAAGAATTTAAGCTAATTCACCTTGACAGTGATGATGAGGATGAGTAGAAGATCACAAACATGATGCTCAAGAGAAAATATTCCCAGATTAGGGATCTACAAGCCAATATTGGTAGGGCCAAGAATGTGATCAACTTCTTTGAGGTGGAAAACTAGCAGTTAGAGGCAGAGAAAGCCATCTACGAGGTCAGAGCTATTAGAGCTCGGAAAGAGGCTAGAAAAACAAAGGCTAAGCTAAATGAAGTCTTGGATGCTCATGATGACATTGAAGGATAGGAAGAAAAACTTCCTAGGAGGAGGCCAAGGACAATTGGTTTGAAAAAATCCTTATCCAAAGAAAGAGAGAAAGAGATAGAATTGGCAGAGTAACTCACTCCAAGTGAGCTACTTGCCATGGAAATAGACTATGATAGGGAATATTGGCTAGAAAGGGAAAATTTTCACTTAGAGGATCAGCTGGAGAAGACCAAGAGAGACATTGACATGCAAAATAAGATGGCAAGGCATTATGCCTTAAGAAACAAGATTGCAACGGCCAAGCTCAAAAGGGCCCTTGTAAAGATTCAAACCCTAAAAGAGGAAAAGGACAAAGAAAATATTTAAATTCTTGCTGATGCATCCCTACAAGCATCCTAGACATGATCAGGAAGACAAATCCAATTTTTGGCATCTTTTTGAGTTTTTGAAATTTTGACTATTTTTTTTGCAGAAAGAAGGGCCAAGCACACAACGCCACTTGTGTTGCGCTCTATTTTTGGGAACCTGTTAGCCCCCCTATAAATTTTTGACAAAGCAAAGCAGGGGGCTGAATTTGATTTTGAGCCCTCAAGGAATGCATCTCCCCGAAGACACATCATCCTTGAGGTCTCCTATGCCTTTGCCTTTGATAAATTTCCCTCTGTAGAACTCTCCATGTTGCCCCTCTCTTCCCCTTCGCAAAATCCCCTTTCCATCCCAATTTTTCCCCAAATTCCCCTTTGGATCCTACCCTTACCCTTGGTTTCCTCAAAATTCCCCTCTGTCTCTCTATCGTTACCCTCCTCAGGCTTCATAATACATTAAAAGGGTTAAAAACCCACTTTGAAACATTATATCAAGCCTAGCCCCTCCTCTGCTGGCCCCCACACCTTTCCTTCCACGTGATCATGGGGCTGGAACCACCCGCCAGTCCACAAGGGCGCCTATCTCAGCGGGTTATCGAGAGTAGTTATAACCATTGATCTGAGCAGGACGGACGGTGATCACCGCCCCCACAGCAATCACCGTTAAAACCATCCATCACTAATCCTTGCATCTTGACCATCCGTTCCTCGCAGATCTAGCGGTTTGGATTTTACCCGCCTATGGACCCCGCCCACGCGCACTATTCAGAAACAGCTTGGTTTTCATCACACCGCTAATGGGGGTCGGGCGGTTTTTCCTCATTGCCCAGCTATTCCATACACCTCCTGCCACGTGTCCCCACGTACGGCCCTGAAACCGCCCTCCATCGCGCATTAACTTTCGACTCAGGAAGTCGTGCGATATCGTTGAGAACCGTTGGAGCTGGAGTAGCCCATATAACGGCTGTCGCTCCACCGAGATGCTCATGATTTAACACACGGCCATCGTACCCTTGGCCCACTGTTCATCGTCCTCCGCTGTGTTTCCCACCGTTGATCTCCCGTGAGATCTGACAGTCCATATTGGTTTTCTCCCCACTGTTTACTATTCCGCTGCCAACCGGTTCCGCCACATCACCTCCACGTGTCCACCGTACAACCTCCCCCCAGTTCCGTATATTTTTTCATAGGTCAGGTTTATTAAGGTTTTCATTTATTTTGCCTCCACGCCACCTCTCGACTGTAATCCATGTTGTTTTTACCACACTATGGGTCTTCCATGATGTTTTCACCATCTACCCAGTCTGCGTAGTCAGTCTAACCATCCCGTTGCGTCCACCACCCCCATTGTTTTCTTAACATGTTTTCGTATTGTGCAGGGTTTCCAGAGAGGCGGAAATCCGCCATGATTCATAAGAATCATTGTAAGTGGCGCATCGAGCAGGAAGAATTAAAACGGAAGCTGGTACTGCAGGGAAATGTCAAGAAAGGTGGCGGTAGTATAAATTCCATCGAAGGACGAAGTTTGAAACTTCACAGACATTGTCCCGTGCCATTAAAGCCCGTATCTTGCAGAATCGAGACATTTATGAAGCCGTGGAGAAAAACCAGCTTACGATCAAGGATTTCAACATTCGACATTGAGTGTTTTGAGTTTTAATACAACAGTTTAGAGGCAAAGCACTAGATCAATGATCCCAAAGATCATGCAAAGGTACAGCACGCAGAAATCAATGCATATTGTAGAAATTTTATGAATAATGAATAATTATCCACCAAGATTATCCTGATCACATATCAATTCAAATTCATATGCAACACATAATCTCTTCCACTCAGATCATCAACATGCGGAAATAAAACAAGCGGTATGCGATCAAACAATCATCAAAACATCACACACATTACACAGTATGTATGGGGAAAGCTTATAGCTGAAAACCCCTCAGCTATTGTGTATATTATAATGGAGATAACATGTAACAATCTTAGTACAATACTCCTCACAAGTACTCAGTACTGTCTCGTAAAGTTACACACAAACTAGCTTGGTTTTGAACAGGTCACTGGTTCAAAACTCATCCACTAATTGCCTGCCTCTATTGCGCAATCAAGGCTGGTCTAATGATAGATCCAAGGTTCAAATATCCTTGGCTTGACAGCGCAATCATCATGGGAAATTCCTCCAAGTGTGGTGCAAATCTCATGCACAACTGATGTCACAACTGATAGCTATCTCAACCCTTTCATCTACCTCTTTCACTGGTCTCCACTGAACTGTCCATGCATTGTAGTGAACTGATGTGTTCTTGAGTTGAATAATGAGTTAATAATTAGTGAATTAAATAATATTTAATTCACTCCACTCATTACTAGTTGATTAGCTAGTTAAACTAATCTCAACCAGTTCAACTAAGTTAAACCGAACACAACTCCACCAACTGTCCCATCAACTCCACCAAACTTCTGCCACTGAAGTCCTAACTGAAGTTAACCATGCATGAGCTCACCAAAACCCTAGGAATAGCGTAATTCCTCTGTCAGATGCATGAGCCACTTCTGTAGCTCGAACTGAAGTGCTCCAAGAGAGTAAACTGAAGTTTAGAGTCCAAATATTATTAAGGGTAAATAATATTTGACCTTTCTATTTTTAGGATAGGCAGTCTAAAAATAGACTTCGACCTATATGTCTAAAAATAGAGGTCCATCTATTTTTACCAACATGACCAATACTCCAATAATAACATACTGCAACCCCTGGACCATGCTCCATATGTCTAAAAATAGACATAGTCTAAAAATAGACTTTGCACCAGAATTTGCCTGCGGGCCCACTTAGTGAAGGCGACTTTATTTCACTAAGCTCCATCATCTTGCTGCATTTTCAACACTCCCTCTCAGCAAGATATGGATTATCTGCAACCCCTATCCTGCCTCTGTGGAATTCGAACTTGCTCCTGGTGAGCGCCTTCGCCAAGATGTCGGCATCCTGATCCTCCGTGGGAACATATGAAAGCATCATGATTCTCCGCTGAACACAATCTCTGATATGATGGTACCTGATGTCGATGTGTTTGGATCTATCATGAAATAATGGATTAGCCGAGAGTTTAATGCAACTCTGGTTATCACAATAAATCACAGTAGGCTCCAAGTGCGACCCGAACAATCCGACGAGGATCTTCCTCATCCAAATAGCCTCGCATGCAGCCAAGCTGGCTGCCATGTACTCGGCCTCTGCTGAACTGAGTGCCACGGATCTCTGCTTCCTGCTGTACCAGGAAACTGCTGTCGACCCAATGCTGAAAACTCCTCCAGAAGTGCTCTTCCGGTCCGTTGGACTCCCTGCCCAATCTGCATCAGTGAAGCCCGAAAGCTTCGCTCCATCCTCCTGTCTGTACCATAGACCATATCCCGATGTGCCTCTGATATAGCGCAATACATGCTTGCCTGCCTTCCAAAAGAGCTTGGTAGGCTTAACCATAGCTAGCGAAAGCTGGTTAACTGCATAGCATATATCGGGTCGTGTATTGACCAGATACATAAGCGACCCCACCAATTGTCGATAGACAGTGGCATCCACTACCTCCGCTGAAGTAGCATCCTCCTTCCTCCAACCACCAGGAAGAGGAGTGTCAACAGGCTTGCAGCCATGCATGTTGAACCTCTCCAGAATCTCCCGGGCATACTTACCCTGAGAAACAAACAGTCCTCCACTGCGTTGCCAAATCTCCAATCCCAGGAAATAATGAAGGAGGCCCAAGTCCTTCATCTCGAACTCTCTAGCAAGGTCCTCCTTGCATGAAAGTATCAACAGCTCATCACCCGTAAAAATCAGATCATCTACATACAGTACAATGATCAGAAGCTTCCCCTCCACCACAATCTGGTACAGGTTAGGATACGCCTCACTCTTGGAAAATCCAAGCCCAGTGAAATAACTGTCAATCTTTGTGTACCAAGCACGAGGTGCTTGCTTCAGCCTGTACAATGCTCTCTTGAGTCGGCACACATGTGACTCACTGCTGAAGATCTCGAAACCTTCAGGCTACTCTATGTACACCTCCTCCTCAATGACTCCGTTGAGGAACGCAGTCTTCACATCCATCTGATGGATGTGCCATCCCATCTGCGTTGAGAGAGCAAGGATCGTCCGTATGGAAGAGTACCTTGCGACAGGTGCAAAGGTCTCCTCATAATCGATCCCCTCGATCTGTGAGAAGCCACGGGCGACAAATCTTGCCTTGTACTTCTCCACACTCCCGTCAGCCGCCTGCTTCACTTTGTAGATCCATCGCGAACCTACAACTGATTTCCCAACCGGTCTTGGGACAATCTCCCATGCACTGTTCCTGATGATCGAATCATATCCTTCGATCATGGCATCAACCCATGCGGGTTCCTCCACAGCTTCCTCAAAAGAGGATGGCTCTGTCACAACACATTGACTCATAAGAGCCATGTATCCAATGTACCGATCCGGTGACTGTCTCTGTCTGCGCTGTGCTGTAGGTGGTCCTACAACCTTCTCTGCATCCCGAGCCAGTCGCTCAGCTTCTGTAGTGTGCATGCGCCCTCTGATGGTTGGCGCTACATGGGTGGTTTCTTCCACCTCCTGAACTTCCTCTTGTGGCTGATCCACATCCGGAAGCTCCTCCTTAGGAACTAACAGCTCCTCATCTGCATGCAAGTGTGGCTCCCTCTCAAGCGAACACTGCATGGCTTTCTCCTCTTGAAACTTGATATCCCGTCGCACAACAGTCTTGCGACTGTCTGGCACATACACCCGATAGTTGTGAGGTGTATCAGTGTACCCCAAAACTATTCCAACCTCTGCGGTCGGATCCAGCTTCTTTCTTGCATCCTTCGTCACAGGCATGTAGACAGAAGAACCAAAAATTCTCAAATGAGAAATGTCAGGTCTCTTACCAGAATAAGCCTCCTCCGGTGTACTTATGCCAAGAACCTTGTGAGGACAACGGTTCTGCACATACACTGTTGTATTGCATGCCTCAGCCCACAAGTGAAGGGGTAGGCCCTGATCATGCAACATCGCCCGTGCAGCACCCACGATCATTCTGTTCTTCCGCTCAGCCACCCCGTTCTGCTATGGGTTATGGGGTGCGATGAGCTCTCTCCGAATCCCTTCTGCGCTGCAAAATTCTTTGAATTCATCCGAGATGAATTCACCACCATTGTCGCTCCTGAGAGCCTTCACCTTCTTCCTCGATTCCTTCTCGACCAGTGCTTTGAACTCACAGAACTTAGAGTATGTCTCGCTCTTCTTCTGCATGAAGAAGATCCAGCACTTTCGAGAGAAATCATCAAAAAGATCACGTAGTACTTGTGCTTTGCTGTCGAAGCTACTGAGAAAGGACCACACACGTCTGTGTGAACTCTCTCAAGGATCGTCGTGGCGCGACTATCCTTCTCGTGAAAGGTGGCTTTCACATATTTTCCCAAAGTACACCCCTTGCACTGATCTGACTGTGCAAGGGTGCCCTTAGGAAGCCCAGTATAAATCTGCTGCAGGATCTTCAAAGCTCCATGGTGAAGGTGGCCCAATCTCTTGTGCCACAGTTCACCCTCATCATCCCGGCTCACCACTTCTCTCGCTTTGCATGCCATAGCTGCGCAGCCATCTACTTGCAACTGATAAAGGTTCTTGACTCGAACCCCTATCTTCTGGGTCTCTCCAGTAGTCTTACTGCGCAGGAAGGCTTTTCCTTTGTTGAAAATCACATCATACCCCTTGTCTTCCAACGTCGCTACAGAGATCAAGTTCTTCATCAATCCTGGAACATGCAAAACTTCCTTCAATATGAAAGGTTTACCAGACTCCCTCTCAAAGGAAATGGTACCAATACCAGTCGCACTGTATCTACCATCATCGCCCATCTCGATGTGCACTCCAAGATCTTTTTCCTCCAGATCTAAAAACAGATCTCGATCTCCCGTCATGTGGAATGACGCACCACTATCCAAGAACCAAACTGATCCCGCCACACTTGAAACCAAGCATGCGATCAGTGAAAAATCAAGCTTGAACTGCGAGGCCAAAGCCTCTCCATCTACAGATCTTCCCGCTTGCTTGTTTTTCTTCTTCTGCGGACAATTTGTGGCATAATGTCCGTGCTGGTGACAGTGAAAAAACTTCACCTTAGACATATCTTGCTTCTTATGCTTAGCACCGGAATGAGAAGTTTTATTGCTCTTCCCCGTCTTTGCTTTGGCAGCCAAAGCGCAATTTTCTTCATCAGGTACCTTTGATGAAGATCCATCTCTGGTAGTCCTCCTTATCTCCTCCTGCATGAGATCCGCCCAAAGGCGCTCCCATCCCGACAACTTCTCCCGACCATTGACACTATCTTGATATGAATGCCAAGCCTTCGGAAGACCAAGGAGAGCCAGGTCCACCATGTCCTCATCTTCGACAGTCACCCCCACACTTCCCAGCTCATCTCTGCATTGAGTGAACTCCGTGAGGTATTTGGCGATACTGTCGCCTTTCTCCATCTTGATGTTTCTGAGCTTATCTTTGAGCGCCAGCTTCCTTTGGTTGCTCTTACTCTGGAATAGATCTGTCAATGCTTTCCACATTAAATATGGAGAAGCTTTTCCATGCAGGCTGGATACAATGTGATCCTTTATGCCCTCCAACAGAATCCTTCGACATTTCGCCATCTTCTTTTGCCAAGCCTCGACTTCAGCAGGATCAGTGGGATTTTGGACATCCGTATCTACGAACTCCTTCGGTCCATTATCTTCTAATACTGCCTCCATGCGCTCCTTCCATGCAACATTCGGCTTGCCCTTCGAGGCATACTCCAATCGCGAGCCGTTGAAAGACATTTCAACTCGGCACCAAGAAACAAATTGCGCAAAATTCGAATTCGCTCAAAGCTCCATTGCTCTTCGATCGACGAAAAAAATTATTTCTAGCACGAGAGATCGACTGCCCAGGGGAATTTACTAGATGCCATCACCTTTCAAAGGAAAGGAATGATCTGGGGGCTTCCACAACTTACACAACCCGCATGCGGACCTACGTACTACCGAAATAAGTTTGTAATCTTTGTGATGGTCAATCTGCTGCTTCAATAGCTTTCCGTCTGTCTTGAAATTTCTTTAAGATAATGAATAAATATCCTTTGATTATCCTGATCACATATCAATTCGAATTCATATGCAACACATAATCTCTTCCACTCAGATCATCAACATGCGGAAATAAAACAAGCGGTATGCGATCAAACAATCATCAAAACATCACACACATTACACAGTATGTATGGGGAAATATTATAGCTTAAAACCCCTCAGCTATTGTGTATATTATAATGGAGAGAACATGTAACAATCTCATTACAATACTCCTCACAAGTACTCAGTACTGTCTCGTAAAGTTACACACAAACTAGCTTGGTTTTGAACAGGTCACTGGTTCAAAACTCATCCACTAATTTCCTGCCTCTATTGCGCAATCAAGGCTGGTCTAATGAGAGATCCAAGGTTCAAATCTCCTTGGCTTGATAGTGCAATCATCATGGGCAATTCCTCCAAGTGTGGTGCAAATCTCATGCGCAACTGATGTCACAACTGATAGCTATCTCAACCCTTTCATCTACCTCTTTAACTGGTCTCCACTGAACTGTCCATGCACTGTAGTGAACTGATGTGTTCTTGAGTTGAATAATGAGTTAATAATTAGTGAATTAAATAATATTTAATTCACTCCACTCATTACTAGTTGATTGGCTAGTTAAACTAATCTCAACTAGTTCAACTAAGTTAAACCGAACACAACTCCACCAACTGTCTCATCAACTCCACCAAACTTCTGCCACTGAAGTCCTAACTGAATTCAACCATGCATGAGATCACCAAACCCCTAGGAATAGCGTAATTCCTCTATCAGATGCATGAGCCACTTCTGTAGCTTGAACTGAAGTGCTCCAAGAGAGTAAACTGAAGTTTAGAGTCCAAATATTATTAAGGGTAAATAATATTTGACTTTTCTATTTTTAGGATAGGCAGTCTAAAAATAGACTTCGACCTAAATGTCTAAAAATAGAGGTCTATCTATTTTTACCAACATGACCAATACTCCAAGAATAACATACTGCAACCCCTGGACCATGCTCCATATGTCTAAAAATAGACATAGTCTAAAAATAGACTTTGCGCCAAAAATAGCCTGCGGGCCCACTTAGTGAAGGTGAATTCATTTCACTAAGCTCCATCATCTTGCTGCATTTTCAACACACACCAGGGGTTATGCACAGCAGAATTTTTTTCCCTCCATGAAGGACAGAGCGCCCATAAAGTATTCAATCTATGTCGTGTTCTGGAGAGATTTCCTACCCTGAAACAGCCCCGGTACCATCAGAGCATTTACTTCATCAGTATGGCAGATTTATTTATCATTTATTTTCCTATTGATTATTCACCAATAGCACCACACAGTACTACAGTCAGACCACTCTTTCTCCCAAAGAGTGCCAGAGAATTGAATGCTCAGAATTTGAAAGCAGAATGGGCTTCGGCCCTCTTTCTCTTCAGTAGTTTTAATGGTGCATTTAGTTCTTCACCTACCTCATCGGCTCATCTTCTGCTATAAGACTCAGGAAGAAATTATTGTAAAGGTTGTTGATCAGTTATCATAGAACTGCAAGTATTTTATTTTGAGACACAGTCTCTATGTAAAGATTGTAAGATAGGTTGAAGGATATTTTTTCAGACTGAGTGTTCAGCTATTGGCAATTTTGTACTTGATTGGTATTGTTATTTAATATGACAAGCACATTTATTTGGATCCTGATCTGAAGCAGCGGTGATGTTTTCCTATCTCTGTGTTACATTCATTTCATTTCGTTTCTACTGGCTTGCATCAGAATATTGGCATAGGATTTACCCTTGTTAGGTACCCTATGTTTCTGCTCTCCTCGCCATTCATGTTTCTCTTCTGAATGTATTATCTAAGGAATGTTTTCAGTTGGTTTAACCAGTGTACTGGATGTTATTTCCTGCTCTCTGATGTATGAATTAAATGAATTCAGTTCTTAGATGTTTCTTGTTATAGATTTAGTTGGAAGATTTTGGAACACTGGGGATTATTGTTAGCCCTGTCCACTAGGATCCTTGTACGACCTGCTGATCTGTAACTTTGTGCTCTGAAATCTGTGTGATCTCCTCCCTCCTACTTTCCATATCACATACTCATCTTGAAAGATCCTAAGTTTCAGATGACTATCCCAATTGAAAGCCTGCCTATTGATTAGCAAGCAAATCCTTTCCTGACTCCATTGCCCAATGGTTTTGAATATTTCCTGGAATATCTCACCTCTGCCTTATCCCTCTTTGCTCATCCTGGTCTTACATTGAACCCTTATTTCCTGATAACCAGCAACAAAAACAAAGAAACCCGTGCCTATAACTAGCCTAACATCTTAAACTTCCAGCTTCATAGACATAAACCTTTGCTCAAATAGAGAGATCCCTCTCTGGACCCAAGAGGGCTAGATCCTGAGATCTAAAAGTGGTTCTGATGCTGTCTCATATTTTTGTCTTGCCAATATGGCCAAAACATGGGAACCCCAACATAATGGCGACTCCGCTGGGGAACTGAATGCATTGCACCATAAACATTCTTAAGCACTCAAAACACCTACAATCTCTGGTTAGGTTGGCATTTAAACACTCCTATTCTCACATCAACCTCTATACCATTTTTTGTGTTTTCCCATACTCTTGGACAGAGTCTGGAAAGGGCCAGGTAGCCTCCGAATCTCACACTCTTTCAGAGGTGACATATCTGGTAAATGCCCTCCCAGTCAATCTATGGTTAGAGTTTGTTGTGTTTGAGGATATCCATGAAAAGGGACATCGCATAAGCACTGTGGTGGATAGTATACCCCTAAAAAACATCCTAAAACCTTCCACCTGGAAACTCCATATTCCATAAACATTTCAAAGACTCCATTGGTGATCAGTAGGCCTGCTGATTATCTTGGTTCACATTAGACTCCACTGGGAGACCAACCTCCATAACAACATCAACCACAGTAGAAGTAACAAGTAGGGTTAAGCTGCTTGGTTAGAGACAACATTCTGGCTTCTAGGACCATTCATACAAGAGCTTACCTTGACCCAGCCCCACCTGAAATAGTTGATAACCCAGAGAGCATCCTCAAGGGAGCTCCTACACTTAAAAGATCAACTATTACCAAACACATCCATAGAGCTAATTCTGCACCAGAAGATCTTACAGCTCTATCACATTTTCACCTTGACCTAGACATACCTAACAGCTTATCTATAACTAGGTCATTCAGTGGCTTAGACCAGCCGGACCCTGAGCTTCCTGATTCACCACAACAAGGTGGTAGACACCTTTGGAATAGACAGACCCCTCCATCTACACCTCCTAATTTACATTTCATACAAAATTGGGGCTCAGTCACCCTAGGTCTGCTCATTAGTTCTCCGCTGGTCATAACATCCTTGTCATCCATATACCTGCTGCCCAAGCCCCTCTAGCTCATCAAAAAATCATCATGGCAGCTTGGTATGCACCTCTGGTTTAACCCATCCCCTAGTACCCTTACTGAATGATTATCAGTCTAAGATTCCACACTTCACTACAAAGGAGTCCATCATAGCCCAAAAACATGTAGATAAAATGGAAGATTCTTTTGACTACATGGAAATTGATGATGATACAGTCAAAATGAGAATCTTGGCCCAAAGCTTAGGGGGTGATGTGAAGAAATGGTTTAAGGGCGTGCCTCCAGGTAGCATCAACGATCTTCCGGGCTTGTATCAGACTTTTATAAACAAATTGGAAAATAGGGCGAATCCTCGCCAACTCCTGGCAGAATACATGACCATTAAAAGAAACGCAGGAGAGAGTGTTCACGATTACACAACGAGGTTCAACAGCATTTATAATGCTCTCCCTCCACATATGAAACCTCCTCAAGGCATGGCCCTAGTGAAGTACCCTAAAGGTTTTGATGCTGACATGGCCTATGAGCTTAGGGATAAGGAATAAAACACATTGGAGGACATGCAGAAAGGAGCAGTGAATATAGAAGCCAACCTGATTGAGAAAAGAGCAAGACTGAAATATGAGAGAAGGGTAACATATAGAGATGACAACGTAGCTTCCACATCCGACCAAAATTATGATAAGCTGTCTAAAAATGTGGAAAGGTTACAAAAAATGATGGAAAAAATGGTTGTCACAATCAGTAACCAGAATAGAAACCAAAACCAGAACCAGAACTTTAGAAGAAACAATAACACTCCCAACAGACAAAGAGAATCATATCAACAAGTTATTCCCCCATTCCAAGAGAATTTTCTTGATGAAGATGAGGGAATCATAGAAGAGTCTGAGGGGAACACAATTAATATGTTTGAAACAGAAGATTCAATCCATAACTATTATTCAGAGGAAGGTCAGCCTTCACCCTCTGGTTGGGAGGGGGAATGGTTGGAATTTGAAGATTACAGATTATGATTTGAAAATT
The DNA here is from genome assembly GCA_034641835.2 of Pinus albicaulis. NCBI lineage: Eukaryota > Viridiplantae > Streptophyta > Pinopsida > Pinales > Pinaceae > Pinus > Pinus albicaulis. The sequence goes on from CM076578.1 coordinate 55,734,226, forward strand.
CCATGATGCAGGTCAGAGAACAGTATGAAATTAGAAGAAAAAAGAGTCAAGAAACTGTCAAACCCAGATCTTCTGAGACTATCATCAAAAAGAGGCCTGAAAAAACTTCTAAAGCGACTGCTGAAACCAAAAAATCAGCAGCTGAGAGTTCTGGAAAGAATAGAGAAAGGGACAACCAAAACACTAATGCGCAAGGTAAACCAGCTAGCAGCACTAGCACTGCAGTTAGTGCTACTGATAAAATGGTCACAAACACTATACATAATGAGAATCAGCCCACTGACTTAGCCACTAAGACAGTGGCAAATAAAACAGAGATGAGTATGCCAAAGAGTCAATCGACTTTCAATTTGGAAAGTGAGATTGCGAGAATTAAAATCTCTGTCCCACTTTCTGAGCTGGCCACTCAAGATGTATATAAAGGTTTGAAGGCTTTGAACCTTAGTGATAATGGTGACTCTGTCAATTTGAATGATGATCAGCCTGCCCTCTTGTTGTTCCTAATATAGAGGGGAAGTTTCAGGAAGGGGTAGTTCCACCTTTCTATATCAGTCTCAACATTCATGACAAGATCCTGCACAATGCAATGCATGATTCTGGAGCATCCCACAACCTGATGCCTAAGGTAGTTATGGAAAGAATAGGTCTAGAGATAACCAGACCCTACAAAGACCTATACTCATTTGACTCTAGCAGAGTAAAATGCCTAGGCCTGATCAAAGACTTGTGTGTGAGCTTAACCCAAATCCCAGCTAAATGCATGGTCATGGATGTTGTGGTGGCATATGTGCCACCCAAGTATGGCATGTTATTATCAAGATCATGGGGAGCCAAGATGCAAGGTACGATGCAGATGGGTGGCTCGTATGCCACAATCCCAATCTTTGGCCAACTTATAAAACTGTATAGGGAGACACAGATGAAATTCCTAGTCAGCAGCCCTGAAAAACCAAAAAATTCACCTTTTTATTCTGTACATACAGACCTTGACTCCTTCATCTTTTGTAATGATGAATCCTTAGAAGGGTTGGGATCCCAAAATAGAGATACAAACGAAGAGGTAGAAGCTATTGATTTTAACATAATGGATGCTCTGGATTTAGAGGACAACGAAGAAGAAAACCGCAACGAAACCTGTAGGATATGCGGTGGAGACCTTACCCCGACTGAACAAGAAACAGAGCGTGAACAGCCATCTGGCCAGATCCCTGAGACTCATACATTTCACGAAGAACAAAGCGATCCACAGCCTAGTACAGACCCTATAACACAACACAATGGTGAACCCAGCTGTAAGGGAGAAAACGATGATAGTCACGAGAACAACCCCTTATGGGAAATGAGCTTTTACGGGTCCTGTACTAAAAGTACTACAGGGGCAGGGGTATGGTTACGCAACACAGAAATTGACTACGCTGAGAGCCACGCCTGTAGTCTGCATTTCAAATGCACAAATAATGTCGCTGAATACGAGGCTCTAATCCTGGGTCTGAATCTGTTGAAGAAAAAGGGAGCCCATAGGATAATCGTAAAGGGAGACTCAGAGTTAGTTATTAAACAAGTGAACGGAGAATACACGGCCAAGCATCCTAGGCTGAGGGCATATAGGAACGACGCTGAGGACATATTGAAAAAATTTGTTGAATATAAACTGGTGTTCGTCCCTAGGAGTCAAAATGTCATTGCAAACGGATTAGCTTGCCTAGTCAGTTCCTACCCCAAGACTCCTAGTGACCAACAGATCATCATACAAACCAAATTCAGACCTGTTGTGCCAGACAACGAAAAATATTGGCAGGTCTTTGAAGGTGATAAACAGATCGAAGATTTTCTGGTAGGCAGAAACAAGTTTGAATTTTCTGATTCTGACTCCCAACCTGACAGTAGTCTCCTAAGTGAAGAATCCTCAGATGAGGAAGAAACACCTTGTATTATAGAAATAAATTCTTTAGATGAAAATACTGAAAACCCGGACGGAAAATGTGAAAATGCAGATAGTGAAGAGGTAGAGGTGCTTCAGGCTAGAGATAAGAATATACCCAGAGGCCTGGCACCCATAGAGGACCTTTTTGACTTTGATGATGTGGCAAAAAAGCGCACTATAGAACATGCAAACTCTGATGTGGAAGAATGCAACTTAGGCACTCAAGATAAGCCCAAAATGATTAAACTGGCTAAGTCTGTACCCGCAGACATGAAGAAGAAATACATTAACCTTTTCAGGGAATTCATTGATGTGTTCGCATGGAGCTATGAAGATTTAAAGGCCTATGACACAAATATCATTCAGCATAAAATACCCTTGAAAGAAAATCATAAGCCCTTTAGGCAAAAACTTCGCAGAATCAATCCCAAACAATTGCCTGCAGTAGAGAAGGAGATTAAGAAAATGTATGAAGCAGGTATAATTGTGCCCGTGAGGTTCTCTGATTGGGTATCAAACTTAGTGGCTATGAGGAAGAAGACAAGAGAAATTAGATTGTGTATAGACTTCAGGAATCTGAATAGAACCTCACTTAAAGAAAATTATCGTCTTCCTAAAATGGAACATATCCTTCAGAAGGTAGTAGGCTCTAAGAGGATTTCCCTGCTAGATGGTTTCTCCGGATATAACCAAGTCTTAGTAATCCCAGAAGACCAACTCAAAACAGCCTTCACCACTCCATGGGGTACCTTCATGTATGTGAAGATGCCTTTTGGATTGATGAATGCTGGAGCCACCTTCCAAAGAGCGATGGACATAGCATTTTCAGATGAGATAGCGCTCTTAATTGTTATCTACTTGGATGACATAACCGTCTTTTCCAAGACTAAAGAAGAACACCTGAAACATCTGAGAAAATTATTCGAAAAGTGTAGAAGGTTTTGTCTGTCCCTGAACCCTAAAAATATTGTCTTTGGGCTATAGGAAGGCAAAATCCTTGGCCACATTATATTCGAGAAGGGAATCAGGATAGACCCACAACGAGTTGAGGGAATACTACAGATCACACACCCCATAAACATCAAGGAATTATAGTCTTTCATTGGGAAGATTAACTTCCTTAGGAGGTTTATTCCAAATCTGGCTGAACACCTTAGGAACATGACTAACATGCTAAGGAAAGGTGTAGGAGTTAAATGGACTGTGGGAGCTAAACAATCTTTTGAATCAGTGAAACTTGCACTTACCCAAGCTCCCGTCCTAATCAGCCCAGATTTATCCAAATATTTCCTGATCTTTTCATTCGCCTCTGAGCATACAGTGGCTGCAGTCTTGCTGCAGAAAAACATAGAGGGAATGGAATAGCCAATTTCCTTCTTTAGCAAAGCACTCAGAGATGCACCCTTGAAATACAACATCATGGAGAAACAGGCCTATGCTCTGATTAAGGCCTTGAAAGACTTCAGGGTGTACATATTTCACTCTCATACCATAGCTTATGTGCCCAACATCATAGTCAAAGATATACTGTCCCAAGACCCAGATGGGAAAAGGGTCGAGTGGATAGCAGTGATCCTAGAATATGACCTTGAGATAAAACCCACCAAAATGATTAAAGGTCAGGGCTTAGCTAAATTAATGGCTGAATCAAACTTGCAAGCCCTAGAAATCAACATGATAAATACCTTGGATGAGCAATAATAATTTCCTGATCCTACTGTTAAGGAAGAATTTCAGAGCTCTCCTTGGTATTTCGACATTCTATATGTGCTTACACACCTCAATTCCCCTCCCGGATTATCGAAGACCAAGGCCAGATTCTTAAAGCTAAAAACCAGAAGTTACTGCATTATGAATGAAAACTTATATTGGAAGAATCCTAATGGCCTATTGCTTAAATGTTTGCCTGAAAATGAGGCAGAGAGGGTTAAACAAGAATTCCATGCTGGAGAATGTGGAGGCCACCTGAGTTGGAAAGCCACTGCAAACAAAATACTCAGAGCTGGTTATTATTGGCCCACACTCTTCAATGATGTTCATAAAATTATAGTTGCTTTCCACAAATGTCAGATCTTTGAAGGAAAAAGAAAAATCCTCCCTTTACCCCTACAACCCATCACTATTGAAGGTCCCTTTCTGCAATGGGGCCTAGATTTCGTAGGGGAAATTCACCCTGCTTCTTCTACTCAGCACAAATGGATCCTAATAGCCACAAATTATTTCATTAAGTGGCTAGAGGTCATGCCCACTAGGAATACCACAGATTCAGTCATCATTAGTTTCCTAGAAAGTCACATCCTCTCTCGGTTTGGCTGCCCAAGGAAAATAATCACTGATAATGCTACTACTTTCGGATCCAAAAAGATGGTTGATTTTTGTCACAGGTACCAAATAGCACTCGGTCATTCAACTGCCTATTACCCTCAAGGTAATGGATTAGTTGAATCATCAAACAAGAGCGTGGTGATCATCATCAAAAAGTTGTTGGAAGAAAACAAAAAATCATGGCATAACAAGTTAGTACATGCTTTGTGGGCTAACAGGCTTACAACAAAGAAGTCCATTGGCATGTCACCTTTCTAGCTTGTCTATGGAACAGAAGCAGTATTTCCTACTAGCCTTGGGATACCAGTGATCAAGCTGATCCAGGAGGTCCAAACAGAAGAAGACAGCATGGTGAGGAGAATAAATCAGACAATCCATCTCCAGCAAAAAAGGGAAGAGGTCTACAACAGAGCAGTAAAGGTTCAGGAGAATATAAAGAGACTGTTTGACAAAAGAACCAAAGCTGCTGATTTCAAAGTTGGAGATAAGGTTTTGAAGTGGGATTCAAGAAGAGAGGATAAAGGAAATCATAGTAAATTTGACAGTTTGTGGCAAGGCCCATACCTCATCCAGGCCACCGTGGGTCCCAATGCTTTCTTCTTACAAGAATTAGATGGCACTGAGCTATTTGGGGGTCCTGTCAACGGCAGGATGCTCAAACATTACTTCTGCGAATTTACAATTTCCAGTATCCATTTCCATTGTACATACCATTGCATTTTTTATTTTCAAAGAAAAAGTGAAAGTGTTTCAAAAAACAGAGGATAGTAAGAGGTTCAGACATGCTTAAAACATGAACCTCTGATGTGCAAAATATTGGCTCTAATAAGCTCAAAACCTAAGCCAAAGAAAGTAAAGAAACTGGTCCCAACATGCTCAAGATCTGGACCAGCAGAGAAGAAAGAGGAATCAACTCTAACATGCCCAAAACCAGAGCTGAAATGAAGAAAGAAGTGACTCTAACAAACTCAAAACCCGAGTCACAAGGAGAGAAGGATACTCTAAAAGATTGCAGATTTCAAGCCTTCACAGTTTTGTCTTCAGTTTTGCAAGTTTTTTCCATGTGCAACTGCCTTTATGCCTTGGACCCACAGCAAGTCAGACAGTCTAATCCTGGCTTGGCTGTTTTTCAATTTCTGTTTTAAAATGTAGAGAAAAAATCTGCTGGACAGTTTAATCCCAGCATATATTATTAGACTAGGTAGAGAAACATGTGAGACAAAATTTTTAATCCGGTCTCATGGAGCAATAAGGGTAGATTTAGAATAGGTTTATTTTTTTTTAACAAAATCAAATGATGGAAAGGTTCTGCTAGCTCAAATGCACCCTAAAGGAAGAAAAAATGCTAGGATTGTAGTTTGGGTAGGTAGATGGTTGAGGAAATTTTTTCTTCTAATGTAATGTCTACAGATTGTGGCAGCTGGTCAAAGAAAGAAAAGGATGTGCCAAGCAGCAGGCAAATGGCCTACTCCAAAGATCTATTCTCTTAATTCTTGACTCCTTCAAGAAGAAGCCATCCCCATGTGGAGCCACTGTTAGCCCCCCTATAAATTTTTGACAAAGAAAAGCAGGGGGCTGAATTTGTTTTTGAGCCCTCAAGGAATGCATCTCCCCGAAGACACATCATCCTTGAGGTCTCCTATGCCTTTTCCTTTGATAAATTTCCCTCTGCAAAACTCTCCATGTTTCCCATCTCTTCCCCTTCGCAAAATCCCCTTTCCATCCCAATTTTTCCCCAAATTCCCCTTTGGATCATACCCTTACCCTTGGTTTCCTCAAAATTCCCCTCTGTCTCTCTATCGTTACCCTCCTCAGGCTTTATAATACATTAAAAGGGTTAAAACCCCACTTTGAAACGTTATATCAAGCCTAGCCCCTCCTCTGCTGGCCCCTGCACCTTTCCTTCCACATGATCATGGCGCTGGACCCACCCGCCAGTCCACAAGGGCTCTTATCTCAGCAGGTTATCGGGAGTAGTTATAACTGTTGATCTGAGAAGGACGGACGACGATCGCCGCCCCCACAGCAACCACTGTTAAAACCATCCATCACCAATCCTCGAATCTTGACCATCTGTTCCCCGCAGATCTAACGGTTCGAATTTTACCTGCCTGTGGACCCCGCCCGCGCACACTATTCAGAAATAGCCCAGTTTTCATCGCACCGCTAATGGGGTTTGGGTGGTTTTTCCTCATTGCCCAACGATTCCATACACCTTCTGCCGTGTGTTCCCGCGTACGGCCCCGAAACCGCCCTCCATCGCGCATTAAATTTTTACTCAGGACGTCGCGCGATATCATTGAGAACCATTGGATCTGGAGCAGCCCATCTAACGGCTTTCGCTCCACCTATATGCTCGTGATTTAACACACGGCCACCGTACCCCTGGCCCACTATTCGTCGTCCTCTGCTGTGTTTCCCACCGTCGATCTCTCGTGAGATCTGACGGTCTAGATTGGTTTTCTCCCCACTGTTGACTATTCCACTGCCAACCGATTCCGCCACATCACCTCCACGTGTCCACCATACAGCCTCCCCCCAGTTCCATATATTTTTTCATAGGTCACGTTTATTAAGGTTTTCATTTATTTTGCCTCCACGCCACCTCTCGACTATAATCCATGTTGTTTTCACCACACTATGGGTCTTCCACGATGTTTTCGCCATCTGCCCAGTCTGCGTAGTCAGTCTAAACACCCCTTTGCGTCCACCACCCCCATTGTTTTCTTAACATGTTTTCGTATTGTGCAGGGTTTCCAGAGAGGCGGAAATTTTCCATGATTCATAAGAATCATTGTAAGTGGCGCATCGAGCAGGAAGAATTAAAACTGAAGCTGGTACTGCAGGGAAATGTCAAGAAAGGTGGCAGCAGTATAAATTCCATCGAAGGACGAAGTTTGAAACTTCACATACTCTGTCCCGCGCCATTAAATCCTAGATCTTGCATAATCAAGACATTTATGAAGATGTGGAGAAAAACCAGCTTACGATCAAGGATTTCAGCATTCGGCATTGAGTGTTTTGAGTTTTAATACAGCAGTTTCGAGGCAAAGCACCAGATCAATGATCCCACAAATCATGAAAAGGTACAGCACGCAGAAATCAATGCATATCAGGGGTTTATGCAGCAGCAAAATGTTTTTCCCTCCATGAAGGACAGATTACCCATACAGTATTCAATCTATGCCGTGTTCTGTAGATATTTCCTACCCTGAAATTGCCCCAGTACCATCAGAGCATTTACTTCATCAGTATGGAAGATTTTTTTATCATTTCTTTTCCTATTGATTATTCACCAATAGCACCACACAGTATTGCAGTCAGACCACTCTTTCTCCCAAAGAGTGCCAGAGAATTGAATGCTCAGAATTTGAAAGCATAATGGGCTTCGGCCCTCTTTCTCTTCAGTAGTTTTAATGCTGCATTTAGTTCTTCACCTACCTCCTCAGCTCATCTTCTGCTATAAGACTCAGGAAGAAATTATTGTAAAGGTTTTTGATTAGTTATCAGAGAACTGCAAGTAGTTTCTTTTGAGACACAGTCTCTATGTAAAGATTGTAAGATAGGTTGAAGGATATGTTTTTAGACTGAGTGTTCAACTATTGGCAATGTTGTACTTGATTGGTATTGTTATTTAATATGACAAGCACATTTCTTTGGATCCTGATCTGAAGCAGCGGTGATGTTTTCCTATCTCTGTGTTGCATTCATTTCATTTCGTTTCTACTGGCTTGCATCAGAATATTGGCATAGGATTTACCCTTATTAGGTACCCTATGTTTCTGCTCTCCTTGCCATTCATGTTTCTCTTCTCAATGTATTATCTAAGGAATGTTTTCAGTTGGTTTAACCAGTGTAGTGGATGTTATTACCTTCTCTCTGATGTATGAATTAAATGAATTCAGTTCTTAGATGTTTCTTGTTATAGATTTAGTTGGAAGATTTTGGAACACTGGGGATTATTGTTAGCCCTGTCCACTAGGATCCTTGTATGACCTGCTGATCTGTAACTTTGTGCTCTGAAATATGTGTGATCTCCTCCCTCCTACTTTCCATATCACATACTCATCTTGAAAGATCCTAAGTTTTAGATGACTAGCCCAATTGAAAGCCTGCCTATTGATTAGCAAGCAAATCCTTTCCTGACTCCATTGCCCAATGGTTTTGAATATTTCCTGGAATATCTCACCTCTGCCTTATCCCTCTTTTCTCATCCTGGTCTTACATTGAACCCTTATTTCGTGATAAGCAGCAACCAAAACAAACAAACCTGTGCCTATAACTAGCCTAACATCTTAAACTTCCAGCTTCATAGACATAAACCTTTGCTCAAATAGAGAGATCCCTCTCTGGACCCAGGAGGGCTAGATCCTGAGGTCTGAAAGTGGTTCTGATGTTGTCTCATCTTTTGGTCTTGCCAATCTGGCCAAAACATGGGAACCCCAAAAGAACCCAATGGAGGAAACATTTACATTTTCCTGATCCTTAGGCTAGGTACATCACCACAAAAATTGTAAAGTCATATGGAGAAAAAATGGTACTCGAAAAGTGCCAAAAACAAGCAAATAATCACCTTTCTGCCCTATTTTCAGCACTGGCGCTATGCCCTGAGAATTCTTTAGAGAATGGGTTTTTTACTTGAAAAATGGGCCCAAAATAGGAAAATAAAGATATATTTGGAAACTATACATGACAAGATTTCCAATGAGCTATCATGGAGCTCATTTGGACACCAAGAAGGCCTCCAAATCTCAGCTATAAAAAGAGAGATTTTCCCTATTTTGGCACTGCGCCCTTGAACCTTGGCTCTGCGCCCTTGCTTGAAAGTCAAAAAAACACACAAGGAGTAAATGAAAAAGATATATTGAAGGCTTAATAAGAAAATATCTCCAAAATTATTTGAGGAGTTATTGTTAGGAGTTATTTTCAATTTATTAAGTTAGGATATTTGTGCCTTGGGTCTTGCATGGTCTCATAGGAGAAAATTCCATTTGTGTAATTAATGACTTTTTGAAACCCTAGCTAGGGATTTGATCCTCCTTTACAAGTCAAATACTGCATGGAGGCCTCATTGTTCATGTTGGTTGATTGTTGAGATAAACTTCATAGACTTTGAGTTGTAAGGAGCTTTTGGCTTTGGAGCATTGTGAAGGTTTTGGAATGAATATCAATGAGACAAACACATTTGTAGGGTTCCTGAACATGGTTAATGGTGATGATTTTTCTGATTTACACTTGTCTTCTTATGTTTCCATATTTTTTATCTTTCTCTTGCAATAAAATAGAAAATTTAGCTTAAGATATGTTGTTAGAAGCACCTTAAGTCTATCTTCTTCTATTGCTCTAATGTTTTCCTATGCTAGGTTAGATTAGAGAATTCTTAATTTCTCTCTTGTTTCACTCAACTTGTTTGTCCTAAGGATGATTTAATGGAGCTAATGCCAAAGAAGTTTATGGTTAGCCCTATCCTTTGGTGTAACTTAAAACATTGTTTTTGAGGTATTTTTCTTTAAATTTTACTAATTAGGGTTTGGATGAAGAGGTTTATGGTTTTCCCTATCCTTTTGTCCATCTTGAATAGTCACTTTGAAGGTCTTTTGTAGTTTTATTAAGGAATTTAGGAGTTCCCTGCTCTTTTATCATTACTATATGTTATCTTGAATGTTCTCTTTGCTTGAAAGTGAAATCCTCAGAGAATTTACAAGTTCCTTGCTCTCTAGGGTTTTTTGGATTGTTGTCCTAGGGTTTACTTGGTGAAATTTGATCAAAGAAGTTTATGGTATGCCCTATCTTTGGTTATTTCTGTTAACCACCTATAATAATTTTTCAAGGCAAACAAGTGGCTAAATTTGTCATCAAGCCTTCAAGTGATAAATTCCCTTGAAAATCTATCATTCTTGAAGCCTTCATGTGTCTTCTATCCTTTATAGAATCTTCACTTCTGTTTCCATTAATGAACCCTGATGTTTATGAAAGAAACTATTTTCAAAAGGCCTCTCAAACTCCCCCTTTCACTCATTTTTATCCACTTTCATAAAGTTTTCTTTTCATCCTTTAACCCTCCATTTCCCTTTAAAGGCCTCCAAAATCCCTTTAAACCTTTAAAAATCCATTTTATAGGTTTAAAACACTCCTTTTCCCCTTCCACCGAAAGCCAAAAAAGCCTTGGAAAACCTTCATTTTGGCCTAAAAACCCATTTTTCATCTATTAAGGCATTAAGCCTCCGAGAGCTTAAAATCAACCCCTGTTCTTCCCATACAACCCCTCCCGCACCTGATTTCATAAGCCCCTTTTCCCTTTTTATTTTCTCCATCAAAGCCTCCATGCCTTCGTGTTTTCCTGATTTCCAACCATTTGTTTAAATAAATCGTGACCGTTGATCTTTGCAGATCAATGATCATTAGACCTCTTCACTCCTTCAAGCCTTCATTCCTTCATTTTCCTGCTTTATATCTCAACCGTCCATTCTTCGAGATTAATGGCCATCACGCAAAATATCATCACTTCTTGTCTCCACATGCCTCTATTTTTCATTAGCCCGAGATCAATCTTGATCGTTGATCAGATCCGATCAACGGTTCACACTTAACCCGTCGTTCACCCCGCGACAAAAAATATCACATCATCTACCGAACCCACTAGTTCTTCCGCCCGCACACATTTCCGCTATCGCATGCAACCCACACTGTCCCATCAATACCAAGCGATCCGACGGCTTAAGCTCCATTTCAAAAAAAAATTGTGCCCAAGAGTTAATGTTTAAATTTTTTGTGAAATGGGTAGTTTTGAGAATCCACGTGTCGGCCAATGTATGGAATCGCATTCCATCCACGCAAAACTGCTTCCCCTCATTTCATTTTGCGAAAACTACCCCCGGTTTTTCGCCATACCACTTCCCTCCGCAGCATCACTTTTGTTTTTAATCCCATCTGTTGATCTCTGAGATTTAATGGTCCTGATTTAATCTCACCCCCATTCATGTTCCAGCTAACTTTCTCCCGAAATATTTCACCAAGTAATCTCAAGCAATGATTGTCCTAATCCAACGGCTCCTGTTCGCCATCATGCCCAAACCTCCATTTGCATCTGGTTAGCTTCTCTGCCAGGGTTTTCCTCCCATTTTTCCACTACATCCACATTTTTCCTCACTGCTCCTCCACCCTCACGAGCCTCTGAAGCAGTCATTCCCACTCCCGCAAGTTTTTTATAATGTTTTTATCATTTTTTTCACGTTTCAAAGGGTGATGAATTTATACTGTCTCCACAGTCACAATCATGGTGACACATAGCACAAAAAGACTATCACAGAGTCGAAGATTGCAAAGATGGAAATCACTGAAAGGTTTAATAGCATGTTTTATAGAAGATCAGGTTATTGACCCTAACATAAACCCTCCAGCGCCCATATAACCTGTATATTCACAAACAGAGGTTAGCAGAAGTCTAAAGAGTATCAGAAGAAGATTAGAAGGATTAGTGCATGATATTGAAGATTAAAGTACCTAATCCATAGCTAAGGACAATGAAGGAAACTTAATAAAGCTCAGATCATGAATATAAAAAAGTTATACCAATAATTCAAAGAATCAGTGATCTAATATCAATAGAATGTTATTTTCCCTAAGAAGGACCAATTCACACGGCCTACTCCATTCGTCCTCAAGCACCAAAACATTTATTACTCTAATAGAAGTCCTTAAAACTGTCAGTGCATTAGTTATAAAGCATGGAGGACTTGAAAGACAAATCTTCACCTTACTTGTCTCAGAGTATAAACAAGACATCTTAGCCAGGAAAGTACTTCAAGAGCACACCCTAAAAGTTATTGTCAACCTGAAAAAGACTTCTAAATCGACTAAAGGGTACTGAGAGTTAATGTAAATATATTAAACAGAATGGGCTTCGAAGACATTTCTCCCTCTGTTTTAATGAATCATTTAAATCCTATCTACCACTGCTATCACTCATTCACCTATAAGAATCCATGAAAATTACATGAAAATGTTGGTTGGTTGTTGGAAAATCACTGATTGTAAGCTGTTTTACTAAGTTAGAGTTCTGTGAGTAGTAGTTGTAAATAGGCTGGGAGATGATTTATGGATGATATCAAGCTATTGGAAAAGAATTTATGTGACTGGTTTTGCTCTACTAATATGACAAGCATGTTCATCGGATCCTGATCTAAGTCACTGGTGATGTGTCCCTTCTCTGTTATTGTTTTCCCTCTGTGTTAAATTATGTTTCATTTTCTCTAATAAGAAACAATAATTTTAGCTTAGGATATACTGCTGCAAGTACCATAATGCTTCTTGCACATTCTTATCTTTATGTTTTCTACTATTTGTGTATCTAAGAACAAATTCAATGTAATTTAACCAGTCAAAGAGTTGGTTTTCCCATACTTACTGATGTATGAATTTAGAGTTTGTTTCTTAGATGTTCTTGTTTGGTTTTGCTGAAAGAATAGGAGAATAGGGAGATTTAGTGATTATCCCTATCCCCTAAGTTCCCTTTCCAACAGTTGGCCTTTATAAGATCCCCTTGAGTTTAATGCCAAAAGCAGAGAAGGTTAAAATTCTTTCTCTGATCTTAGACTGCACTCTGTGTTTGAACTTAAGTGTTTTCTACTGTTTGAAAGTAGTCAAGAGGACTGCTGGATTGTTGTCTTCGGAGTTAGCCTCATCAGGAGTTTTGATCATAGAGGTAGAAGGTATGCTTTTTCCCTTGAATAACTCTGAAGTGGTCACCTTGGAAGGTTTTCCTTGTCATTCCCATTCATTTCCTTATTGTTTCATCCCATACTATCATCTTAAGAGATCCTTTGTTTTAAATGAATAGCCCTTTGAAAGCCTTGTATATTTGAATTGCAAGTAAACCCTTTTATGACCCCATTGCCCGATGGACTTGTGTTCTCTTTGAATTATCTCCCCATTGTCAACAATCCTTCTCTACTCATTCATTTACCTTACATTGAACCCTTCTTTCATGTTTCCCAACCAAACAAACAAAACAAAAACCCTTGTGCTCTATAACTAGCCTAACACCTTAAATTGAACATCAAAGATATACATTTCTTTACCTTTATAGAGATATCCCTCTCTGGATCTAGGAGGGCTAGATCCTGAGATCCCAAAGTGGTTTGATGTTGTCTTGTCATTTGGTATTGCCAGATTTTCTAAATCACAGGAACCACAACATAATGGCGACTCTGCTGGGGATTTTTGAGTAGATTATACCTGATACACTCTTGGGACCTTAGAAAACCCCTTGATTCAAGAATATTTGGTGTGTTATCCAGTTGAGCCCCAACATAATGGCGACTCCACTGGAGAAATTTGAGTAAAACACTCCTTAAAACATCTCTAAGAACTCAAAGAAGACTAATTAGCCTTGATTTGGAAAAAATTGCTAATGGTGGATAGCAGCATGCTTCAAAACATTTCAAACCCTCCACCTGGCTACTCCACAGTTCCTAAATGACCAAAAGACTTCACTGGTGATCAGTAGGCCTACTGATTATCTCTGTTTTCACAAGACTCCACTGGGAGACCATTTTCATCACAACATCATCCATGTTAAAGGAAACTATGAGTATCAGTTTTCTTTGACCAAAGCTAATTTCCTCTAAATATTGTCACGTTTGGCTAACTTTCCTTTATGTTGGTCTAAAATTACCATAGTGGCCTCTCCACATCCCAGCACAGCAAAGACCGAGTCACTTCACTAATGGAAGACTCTGAATAATTTTCCAAAATGCAGTCAAGTTTCATAGCAGAGTTTCGTTATATAATATCAAGTGACCTGGAAGAGCTGGAATGGGAGGACCTTCCAAAGGCTATCCGTCTCAGCTCAAAATTCAATGCTAAACCTGAGCTTAAGAAAATTTTCTTAGATTTGGTGGTTGAAAGGTATGAAAATGAGATTGAAATGTTGAATTCACAAGAACGATCATACCAATTCAGGGACCCCAGAGCATTTTTGGAGAGTCTCCCTCCCCCTAAGAAAGAATGAATTACACTACTTTTCTATGTGCAGAAAGAGGATGATTAGGCCTTCAAGAGCCACACTGAAGATGCAGTGATCAAAGCTGTCAAGGATGCAGATAGCCTACCATTCATGGAAGGCCTAAAAGAAGAAAGTTTATATCATGTTTTTGTTGATCCTGTGGCAGAATATATGGAGGCCCTGATTGGCTCAAGTTCCCAACCATTGACCTTTTTCAAGAGCCAGATACATAAGGAGTGGTCACCACTGGTGGTGGCCTTGGTTTTGAAGACCCACATTCAAGGTACCCCATGGTTATCTCTGACAAGCAATCAGATTTCTTCCTCATTTTTGTTTCTACTGAACTGGTTTCACTGGCACTATTGTATCATATAAAATAGCATAGATTTCTTAGTTAGATCAGGTAGGTAGGAATGTTAATAAAGCTCATCCTATGAGCATTTAGTTATTTTTTTGTTTTTTCTTTTAAAGAAAGGAAAAAATATACAAAAAAAAATATAAAAGAGAGGTTCAACATGCTCAAAATCTGAATCAAAGAATCGACGAAAAGAATGGCTCTAATCAGATCAAAACCTGAGCCAGGGAAAGAAAAAAGGCTGGTTCTAACATGCTCAGAACTTGAAACAGAAAAGAAGAAGAAAATAGCTCTAATAGGTTCAAAATCAGAGCTGGAATGAAGAAAGAAAGGTGACTCTAAAAAGCTCAAAATCTGAGTCACAAAAACAAGGAAGGATGCTTTTAATTTGCAGAATCTCAAGCCTTCATAATTTTGTTTCAATTTTCTGCAAATTTTTAGCTCATGCGTAGCTTTTCTTTATGCCATGGACCCATAGAAAATTAGACAGTATAATCCTAGTTTGGCTATGTTTCAATTTCTGTTTTAGAATATAGAGAATGAAAATCTTCCAGACAGTTTAATCCTGGCAGATATTAGTGTAGGTAGAGAAGCTATGAGTCCAACTGTTTAATCTGGTCTCATGGAGGAATAATGGTAGAATTAGATTAGTTTTTTCTTTCAATAAAAAATAATGATGTGAAAGGTCTACAAGTCTAAGTGCACCTTAAAGAAAAAATGTTAGGACAGTAGGATGGGTAGGTAGTTGTTTGGGGAAGTATTGCTGCTGATATAATTCTTTTCACTTATGTAGCAGCTGATCAAAGAAGAAAAATATGGACAAGGATAAGGCTCTAGCCTACTTCCAAAGGTTATATCTGAGATTCTTGACACCTTCAAGAAGATGCCATCCCCATATGGAGCCACTGTTAGCCACCTATAATAATTTTTCAAGGCAAACAGGTGGCTAAATTTGTCATCAAGCCTTCAAGTGATAATTTCCCTTGAAAATCTATCATTCTTGAAGCCATGGAAAATTTTAGGGGCTAATATTCGTAGGTGGGCTAATTTTCCATGATGTTTCCAAAAAAAAGATTCGCCAATTTCCATTTTTTGTAAACATGATTCGCCCAAATTTTATAATATAAAATTATTTTACCTTAAAATAGCCGAAATTCTATAGAGACTATATATAAAATCATTATAAATTTGTATAGTTTTACAAACATATCAATAAAATTTTATACTTCACATATTAAGAACTAGTAAAATTCGCCAACATTTTAAACTTCAAGATAAATTTGTATCCTTAAAATTATCCCTGCTTGAAGCCTTCATGTGTCTTCTATCCTTTAGAGAATATTCACTTTTGTTTCCATTAATGAACCCTATTGTTTATGAAAGAAACATTTTTCAAAACGCCTCTGAAACTCCCCCTTTCACTCATTTTTATCCACTTTCATAAAGCTTTCTTTTCATCCTTTAACCCTCCATTTTCCTTTAAAGGCCTGCAAAATCCCTTTAAACCTCTAAAATCCCTTTTATAGGTTTAAAACACCCCTTTTTCCCCTTCTACCGAAAGCCAAAAAAGCCTTGAAAAACCTTCATTTTGGCCTAAAAACCCATTTTTCAGCTATTAAGACATTAAGCCCCCGAGAGCTTAAACTCAGCCCTTTTTCTCCATAAAACCCAGGTGCTATAAACAAGCGCTTAAAAAACTAATCCCCCTCTATCACCGCTCGTGGTCTCCATGTATTCCCATAGAACCCCTCCCGCACCTGATTTCATAAGCCCCTTTTCCCTTTTTATTTTCTCCATCAAAGCCTCCCTGCCTTCGTATTTTCCTGTTTTCCAACCATTTGTTTAAATAAATCATGATTTTTGATATTTGCATATCAACGATCATCAAACCTCTTCACTCCTTCAAGCCTTCATTGCTTCATTTTCCCACTTTATATCTCAACCGTCCATTCCTCAAGATCAACGGCCATCGCACAAAATATCATCACTTCTTGTCTTCACATGCCTCTATTTTTCATTAGCCCAAGATCAATATTGATCGTTGATCAGATCCGATCAACGGTTCACTAACCCGCCATTCACCCCGCAACAAAAAATATCACGTCATCTACCGGACCCACTAGTTCTTCTGCCTACACACATTGCCGCTATCGCATGCAACCCACATCGTCCGATCATTACCAAGGGATATGACAGCTTAAGCTCTGTTTCGCAAAATTTTTGTGCCCAAGAGTTAACGTTTCAAATTTTTGCGAAATGGGTAGTTTTTAGAATCCACGTGTCGGCTAATGTATGGAATTGCATTCCATCCATGCAAAACCGCCTCCCGTCATTTCATTTTGCGAAAACTACCCTCGGTTTTTCGGCATACCGCTACCCTCCGCAACGTCATTTTCATTTTTAATCCTAGCCGTCAATCTCTGAGATCGGATAGTCCTGATTTATTCTTGGCCCCATTCATGTTCCACCTAAATTTCTCTCAAAATATTTCACTGAGTAATCTCGAGTGTTTATTGTCCTAATCCAACGGCTCCTGTTCGTCGTAGCGCCCAAACCTCCATTTGCACCTAGTTAGCTGCTCTGCATGGTTTTCCTCCCATTTTTCCACTGCATCCACATTTTTCCTCACTGCTCCTCCACCCTCACGAGCCTCTAAAGCAGTCATTCCCACTCCCACATGTTTTTTATAATGTGTTTATCATTTTTTGCAGGTTTCAAAGGGTGATGAATTTATACTGTGTCCACAGTCACAGTAATGGGGACACATAGCACAGAAAAAATATCACAGAGCCAAAGACTGCAATGATGGAAATTGCTGAAAGGTTTAATAGCATGTTTTATAGAAGATCGGGTTATTGACCCTAACATAAACCCTCCAACGCCCCTATAACCTATATATTCACAAACACAGGTCAGCAAAAGTCTAAAGAGTATCAGAAGAAGATTAGAAGGATTAGTGCATGATATTGAATATTTAAGTACCTAATCCGCAGCTAAGGACAATGAAGGAAACTTAATAAAGCTTAGATCATGAATATAAACAAGTCATACCAGTAATTCAAAGCATCAACGATCTGATATCAACAGAACGTTCTTTTCTCTAAGAAGTACCAATTCACATGGCCTACTCCATTTCTCCTCAAGCACCAGAACAATTATTACTCTGATATAAGTCCTTAAAACTGTCAGTGCATTAGTTATAAAGCATGGAAGACTTGGAAGACAAATATTCACCTTACTTGTCTTAGAGTATAAAAAATACATCTCAGCCAGGAAAGTACTTCAAGAGCACACCTTAGAAGTTATTGTCAACTTGACAAAGACTTCTAAATCGACTAAAGGGTACTGAGAGTTAATGTAAAGATATTAAACAAAATGGGCTTCGAAGACATTTCTCCCTCAGTTTTAATGAATCATTTAAATCTTATCTACCACTGCTATCACTCATTCACCTATAAGAACCCATGAGAATTACATTGAAAATGTTGGTTGGTTGTTGTAAAATCACTCATTGTAAGTTGTTTTACTGAGTTAGATTTCTGTTAGTAGTAGTTGTAAATAGGCTGGGAGATGATTTCTGGATGATATCAAGCTATTGGACAAGAATGTATGTGACTAGTTTTGCTCTACTAATATGACAAGCATGTTCATTGGATCCTGATCTAAGTCATTGGTGATGTGTCCCTTCTTCGTTATTGTTTTCCCTCTATGTTACATTATGTTTCATTTTCTCTAATAAGAAACAATAATTTTAGCTTAGGATATACTGTTGCAAGTACCCTAATGCTTCATGCACATTCTTATCTTCATTTTTTCTGCTATTTGTGTATCTAAGAACAAATTCAATATAATTTAACCAGTCAAAGAGTTGGTTTTCCCATACTTACTGATGTATGAATTTAGAATTTGTTTCTTAGATGTTCTTGTTTGGTTTTGCTGAAAGAATCAGATAATAGGGAGATTTAGTGATTATCCTTATCCCCTAAGGTCCCTTTCCAACAGTTAGCCTTTATAAGATCTCTTTGAGTTGAATGCCAAAAGAAGAGAAGGTTAAAAGTCTTTCTTTGATCTTAGACTTCACTCTGTGTTTTAACTTAAGTGTTTTCTACTGTCTGAAAGTAGTCAGGAGGACTGCTGGATTGTTGTCTTCGGAGTTAGCCTCATCAGGATTTTTGATCATAGAGGTGTAAGGTATGCCCTATCCCTTGACTTACTCTGAAGTGGTCACCTTGGAAGGTTTTCCTTGTCATTCCCATTCATTTCCTTATTGTTTCATCCCATACTATCATCTTAAGAGATCCTCTGTTTTAGATGACTAGCCCTTTGAAAGCCTTGGATATTTGAATTGCAAGTAAACCCTTTTATGACCCCATTTCCCAATGGACTTGTGTTCTCTTTGAATTATCTCCCCATTGTCAAAAATCCTTCTCTACTCATTCCTTTACCTTACATTGAACCCTTATTTCATGTTTCCCAACCAAACAAACAAAACAAAAACCCTTGTGCTCTATAACTAGCCTAACACCTTAAATTGAACATCAAAGATATACATTTCTTTACCTTTATATAGAGATCCCTCTCTAGATTCAGGAGGGCTAGATCTTGAGATGCCAAAGTGGTTTGATTTTGTATTGTCATTTGGTATTGCCAGATCTGCCAAATCAGAGGAACCACAACAATTTCTTTATGCATAGTGATCTTAAAGGCCCTTATTTTTTGAAGTATTTGTTAAAGCATTCTTAATTTCCCTTTAAATCGAGCACGTTCACAACTTAATTTTCATTTCCCTACATAAGCTGCTTAGATCCATTTGGCCTTGTTAACTTTCCCTCTGAAACACCCTTGACCTATTGTTGTAATTTTCAAGACCTTTTGAAGACTCCATAGCCCAATGTTCTGAATCTCTCTCATTATGTATATTTTTCTTGACAAGCAGCCCAACCAATAAAAACAAACAAAAAAACCCTATCATTATAACTAGCCTACAATAAAAACTCTAAAATCAATCAAGTTTACATATTTCATACAAATATAGAGAGAGCCCTCTTTGAGTGCAGGAAGGCTAGGTCCTAGGACTCCAAAGTTGATTTCATGTTACCCTTGTTCAATTTGGTCTTTCCAATCTTACAAATTACAAGGACCTAACATAATGTCGACTCCATTGGGGATATGAGTAAGTAACAAGCATAGAAATTCCTTAAGAACTCACAAATCCCCTGTCAAAACTTAGATAAATCAAGTGTTAGCCAAGAGTTATATCTGGTTGATTCATCATACTAGCACCATGGTGACTATACTAGAGAACACTCATTGAAAATCTTAGTGTTACATAAAGAACTCAGAAAACCCAAAAACGTCTTTAGATTGGTATTTAGTTGTTTATAGTGGGAAACAAGTACATCCTCAAAATAGTAAGCATCATCCACTTAGTGATTCCACTGGTCTTTAGTATCCCTACTGACCCCACTATTTCTCACAGACTCCCCTGGGAATATATCAATCAATCCTAATAGAAGAAAAACCAGCCACTCACTCTGTGAATTTTGTATTCATACAGATTGGTTTTTTTTCAAATTCTTATAAATTGTTAGCCTCTCTGTGTTGTGGATCTAAAATATGGCTTCATAAAGAATGAACACCAGATCTCATCCTGACCCTAACCCTCCTGCAATAGTTAACAATTCTGAAAGCATCCCTAGGAAGTATCCTACATCTAAAAACTCAACTGTTAGCAGACATATTCACAAAGAAAGTTCCCTACCTGAAAACCTTAAAAACTTGCAATATACCTGGTTGTTGATGGTGGACATCAAAGTTGAAATCTTCCACCTGGAAACTCCACAACTCTCAATAGACCTAAAAGACTCCACTGGTAGAAGAATCTAGATTGGTTACAAAGATGCAGTAGCCCTTTCCTCTAACTAATTGACAAAGATGAATCCAAGGATACAACTCAGGCATGCTCCAATGAATAGAGATCACATTCCTGGATTCCCCCAAAAAATGCCTCTGATAAATTAGATCTCAAACCTACCTATGTTTCATGATGAAAATTTTTATGACCCCTTGTTACACCTCATAAAATTTCATATACCTACATGGAGGTTAAAATTTGAATGGCATAAGGATTTCCTCACGAAAATTTTCATGGGGACATTAGAAGGGAAAAAAAGGGAATGGTATGAAGGCCTGAACCCTGGTAGTTTGTTTTATTTAAAATATTTTCACAAGGTGTTTTATGATCATTATAAGGAAAATTTTCCATCTTTATCATTAGCTGAAAATTGTTGTGATCAGTCTGAGGCTCTCATACAATACCTTTTAAATATTGATGAAGACTTGGAAAATTGGCATCCTGAGGATATATTAGAGGAAATTCATGCATTTCATACTCAAGTTAATTATCATGACAACCAAAAGGAGTTATTTGAGGATGAAATCAATTAGGAAATAAAAGAAGATCCAAAAGATCTCTCTAAAGGGACAAGTGATGATTCACCATCTCTTGTATGTGAGGCTCAAGAATACCTTCAGCCTTATGACCAGCCTTCAAAAGAGAAAGAGGGAAACTAGTTTTTTGTCCAAAGGAAACACAAAATTCCTCCTCCTTTAAGAGAGGAAGAAATAAATCAGCTTCTAAACATGCATCCAGCCTCTAAAATTTTGTATAAAGAAAATATTTATGTTTGTTCTACTACTGACCTATCCATCGAAACATTTCTTCAAGCAGAAGATATAGAACAAATTGATACTAATGTTGTGCTACCTCCTCTAGAAGACCTATTTCCAGATGATGCTCCTAAATAAGACCTTCAGCCTTATGAACAGCCTTCACAAGAGAGAGATAAATTGGGTTTCTGTCCAAAGAAAGCAGAAAATGCCTCCTCTTTTAACTGAAGAAGAGTTCGAGTGTCTTTCTCAAAATCATCCTAAGCACAACTAAATGGAACAAGAAGTAGTCATGGATGAAGCCCATGGTTTAAATCCTCATAGCTAGGTATTATTCAGATATCCTTTTGTTGGGTTCTTACAGACATTTAAAGATGGAGTAAGATATGCCTGGAACAACTTGTTGCAGAGTGTAATGAAAATTTGGAGCACTACTGTTCAAAAGAAGGAAAAATGGGAGTGGCTTTTCAGCATACCTAAAAGGCTGAATAAGAATCAATCATATAGTCAATTACTTGAATGGATGCATTGGAGAAAGGAGTTCACTTAGTGAATATATGCTCCAAATTGGAATAAGATAGATAGGTATGAAATTAAGCTACACACTATGAGTATCTTTTTAATTTTAGATTGTTTTGAAAAAATGAAATACAAAAACAAAGAAAAGAAGAAAAGAGGGCAGATAAAAGAAGAGGTGCAACCCCATACCAAGAAAGAATGTTTCAGAAAGTGTGCAAGTCTAAATTCCACTTCTTTTGAAGAAAATAAAGTCTTGTTCAGTCATACAGCATAATCATGATTGAACATGTTTTGAATTTCTGCTGATAGGTTAGTGAAAGAATATTTTCCAAACCATGTAAAATTGGCTTATTAGTAGATTAGATTAGGAAAAGATATTTTGTTTCAATGCTCAAAATCTGAAACAAAAGAGAAAGAGAGGGATGAGTAACAAATTCCAAATTATTAGCCCTCAAGTTTCTAGTTTCACTTGTAAAAAAATAAATTATGTGTGTAGCTTGTCCAAAATGCCATAGCCCATAACAAATCAAATTTCTTAACCTTGGTTTGGTCATGTTTTGAATTTCATGTTAGTAGATTAGAGAATGAAGATCTTTCAAACTTCTTAACCTTGACAGATAATTAGAGTAGGTTGAGAATAAAAAGAGCTCATCAGCCTAATCTGAGCCTTTGGATGTTGTAAGCGTAGAGGTAGATAGTTTTTTCTTTCAAAGAAAAATGATGTCAAGGGTTTGCCAGTCCAAGTGCACCCAAATGAATAAAAAATGTTAGGAAAAGTATTAAGGGTAAGTAGAGTTGATATGGAAGAAAATATGTTTTTTCATATGTTAAAATATCATATCTTCCAAAGAGCAGCAGCAATATCAACATTGCAAAATTAAGAAAATCAGTGAGCATGTAAGGCACCTCATCCGCAAAATCAGAGATCTGATATCTGAGGTTCTTGCACCTCCTAAAAGAAGCTACCCTCCCCAAGTGGAGCCACTGGTATTCATCAATATTTTTTACTATTTCTAGATGACTATAGGATGGTTTTAGTTTTCTAAAAAAAACATTCCTTGAATATTGTGAGTTTTAAAAATCTCACTGTCTTCATTATCCTTATAAAACGTTTTTCACTATTCTTCAGTTTGCCATCTCAAGGTCAGCCTATTTCTCCTAAAAGACTCCTTATGGGCTTATGCCTCTCATCTTCATCCTTATTTCTGTTGAGATTGCAACAAGATGATGAGCATAATGAAAAGAGTCGCCTTCACTAAGTGGGCTCGCAAGCTATTTTTGGCGCAAGTCTATTTTTAGACTATGTCTATTTTTAGACATGTCGATCATATTCTATGAGTTGCAGGATGCTATTTGTGGATGGTTGGTCAAGTTGGAAAAATAGATGGACTTCTATTTTTAGAAATATTGGGTGGAATCTATTTTTAGATTTCCAGTCTAAAAATAGATATGTCGAATATTATTAGCTCTTAATAATATTTGGACTATAAACATTAACTTATTCTCTTGGAGCACTTTAGTTAAGTGCACAGATGTGGCACAGGAGCTGAAAGAAGGAATTACACTATTCCTGGGGGTTAAGTGGAGCTATTGCATGGATACTTCAGTTAGGACTCATGTGACAGAGTTTGGTGGAGTTGTAGAAGTAGTTGGTGGAGTTGTGTTCAGTTTAACTCAGTTAGACACAGTTGAGCTAGTTGTATCTAGTCTAACTGATTGATACACTAGTGAGAGTCATGTGAATTAATTAATAATTAATTCACTAAATATTAACTCATTAATAAATTGAAGAATACATCAATTAACTACAGTGCATGGATAGTTTCAGTGGAGACCAGTGGAGAGATAGGTGAAAGGGCAAGTTGACTATCAGTTGTGACTATAGTGATGCATTGATTGCATCCAACACAGTGTAGAGTTTCCAATGAGGATTGCGTGAGCAAGGCTGGAGAAATTTCAATTTCATTCAGAGCCATTCTTCATCATGGATTGCGCAGTAGAGGCAGGCTAGCAGGTGGCAGATATTGGTGCATGGATTTGCTAGATCAGGACCTGATTAGTTTGTAGCGATTGTATTGTACTGAGAGCTTGACATGATCAGATTTGTATGAGGATTGTTACATGATCTCTATGACATATATTATATACAGATAGTTGGGGTTTTTAGCTTCAGGCTTTCGCGTTAAAACACTTTGTTCATATGTGTGAATTTTTATGTTTTCAATGTGTGCATGCAATTGATTTAATTTCTGCATATGACGATCAATAGTAGAAGAGATTATGTATTGTGCATGAAGTCAAATAGTGTGTGATCAAGAGAATATTGGATGTATAATGCATTAGTTATATAATTTCTACATGGTATCAGATCTTTATTGATCATTGGAGCAATTGAAAATCATTGAAGCGGTTGAGTTTTGTGCTGGTAGAATTCGAATTTGCGGCAGTGTTTTCTTGCTGTCAAAGTTGAGATGTATTTCAACGGATTGCGATTGGAGTATGCCCTTGAGGGCAGCTTGAATTATATTGCATGGAAGGACAGGATGGAGGCAGTGCTGGAGGATAATGGGTTCAAGGAGTTCATAGATGCAGAAATTCCAGAACCTGCTTCTAGCGATGCTTCCGCACTTGACGCATGGAAAAAAAAGACAACAAAATGTCGAAGGATTCTGTTGGAAGGTGTGAAGGATCACATAGTTTCCAACCTTCATGGTAAAGGTTCTCCATTATTGATGTTGAAAGCTTTGACATACTTTTTCCAAAGCAAGAGCAACCAGAGGAAGTTGGCGCTCAAGGATAAACTCAGGAAAATAAAAATGGAGAAGGGAAAAAGTATACCCAAGTACCTCACGAAGTTTTTCCAGTGCAGGGATGAGTTGGTAAGTATGGGGGTTACTGTAGATAAAGAGGACTTGGTGAGCTTGGCTCTCCTTTGGCTTTCGAAGAGTTGGAATTCCTATGAGGACTCTGTCAATGGTTGGGATAAACTGCGAGGATGGGAGCGACTTTGGTCGGATCTTGTGCAGGAGGAGATAAGGCAGAGTACCAGGGATGGATCTTCATCGAAGAATGAAGATGAAGAAAATTTTTCTTTGGATGCCAAAGCAAGGAAGGGGAAGGGAAATAAAAATCCTTCTCAATCCGGTGCGAAAGGCAAGAGGCATGACATGTCCAGGGTGAAGTGCTTTCACTGTCACCAACACGGACATTACGCCACTAATTGTCCACAGAAGAAGAAAAATAAGTAGGTTGTTGGATCTGCAGCTGGAGAGGCCTTAGCCTCACAATTTGAGTTGGATTTTTTACTGATCGCATGCTTGGTCTCAAGTGTGATGGGATCAGTGTGGTTTCTTGACAGTGGTGCGACTTTCCATATGACCGGAGACAATGATTTTTTTACTGATCTAGATGAGAAGGAACTTGGAGTGCACATCAAGATGGGAAATGATGGTAGATATAGTGCAACTAGTATCGAGACCATTTCCTTTGAGAGGGAGTCGGGAAAACCTTTCATCTTGAAGGATGTCATGCATGTTCCAAGATTGAAGAAGAATCTGATCTCTGTGGTGATGTTGGAAGAAAATGGATATGATTTTGTCTTTAGCGAGGGAAAGGCTTTCCTACGCAGTAAGGCAACTGGTGAAACCTGAAAGACAGGGGTTCAAGTTAAGAACCTTTATCAATTGCAGGTAGATGGCTGCGCAGCAATGGTAGGCAAAGAAGAAGGAGTGGTGAGCCGGGATGAGGGCGAGTTGTGGCACTGAAGATTGGGCCATCTTCACCATGGCGCTTTGAAAATTTTGCAGCAGATTTCTATAGGGCTTCCCAAGGGTACACTTGCATAGTCAGATCAGTGCAAGGGATGTACTTTGGGAAAATTTATGAAAACCACCTTTCATGAGAAGGACAGTCATGCCATGACGATCCTTGAGAGAATTAACATAGACGTGTGTGGACCTTTCTCAGTAGCTTCGACAGCAAAGCACATGTATTATGTGATCTTTGTTGATGAATTTTCTCGTAAGTGCTGGATCTTCTTCATGTAGAAGAAGAGCGAGACATTCTCAAAGTTCTATGAGTTCAAGGCACTGGTGGAGAAAGAGTCGGGGAAGCAGGTGAAGGCTCTTAAGAGAAATAATGGTGGTGAATTCATCTCTAGCGAATTTAAAGACTTTTGCATCGCAGAAGGAATTCGAAGAGAGCTCATAGTGCCTCATAACCCACATAAGAATGGGGTCGTGGAGCGAAATAATAAAACGATCATGGGTGCTGCATGGGCGATGTTGCATGATCAGGGCCTTCCCATACACTTGTGGGCTGAAGCATGCAACACTACGGTTTATGTGAAAAACCGTTGTCCTCATAGAGTACTTGGCATGAGTACACCCGAAGAGGCGTTTTCTGGTAAGAAGCCTGATATTTCTCATTTGAAGATTTTTGGCTCACCTATTTACATTCACGTGACGAAGGATGCCAGGAAGAAGCTAGAGCTGACTGCAGAGGTTGGGATATTTTTGGGGTACACAGAAACACCCCACAACTATCGTGTGTATTTTCAAGACAGTCGGAAAGTCGGAAGGCTGTTGTGTGACGAGAATGTCAATTTCATGAGGAGAAAGCCATGAAGTTGTCACTTGAGAGGGAGCTACACTTGCATGCAGATGAGGAGCTACTAGTTCCTAAAGATGAGCCTCAGGATGTGGATTAGCCACAAGAGGAGGTTCATGGAGTGGAAGAAACCACTCATGCAACGCCAAACATCAGAGGGCGGAAGCGCACTACAGAAGCTGAGCGACTGAATATTAATGCAGTGCAGAATTTAGGAGCACCTACATCACAGCGCAGACAAAGACAGTCACCTGAACGATTTACTGGATACATGGCTCTAATGAGCAAGTGTATCGTGACAAAGCCATCCTCTTTCGAGGAAGCTGTGGAGGACCTGCATGGGTAGATTCCATGGTGGAAGAGTATGATTCTATTGTCAGAAACAGTGCATGGGAGATTGTCCCAAGGCCAGAAGGGAAATCAGTGGTAGGTTCGAGATGGATCTACAAAGTGAAGCAAGCTGCTGACGGGAGCATCGAGAAGTACAAGGCAAGATTTTTTTCCCGAGGCTTCTCACAGATTGAGGGGATCGACTATGAGGAAACCTTTGCACCTGTCGCAAGGTATTCTTCCATACAAAGCATCCTATCTCTCTCAGCGTAGATGGGATGGCACATTCATCAGATGGATGTGAAGATTGCGTTCCTCAATGGATTCATTGAGGAGGAGGTGTACATAGAGCAGCCCGAAGGTTTCGAGATCTTCAGCAGCGAGTCGCATGTGTGCAGGCTCAAGAGAGCGTTGTATGGGTTGAAACAAGCACTTCGTGCTTGGTACACATGGATAGACAGTTATTTCATCAGTCTTAGATTCACCAAGAGTGAGGTGGATCCGAACCTATACTATATTGTGGTGGAGGGTAAGTTGCTGATCATTTTACTTTATGTATATGATTTGATTCTGACGGGTGATGAACAGTTGATATTATCATGCAAGGTTGACCTTGCAAAAGAGTTTTAGATGAAGGACTTCGGTCTCCTTCATTATTTCCTGGGATTGGAAATTTGGCAGTGGAAGGATGGACTGTTTGTGTCTCAAGGAAAGTATGCTCGGGAGATACTGGAGAAGTTCAACATGCAAGGCTGCAAGCCTATCAACACTCCTCTTCCTGCTGGTTGGAGGAAAGAGGATGCTACATCGGCAGAGGTAGTGGATGCCACTGTTTATCAACAGTTGGTTGGTTCACTCATGTATCTAGTCAATACATGACCGGACATATGCTATGTTGTTAACCAGCTTTCACAAGCTATGGTTAAGCCTACCAAGCTCTTTTGGAAGGTAGGCAAGCATGTATTGATATATCTCAGAGGCACATCGGGATATGGATTATGGTACAGACATTCGGATCAGGTGAAGCTGCATGGCTTCAAGGATGCATATTGGGCAGGGAGCCCAACAGACAGAAAGAGCACATCTGGAGGGATTTTCAGTATCGGGTCTACAATAGTTTTTTGGTACAGTAGAAAACAGAGATCCATGGCACTTAGTTCAGTGGAGGCCGAGTACATGGCAGCAAGTTTGGCTGCATGCGAGGCCATATGGATGAGGAAGATCCTGGTCGGGTTGTTCGGTTCACACTTAGATCCTATTGTGATATATTGTGATAATCAGAGTTGCATTAAACTCTTGGTTAATCTATTATTTCATGATATATCTAAACATATTGACATTCGGTACCATCATATCAGAGATTGTGTGCAGCAGAAGATCATGTTGCTTTCTTACATTCCTACGGAGGATCAAGATGCAGATATTCTGACGAAGGCGCTCACTAGGAGAAAATTCGAATACCATAGGCGGGGATCGGAGGTGGAAAATAATCCCTATATTTTTGAGAGGGAGTGTTGAGATTGCAACAAGATGATGAGCTTAGTGAAAAGGGTTGCCTTCACTATGTGGTCCCGCAGGCTATTTTTGGTGCAAGTCTATTTTTAGACTATATCTATTTTTAGACATGTCGATCATATTCTATGAGTTGCAGGATGCTATTTGTGGATGGTTGGTCAAGTTGGAAAAATAGATGGACTTCTATTTTTAGACATATTAGGCGGAATCTATTTTTAGATTGCTAGTCTAAAAATAGATATGTCAAATATTATTATCTCTTAATAATATTTGGACTCTAAACATTATCTTATTCTCTTGGAGCACTTCAGTTAAGTGTACAGATGTGGCACAGGAGTTGACAGAAGGAATTACACTATTCTTGAGGGTTTATTGGAGCTATTGCATGGAGGAATTCAGTTAGAACTCATGTGATAGAGTTTGGTGGCGTTATAGAAGTAGTTGGTAGAGTTGTGTTCGGTTTAACTCGATTGAATAGGAGTCCGAGATAGTTGTATCTGAAGTCGCAGTTGATACACTAGTGAGAGTGGTGTGAATTAATTAATAATTAATTCACTAAATATTAACTCATTAATCAACTGAAGAATACATCAGTTAACTATAGTGCATGGACAATTTCAGTGGAGACCAGTGGAGAGATAGGTGAAATGGCAAGTTGACTATCAGTTGTGACTATAGTGATGCATTGATTGCATCCAACATAGTGTAGAGTTTCCAATGAGGATTGCGTGAGCAATACTGGAACAATTTCGAGTTCATTCAGAGCCATTCTTCGGCAAGGATTGCGCAGTAGAGGTAGGCTAGCAGGTGGCAGAGATCGGTGCATGGATTTTCTAGATCAGGACCTGATTAGTGTGTAGTGATTGTATTGTACTGAGAGCTTGACATGATCAGATTTGTATGAGGATTTTTACATGATCTCTATGACATATATTATATACATATATTTGGGGTTTTTAGCTTCAGGCTTTCCCGTTAAAACATTGTGTTCATATGTGTGAATTTTTATGGTTTCAATGTGTGCATGCAATTGATTTAATTTCCGCATATGATGATCAATAGTATAAGAGATTATGTATTGTGCATGAAGCCAAATAGTTTGTGATCAGGAGAATCTTGGATGTATAATGCATTAGTTATATAATTTCTACATTTTCCTGACTATGACCTCATTACCCTGTTTTCCTTTGTCAAATAGACTCCATCGTCCCTCTAGGATTTCCTAGTGATGACTCATTCCAATGTCCCTTTCAGCATAATAAGCTATAATAACACTCTATTTTCGCATGAATATCTCCAAGTCAAATTTCAGTCAAGATCAGGTCAAAGAACACCCCCATTAGGTTATTAGGGTTTCACATGTTTAAAGGTCATCATTGGATGTTTTAGGCACTGCTTTTCCCTTTCTAGAATCTGACTCATATGTAATAGAATTTCAAGCAATGGTTATTCAAGAAGGACCTAAATTATTTACAAAGAAGATTACCACATCAGTTCAAAGTCTGGAAATGAGAAAAATGGACAAAGTTTGGCACTTTTGCAGGAGTGTTGAAAGTTGTGTCAGTAGAAGGTACTTATGAGGTAGATTGTATACTCCTGAATGAAAAAAAATTACAACAAAGGAAGGGGAAAGAGCTTGGTCCTGTGAAGAATTAGGGTTTCTACACTTGATGGTCCAGTTGAGTGCCAAAACAGTGACCACTTGCAGAAATGACATGTAGGAAGCACACAAGGCCAAACATGAAAAAAATCTATCAGATTTGATTGATGGAATATGTAAAAGGTTAGGTCAACTGGACATAAATGAATGAACTTGACAGGGCTATAGAGAACTTAGAAGACAACACTGCTGATTGATGTAAAACACTCCAAACACCTAGGGTTTTGGGAAAGTGGCTAGAGAAGGTGAAAGATAATTTGAACTCCATGGTGGAAGAAAAAGAGAATTTTGAAAGTGCCACTGTGTGATCAGATCCCAAAGGGGTCAAAATGAGCTATTCATGCCTCTATAAGAAAAGGGAAAGGTCAAATTCATCATTTCAGTCACCTTCATGAAAACAGTGTAAAAAGGTTAATAAGAAAAGGTGAAAAGTTGAGTTGAACTTCATGATGGAAACCACATAAGGTTTGAGAATTTTGGTATGTGAGATCATCACAAAGTGGTAAAAATCAACTTGTCATGCCTCAAGAAGTAAAAGGAAAGCCAAACTAATGTTTTCAGTCACCTACAAGCAAAAAATTCAAAGAACATTAGTGAGAAAGTGAAAAAGACTTAAAACATTAGGAAATGGGTTATCAAAGATAAATTAAAATATAAAATTCTATAAAAGCCCATTTAAAACACTTCAAACAAATCATTGTTGCCTCGAAAAATCATCATAGCATTCAGGAGTGAAGAATTTGGGATTTTTTCAAGTCAAAATTGGGCAAATCCATCTGGCGTTGTGCACTCAGCTTGGCGCTGCACAACTGGGATAGGGCGCTACGCCCTTGGAAAAAAACCTCCATACAAATTACACTGGTTCTTCGCACCTGGAAGTGAGCGTTGTGCACTAGGGAAGGAAATGTGCCCCCACCTCACAGGACCTAGCAAAGTTTGCAAAGGCATTGCGCCCTTAGCATCATCACTGTGCGCTTAGCCTCGACGCTATGCCCTTGACCTTGGCACTGCGCGCTTTGCGAGTAGGGCTTTCTAATAAATTTAACCACTCAAGTCACCTCAAACGGCTTCCAATTTTCATCCAAGGTCCTCCAAGGCACTGATAAATGGTAAGTTCATACCCTAACCATACTTTCAATCTATTTGATGATTCTTAATTAATGGTGATGAAAACCTAAGAAGAAACCCTAGGCGAAAAATCTTGAAATCACTATCTATATTCTTGCTTCATCTTCCTATAAACATTATTAGTCAAGAAAAGGGTGAATTTGGGTGCTGTGAAGGTTTTCATTCATCTAAGTTTCCCCCTAAATCCATTTCCTTCATAACACTCTATCCCTTCACTTGCAAAAAACTATCATTCCATTACCTCCTTTTTTCATCTCAAAATTCACATCAAATTCTAGGGTTTCAAAATAGAGTTTTTAGCATGTCAGATGAGGGAGATAGTGGCAGTGGTGGAGAGGCTCAAATGCCAAGGAGGCATGAGAAAAAAGGTGGAAAGATCAATAGATTTGAACCCCTCAACACAAGGGAGCTAATGGCATTTCCCCTTACTGTTTCATGTTTCAAACATGTAGGTTGCTATGAATTTTTTGAAAAGGTGCAGTAGGTGCAAAACCACCCTGAGCTAACTAGACTTTTTATCATTAACTTGCTTGAAAAACAAGTTAACCTTGTAGGGGTCACCTTTGAGTTATCTACAGATGCTATTACTAATGCCACATGCATACCTAGTGTAGGGGAGAAATGGTTCAAGCAGGCCAATCTTGACATGAGTTACTCTGAGCCATACCTTAAGCCCATATATAAAGACCACAGCAAATCCATCTTTCCTTTCTCTCACCTACTTGATAGATATGCACCTATGATGAGAATTATCATGAAGTATTTTACATGTGAGGGAAGGTTCTCCCGTCTTTACTCCTACCACATCAGGCTTATTATGCACCTTACTATAGCGAGGATGCTACACATACCCTATTACCTCTACAGAAGCATTGAAAAATTTTCCTACATAGTGCAAAAGAGAGACTATCCTCAGCAGATGAAAAGCTTATTCCATGACTCCCTTATCAAAATGGTGGTTCTGCACCAACTACAGTAGAATGGAATTCCATGGGATACCTTCATTCCCAATGAGGTGTTCGCTTCTCCACAAGCCCACCATTAGAAAAATACATCTTCATCATCTCATCCTCCCATTCATACTCCTCCATCACCTCCTGATGATCTACCTCTCCACTCACTCACGTTTATTCACCCCATGATGATCCTCCTTCATCACCTTTTCACAATCCCTCACCATCATCTCATGGTACTAGTGCATCAAACAGTGAAGAGTGTAAAGAGGAAGATGGAAGTGAGGAATATGGAAGTGAGGAAGATGCTAGTGAGGCAAAGAGCATTGAAGCATATGGTAGTAATGATGGAAGTGATGATGGTAGTGAGACAGATGGCACTGAGATGTGTAACATTGAGCCTTTTCCTTTGACCTACCAGAGGGGAAATAGGCATGTGTTTTTTTCCCTTAAGTGGCAAGGGGCCATGCCTTCTACATCAACCAAGAAGCTTGACAAAGGTAAGGAAAAGGTCATTGATTAAGAAGAGGAAGAAAAACATGAGACTGAATAATAATTTCAGCTAATTCACCTTGACAGTAATGATGAGAATGAGAAGAGGATCACAAACATGCTACTCAAGAGAAAATATTCCCAGATTAGGGATGCACAAGCCAATATTGGCAGGGCCAAGAATGTGATCAACTTATTTAAGGTGGAAGACTAGCAGTTAGAGGCAGAGAAAGCCATCTATAAGGTCAGAGCTATCAGAGCTCGGAAAATGGCTAGAAAATCCAACGCTAAACTAGATGAAGTCTTGGACGCTCATGATGACATTGAAGGAGAGGAAAAACAACTTCCTAGGAGGAGGCCAAGGACAGTTGGTTTGAAAAAATCCTTAACCAAAGAAAGAGAGCAAGAGACATCATTAATAGAGCAACTCACTCCAAGTGAGATGCTTGCCATGGAAATAGACTATGATAGGGAATCTTGGCTAGAGAGGGAAAATTTTCACTTAGAGGATCAACTGGAGAAGACCAAGAGAGACCTTGACATGCAAAAGAAGATGGCAAGGCATTATGCCTTAAGAAACAAGATTGCAAGGGCCAAGCTCAAAAGAGCCCTTGTAAATATTGAAGCCCTAAAATAGTAAAAGGACAAAGAAAATATTGAAATTATTTCTGATGCATCCCTACAAGCATCCCAGACATCATCAGCAAGAAAAATCCAAATTTTGATATATTTTTGAGTTTTTGAAATTTTGACTATTTTGTTTTTAGAAAGAAGGGCCAAGCACACAGTGCCACTAGTGCTGCGCTCTTTTTTGGGGCACCCAATGGAGGAAAAAATTACATTTTCATGATCCTTAGTCCAAGGAGATCACCCTCAGAAATTTTCAAGTCATTTGGAGCACAACTGGTACTCCCAAAGTGCCAAAAACAAGCAAAAAATCACCTTTCTGCCCTATTTTCAACACTGGCCTCGTGCCCTGAGAAGTCTTGGTAGAATGGGTTTTTGACTAGGAAAATGGGCACCAAATTGGAAAATAAAGGCATATCGGGAAACTAGATAGGAAATTCGTTCTAATGAGCTATCATGGAGCTCATTTTGACACCGGGAAGGCCTCCAAATATTAGTTGCAAAAGAGAAATTTTCCTAGTTTTGGCGCTGCGTCCTTGGCCTAGTGCTGTGCCCTTGAACCTTGGCACTGCGCCCTTGCCTGAAAGTCAAAAAAATACACAAGGAGTAAATGAAAAATATATTTTTAAGGCTTAATAGGAAAATATCTCCAAAATTAGTTGAGGAGTTATTGTTATGAGTTATTTTTGCATTTATTAAGTTAGGAAATTTGTGCCTTAGGCCTTGCATAGTCTCATAGGAAAAAATGACATTTATGTGTAATTAATGACTTTTTGAAACCCTAGCTATGGTTTTGATCCTACTTTGAAAGTTAAATACTGCATGGAGGCTTCATTTTTCATGTTGGTTGATTGTTGAGATAAACTTCATAGACTTTGAGTTGTAATGAGTTTTTTGGCTTTGGAGCATTGTGAAGGTTTTGGACTGAATATCAATGTGACAAGCACATATGAAGGATTCATGAACATGGTTATTGGTGATGTTTTTTCTGATTTTACACTTTTCTTCTTCTGTTTCCATATTTTTCATCTTTCTCTTACAATAGAATATAAAATTTATCTTAAGATATGTTGTTAGAAGCACCTTAAGTCTGTTTGCTTCTATTGCTCTAATGTTTTCCTCTGCTAGGTCAAATTAGAGAATTCTTAACTGCTCTCTAGTTCCACTTAGATTTTTTTCATTAAGAATGATTTAATGGAGCCAATGCCAAAGAATTTTATGGTTAGCCCTGTCCTTTTTTGTAACATAAAACGTTATTTTTGAGGTCTTTTCTTTGAAGTTTACTAATTAGGGTTTCGCTGAAGAGGTTTATGTTTTCCCCTGTCCTTTTGTCCATCTTGAATAGTAAATTTGAAGGTATTTTGTAGTTTGATTAAGGAATTTATGAGTTCCCTTCTCTTTGATCATTACTATATGTTATCTCGAATGTTTTCTTTGCCTTAAGGGGAAATCACTAGAGAAGTTACAAGTTCCTTGCTCTCTAGGGTTTGCTGGATTGTTGTCTTAGGGTTTACTTGGTGAAATTTGATCAAAGAAATTTATGGTATGCCCTGTCTTTGGTTATTTCTTTATGCATAGTGATCTTAAAGGCCCTTATTATTTAAAGTATTTGTTAAATGATTCTTAATTTCCCTTTAAACCTACTATGTTCACAACTTAATGTTCATTTAACCCACATAATCTTCTTAGATCCATTTGGCCTTGTTAACTTTCCCTCTGAAACACGCTTGACCTATTGTTGTACTTTTCAAGACCTTTTGAAAACTCCATAGCCCAATGGTCTGAATCTCTTTCACTCTATCTGTTTTGCTAGACAAGCAACCCAACCAAACAAAACAAACAAACAAACCCTATCATTATAACTAGCCTAAAATCAAAACCCTAAAATCAATCAAGTTTGCATCTTTCATACAAATATAGAGAGAGCCATTTCTGAGTCCAGGAAGGCTAGGTCCTAGGACTCTAAAGTTGGTTTGATGTTACCCTTGTTCAATTTGGTCTTTCCAATCTGACAAACAGGCACAATTTTTGGGGCTAATATTCGTACATGGGCTACTTTTCCAGGTTTTTTCCAAGAAAAATATTCGCCAATTCCCATTTTCCTAAAAGTGATTCACCCAAATTTTTTAAGAAAACATTATTTTACATTAAAAATCGCCCAAAAATTTATAAATACTATATAGAATCATTATAAGTTACAGTATTTTTACTAAAATATCACTAATCATTTTATAGTTTTCATATTATGGATTAGTAATATTCGCCAAGGTTTCTAATCTTTAAGATAAGCTTCCATCCTTAAAATTTTCCCTGCTGACAAATTACAGGGACCTAACACCTTTGCATGTTAGTGTCTCTCTTGGCCTTCTATAGTTGACTCTCTAGGTGCATGTTTGCCCACTCTAGCTAAAATTCCCTATCTCCATCAATTTCTATGGAAATCAGCTCACTTGGAGTGAGATGCTATACCAATTCTTCCTCCTTCTCTCTTTCCTGGGCTAAAGACTCCTTCAACCCAATTGTCTTTGGCCTCTTCCTAGGAAGCAGTTCTTCCTCATCCTCAGTGTCACTAAAGTTTCCAAAGGTCTCATCTAGCAATGCCTTGCATCTTCTGGCCTCTTTCTGAGCTCTGATTGCTCTGACCTCATCGACGGCCTTCTTTACCTCTAACTGCTAATTTTTTAACTCTAAATAGTTGATCACAGTATTTTCCCTACCAAGATTAGCTTGAAGCTCACTAATCTTGGCATATTTTCTTTTGAGAAACATATTGGTGATCCTCTCCTCATCCTCATCATCAAGGTCAATTATTTGAAACTCTTGCTTAGTTTCATGTGTATCCTCCTTCTCAACAATGGCCTGCTCTGCAACCTTTTCCTTTCCTTTATCAATATGTTTTGTTGATGAAGAAGGCATGGCCCCTTGCACCTCAAGTGTAGCAAACACATGCATGTAGCCCCTCCGATATGTCAAAGGAAATGGCTCAATATCACTCTTTTTAGTGCCTTCTGTATCAAGATTCTCATCACTGCTTGATGCTTTTTCATCATGATATGAGGGTGAAGGGTTGTGGAAAGGTGATGTGGAAGGGTCATCTTGGGATGAAGGAATGTGAGTGGATGGAGATGTATTAACAACAACATGTGATGCAGAAGTAGGAATGGGAGGATGAGATGAGGAGGGGATATCTTACTGATGATGGCCATGTGGAGTAGTGAAAAATTCATGGGAAATGAAGGTATCCCATGGAATATTCTTCTGCTAGAGTTGGTGCATAACCACCATCTTGATAAGTGAGTGATGAAACAAGCTCTGCATTTGTTGATTGTAGTTTCTCTTTTGCACCATGTAGGCCATTTTCTCAATGCTTCGGAAGAGATAATATGGTATATGCAACATCCTAACCCTAGTGAAATGCATAAGAAGCCAAATGTGGTATGAGTAGAGGTGGGAAAACCTTCCTTCACATGTGAAATACTTGATGATTATCCTCATCATGGGTGCATATCTATCAAGCATGTGAGAAAATGGGAAGATGGAATTGTGGTGATATTTATACTTAGGTTTGGGGTATGGTTCAAAGTAACTCATGTCTAGGTTTACTTTCTTGAACCACTTTTATCCCACACTTGGTATCCCTGTAGCATCTACAATGGCATCAGTGGACATCTCAAAGGTGACCCTGGCAAGATTTACTTGTTTTTCATGCAAATTGATAATGAATAGTCTTGTCATCTCAGGGTGGTTTTGGACTTGTTGCACCTTCTCACAAAATTCAAAGTAGCCTACAGGTTTGAAGCAAGAAACAGTAAGAGGAGATGTCATGAGTTTCTTTTTATTGAGGGGCTCAAATATTTTTATCTTCCCTCCCTTGTGATTATGCCTCCTTGGCATTTGGTCCTCATCACAACTGTCTTCACCCTCATACATGTTAAACTTTGTTTTGGAAATGCTAGGGCCGATGTGAAATGAATGAGGGGAAGGAATGAAATGAAAACTTTACAAATTAAGGGAATGAGTGTGAAATGGGAAAACTATCTCAATGACAACCCTTAAGAAATTTAATCACCCTTGCTTATGATTGATTTTCTTCAAGGAGGATGGAATAGAAATGAAACAGTGATTTCGGGCTTAAATATTAGGGTTTGGTTAGGGTTTGGTTAGGGTTTCATTAGGTTTCATTTCCATTGATTAAATGATGACAAAAATAGCTTTGAATATGGGTGTATGTCAAGAACTTACCCCTCAAAAGTGTTGGGAGGACGTTGGAAAGATTTTGGAAGAAATTTGACTTGATTTGGATGGCTGGATCACTTAGAAAACCCTTCTGTCCAAGTGCGCAGCACTAGCAGCTGAGGGTGCAATGCCAAGATAAGCACACAAGGCCATTCCTGAGAACACAACGCCTTCATAATTTGCATGGAGGAGAAATGGGAAACGTGCAACACCAACTCCCAGGTGCGCAATATCAAGCCAAGCGCACAGTGCCAAGACAATTTTCCCAAATTTGCTCAAAAAAATCACAAATTCATCTCTCCTTGAAACTTATAATGATTTGCAAGGCAACAATGATTCATCCAAACTGTGAAATGGTCTTTTATAGTCTTATGGATTTAATTTAACTTTGAAAACCCGATTTCTAATGTCAAAAGTACTTTTTCTTTTCTCACTAACCCTTTTACACTTTTTTGTATGACGGTTTGCTAAAGTCATGAATTTGAATTTTCTTTTGATCCTTGAGGCATGACAAGTTCATTTTGACAACTTTCGGATTTAAACACAAAGTAGCATCTTAAAAATATTCTGTAGTTTCCACCATAAAACTCAACTCATCTTTTCCACCTCCTCTGGCCATATTTTTCAAAACTCTAGGTGTCTACAGTTCTTCACAGCAATCATCAGTGTTGTCTTCTAAGTTCTCTATAGCCCTTTCAAGTTCATTCATTTCAGTCCAGCTCACCTCACCTCTTTTCCATATTTCCTCAATATTTTCTCATAAAATTTCCTCATGCTTGGCCTTATGTGCTTCCTCCATGTCATTTTCTGCTAGTGATCACTATTTTGGCACTCAACTAGACCATCAAGTTCATAACCTTAGTCCTCTACAAGACCAATTTGTTCCCCTTTCCTTTGTTGTAAGTTTTTTTCATTCAGGAGGAGATAGTCTCTCTCATCAGTACTTTTTGTTGATAAATCTTTCAACACTCCTGTAGAAGTATTGAACTTTTAAATTTTTCACATTTGTAGGTTGTGAACTGAGAAGGTAATCCTCCTTGGAAATTTTAGGTCCTTCTTGAATAACCATGTCTTGACATTCTATTACATCTGAGCCAAATTCTAGCAAAGGAAAAGTAATGCCTGAAACATACAAGGATGACCTTAAACAATGTAAAACCCTAATAACTTAGTGGGAGGGTCATTTGACCTAATGTTGACTGAAATTTGACCTGGATATTTTCAAGTGAAAACAGAGGATGGTCATAGGTTATTATGCCCAAAAGGACATGGGGATGAGTTGGAAACAAGAAACCCTAGAGGGAGGATGGAGTTTATTGACAGGGGAAAAATGGGGCAATGAAGTATAAGGTAGGAAAGATAGATGAAAATGAGAAGAGTAGGCCCAAAATGAGTCTCTTAGGAACAACAAGGCGACTTTGAGAAGACCAATTGAAGAATAGTGA
Organism: Pinus albicaulis; assembly: GCA_034641835.2. NCBI lineage: Eukaryota > Viridiplantae > Streptophyta > Pinopsida > Pinales > Pinaceae > Pinus > Pinus albicaulis. The sequence goes on from CM076578.1 coordinate 55,773,018, forward strand.
AAATATTATTATAAGGATAATGAACGCAGTGATATTTCTGAAACTCAAGATATTCAAGGAATATTGTTTTCAAAAATCTATAACCATCCTATAGTCCTCTAAATATAGTCAAAAATATTGATGACTAACATAGGTCACCTCGTGTTTGTTTGGAGGTTCTCATTATTGGCCCCCGATCGAATGATTCTACGAGTGTTCGACATCAATTCCTTTTATTCACACTCGCTAGATTGTACTGTGCATCTTGGGGACCATCATCCTTATCGGTGGCCACCCACGCATCTGTTAATAGTTGTTTTTATTGACAGGTAATCACACGATTTCCTGCGTGTTCCACTACGACTCCTTCATTCACATGTGCGGAAATATGCAGTTTAGAGAAGTGATGACCAAGACCTTGGGTTTAGGCTTACACCATTTCAGTTGTGTTTCCTCTTCCAATATGCGATATTGTTTTCAGAGACAACTTATCAGTTTGATCCTATCATGACAGAAGCTTCCAAATTGTGCTAATTAGTGGACACATTGTTCATATCTCTTTTTAGAGATATCATTTTGATATAGCTACTGAGCATGGAAATGCCTCACTCAAGACAGATACTATATTTTATGAGATATGTTGTTTCAGGTTTTCCTCAGTCCTCCAATTCATATCATTTTACTACACTTGTTATAAATTATTTCAACCATCATATTCACCTTTGACCTCACACTTTAGGGGGCATATGTTACTGGACAAATGACCTCCTCATCAGCTCAAAGGAGAAGGTAACATGGAAGGAAGAAAATCACCTAGACAAGACCCATTTTTTCCAAGGTAACACACCCCAGAAACAACTAGGAGGAGTTATAACACACCCTAGCCATGCCAAGGGAGTGTTAATACCTAGGTTAATGCTATGTCTTGCCCAAGGGGCAGTGTTATCGATGTTTGAATGTGAAAAGTGAAATATCTTGCGAAAAACTGACTGGCATTTCCAGCTTTTTCTCAGCAAGAGTCAGTTCAAAATAGAAACTAAAAGGCACAAAACTTTTATTAGACATTTCCAAACACAATTGAACTTATATGGAAGGAAAAAGAAAATAAAAGCAAGGACACATCTAGATATTTCCCGATTTCAACTTTTTGAAAGAGTTGGCAAGGTTTGTCCTCTCCATTTCCATAAATTGGAGATGTGGGCTATTGGTCTAAGGTTGAAGGTTTGATTATATGTGGAGCAGAATTTCATTGTTGTAGTGTAAGGCTTAAAGATCTATGAAGTTCATTGAGGACTTGTTGCCTTGAGCATCATCACACTCAGAGATTGAGAAAGAGAGAGAGGAATTGGAAGGCTGAGGAGGGCTTGGTTCCACTGACCGTTGTAGTCCTCCTTTTCATAAAACAATAGAACTATATCCATTTTGTCCATTCGATGAATCATCGTCACATTTTTTGTTCATTTGTCTATGTAACATGATATGAATGGCTTAGATATGCATAGTTTAATGCTATTTTAATTGTTAGAAAGCTATACTATTGTGAAGAATACACAGATACTTTAATTGGTTACACGATCTGGATTTGGAGCCAGTGAAGAAGGACTTCTACTCCGCCGCTTAGTGCTCTCCAAAGGATTTGATGTCCACAAAGAGGTAATAATTCTAAATATTTCTTTGTCAATTATATATTAGTATGGACATGTATGTAGTACCTTTGGAAATTTACAGCTAATCTTACAGTCTACCTTGGGCATCGGAAATCCCTAAGAGGGATACCCAATAATCACCACCCAAGAATATTACCCTATAGCATCTGTGTATGTGGAAGAAATACAAATCCTCTAGTTATTGGTTGACAAATTCCTCTACTAATAATACTACTAATATTTTCTTGTACTTTATACTGAATGCTATAAAGTTTACTCGACCTTCGTAACTTTATCAAAAATGTATATGGGGGGTGATAGAGTACCAGGGGCAGGTTAGGAAAAATTCTACTTGGAATTTTGGAAATAGCATTACCTTGTATCTAGGTTCTCAATCTTTCTGGAAACAATAGTTCCATCGCAAAATGTACTTCACCATCTGAATCATTCTTGGGGCTCATGTCCTCCTCTCCATTAGACATATTTCCTTTTCTGAATCAGGATGGGCTCCTATGAACCTATCTAACACCTCTGGTGGACCTCTCTATTCTTGTGGGTCCTCTTGCAACTCCTTCCTCCACATAAACTTATGGCACCTCTCCTTTTTGGTGTGCTTTATCCTTTTTCCTTTCAAACTATGGTATTTCCATATCCTGCCACTTCTCAGCAATTTGTGCCCTCTGATATGATCATAAATATCTGGACTTCTTAGAATTTCCTGCATCAATCTCATTAGTTTTTTCTTTCTTCCCATTTTCGTAGCATCTCTCCCTTAGTTCCTTCCCCTAGTACTAGTTGTTTAAGCTTCCATAGCTAGACTTTGGAAAGTCAACAATCCTTCTTCCACCATTAGAACCTTGATCCACAGCGGGATCTCTTTTAGCAACTTCCCTTGCAACTCGAACTTGAATATATATTCTTATTTAGAAAGGAATAATGAATTTTAGTTGCAAAAAATACAATGTACTCCTCCACCATTTTCTGTAATATTCCTAAATTAGCACACAGTTAATTGGAATATTAAATTTTGATTTTTCTTCTTAGTTTTAAGAATAAGAGGGTATGGAGATGCATAAATCTCCTTAGTAGGAATAAATACACTCCTAATGTGAATGGGGGTCATCTAAAATCTTGATTGAAGACCCTTCTATGTGAAAAGGGGTTGGAGCATGTAGACTGGGTCAAACTTGACCAAATCAAACAACACTAGTAGGGAAGGAGTGGCATTCATTGAGGGACAACGCAGTTTTGGAGGGAGACTACATGCATGGAAGTAGTGGCTTTAATGAGTGAGGCCCAAGGTGAGGAAGCTCACAAGGAATATAAGGAAGAGGATGGTAGCCATTGTGATCATGATTGGATTATTATTTTTTTGATGCTTTATTAAGAGTTGAGGCTCTCTTCAATTGTTTAGCTAATATTACAATGATGTTTAGCATAGGATGTTCTCGAGCGGGAATCCTACCTTCATCCTCAGGGGGCTTTGAGTGCCTACTCAAGAGAATTATTTGCACTACATTTACACATTCTGGCATTTAGCCAAGCTACATCTTTCTTCAACAATGCATTTTTTTCTTAGAGTTGTGTTGTGTTGTAGCAGTAGAGGATTGTATCGAGTTTTTTCTGAGCTGTTTGTCAGTGGAGGAAGGATTCCTCCCTTTGGGAGGCTATTAAAGAAGCCCCTTGCTCTTTATATATATATCTAGCATCAGTCCAAGTTGAGTTTATCCCATACAGTGCAGTTTCAGTCTAGATCTGTGTTATTTTAGTGAGGAGTTGCAGGGGTGGTTGCAGTGTCTGATTTGGGAGGTGACTTCTTCAAAGAAGAAGACATCCTTTCATTCGAAGGAACTATTGGAGAAGAGATACATAATTATACATAAGCTTCAACAATATATTCTCATTTCTGTTATTGCAGCAATCTTCATCCCTAGGGCTGAAGCTTACATTTGCATATTGTATGCATTTTCGGGAAACCCTCTTGGGTTATCTTGGAGAGGTGATATAGGACCTAGATCTATTTGTATAACATATATTGAGGCATATATAATTATATTTGTATCATTTTATGATCTGCAGTTGTATTTATGCATGTTATTACTGCGTTGTAGCATCTCTCTAACATTTTTTATTGTAGCAGCATCTCACTTTGGGAGAGATTGTTTATGGGGGTCTTGTTTCCTCATATAATCTGACTTGTGCCTTAATATTTTGTATTGATTTTTTGTTATTATACATAATGTTATGGCTCCATATTGGTCTCCATTGTTTATGTGTTGATTTAAACTGCTATTTCCAGTTTTTTGTTCATATATTGTTGCTTTCACCATTTGGGAATATTACAGTGGTATCGGAGCATAATCTTGGCTCAGCCTCTGGATCTCAGCCATTATGCTATCAGGTGAATAAGAAGAGGGAGAAAGAGATCAGAATTATGTAAGGAATGAGTTTCATCTCATCACTTTTCAGATCTATGAGGGGCCTCACCAAGGAGGTCAAGAAAAGAAGAGTGGAGAGAAATAATGAGACCTCATTAGGGTTTCAATATGAGGAAGGTCCATGTACTTCCTATCAGCAGAAAAAAGAACTGGTATTGCATAGAGCTCCAAATAAATGTACTATGCCCTTTTATTTTGAAGAAGAAGATAGAAGGCATGGATATGGAGGAAAATTAGATCATGAGATTCTAAGTGAGTATCTTGGAGAATATAAATCTCAATCAAAAGATTTCAAGGAGAATATATCTCTCCCACAGTTTATTCAGATTAAAGAAGAAAGGAGACCTTGCAGCTATAGAAAGAGAAAGAACAATAGATTTCTATTGTCTACATTTGATGGGTCATCCACATGCACAATAAGGGCTTGGGTAATGGAGTTGGATGCATTATTATTGCTACATCTAGTAGTATAAATAGAAGTGGTTGAGATTGCAGCGCTTCACCTTGAGGGTGAAGCAAACATTTGGTGGTTCAATCATTTGAGTCATGTAAGAGTGATTGCATATGCATATTTTACTCAAAGGATGATCAAGAAGTTTGACAAGAAGAAATCAGAGGAGAATAAACTTCCACCACCACTTTCTATAGGAGAACTTGCATCAGGAGAAGGAACACTTGCACCTTTGCAAAGTGGTATTGATCTCTTGACATTTAGAGTCCCATTCACTATTCAGGAGATGAATGAGGAGGAGGAGACTTATACCAGCTCTGGTGTATCAGTAGATGAGAAGCCATCATCACCAATAGTTGGGGAAGTCATCACACTGGAGGGAGGAACCCTTGTAGTAGTACATGGTATGCAAATGTTTCCACTTTCTGTTATTTCAGCACATCATATGGAAGGTTGTGGGGACATGCCATTGCATGACCTAAAATCAAAACACACTACTGATTTAGAGAAAAAAACTATCACTATGCAGAGGAACCTTGATAGAATCAAGGAGGAGATATAAATTCATCCTAGTATTCCATAGTTAAGCCGCACACAACTCTTGGGGTTGGAGTGTATAATTTTGGAGGATAGGATGAGTATTGTCTTAAAAAATCCAATGCAGAACTATATGTTCAACATTGAGCATGATCATGAGACAACAGATACACCATCATGGAGATCAACAATGCTGTCATTGAGAAGTAGTGATGAGTTGGAGGCCCAACCATTATTGGAGCATTTCAATGACCATTCTACATGTGTTACAGGATATAGGCAAGATGGTTGATGAGAGACATCTTATCTCTCATTGTTATGACAGATCCTTCTTGATGAGAACTTCACAGCTCAATGAGAAGATTTTTCCTTCAGTATACTTGGATCCTTATGGATTCAACATGGTAATTGATGAGTGGTATTCATATGGAGATCTCCAAGAGGTTGCACTTCAACATCCCATGAAGTGTAGAGATATTGATTTGATTTGGGAGGATGGTATTCTCCATTGGAGGGATACCCATCTAGAGAATGATAGTAGACACTCACCATTGGTTGGATGGATGATGTTGATGAGAAAGAGGCTAGTGAGCGACTTGAAATTCTATGACACCGACCGTCAGGAGGCAAGACTGCGCTGGCTACTCTTGAAAGAGTTTGGTCATCATGTGACATATCCTACTTCAAGGGGTATGTTGGTGGTTGGGAATTGGCATGGCGCTTGCATCATATGGCAGCAGAGAGTTTGGGTTCATTGTGATGATGTGGCATTCTTCATGTCATCATGTTTTTGTAGGTTTTAACCCTGTACAGAAATTATCTGCAAACGAATCTTAAAAATAGAAAATAAAAAATAGTAAGAGCATAGAACATAAAACAGATAAACACAGAGATTTTCTCCTGGATCCCAAATCGGGATGACCAGCTTGATTTTTCATTATTTTCATTTTAATGTTACAACACATATATATACATGCTGAAGAATACATAAACCCTAATCCATTAACCCTGGATTAGAACATAACCATAGTTCCCTTGACCGGATCTACAAAATACCAGGGGCCGAAAACCATCAAGCCCAAAAACCATGTGCAAACGCATGCACAAAACCATGGGTGGGTCCGCCCATCGAAAAATAAGGACCACAAAATTTTTCTAGGGTGTTGCCCTAGACCCCAACAAGGGGGTACTACCGCCCCCCCTGTGACCCCCCCGACGTTGCGCCTAGTGCAACGTACAAGGGGGGCTATCACCCCCCTGTTACTCCCCCACACATGATTATTCGCGGAAAACATATAACACAAACCCAAAATTCTCCCACTTTTTTTTTTCTTTCCACAGGGGGCCATAGGAGAGCTGAGTCATTAGCCCAGCTTTGCAACACCCATTGTTTCTCTACACCAAGAGAACTTATGAGTGCTCACAAACTTTGTCAATGCATCTGCAACATTCTTCAAAGTGTCCACCTTTACCAACAACACCCTTTTAGATTCAACCATATATCTCACAAAGTGATATTGAACATAAATGTGCTTTGTCTTTGAATGATAAGCAGGGTTCTTAGCCAAGAAAATTGCACTTTGGCTATCACAGTCTATCCTTATAGCTTGCTGCACCAACCCCATACTTGAACACAATATTTGCAACCAAACTGCTTCCTTTCTTGCATCAGTGGCTGCCATGTATTCTTCCTTTGTAGTTGAAAGAGCCACTACAGACTGTCTTTTACTCATCCAACTGACTGCACCTCCAAATAGGCTAAACAAATACCCACTTGTAGATCTTATTTGGTCCAGATCTCCAGCCCAGTCTGCATCAACAAAACCATGAATGTCCAACACTCTTTCCAAACCTGGTCTTCCCTAGTAGCACAAGCCATAATCACTAGTGCGACACAAATATCTGAAAAACCGCTTCACTGTTGTCCAATGCTCCTTCCCTGGGTTTCACATAAACCTGCTCAATACTCCCACTGCATGTGCAATGTCTGGTCTAGTATATACCATTGCATACATTAGGCTACCCACTGCACTTACATATGGAACATGGGACATATCCTCCTCTTCCTCTTGTGTCTTGGGACATTGTTCAGTAGACATCTTTGTACCTACAGGAATCAGAACATTCACCGGTTTACTATCCTGCATATTGAATCTCTGCAATATAGTCTTGACATACTTCCTCTGGTTTAACCAGAGCTTCCTCTTTGCCTGATCTCTCTTAATTTCAATGCCCAAAATATAGTTTGCAGCACCAAGATCCTTCATGTAAAATTTGGAGAACAGTTGGGTCTTCAAATCTTCGATAATTTCTTTGTCCTTTCCAATCAACAACATATCATCCACATACAAGACCAAATAAATAACATGGTCACCAATTAATTTAAAATAAACACAGTGATCCTCCTTGCTTCTGGTGAAGCTAAGTCCCCGTATATAGGTCTCAAATTTTTGATACCACATCCTTGGTGAATGTTTTAACCCATACAAAGACTTCTTTAACCTACATACCAGCTCTTTCTTCCCCTTCACCATAAAGCCTTTAAGTTTTTTCATGTAGATATCCTATTCTAGATCCCAGTGAAGAAATGATGTCTTCACTTCCATCTGTTCTACCTCAAAATCAAATGCATCAGCAACAGATAAAAGTAATCTAATAGAAGTAACTTTGGGAATAGGAGAAAAAATATCACCAAAATTAATTCCTGACACCTGGGAATAACCTTTTGCTACCAACTGAGATTTTTATTTATCCACCTTACCTTCTACATTCATCTTCTTCTTAAACACCCATTTTCTCCCGATGGGATTCCTTCCAGCCGGCAACTCCATTAGATCCCATGCCTCATTTTTATGCAAGGATGCCATTTCATCAATGATGGCCTCCTTCAAGAGTTTTACATCCTCTTAATCTACTCCGTCCCTGATGGTTCTGGGATCATCATTAGTTATATTTAAAGAAAAATTTGAACAAAAAGCAGATGGACTACACATTTATGGTTGTCTTCTTTCCCGAACTGATCTTCTCACAACTAGAGTTTGTGGCTCTTCCTCTTATGAGTCTTCTTCTGCTGTAGAGTCTAATTCATCCTCCTTTAGCTCCAACTCTATCTCCTCAGGTTCCATTGGTAGTACTTCATGTTTAAAAATATCATTCACCTCTCTAAACACCACGTCTCGGATGTACACAACCTTCCTTATTTCCAGGTTCCAAAGCTTCTAACCCTTTAAACCATCCTTATACCCAATAAAGATGCACCTTTTAGATTTATTATCCAAATTTCTCCTTTTCTCCTCTGGAACATGTACATATGCATCACATCCAAATACCCTCATATGTGAAAGAGAGGGTTTCTTACCAGTCCATACCTCATGTGGAGTCTTATCCTCCAACACTGATGAAGGTGATCTGTTAACCAAGTAACATACAGTCTCCACTACCTCTGCCCAGAATTCTTGTCCTAACCCGGTACCACTGAGCATGCTTCGTGCCTTTTCCATCAGTGTTCTATTCATTCTTTCTGCAACTCTGTTTTGCAGCTTGCTGAGGGGTGTATGGAGTAGTATTCTGCTGTGCTATACCACACTTCTTACAGAACTCTTCAAATTCATTCTTGCAGAACTCCCCACCATTATCTGTCCTCGGCACCTTTAACTTATTCTCTACCTGGTTTTCCACTAGAGCCTTAAATTCTTTAAATCTGTCAAAGACTTCAAATTTCTTCCTCAAGAAATATATCCATGTGTTCCTTGAGAATTCATCTATGAATGAAACATAGTACATAGACTTACCCAGTGATGGAACCGACACAGGTCCAAACACATCACTGTGCACAAGCTCTAATATCTTGTTCACCCTCTTTGCACCAGAAGGAAAACTCACCTGATTCTTCTTCCTATATACACAATGTTCACAAAAATAAAAATACAGAGAGCTATTAGACATACCTTCTACTATATCATTTCCATGCAGTATCTGAAGGCCCTTCTCTCCAATATGTCCAAGCCTTTGATGCCATAGCATGGTCTTTTCTCTAGAGACCGCTAGGCTTTCCGCTCCACTTTCGGGAACCACAGAACTATTTCACCCAGAAATAACAATGCTGCCCTAAAGCTTGTACAGAGTTCCAATCCGAGCTCCCTGCATTAATACCAGTGCTCCCTGAACCATATTACAGGTATATTTCTCAAACACTATTTTTACACTTGCATCATCCATCTTGCTTACTAAAATTAGATTTCTCGCCAATGAAGGAATGCGCAGAACACCAGGAAGTGTTCTAATCATTCCACCTTGCAGCTTCAAATTGAATTTTCCACGTCCAACAATTTTTTCCTTCCTATCATCCCCTAGGAAGACATCATCACCATCATATTTCTCATACTCACAGAACCACTCCCTATGGGGAGTGAAGTGAAAAGATGCACCCAAGTCAGTCAACCATGACTAATGATCTACATGTGTATTTGAAAAAGAAGCCAAATACACATCCCCACCTTAATCCAAGGTGGTTTTTTCCTCTGTAGAAGGAGCATCATCAGATCCTTTTCCTTTCTCAGGAGCTTTAGATCTGCAGTCCTTTTTGTAGTTCCCTTCCTTTCCGCATTTCCAGCAAACCTTTACAAACTTTCTAGGAGATTTAGATCTCCCTCTAGATTTAGATCTCCCACTCGAAACCTTATTCTTGTTTCTATTCTGGGACCTTCCTCGTAAAAATAAGGCATCTCCATTCTGACCCTCCATATTTCTCCGTCTCATTTACTTCGACAGTAAGGCTAAGACAATGTCATCAAAATTCAAAGTAGTTGTATTGCTACCTATTGCAATAACCAGACTGTCCCACGAATTTGGTAGAGAACACAACAAACTGATGCACTTATCTTCATCTCAGATTTTAATATCAACAGATGACAGCTAACTTTCCACAGTATTGAAGGCATTCAGATTCTCTGTCGCCGAGTCTCCATCCTTCATCCTTAGGTTATACAACTTTTTCCACAGGAACAATTTATTCACCAGAGACTTAGATTGGTACAAAGTCCCTAGCTTGTCCCACAAGGTCTTCGTCATAGCTTCCCCAGATACATTCAAAAATACTGAATCTAAGACACACAATCGCATTGTGCTCTTTGCCTTCCGATCTAGCTTCTTGCAGTCTTCATCTAACATTGTCATTGGTTTAGTACCCGGATTTACCGTGATCCACTGATCTTTATCCACCAACAGATCCTCCATCTTGAGCTTCCACAGCTCAAAAATCTGACCATTAAATTTCTTAATCTCTATCTTCCCGCCGCTTGCCTTCTTCTTCCACCGTAAGAATCGATCCCATATATCTCCCACTGAACAGGGCCTACCTCAGCCCCGAGAAAAAAACTCCTCAGCAGCAAAGGCATCCCCTTGAAGCTGAAACTACTCTGAAACCAAATGTAGGTTATAACCCTGTACAGAAATTAACAGCAAACGAATCTTAAAAACATAAAATAAACAATAGCAAGAGAATAACACATAAAACAGATAAACACAAATATTTTCCCCTAGATCCCAAATCGGGACGACCATCTTGATTTTTCAATATGTTCATTTTAGTGTTACAACACATATATATACATGTCAAAGCATACATAAACCCCAATACATTAACCTTGGATTAGAACATAACCATAGTTCCCTTTACTGGATCTAAAAAATACCAGGGGCCGAAAACCATCATGCCCCAAAACCATGTGCAAACCCATGCACAAAACCATGGGCGGGTCTTCCCACCAGAAAATAAGGACCAAAAAAAATTTCTGGGGTGTTGCCCCGAACCCTGACAGGGGGAAGTACCGCCCCCTGTGTGACCCCCCCGATGTTGTGCCAAATGCAACGTATAGGGGGGGCTCCCCCCGTGTGTGATTAGTTGTGGAAATAATATAACATAAACCCAATAGTTTTCACCTCATGGTTTGTATGATGGAGGTGTAAGGAGGCAGCAAGATCTATTGTTTCTCTGGTTACTCTTGGGAGAGTATGGGATGATTTTCTTCCATACTTTGCACTATGATTCAGAAGTGGTGGATGGAGACATCTACTTCTAGGATATGATCTTCTTAACTTGGTATTCCAAGCACAATAATAAGGATTGGCATGTAGCACATGGGTATTTTCTCTCTAGTCACATTGATTACATGAGTGAATACCATACTATCATGGAGAGATCCACTTGGGAAGACATCAAAGAGGATATGCACTATCACATGATGAGATGCATGGATTATTTGGAGGAGGGACATAACTCTTTGATAGAGTTAACACAACCACTTCCTTCCTCATTGTGGATGAGAATAGGTTCATCTATGAGCCACTTCACCAACTTTCTCAAGGTACATGGTAAGGATTTTGTTTATGTGCATCATGATTCACTTAATATGTTCTTGTATTTCTTTGCCATCCATGTATAGGTTATTTCTCCAAGATGGGGTATTATTTCTTATATACCTTGTTGATCATAATAAGCTCCCCGTTAAAATTCTCATATGCAATCTGGCTTAAACCTCTCAAATCCCCTCTGTCAGCCTCAAAAATCCTTTTTCTACCTATCACTGTCGTCTCCTACCTCTAAACCGCAATATAAAAGGCCGCAAATTCCATGATTCCCATATGATTGTGCCCTAGCCCCTTTTGGCCAAGCCCCTGCACCTTTTCCTCCACGTGACCCGCACCCAAGACGAAGCGTTTAAGCCCTGGGCGCTATATCGCAATCGGAGCCGTCGAGCGGGCGTTTCCATTTTTAACACTGGAGAATTCCGATGCGATTGGTTTTTAATAACAAGTCCCATGATGCATTCTTCACCGTAGATCCGCTATCTCGATCCGACGGTTGAGCGCAAATTGCACTCCCGCTCCCAATCGCAATCACAAATTTTGTTGCGTTACCCCTTTGTTCCACTGCGATTTCAATTTCCCGATTACAGTCTCCACCGTCGATCTATGATATAGTCTAACGGCCAGCGCTCAATCGCTCCCTCATCCCCAATCGCAATCGCACTCTCCAATCGCTAACACCTTCTTCACTTTGCGATTGCGATCCCCAGATACAATCTCCGTCGTTGATTCCCCCCGTTGATCCAATGGTCCGACTCTAATTGCTCCATCGCAATCGCGGCATTCAATCGCATCCCCTCTTCCACGACCCCCGATTGCGATTGTCCCAATCCGATCCCAACCGTCCATTTGATCCATGATCCGATGGCCATCGCACTTCCTGCCTCATCGCAATCGGAACCTTTGTAACGTGTCACACTCGTTTCCCTCTGATTGCGATTGCCCGACTAAATCGCGGTCGTCCATTCGTCCGAAGATCAATGGCCCAGATCTTATCGCATCGCAAATTGTGAAATTTGCATCCCTCTCGTCCATTGCGATTGTGATTGCCCGACTTAATATTGACCGTCCGTTGGATCTAACGATCTGATGGCTCTGATTTTATCACCTTCCACCACGCTGGGTCCCACCGCATATGATCGCGATTCATTGCATTTTCACCGCATTCCTTTGTATTTCCGTCATAACCAAAGTTTTGTGTTTTACATTAAAATCCTTTGTTTCATAATTATTCCACCCGCTGCTCATATATCAAACCATTGTTCGATCTCCGCCCTTGATTTTCATCCCCAAACCATGATCGAACGGTCCATAAGCATGTTTTGGTCAAACCCTATTATTTCGTTGTTTACACCATATCAAAAGCATTTCCATCGTCATTTTGTGTAGAGCCACCATTTCACCACTGCTGTGTAGCCATTTTGCCCGCCCTCCGTAACCGTCCACCTCCTCCGTGCATGGATTTCTTAATACAGTTACGTGCTTTGCAGGTTGCAGGCGTTAAATGCCACCATGATTCACAGTCACTGTTACAGCGACGCAAAGCCCGAGAGCACAGGAAAGGGCCATGTTCAGAAGTGAAATCATGGAGAAAGGTCCAGAATGGCATGCCGACAAGACTTTCATTAAAGGAACAGAGTTTAAAATCTGTACAATCCCCCCCAGAGCTATTAAAGCACGGATTTCACAGTCAGAGGCAAGCATGGAAGTGGCAAAGGAATATCAATGGAGAAGCAGATAGTTAAAGGCATGCAATTGAAGAATTTAAGCCTTATTTCAGTAATTTCAAAGGAAAATTACCGTACTAAGGACCCCAGGATCACTTGGAAGGCTTAGCGCACAGAAATCAAAGCTATCAGGGTTCTCATATCAGCAGATTTGTTCTAAATGACAAAGCGCCCATATTACTTCCATATTTTACCATGTTCCTGAAGAATGTTCTGAACTGATCACAGTCCGAAGCAGCCAAGAGCATTTGTTTTGAAGTATGGTCGACCTTTGTATCATTATTTCACTTTATTTTTCATTCACCAAAAATTACTACAGAGTACTGCAGCTAGGTACAACAGAGACATACCTGAAGTAAATGGAAGCCTGACGAAGACCATTCTTTCCTCCAGAGAGTACCGGAGATAAATGTGCTGAGTTTAAACAGAATGGGCTTCGGCCCTTTTCTCTTCTGAGTTTTAATCCTGCATTTAGTTGTCCACCTACCACCTCTTCTCCTTTTTCAGCTATAAAAACCCAGAAGAAACACATTGTAGAGGTTCCATATCTTTATCAAAAAATTATGCAGTGAAAGGATTTTTGCATACATTTTGTAAAATTCTAGTATGAAGGCTCAGAGCCCATAAGGTCTCAGTGAGGAGGAGTTCTGTCTGTCAAAGAGAATTCTGGTCTTTGGTATTTCACAGTCTGTAACTCTCTTTTATATGTTATTTAATATATCATTTCATCTCATCCATCTTTCCTGTATCATGTTTTGGAATGCGAGTGGCTCACTAATTTCTGGTAAGGATTCATCCTAGTTGATGCCCATACTCGGATCAGTCAAGCGCTTTAAATACGGCTCATGCATGATATTCTGTTCCATTATTTAGCTGACCACACTTCTGCTATATTAGTTGCTTTGGGAGGGTGCTTTTAAAATGCTATTATCATGTATGGATTCTTAGATTGGTAAGCCCATGCATGGTGGTATTGTATATCTGGGTATCAGATCAATGTTAACTAGTATCTTCTCAACACTTCTTTCATTGCATACACCTTCTGATAATTTATGTCTGTGAAGTATTTCTGAATCGGCCTGCTTGGCAGTAAACTGTCTCTGAATTGTCTGTTGCTTTTGTATTAGAGTTCTGCATCTTGCCTCTGCAGTATCTCTTTCCCTGTGTCAGTTTCTGAGAGTTTGGTCCTATTATATTTCATTTACCTGTTTTCAGGAGATAGCATGTGAGCTGAAGCTGACAACTTCATCCATTATGTTATAAGCCCCTTGCTATGCTAATATTTCCTAGGCACTGGTCTATTGCAACTCTAGGCTGTCTCTAGGAGCTACAACAGACCTCATGATCCATTTGGGGACATAAGCAGTGATGGTAATGGCCACTCCCTAGGAGATTTTGGGGAGATGATATCTTTTTCAGAGTGTGCTCAATGTGCACCTCACATCATACAAATTCTCCAATCATGTGAGAGGATTGGGGTAGAAAGCAAGTATTTGGGAAACCACTCATCATATCCTATTCTGAGGCATTTTGGAGTAAAAATGCATTGGTTTCACTTGAGTGATCATTATGCTTCTCCATTTTTATACATGGTGGCAGGCATAACTCTCATTATGATCCCATATGTTGATGATATACTTATCATTGTTGTGGGCATGGTTGGAGAGATGACACATGGATTAGATGTTCTTATTAGAGATTATATTCTCCACATTACTTATGTTCCATATTTCAGGGAGAGAATTGGGCCATTCATGATTGCTACATTGGGTCTCTTGTTTCCTTATGGGATGACCCATTTGGGTAACTTGAGAACTTGGAAGGTGCCTCTCATGAGCATATGGGAGGTGTTTTTATATGAATTATGATTTTGGAGGGGTATTCATTTTTTATGGATGATAGCTTGGAGATTGGAGCTCCATATGGGAAATAAAGTTCCCCACATTTTTCAGTTCTATCCTTGCAGTTGCTTGAGGACAAGAAACACTTGGGAGGGGAGGATTGTAATATTCCTAAATTAGCACACAGCTAATTGGAATATTAAATTTTTATTTTTCTTCTTATTTTGAAGAATAAGAGGGTATGGAGACCCATAAATCTCATTAGTTGTAATAAAGACACTCCTAATGTGAATGGGGGTCATCTAAAAGCTAAATTGAAGATATTTGTGTGTGAAAAGGGGTTGGAGCATGTAGACTAGGTCAACCTTGACCAAATCAAATAGCGATGGTAGGGAAGGAGTGGAATTCATTGAGGGACATCGTAGTTTTGGAGGGAGACTCCATGCATGGAAGTAGTGGCTTTAATGAGTGTGGCCCAAGGTGAGGAATATCACCAAGAATATAAGGAAGGGGATGGAAACCATTGTAATCATGATTGGATTATTATTTTTTTGATGGTATGTTAAGACTTGAGGCTCTCTTCAGCTGTTTAGCTAAGATTGCAGTGTTTTTTAGCACAGGGTGTTCCTGAGCTGGAATCCCACCTTCGTCCTTGGGGGATTTCAAGTGCCTACTTAGGAGAATTATTTTCACTACCTTTCCACATTCTAGCATTTTTCCAAGCTACATCTTTCTTCAACATCGTAGTTTCTTCTTAGAGTTGTGCTATGTTGCAGGGTGCAACAATGGAGGATTGTATCAAGTGTTTTCTGAGTGTTTTTCAGTGGAGAAAGGTTTCCTTCCTTTGGGAGGCCAGTAAAGAAGCCCCCTTGGTTTTTATTCATATATTTGGCATCAGTCCAAGGTGATTTTATCCCCTACATCATAGTTTCATTCCAGATCTGCATTATTTTAGGGAGGAGTTGCGGGGGTCATTGCAGTGTCTGATTTGGGAGGTGCTCTCTTCAGTGAAGGGGACATCCCTTCATCCAGAGGATCTATTGGAGAAGAGCTACATCATTATACATCAGCTTCAACCATATCTTTTCATTTTTTTTATTGCAGCAATCTTTAGTCATAGGGCTACAACTTACATTTTCATATTGTATGCATTTTTCGGAAACCCTCTTGGGTTATCTTGGAGAGGTGATATAGGCCCTAGATCTATTTTTATAACATCTATTGAGGCATATATCATTATATTTGTATCATTGTATGATCTCCAGCTCTAGTTATGCATGTTATGACTACACTGTAGCAGCTCTCCAACATTTTGTATTGTAGCAACATCTCACTTTGGGAGTGATTGTTTATGGGAGGCTTGTTTCCTCATATCATATGACTTGTGCCTCACTATTTTGTATTGATTTTTTGTTCTTATACATAATTTTATCGCTCCATATTGGTCTCAATTGTTGATGTGTTGATTTACATTGCTATTTCTAGTTTTGTATATTGCTGCATTCCCCATTTGGGAATATTACATTGACAGTAGCCAAAATTTCACTACTCGGGTTAGATCGGTATCCAACCTATGCAAGGTTTTCAGATCTGTGTGTGTCTTTGCGCAATGAGATCTACTCAACTCTCTAGCTTTTGATTTTTCTTAGAGCCTTCGTAGCCATTTATAAATATACTCAGGAAAATTTCCCTAGAAGATCTCATATAGGTTAATTGTTTATTTTGAGAATAATATTTTGTCCCGCACCTTTCTTTCATTCTGATGATGAACCTCAACTTGTTGCAATATGAGCCATTCTACATGGTTATCCCACCAAATTCAAATATTTTTACTACAGATCCTTGATACCATGATCTAATTCTCTTATGAAGTTCTAGGTCCTGGTAATGCAACCAGTTTTTGGGAAAAAAATGACTTCTTGGCAAGACTCAGGTTTAGGCTCAAAGGCCAACAAGGTCTCGTTATAGTCTAGGACAACGCTAGCATTTTCACCTTGCTCAAGTGATAGCAAGGAGTCTCACCCGACGCATTTCGTGACCTTACAGAAGTACGAGAAATAGAACCATGATATTCATATCCATATTATCATCTATTATCTAGTGCAAATACACCACAACCATGCATAGACTACTCTTAACATAAATTACACAGAGAAAGGATTGATCCATCAAATACACCAATATGCGTTATAAGAAAATTGTAATTATTCATCTACATATTTATACACTGGAATACATACGCACAAGACACACCAAAGGCCATAATATCTCGTATATTAAATTATGAAATAGTACATTACATTAGAGGTCAGAGTCTCCATCAAGATCTGCCTACTACTGAAAACCCAAAATACAGGACTAACTAACCTATTGTTGTCTCTCTTCTGCCATAGTCCAACATGACTACCTGCCTTCTTCCTTATCTAGATTTCACTTTCCTGCACTACCAGTCTTTCATTATTTCCCTCTTGGCTACCTTTCCCCACTCGGTTGTTCTATGTTCTATTCTGCTTTTCCTTCTGCCACTCTGAGTCTTCTCTTGTTCACTATCATTTTCCCCCGCCACCTATGATATTTATCCTCCGCAACTTGCCACCTGTGCAACTGCTAACTTGCAACTCGCCACCTTCACAATTTCTAATCTGCAACTCCCAAAACTGTCTTATCATTTCCAAAACAAAGGCCCTAGTATATGGATCAAAAAATAGTGTAGCACATGATGGTATCATTGCAAAAAGAAAAATGGGACTACGATCTTCATCTCAAATTTTTTTTATAAGATCAATAGGACCAAGGAAACCAAGAAAAGGGACATGATACAGATATTGTGGAGGTATGAAACTACGAGCCAGCAACTGCAACTTAGAAACTAAAAATGGTTGAAGATAACTGAAGATGTTGCATTTGATGGCTGAATCTAATCCAAAGGATCTCTTAGGTGAAAGGCTGATCCAATCCCTGAAGATCTCACCCTCCAAATTAGTGGAGCAAGTCCCCACTACAATTGTACTAAAAAATAACGCAGTCTAGAGAAGGGACTACGCTGTTGGTGATGGGAAGTGCTTGGCCTAATTCCAAATATCTGCAATAAGCTCCAAAGGATTCCAAACTGATCTCCCAAAGGGAAGAGAGACTCCTCCTCTGAAAAACAAGTGATGGAAGTGGTGTTGTTAACCCTCACTGCAACACCCTGCAACACAACATTATTCTGCTACAGAAATAATGCTATCCTAGAGGAGGATGCTTGGCCTCAAGCCTAGATGTGAGGAAAATCAGTACAACTCCTTCAAGAGGCATCTCAAAAAATGAGAAGGATTCCTAAACAAGAAATCTTTGTGCTAAGCAGCACTGCAACTCTGCTAAACAGTAGGAGAATGCACAATGTATGAACAGACAATGAAATCAATAATCCAAATCATGAATAACAATGGCTGCCTTGCCCTCCTTTTAAACAATTGAAAGCTCTCTCTCAAAGGGTCCCACTCATTAGGGTTTCCTCCACCAAATAACCCTCTTCCCATTCATACTGCACTATCTATCAAAGTGTTCTCCACCTCCTCTCCCAACGTTTTTGACTTGGTCAAACTTGACCTTGTCTCCATGCAATTGTCCTCTTTCACACATAAGGGTGTGAAATTCAACTCTTATGTCTACCCTTTTCAAATTTGAGGGATTTTATTCAAGTTTTCAATAAGCATGGGATTCCTTACCGATTTATTTAGCTGCTAGGTGATTTAAAAAAAATTAATATTCCATTTAGTTATGTGCTAAAATGGGAATATTACAATCCTCCCCTCCCAAATGTTGCTTGTCCTCAAGCAACTGCAAGAGTAGAACTGGAAAATCTCCACCCAAGGCATGGAGTCTGAAATGTGTTGAGGAACATCTTCCCCATGTGGATCCTCCATCCCCAAGCAATCATCCATACAAAATGAGTTACCTCCCAACATGGCAACTCCTGAAAATCATCTCCCACCTTTGGCTCCTGCAATATAGGTGGGTTGGAAATCTGATCTTGGTAGACAAAATAGCCTACCCCACGCCATCCTCCTCTCCACTTAGGATAAGTGCAGAGTATATGCTGATATTGGGCTAAAATAATGTTTCCCTCAAGTGGCAAGATGAAGAATAGACCTCCAACGATCTCTTCTCCAACATTATGAAACATGTTGTCCCAAATCATCTCATATGTGATGAGTTGGAAGTCACCATCATATGGCATCCAATAAATCATATGGCTCACCTCAAATGGAAACAAATGTTTTTCTGTAGTGGCCACACCCTCTCTCATGTTCCCATTAGAACATGTAATGAAAACTATGAGGGAAATCTCTCCCCCAACGGACACATCCAACCAATGTGCCATTCCCCCAATAATGCTCCCAACAAATATAAAAACAACTGAAACATAAGGAACCACAATGAGAACCATACCTACTGCCATATGTAGCAATGGAGAAATACAATGGTCCCTCAATTGTAACCAATGTAGTTTGACCCTCAACTGCAAAAGAGTGTGACAAAAAGTGTGGCTTCTCAACCACTTTCTTGCTATCCCACTCTCCTCATATGTATGGAGAAAGTGAATGATGTATGGTCCAAGGTGAGCATGTCCTCCAAAATACATTTCCTCCCCAATTCCTCATAGGGAGTGGTCACCAATATTACTCATGGCCTCAAGTAGACCATGGGGTCTAGAAAAAATAATTCTCCTCCTTGGAGCAACATCTTGTACATGTATGGTTAAGGGATGCATATATACATTGTACAAATCATTATGCAAATAAACAATACCCTTACCATAGGTCTTGTTCATCCAAATGGAGTGGCCCATAAATGAGTCTCCTCTCATCCTCAAAGAGAAAAGAGGTAGCTGTGCTAACTCCTCCAAAGAGTTATGTATCTCCTCCATCTACCCATGATCCATGCATCTCCTCATATGATGTTCATTCAATATCATGAAAGTACAATGATCCTTGGAATACTCCACCAACAACTGGGAGCTCCAACATGGATCTATCCTCCATAGTGACAGTGTTGATGATCCCTCATGAAGAACATCTGTCATATTGTACTCCTCTATTTTGACATCTCCCATGCCAAAGATGCAAGTTGGAAGGTTGCTATCCTTCCCCTGCTGCTTCTGCCACAACGCAGAATATGAAATGAGTGTGGGTAAAGATGATGTTGAGAGAATGCCTCTCTCCTCCTTCAGCCTACCCAAGACTCTCAGCGCTATAAAAATACCTCCCAAGGTCTCCACTCCTCTGAAATAATTTAATGGCGCCTTAAAATGTAAGGCATCTCTCATCCTTTGCTGATCTGGTGGTCTCTTTGGTGAAATGTCTCCATGCAATGAGAAATCATCATCAAGAGTAGACTGCATACGTGAATGGAAAAACTTTTCCCTGCTCTCACTACGCAATCCAGTCTCCCTCTTAGGTGCATCAACCTCATGAAATAGACAGGGGTGTGAACTCCTCATCACATGATGCTGGTCATCCTCCCTATCTCCTCCTTGTTTCTCCATAGGTTCACACCCTATCATCAATGGCACATGTGAATCATGAGTTGTGCCTTGATCTCCACACATGAGATCCTGGGGACTCCCTTGCAAGGATGCAAAAATCCCTCTAGTTGGAGCAAGAGCTCCTCCTTCCTCTACATGAGGTGCTGGATTAATCCCAAATCTGACAGCGTTGTTGCCCTTAGCTTCCTCAACATGAATGGGTAACCCTCCAATAATGTTGCTGCAAATATGGAATTTCTCCCAAGATGGAAGTAATTCCTGATCATCGAAGGCCAAGGAGTATCCCCTTTGCACCATGATAGTGCCATCTCCTACTCCTGCAACATCATACAAGAAATGAGAGAAAATATTCCCTTGCTCTCCTAAGAATAACCCAAGCAACAAAAGTCTTTGCTGCTTCCTCATGCTCTCATCATACATGACATGTGATGAAGACATAGTGAATGATATGAAGGTTGCATCGACACTATGCATCCATAATCTTTGCTGCTCAATGATGCCAACATCCTGCCACATCTTCTCCATCCTCATACCTTGGGATAGAGTGTATGCCAAGTGATGGCCAAACTCCTTCAAGAGTAACCAGTGCAGCCAAGCCTCCTGCTGCCTGGTATCATAAATTTGCAAGTATCTTACCAGCTTCTTGCTCACCATCCATATCCACTCAATAAATTGTGGATGTATCCTTCCATCCTTCATATTGGTACTCCTCCCATGAGGGCTACCATCATCCCAAATCATATTTCTGCACTTCATGGGATTTTGAAATGCAATCCTCTCAAGGATCAATTTGATCCCATAAGGACCCAAATAGGTGGTAGGCAAAAACCTCCCATCATGATGTGTATGGCTCATGTGGTGTCCAATACAATCATGAGAGATGTTATCCATCCGAATATGTCCTCCATAATCTGTCTGATCCAGTGAGAAGGGAAGAACTTCCTCAGACTGTTGAAGAATCTTGTACTCCATGATGTATGGGAGTGCACCTCCACTGAAATCTCTCCTTGAGATCTCCTCCTCATGCATGGTATTCCAAAACCAAAGAGGCCTTGGATCTGCTTCCAGTAGAATTCTCTCTTTGAGTTGTGGCATGCTCATTAAGAGAGTGTCATCTAGAGAGGAGAAATATTTTCTTATCTCTAGATGTCTACTCCTTCTCATTGCTTCCTTCATGGCTTTCTGAATGAAGCTACTCTTTGAGTGGTTACATGAGGAATGGTTCCTATTTTATCCATCACTGCTCTTGTGTAGTGCAGTGCTATTCTGTTTCTCTAGGTCAAATTCATGCAATGATGTAGACCCGTCCATAGTGTTTGCTGAAATGACAAGAGATGGAATTTTAATCATACCTTGGTGAAATTTTGAAGCTCCTTGCAGGGTTGCAAGAGTTTCCTCATCATATGTGTTGGCCTCCCAAACTGTTGAAGATGAAGGCTGCTCCTCCATGGTCTCAATAGCACTGGTACATGCCTTATCAAATGGTGGCGAGGGTTCCTCCTTCCTTTTTCCAAATCTTCTGATCATTCTTTGAGTAAACTTAGCAAGAGTTGAAACCCTTTAATGGATTAGATGGCTGGTCCACCAAATATTTTCTTCACCTTCAAGGTGCAGCGGTGAAATTTCTACAACCTCTTTGTCTACTATAGGATGTAGTAGGAAGAAAGCCTCTAGCTTCTTCACCCAAAACTTTGTTGCACATCTGAGTGATCCATCAAATGTGGACAATAGAAATATATTGCCTCTCATCATCCCATGGTTGTGGGGTCTTATTTCTTCTTCCTGTTGAATAAATTGTGGTAAAGCAAGAGTCTTTTGGAAGGCTCTAGGTTTAGCTCGGTATTCATCAAGTTACTCACCTAGGATTTTGAATTCCAAGTGTTCTTCATGCTTCTGGTCTTCTTCTTTGTGAGAGTAGGAAGTGCATGGTCCTTCCTCTTCTCCTTCTTCAATATTCTTGACCTCCTTCGAGAGGTCCTCCCTCGATCTAAACATTGATGAGAGTAATTTCATATTCTTCATCATTTTGATCTTCTTGGGCTGAGACTCACAGGCTAAGCCAAGACTCTTCTTTGATATGACTGTAATATCCCAAAATAGGGATTTCTACAACACTAAGAATATCTTAAGATATTCTAGAGTTGGAGATCAGCAATACATAAACATAACTGGAAATAGCAGTGAATAGCATCAACTTCAGAAAATACAATAACATCTCATAGCCATCTTATTAATGATATAGTAGCAGAAATTGTACAAGATCCTGAGGAAATGATCACTCAAGCTTAGGCAAATCCACCATCAAGGGCACAAGTACAATAACCATGAAATTCACTGTTACATATGATAAGTCAAGCTACGATTGTGCAGTCTATGAAGGATAACTTCTGTAAACTAATGTAAATACATTAATATAGAAATGTAGAGCTCAAACATAGATGGGGGAGCAAGATCTCAACCCCTGGAAGCAATAATACAAAATCCTTGGAAGGTTTGGCTGAAATCAGTACAGAATGGAAAATATATATAAATGCCAAAGTAGCAGGGTAGCAGTTGCAACTCAGAAAATAGAAATGGATGAAGATAGCTGAAGATGTTGCACTTGATGGCTGAATCTCATCTAAAGTATCTCTCAGGTGAAAGGTTGATCCAATCCCTAAATATCTCACCCTCCAAAATAGTGGAGCAAGTCCCCACTACAATTGCACTAAGAAATAACGCAGTCTAGAGAAGGGACTGCGTTGTTGCTGATGGGAAGTGCTTGGCTTGATGCCAAAGATCTGCAATAAGCTCCAAAGGCTTCCAAACTGATCTCCAAAAGGGAAGAGAGACTCATCCTCTAAAAAACAAGTGATGGAAGTGGTGTTGTGAACCCTCACTGCAACACCCTGCAAAACAAGATTATTCTGCTACAGAAATAACGTTTTCCTGGAGGAGGATTCTTGGCCTCAAGCCTAGATGTGAGGAAAATCAGTACAACTCCTTCAAGAGGCCTCTCAAGAAATGAGAAGAATTCCTAAACAGGAAATCCTTGTGCTAAACAACATTGCAACTCTACTAAACAGAAGGAGAATTCACAATGTCTGAATAGACAATGCAATCAATAATCCAAATCATGAATAACAATGGCTGCCTTATGTTTGGTAAATTTAGTGTGTCCTAAATTTCTGCATTTAATTTGTCAATCCGGGATTCGTAAGCTGATGAAGTGCGGCACACTATATGTGCAAGATAACCTATTTCTTAACTTTTTGTCGTTTTTGGTTTTCTAAGGTGAGATGGAAATTCTAAAATAAAAACAATTATGGTTATGTTTGTTCAAGGAAATGATATCCTCTATAATGATTTACCAACTTGAAACTTAAAAAAAAAGAATTTGAAACTTACAATGACAAAACTTGAAAGGAAATGAAAATGTGCTGCTGAAATGAAAAGGTGCTGCTAGTCTAATAAATCAAAACAGTGAACTATTGAGCATGAAAACCAAACTATTCTTGCTGCTGTCTAAACACAAAAGAAACTATGCTTAAAGAAATTCAAAATTGCAACAAAGTAAATCTAAATCAGATTACATCAACTTGTCTTCTGATCCCTCATCATTAGTCCAACTATGATTTTCGGAAGTAACCATAAACAACTTGAGTAACTGATATCTAATTTGCAGAAAGTAAACTAATATCAAACCATACATTCATAATTCAATCCCTCACCATCGGTCCAGCTGTGGCTTTCGGAGGTAACTGAAGATGTCATGCACAATTTAATATTTCTAACTTGCAGAAAGGAAACTAATACCAAACTACACATTTCATAATACAATCCCTCACCATCAGTCCAGCTGTGGCTTTCGGAGGCAACTGAAGATGTTATGAGCAGTTTAATATATCTAAATTTAACTACTTAAGCAAATGAGCAAAACTGAGTTAAACAAAGCAGTATTGAAATTAAACAGAAACTAAGAAAAACAAATTAGCAGCAGAACAATGTTAATTCCATGTCATTAGTCAAAAATTTATGCAAATGCCCGGGCTGCCTATCTATAACCTGAAACAAGAACACTGATCAGTAATCAATAACATAAAACATGAAAGACAGAAGTGAAATGGAAAGCATGAAAGTTTATAAACAGAAATGAAGCATATATACCATGAAAGATGCAATGTATAAACATGTGAATGGATTATGGCACAATGAGATTTAAAGAAATAAAACAAGAACTATACAATAATGCACAAAACCTTGGCAAGTGCAGGGGCCCTCTACACCAGCCTTGGCAACAATCTTCAAGTACGAATTACGTTTGGAAACAGTCTTCTTATATTAATATGCAGTCATAACAGCAAGGTGATATTACGGCACAAGTGCAACGTAATTACATTACAGAGCAGACTAATAAAAGATAACAGAGACTAATAGAGAGTAACTCATATGCATATGCAAATGCGTTATTTATAACAAAAGAAACATAACTAATTCCTAAAGTTTATGCTGATGGAGAACACGTAGACCATTACGTCCACGGATCTAGGATCATGGCCGTATTGAAAAGTAAATCTATGAGGAGTGGATGTTTGAATTCGACGAAGGAGCCATGTACAGATGTTGATTTATCCTCCGCAATTCAGAAACGGCCATATGAACCTTCACGTGACACGAAACAGAGTCCTGTCGCCGTGAGACTCTACGGTTGACTTCCATTTGGAGGCCTTTGACCGCAGCTTCTTTAGATGAGTTTGCTCGAGCCAATAGGACACGAACCATGTCCACATCATTTCTGACTTGCCCATGTGGCTCGTTTTTCCTGTAGACACCTGTAACATAGAGTTTCACAAAATGGCTGCGGAAAGTTGCAGCAACTGCGGAAAGTGGCAAGATTCCACAGCTAGATGAGAAAAATCTAAATCAAACAACAGACACAAAAATATAATTAAAAACCATGTTAGATTCTCTTTTGCAATTAATATACAATGATATTGACAACTTGGGAGGTTCAGGTGAGTGAAAAAGGTATAGAAAAGTGTATGGAAAAGATGCAGATTTGAGACTCAACATACCCCCACTGTGAAGGTGTTGCATGTCCTCATGCAACCAAAATTTTGATATTCATTCCTTAGTTCATATGCCTTGACACTTCAGCCAGCACATCCAATCCTCTCCTCCTCTTCCTTGGTGCTGCCAACATTCTGGGTTTCTTCATTAAGCACCTAAGTTTGATATTAACCAGTGCTCTGCTTAACTTTTGGCATTTCCTTTTCAATTTCTTGTTCTTCTTCTGCCATATTCCCAGATGTAGCATGGTATTATCATGAATGATTTTTTCCAGTTTGCCTTGTTCCTTCAATGTCTCATTTTCATTTTTGATGTGTCTATTTAAAAGCTCTAGCTCAAAGACTTCTTGTTTTAGTGATTGGACTAAATCATCCTGTACTGTATGAGGCTGAATGGACGAAGTACTGGGACCTGTAGCTGCCTTTTCCAAAGATTCTATATAGTCATATACTTCCTGTTGCTTGGGGTCTATATCAGGTGTCATTTTTATTGGGCTATCCCCAAAATACTGTGAAGGAGAGTTATCTTCAAAATTTGGCTGAGAAGGGCTCACATCAACATCTTGCTGAGAATGGGATGGAGTATGTTCAATGTCTGACTGGGAATGAAATGAACCAGGTTCACTAACTGACTGAGATGGACTATGGTCATCTGGGGACTGTTCAGATGTTTCCTCTCCCAAATCAATGAGATGAGGACCCTTCATTTGCGTTTTTCTCAATTTCCCCTTAAGTCTGCTGCTTCTTCTCACACGATGTGGTACACTATCCTTTTGTTTTTGTTTTCCTTTCTCTGTCTTCTTGGCCATAGATGATTGTTTTTGAAGATAAACTAATCTTTCAGATAACACTTTATGATCTTCTTCTTCAGAAGAAGAGGTTTGATGTATAGCCTCAATAGTTTTTCTCTCTTTTGGTGTTATTGGCTTCTTACCCTTGATTTCTTTCTTCTTCCTTTTTGACAGTCTCTCTTCCCTATCAGTTCTTTCAATTGTAGTAGTAGGAGTATTTTGAATTTCATCAATTGTTCTTTTTCTCCTACTTCTTCTTGATGTGCTACCTTCAGGAATTTCTTGAGTAGGAGTAATTTGAGTTTCATTATTTATTATTTTTCTTCTACTCCTTCTTGTTGTACTACCTTCAAGAATTTCCTGAGGTTCCTCAAAGAAATTTCTAATCAGAAATTGTTCCCATGTGTCTTTCTTCTCCTTTAACTCTTTTTCAATCAAAATTTTTACAAGACCGTGGTGATATAGATGAGGTTCTACATCTCCTAAATTCTTCTGAATAGTCACAGACATTTTCTTCAAGCTATTTAATAGAAAATATGGGAGATTGAGAGCTTGATTATCTAGAAAATTCATCAGCAATCTGGTGTGGTACATATACATGGACCCAAAACGGCCTTCATAGGTAATGAATTTCTGAACAACTAGCAGCAAAGTAGCCCATTCCTCTTTCAATGCATGAATAGGAATTCCTCTTTTAAAAATAGTTATGTCCATACCTTGGTTTCGTAAGATTGTTCTCCAGGCTTCATCACTGATGCTTTTATTCTTAAACCAACGCTCACCCTCTTGAAGAAGTTCCGTGGTAGATGTTATAGATGCTTCATTGACCGCAAAATTAAGGTCTCCAATCTCTACTTCCAAGCCATTAAACTACCTTGCGAATTCTTTTGTTACTTCTTTATGATAGCCTCTGAATTTTTGGATAAACCGCAGCCACTTTGCTTTCTTCAATATCTCCCTTACTTGCGGATATCCCTCCATGAACTTAGGTCCTTCCGGTTCTGCTCTTAGCAATTTACCCATTCTTCTTTCTGCTCTTCAAAGACTTGCCTGCGTGAAGGAGGGTTGAATAGAAGTAGAACGGCTAAATACACAGGAACGAGCACAATGACTGTGGGTAGATATCAGAGAATGGGAATGAGCACAATGAACGAAATGGAGTGAGACAGAACAGAAAGGGGTTTCGTGAGCACAACAGAGATACGACTGAGAGATTAACAGAGTATAACACATCCGACAACGTTTTGAAATTTGGTGGCTTCGAAATAAATGTGAGCACGTTTCAACAACGACTATGGATTTATGCGGCTGTAAGAGTCCGTGGTCAAATAAATTACGTCTCATTGTCACCGGTGGAATATAGGAATATGAGTGAAGATCGGGGGTTTAATTATGAAATCGTTTGAGAATGAATGCGAGAGGATGATATGGAGATCGTGAAAGGATTACGGAATTATCAATATAATCATTGCACATAATGGATGGAGCTCATGGTTCATAACTATATAAAAATGTGTTTTCAATGCTATTTGAAATAAATTTTACTCATACCTTTGGAATCTTTGCCTTTTCCTTGGTCTTCAACTAGTTGCTCTTTATTGGTGTCTTGAATGCTCCATGTCTTCATTTTTGATCCTCTCACCTGCATTTTATTTCATGATTATGGAAATAACATCTGACTGTACATTCTTTTGAAAACAGAGTAGTAGTTACGGAATCTGCTTCTGGCTGCGGAAACTGGAGTCAGCTGCGGAAACAGATGTCAGCTGCGGAAACTGACACAGCTATTATTTGGATGAATGGAGATGAACAGATGACAAATGACCAGATGGAAATGGTCATGAAAAAGATTTTTAAAGTGGAATGGAGTGAAATGAAGTGAAATGAAATGGAATGAAGTGGAATGGAATGGAGTGGGTGATCACAAAACTTATGAAATGAAAGAGAGATTTTTTTTTTGGAAAATATAGAGTGTCAGGTGTTCCTGATTTTCACCCTATATTTTCTGTATAAGACTGCCAATCAGTGATTGGTTTTCAGGCTTATACAATTTTATTTTATTTTATTTTATTTTTTAACTGAAAAGAACAAAAGCTAGGCTGGTGGAGAAGAAGAATTCTTCTGTACCAGCCTGATTGCAGAATTTTCTTGAAACATTTTGACAAAATCCTCTTTTGAGAGTGGCTTATGATAAACTTTCAATCTGTGGCCATTCACAATAAGAGGATTTTGAAACTCATCAATGGTCTTGATTCTTACCGCTCCATTGTTAAAGATCTTATCAATCTCATATGGCCCAAGCCAATGAGTCTGAAATTTTCCTTGAAAATCTTTAAACTTGGAATCAAATAACAATGCCCAATCTCCTTCTTGAAACTTCTTCTCTTTGATGTACTTGTCATGCCATTTAGCTCTTTGATATTGAACTAGATCGGTTCTTAAAATTGCTTCTTGTCTGATCTCATCTAGCTCATTCAACTGCTCCATTCTATGCTTTTGGGCTTCTGATAAGTCCATCCCCAACTGAACTGCTATCTTGAAGGTCTTGACTTGGAACTCAATGGGGAGCAAGACTTCTTTCCCATAAAAAAGTTCATAGGGAGAATGTCCTATTGTATTTCTCCATGTAGTTCTGTAGGCCCACAAGGCTTCAGGAAGCCTTTCTACCCAATCTCTTCTATGTAGATGAACAGTTTTGGTGATGATACTTTCAAGAACTTTATTTGTGGACTCCACTTGACCATTTTCTTGCGGATGGTAAGGAGTAGATCTTTTGTGCTTGACTTTTTATTCTTCCATCAACTTCTCCACCAAGTTGGATGTGAATTGGCTCCCCTGATCTGTCACAATTTCTCTTGGAACACCAAAGCGAGTAAAAATATCCTCATAAAGAAAATGAATAACTGAATTTTCAGTAGCAGATACTAATGCTTTGGCTTCTACCCATTTAGTAACATAATCAATACAAACCAATATATACTTCTTTTGCTTAGATGGTGGATTAATAGGTCCAATGAAATCCAAAGCCCATTTTTCAAAGGGTTCGATGAGTACCTGTGTTTGCAATGGCATTTCATTTGAAAGGGTAGGTTTCCCTACTCTTTGGCAGCTGTCACACCTTTTGACATATTGTTTTGCATCTTTGAAAAGGGAAGGCCAATAATATCCTAAAGAGAGGATTTTATAGGCCGTCCTTTTGTCTGCAAAGTGTCCGCCGCATGGTTCATCATGACATGCCTTAAGAATATCAGGCATTTCATCTTCCATGACACATCTTCTGATCACAAGATCTGGCCCTGTTTTAAACAATTCATTAGAAATCCATGAATATTTTGAACTCTCCTGAATAATTTTTCGTTTTTCTCTTGGAAATAAATGTGAAGGTAGTTTCCCTGTAACCAAATAGTTAGCAATATCTGCATACCAAGGAGTATTAATAGTTACTGCAAACAAGTATTCATCAGGAAAATTATCCTCTACAGGAGAATCTTCTTTAGTATTCTGAAATTCTAGACAAGAAATCAGCGACTGTATTCTGTTTTCTTGGTCTATCCAACACAGTAATATTGAATTCTTTCAAAAGTAAGAGCCATATTGTCACTCTGCCATTAGTAACAGGTTTGTTCATTAAATATCTAATTGCAGAATGGTCAGTATGAATAAAAGTTTCATAGCCTGTTATGTAATGTCTAAACTTATTAATTGCATGAACAACAGCTAAAAACTCTTTTTCAGTCACAGTATAATTCAACTCTGTGGGAGTCAAATTTTTATTGGTATAATAAATGGCATAAGGAACTAAATCTTTTTGACCCAACACAGCTCCTAGAGATGTATCTGAAGCATCTGTAGAAATATGGAAAGGGAGTTTCCAATTTGGTCCTCTCAAGATAGGTGCTTCAGATATTCTTGTTTTCAAAGTTTCAAAGGCTGATTGACAATCGGGATCCCATTTGAATTCACAGTCTTTTGTAAGCAGTTTGAAGAGTGGAGATGCTATTTTAGTGAATTTTTCTATAGATATTCTATAGTATCCAGTAAATCCTAGAAAACTTCTAACATCTCTTTGACAATTTGGAATAGGAAACTTGGAGATGACTTCAACTTTTGATCTATCAACCTTAATCCCATCTCCTGAAATATGATGCCCCAAAACAATACCTTCGGTAAACATCATAAAGCATTTTTCATGGCTTAATGAAAGGTTTGTTTCTTTACATCTTATAAGAACTTTTTCCAAATTTTCTAATGCCTCTTCAAATGAATTACCATAAGCTGTAAAATCATCCATATAAGCCTCTACACAATCATGGATTAGATCAGAAAAAATTCCTAGTATTGCTCTTTGGAATGTTGCGGGTGCATTACATAACCCAAAAGGAAGCACTCGATAGGCAAAATTCCCCCATGGACAGGTAAATGTGGTCTTATCTTGATCTTCAGGTGCTACCTGAATTTGATTATAGCCACTAAATCCATCCAAAAATGAAAAGTACTTTTTGCCTGCTAATGTATCTAATACCTGATCGATAAAGGGCAAAGGAAAGTGATCCTTCAAAGTTGCTTTGTTCAATTCCATGTAATCAATGCATACCCTCCATTTACCATTCTTTTTAGGTACTATAACCAAAGGAGAAACCCATCGGCTATCTGAAATTGGATAAATGAAGTTTAGATTGAGTAGTTTTTGGAGCTCTTCTTTCACTATCTCCCTAAGATTTGGATTCATCCTTCTTTTAGGTTGTCTGATTGGTCTACTGTTTTCCTCAATATAGATATGATGGATGCAAGTCTTAGGATCAGTACCTTTCATGTCAGTATACTCCCATGCAAATGCAGTAGAATGTTTTTGCAAGATTTTGGTTAGTTCTTCTTGTTGTGATTCTTCCAAATGTTTGTTGATATTCAATGTTTTTCCTCGAAAAATCTCAATAGTAGAACTACCAAACTCTTCCATAGAGTAAAGAGACATTTGTCTTGATGATAAATATTCTATGTTAGATTCCAACTGAAATTGTGTGGGGTCATATTCTGAAGATATCTCAAAATTTTCTAATGTGTTCAGAATTTGACTATCCTCACTGATTTCAGAAATGGTAAAGACAGGTTGTATAGTTTCCTCATCATCAACCCATTCATTGTCTCCTACTTCTGTGATTGCTTTTGCTGGAGGATACAAATTGAATTTCTTTGTCGAATTACCATTAGAAATGTACATATCCCCAGATCTACAACTAATAAAAGCATCGGCTGTGGCTAGCCAAGGTCTTCCTAAGATAAGTGGGTGCCCTCCTAGATTACTCTTGGGAGTCAAAATCATAAAATCTACCGGATATTCCCAAGAATCTAAGGAGACTGAAATATCTTCTAATACACCATCTGGTTTAATAATTGATCGATCTGCAAGTTGCAGTAAAGTAGGTGTAAAAGAAGGTTAGGAAGTTTTAGCTGGTCCATAGTCTGTCTACTCATAATGTTGATAGCAGCCCCTAAGTCAATCAATGTGTTTGGAATTTCTATCCCATTTATGTGTGTCTTGACAATTGGACTTCCTGGATCTACATACTTCTGCATGGTAATTTTTCCCATCATAATGTCTGCAATCTTTCCTACCAGGTGGATTCTTCTTGTGTCCTTTAGCTTCCTTCCTGGTCTTTTGAAACTCAACTCCTTTATGGTTTTTGCTAAAATAGGAATTTCTCGAATGGCTTGTAGCAAGGGAATCTTGATACAAACATTCTTCAATTCATCTAGAAAATCATAGTTAGGCAACAAGATTTGTTTTTCCACCCCTTTGTCAATTTGTAGTCTTTCAGGAAAAGGAGGTGTAGATAAAGATGCAGGTTGCTCAACTATAGGAGTTGTGGGGGTTAACTTTTCTTTTTCTTTTTGAATGCTTGAATTTTGAAGAGATGCTTCCTCAGAACTCTTATTGACTTGAAGAGAATCCTCCTCAGAGGTATCTTGCTCTTGAATATCTATAGAAGGTTTTTCTAAAACTCTACCAGATCTGAGTTGTACATCATTGAGAGGAACAATCATATAGGTAGAAAATTGTTGTCCTTCTATCATGTAAGTATTCTGAGGATTTTTATTGTTAGGATTTGGCAATGGCTGAGCTGGAAGTTGATTTTTCTTTTGTTGGTATGGGAGCATGAGTTGAGGATTTTGATTTTGTTGAGAAGGTTGTTGTTGTGGAAATGGCAATGAAAGTTGTGTATTTGTGTTTGGAAGTTGTGGAGCTTGTTGATTTTGAAAAGATGGAGGATATTGATAAAATTGAGCAAATCTCCCATAAGGATTTTGCATCCCTTGTACCCATGGATGATATGAATTTTGATGTTGGGGCCAAGGTTGTTGCCAAGGATTCCAATTTTGTGGGGTTTGAAAGTTCATAGGGTTGTTAAACCCTTGAGTTTTTTGTCCCTGCCAAGGTCTTCTTGCAACAAAACAGAGAGATTCTACTGAATTTGGGTCTTCTTGAAAGACAGCTTTGAGTCTAGGAATTGAAGGACAATCCTTGATCTCATGATTCTCTGAGCAAATCATACATGTTTCTACAAATTTTGCATCCAAGGGACATTCCCTTAAAGCATGTTTCTTCCTACATTTCAGACAAAAGATGGCTAAAGCGTCTGTTTCTGCTTTCTACTTGTTTTGGATTTTAAGGGTGTCTAGTTGTTCACTAAGGCTCCCTAAGATATCAGTTTTGAATTCATCAAGAATGTTACCAATCTCTGCCCTACTTACTGATCCAGTTGCAGATTTGTTAGCCCTAATAAGAGAAGGATCCCTAGGCCCTTTTCCTGTTTTAGATTTTCCCCTTGAGAGATGGACACATAGTTCTGTTATATCACGAAGTGGAAGTTGAGAAATGTCTCCTTTCCACATCATGTTTAAAATATCTATCCATTCATCTCTAATGGCTTTTAATATGAGGGATTTCAAGGTTTCATCATCTAAGTTTCTCATCTTTTCTCTTTTCAAGTTGTATTGAAATCTTTCAAGTAAGTCTTCCAAATTTTCATCTTCTTTTTGCATCATTTTGAATACCTCATCCTTGTGATTGGTGGGCATACAATAGTCCAAGTATCTATCCAAAATTTTTTGTTTCATATCATTCCAAGTCCTAATATATTGAGTGGCTAATCCCATGAACCATTTCAAAGCAGCTCCCTTCAATGTTGAAGGAAACAGTTTGAGTTTTTGAGAGTCTTCCATATAGTCATAAGTTCGGCACACAACTTCAAACTCAAACAGAAATGTTTCAGGATCCTCACTTTGCAATCCATAAAAGTTAGGGAGGACAGATGGTGAGATATTTTTCATTGTTGTATGAGTTTCCTCATCAACTATAGGGAATCCAAACAAGTTATCTCCTTCCCTATTTCTTCCATTATTATCTTCACCATTGTTGTCTCCATTGTTTCCTCCTCCTCTACCTCTACCTCTACTTCCAAATCCATCTATTATTTCCTCTGCCATGATAGTTTCTTTAGAGTTCTTAAAGTCCTCTGGTTCTTCTATCAAGGGAGGATGAGAGAGAGTCTCTTTGTTTTCTAAATGGGATTTAGTAGGTGGTATAGGAGAATCCTCTAATTCAGTTGTTCCTTGAATTCCAAAAATCTTAAGGCTAGGGGTAGATGGTGGTGAATCTGGTCTATGCCTTGAAGAAGATGGAGTTGTGAAAATTGAACTCTTGGCTTTAGCTATAAACCTTCCCCTAGAATCTCTTGCTCTATGCATGTCATTTTTTATTTATTTTATTTATTTTTAAAAGTTGGGCTAATAATTCTCTTTCTGATCTTCCAGGTCACACTAGGTGCAAGAAGAGAGCATACTTAAGAAATTACTGAACCAATAACTCTCTTTTCTGATCCTCCAGATCACACTAGGTGCAAGAGGAGAGCATACTTCAAGAAGTTATCAAGTTTTCCCTTCTTTTATAATTTTTTTTTTTTATTTTAAGAAATTGGCTACCTATTTACACTTCCCCGGCAACGGCACCAAAATTTTTGGTCAATTTAGTGTGTCCTAAATTGCCGCATTTAATTTGTCAATCCGAGATTCGTAAGCTGATGAAGTGCGGCGCACTATATGTGCAAGATAACCTATTTCTTAACTTTTT